>OX638099.1:4848951-6098951 GCA_951804965.1 Horisme vitalbata
AGCGCCTAGGGCATTCTTTTTCACAACTCGTTTTAAACTGTTAGAAGAAGTCTCTAGAGGGTGGGGTGCGTGGCAACAGTAGAGGTGGTTATCTATAAAGGGGGGTTGGGTGGGAGGTGGGAGCGTCGAGCTACGTGGGCGAGTCTGTAGTACTAGTACCTGGTAGTACGGCTTAAACCCACAGCGTGTTATTGTTGTGTCTACATGGATTTGCGCAGGCGCGATGGTCGGGAGCAGCCGATAGGAGCTAGCTTCTACGACCTCGGAGTCCCCGAACTTGTATCGATAAGAATCAGACATTCTACTTTAACTCTTAAGTAAGTTTGTGTGAGCAACTTACTCTGATATCATTAAAGGACACAAGGCTTTTAGAAAGGCTTAATAAATACAAAACTATGAATTACCTAACTTAAGCCGAAAACGTAGGAGATCATATATTTGTTGAAAATTGTATTAAGAGGTTGGTATTTTTAATATAAACACCATATTAATAATTTCGTCAACGTAGAGTGACCTGTATATGTAATTCTGCGTGTACAGTTCTACTAAAAATAATTGAGGCTCAATCAAAAATGTTTCAGTATAAAATTTAAATATTCATGCCGGTCGATAGATAATTGCTGTCTGTGAAGGCAACATAAAACTTTGTTCCTGAATTATATTTCAATAAAATCTACCAACCAGCCTAACCTTCGAACTTACGAAACCCACCTCACGCTTGACTTGATAGAGAACTTATTACAAGTTACAATGTATTATGAACTCACCTTCGTCTTGATTGCTCCCCAAGAGCACTTCGCTGTTGTGAAATTTCCCTTCCTTCATCATAGTGTCGGGGTCCTTTGGGAGAAACACTCCGTCGACTGTCGGCGCTGACGGAAAGCCTAAAATACCAGTGTAAGAGTTCCATTGCTGCACGGATATAGTCTTCGCATCAACGCCTCGCATACAGTCCATCACAAGACTCGGATCAGCAGCCAGTAAGCTACTGTTGCAATTGCAGTCGTCCACCAAAACCTTTCCAATATCTTGAGCTCTCTCTCCAGTCATCCAGCTCCAAGGTGCATTCAGTGTTCCAGATTGCAATATCCCTCTCTTGAATAACCCTTTCATCTCGGGAGATAACATATGAAGACTAACACTACCACCACCAGCCGACTCTCCAAATAAAGTTATCAAATCGGGATCTCCACCAAATGCTCGAGCATTATCCTTGATCCAGCGTATCGCAAGTTGTTGATCCCATAAACCCATATTCCCTGGCGCTTCTTCGCTTCCCGGCGAGAAATATTTATTCAAATACAAAAATCCAAACGCACCGACCCTGTATTGCATAGAAGCCACAATAACATCACTGGAAGAAGCCATTATATCCGCTTTATATAGGTCGAGTGTTGCAGTGCCACTCATATAGCCTCCACCGTAAATCCAAACCAGTATTGGCACTTTAGGCCTTTCGGTAAGAGGCTTATCTTGATGGTGACGTACTCTCAAGTGCTGTGGGACCCAGATGTTTAGGTACAGACAGTCCTCTGAGATGTTAGTATTTGGATTCCACATTTCTTCTCCTTCAAATCCGGGGAAGTATTCATACCTTTCTTGGTAGCAGCTGTTGGGCATCGCAGTAGCTTCGAGTACGCCATGCCAGGGGTCTATAGGCACCGGTTTGCGGAATCTCAACGGCCCAAGCGGTGGTTTAGCGAACGGAATTCCGGTAAAGATATGTACCTCGCGGCCCATTACCGTTTTGGCGTAGCCCTTAACGAGGCCGCTCTTTGTCTCGACGATAAGTGGGTCATTATGAAAGTTTTTCGGCACAGGGCTCGTGGTCGGGGTCGTTTGAGTGGTGGAGGTCGTCGTGTCGTGATGGTTCGCCCACGATCGCGCCCACGCTCCGGAAAACAAAAAGCATAGTAAGAGCTTTGTGAAAACAATTTTCCTGTTGTTGATCATCTCGATGCTTTTCGAGTATCTGTTTAACGAGATGAGTCAGAATATAATCTGAAGTAGTCCGCCAGCTTGATGAGGTATTTGTTGAAACACATTTCTGTTAGACTCTTTTTATTTAAATTTTCGTTGTTTGTACCTGCAACAAAAATGGATAAATAAGTGACATCCTTTTTATCCTTCTTCGTAACTCTCGAAAGTTTGTGGGTAAAATGTGAATACGTGTAATATATGTTTGTTTATCGTTCCTACTTCAGCCTTAAGCTCCTGAACAGAATAAGCTGAAATATTCATAAAATATTGTAGGAACTAATAATAGTAATGTAGCTAGTTATAACATAGGTAGGCTTTTTATTTTGGCATCGTTTGCATAGAGCGAAGAAAATTACGGAAGCTAAGAAATATTAAGCGAAATCCATTTTTGGCGTGAATAATGAACAAACATCCAATTTATCTTCACATTTTATATAGTTTGTATAAACCTTTTACTGTGCCATTAATATAGAATTAGATGCAAATGATTAATGTAGTGTACTAAAAATATTTGCAACCGTATTTTGTATCATAAGCCCGCCATTATATTTGCAACATCATATGAATTGCTAATTAGATGTACTGTTTACTATTGTATGAACAAATATTCCCATGTGACCCATAAAAGCTTGCAGGTTGAATTTATTACTAAATACCGCAATTTGTTTGTTTTAATCCTGTTAGAGTCGTGGCTAGGATTAGCATTGGTTGGTTGAAACCCTTTTAGCTTAGTGGGTTTTTGGGCATTCGACATAATGTATTTACGAAATTTTGAAAAATACATCACGAGCTTGTATTATCGAACATAGCTGAGCTTGGCTCGTTTATAAAATCAGATCCAATATATATACAGTTTTTATTGGATCCAGTCCTTCCAAAAGTTGTCTGGAAGAGATCGATGTAAGTGATTAGACCACTCGTTTTACTTTTATGCCTATTATTGCCCGTTTTGTTCTTTTTGTTGGTGTGAGTAAGTACAATAAAGCGATTATAAGTATCTTTCTTCTCTACGTTTATACTCGAAATTTTGCCTTCAATCAACGCTAAAAGACGAGCATCTCTGCACATGGAGACTTACTATAAGACTCTGGAAGATCTAAGATAAAGTACTCGTACTTATTTAGTCTGTAAGTATAACTTAGTACGTAGGTACATACAATTATTATCCATACCAGCATACATCAGTCCACTGCTGAACATAGGCTAAGGGCAATCTGTCCATAATCCCCACGCTTGGCATTCGTGTTGGGGATCGCAATGCATAACTTCTCGCACCGCCGACGCTTCTGCCCGTCAGCAGTCAGAGAATTTAACTGTGCCGGTGTTAGGCTGTGCTATGCTGCATTCGACCGGCCACTAGAGCCCCGTTTGTTATACAGCAGAGTGCACCATGGGCAGGTGAAGTTGACTTGAGTTCTGAAGATGGAGGTTGAACCCCTTACAACCCTTTATTATTATAGGATTTTACTCTAGAAAATTATTAAGTAGTTAGGTGTAAGGGGTTCCATCCCCCATCTTCAGAACCCAAGCCAACCTCACCTGCACGTGGTGCACCCTGCTAACTAACAAATGGGGCTCTGACAGCCAGCTGATTGCATGGCGCAGCCTAACACCGGCACAACTAAATCCCATGGCCGCCGACGGGCAGCAGCGTCAGCGGTGCTAGAAGTTGTAACCAGCGATCCCCGACCCGCATGCCCAGCGTAGGGACTATGGGCATATCCCCCTTTACTAGGGGAGGCCTATGTCCAGCAGTGGACTGATATAGGCTGGTGTGTGGGTGTGGTAGTTATGTACTTGCTAAATTGAAGAGGTTTATTTCACTTCATTTAAACGAATACTTATTGCCAGCGTAATCACAAAGTTATTCAAAACTTTTATCTTCTTTGGATAGGCAATCTTAAAGTTGAACTTTGCTTCAGTCTTCAAAGGGCTTGTCTTATGCGGCAAGTTTTCAAAACTTTCAGAGCTTTTGCACCATGGACAATTTAATGACGAACTACTTTCCAATTTTCAAACTTAGGAGTTTGATGATTATGTACATCGATATCATCATCGGTCTATAGTTATCCGCTGCTGGACATAGGCCTCCCTTAATGAGCGCCATAGCGCCCTGTACTGAGGGCCTAGTACGAGGTGCACAATTCGAAAACTTTTATATTATACTATCATCATCATCATCACCATCCACAGCCCGATTTCACCCACTGCTGGGTATAGGCCTCCCTCAAGTTGTGCCATCCACCACGATCCTGCGCTAGTCTAACCCACGTACGGCGCGCGACTTTGACAATGTCGTCTGCCCATCTTGCAGCCGGACGTCCCACACTCCGAAATTTAAAAATAATACTTTATCGAGCTCAATTTTGATGTTCCTTTTTTCGTTAATTACCTCACCGTTTAGAGTGATAATTATTGCAATCTGCAAGAAGAAACTGATCGAACAACGTAGGTACTTAAAACCAGTTGCGTAATTTCCAAAAAACGTTCATTAAAATTGAGCTCCATATAGTATACTATAAAAGTGTTCAAATTTTGGAACTCGTACTAGGCCCTCTGACCTTGACGCATCCAGCTTCTACCAGCAGCCTTTTGCAAATCGTCATTCCACCAGGACTTCCGGAACGGGCGTCCTACACTAAGATTGCTAAGCCGTGGTCTCCACTGAAGAACTTGTTTACCTCAACCGTTATCGGTCGGCAGATATGACCAGCCTCCTGCCACTTCAGCTTGCTAATTATTATTCTCTGGGCTGTGTCAATAATTTTAGTTCTATGTTGTAGTCTCGTTGCGGTAACAAGATACCTACCTAAGAACAAAATTATATTCAGCTTTGACTGCCTATTATTCACTAGCTGTCGCCCTCGGCTTAACTCGCGTAGTACAGACAGCGTCAGAGTCTGGTAACCCCCCTAGTCAACGTTAGTAGGTTCAAACCGTCGCGGTGTCGGTCGTGGATCTCGAACTTTTTGCACAAATGTGTGTTTTATAAACCTTGCTTAGGCATATTTAATTTCGTCCATATATCTATATGAGGCGGTGGAGTGGCGGTTACAACACTCGACATTAATCTATACGTTATAAGAGTACTGGTTTTAAATCCCTCAATGCCTAAATGTATTTTTATTTTATTTTCGTTACTAACACAATGGACTACGTTTTAAATGTAGTAGGTAAGTTACCTAATTATTTAATGTAAAATAATAAAACAATTTTCAAAAGTTATAACAAATTTATTAAAACACCATTTAACATATCGCAATATAGATAGTTATCACTTATTTTTTAGAATTTTCAATAATGTTTTAAATGATAGAATAATACTTAATTTACCCATATAAGATTAACGAGTGAACAAACATGTTAACATTGGAACAGTTATACTTGCCGTATAAAATCCAATAAACAATTTAGATCACTCGCAAATACTTACTCTGGTATTTTATCTATTATTGAAAACATTATATATCTGAATATTTATTAATACCGAATGGGATGGATGTCTTTCACTTAAAATAATTTGTCGAAGCCTTCTTTTCATTTGGGTAACCAAAGTCCGTCCAAAACCACTACGACGCATCAGTTCCCAGGTTCTTAGGACCTCCTGTTGCAGGTGGACAACACTTCGCTGGTGTTCCAATTAGGACAAATTGACCCCACATATGCTCACACATTCTCCACATATTTAAATCTGGACTTTTAGATAAATAATAGAAGAATAATATATATAGAATAAATAATAGAAGCGAGCCAATAGGTCAAAATTCGCGAATGATGAACCACGCAGTTATCATGAACTAAATACACTGTTCCTTCTGCTTCTACGCTTATCCACTGCTTGCACTGTTAACAGCACTATTTCTTGCAAAACTGGCCAATTATGCGTCCACTCACTTCAACAATTTCTCCTGGTCTCATTGATGACATCCATCTGAAAATAAAAACTCAATATTATAAACGTATGACTGTGTTTATATAATATATAATGGAATAGGTTTACTAAGCACAATGTTTATGATAATCCTACTTATAATTGTCATACCACTTACCTAATGTTATTCAGCCATTTCCTCTTACATTTGATGGGTTGTAGCGTTCCGAAATGTTATTTTGCAAAACGCACTCTTTAGCTCAATTTTTCGGCTGTTATATATGCACAATTATTTTTCATAAACAAAATCAATGACACACACCCAAGACGAAACAAGTAACCTTTTGTTCTGAACTATCATTTAATACACAACTACCCTCAATAGTCCAGTGCTGCACAGAATCATTTTAAGTATTTGCGTACTACCGTGATAAACAAATGAAAAAGTTACTAGCTGACGCATCCATTCATACCTAGACAAAATAATAAACGTATACTGTAACTTAAAATTTCGTCCTAATTGCCAGCCGCTACGATAGCTCAGTTGGTTAGAGCGTCTCATTCATAAACTGGTGTTTGAATGAGAGAGATTGCTGGTTCGATTCTCCAGCCAAGTATAAATATTTTTGTATAAGATTTTGGCCATTTGAATATGGTAGCCTCCACGGCAGCAGTTTAAATTTATACTTGAAAGGGGTATACCAGATCGTGACGCTGTGTGTACCTGGATAAAGTATCATATAAGTTATTCCTGGTCTAGAACCATAATCAATTATGAAAAAAATATCTGACTGTTCTGTTTGTATGTGCATACCAAAAATGTCCATACCAAGTTTTAAGCAAATTGTACCACGCGTTAAAAAGTTCAATAAGATTTTTATACAACACTTTTCACTCCTAATGGAGTTCAATTTGCAAAAATCCCTTCTTAGTAGGTGATATTTCTATAACGGAAGCTACACTCCAAATTTCAGCTTTCTACCTTTAGTCGGGTAGACTGTGCGTTGTTTTCAGAAAAAAAGCCTTCCCTTTTTATACAGATAACAAATTAAATAAAAATTCATTATCTCATGGTTGCCCGGGGCGTAGCCGTGTTTTAGCTACAAACATGTCTTTTTACTTTTTGTTTCAAGTCAATTAATAAAATATAATGTTTTAAAGAAAAATACGTATACACTTTAATAATCTATTTGAACCGATTCACTATTTCATACTATTACTCCTCGTTTAGACGGGGCCGCTACCGCTACTCGTTTACCCTTAGCGAAGATGAAGGCCTACCTAAGGCTTTGAGGCTAATAGAGATTGAACAGGCTAAGTTTTTCGAGAGCAATTTTTGCATTTCCAAAGAAAAATTGAAAAAAAATCCAATGAGTTGCTCGTGTAATTAGTTTTGCGGTCCAGTCTAGTCTAGGCCTTATGTGAGCCAAATTTTCAACAGTAAAAAGAAAATATTTTTTACAATATAAACTAAAAACCGACTTCTAATATCTACTACTACTTCTCTGAATACTTATTAGCTATTCTAAAAACTTAGATATAGTAAGTTCCGGTGGACATCTGTGGTCTTCATCATTAGTTCCACTTCACCAAATGGTATCTCGAGAGAAAATGCACTACGAGTTTAATATAAAACATACCAAAACCGCTATAGATGTACCCCAAATTTTTATTGAGGAGTATCTAACTTACTCCAGGATCCCGTCATCAGATCAAGATCTGATTTGGGACCAACTGGGAAACTAGCTTTTAAAACAAAAAATCGGTCTAGCCATCTTTGAGTAATCGGGGAACATACATAAAAAATATTTAATATTTACTTATTTAGTTACACCAACAAAGAAGACACTAACATAATTAATTAGGAACTACGTACCTTAAGCACAGAGCTTAATGTTTCCTACCTCAATTATAGGTGCAACCTGCATGCAAAATTGAACATTTATACATAATAAAAATAATATTTAGTCGGTACTTGCTGATTTGGTACTCTTAAATTCAATTTTTATTGATTTTCGGCAGATGCTTTGTACATTTTCGGCTAACATTCTTCCCACGCTCCTTCGTTGAGATATACATCGAAGTTGGATAAGGTTTTTCAAAACTAAAATTGATATGGACGAATTGAAAAACCTCCTTTTTTAAGTCTTAAAAAGATACAAACAGAGATAAATAGATACACTCATCCTATTCCATTCTTGTTTCGTAATCAATATCCGTGCTAGGAACGTGAGTGATGACGTAATCCGGAAGGCGAACTGGGCATCATTTCCAATGATGGGCAGACGTAAAGCGCTGAATGTTAAGTAGGTACGCTGCTAAGTAACTCCGTAAGTACTTACGTGGCGTGGTCTACTTATTCTGACCGTTTAGTATCATTTAGATCTAAAGGTTTCCTTCTTCAGTTGGCACGTCTATATGTTGGTCTCGACAAATCAAATCAAATCAAATCATATTTATTTGCAAATAATATGGTTACAGGTTTGTCATAATTAAAATTAGATCGACACATAACTATTCCTAGCATGCAAATATTTAAATTATTAGATAGTTTTGAAGTTAAGTTCATTTGGCCTTCGGGTGGCATAATATACGACATCAGAGTTTGCTCATTCAAAAAGAATGAAGATAGATAGACAGATAGATACATTTTAATCAGTAAAAAAGTTTTTATACATATCACTTTTTTGTTACAATAAACCTGAGTTGGTTTGTGTTGGTACCAAAGAGGTTGAATTTATTTTTCTTCTTCAGATATACTAGATGGTTGGTTGGCTATGGTTGGTACTCACATTCGCTTCTTCCGCACGATTTCTAACCTACGAGTAGATAATTATGAATAACAGAGAAGGTACTGTTTTGTGGCATTTTTTGTTTTTAAACTTATTAAAGGAGCAATTAATATAACCCCAAAGTGTTTCAGAGTGCGGCCGTTTAAATAGTCATCGATAATAATTTATCGATTGGACAATTCGAAAATTATTAGATTGGCTCGTGATTTCCAAATTGGGTTGCGCTTATTTATTGGGTCGCCGACTAGAGATACACCGATACTTAAACAAAATAATAGTACTTAATCTTATAGGTTAGTGCTCCCTTAATTATGGGTGACCACATCATGCACATTTACTTAAATAGACTAGGTAATAGTTATAATATAAAGTTATAATTGAATCGTCTACCCGATACTGATATATTAGATGATTGAAAAATAAAACGTAATTTCACTTACATAATAGAATGATAGAGGCACAAGGCTGGCAAAAACTTATGGAGGTATATATTCAGCAGTGGGTCATTCTGGGCTGAGATGAATGAAAGATTTTGGTCTCTTGCAAAAATTTACTTAATTATTATTTTCACAAATGTTCTTCTTATTTTTGAACTAGACTTCGCCCGCTACTTCATTATGTGGTACCCGTATAAAAAGTACTTTATATTTTATGCCAGGCTACAAATTAACACACACACACACACACACACACACACACACACAACTATATATATTTCAAGTTTTATCCAAGTCAATTCAGCCGTTACGGAGTAAAATGACCACAAACATACTCTAATACACACGCAAACTTTCGCGTTAAGTAATTATTTATTATCCACGTACAAACATTAATAATGTACAAATATTTATTCCTGTATTATATTTTCGTGTACATTAAAGAATTATGGAAAGAAAGAAATGGCCAATGTTCGTTCACTAACATCTATGCGGTTCCATTACCTGGATTGAAGTAAATAGTGACTTGGTATCTGGAAATGGTAAATCAATCACAATCAAACAGTGAGCGTGAAGGATCGGTCGAGGTAATGATGCTATTGAAGATAGGGCGGTACGTGCAGTAGGGTTGTCAATATATACCCATTACCACGTAGAGCGCGCGGTTGCTTTTTGCGGCAAACATTTGAACGCACTATTTTAATACACTTTGACGCAGCGGCAAACGAAATGCTTCCAAAATCAACTATTTATTTTCAATTATTATTATTTTCAATCATATTTAAAAACGGAAATTTTCAAGGCATCGACGGCGTTTCGACTCATTAAGCTCTCTCGATATAAAGATCAACCGCCGACAAGATACCAATGGCCTTTACCATAATATATTTTATCTCAGCTAAACTATTTTTTTCATCTTGAACAACAGGTGTGTCATTTTTGTTTATTATATATTGTAGTGTGTTGTATAAAATATTGTCGTTTTAACTAGCCTACGTTAGCAATAAAACAAGTGTAGTGAAATTAAATCAAATTGAAATAGGACTGGAATTCTCTGATGAAGAAAATGCCTGCCATCACTAGCAGAAAAGAAAAGGGCCTGACTGAAAACTGGACGACTGTAGCAGATCAAATCAATCAATCAATCAAATCATATTTATTTGCGAATAATGTGGTTACAGGTTCGTCATAATTAAAATTAGATCGGCACATTACTATTTCTAGCATGCAAATATTTAAATTATTATATAGTTTTTTCTTTAACTTATATATTTAAGCAAAACACAATTTATTAAGAATTATTAATTTAACATAAAATAAATACACAACCTTGTTATACAAATACCCACATAAGAACTATGATTAATTAAAGTCACAATGAATGTCAAAAAATAAATAAAATAATAAAAATAAAAACAATAATACCTAATAATAATATGTAATGTCAAAATACCAAAGAATGTCAAGAATTCATACCTTATATACATTACTAATTACTAACTTTCTTGTCAAAAAAATCTTTCATTGAATAAAAACAATTCTCAGTTAACCATTTAAATAACTTGTTTTTAAATTGTTTAGGTGGTAAGTTTGTCATTGATATTGGTAACTTGTTAAATATTCTTACACACATAGAGTAGCTGCTTCTATTACAAATATCGGTCTTTATCTTTAGTATTTGAAGTCTATTAGGAAACCTTGTATTAAAATTACAAACATTACCCTTCTCAATGAAAAGTTTGGGATTCGACTTAACAAAATTACAGACCTCATAATTGTAGAGGCTTGGAAGAGTAAGCAGATTGAGAGCTTTGAATAAGGGTCTACATGTTGTCAAACGACAACAGAAGAGGACCTGACTGAAAACTGGACGACTGTAGCAGAAAAGGACCTGACTGAAAACTGGATGACTGTACTTTATACACCGTACAAAGATGACTCATCATATTATGAACAATATGCGTGATATTAAAGAAATTTTGGCTATATGATCCCAGATGCTATTGAATAAAAAAAAATGAATAAACCCATCATTGATGTCATAACAACAATGTCAATAAATTCAAGGAAATAAATATTAATATGCTACTAATAATAATATTACTAGGAGCATAAGACAAAAGTTTGTGAGATGTGGAGATAGAACCGAAAACGAATGAACTGGTTGAGCGCAAATTTTGCAAGGACAATTCGTTTATACTAGAGTGACGCCGCGGGAGGAAGCTAGTTCAACATAAAACCCACTCAAAACCCTATAAAACGCCGTAAAAGTACAAAAAGAGCACATAGCCAGATATGACATTCGAATAAGCAATTTCATCGCACATTCAACAGATAGTCGATAGGGCTACCGTCAGTACGTCTGCATGAGGAGGATTCATGTCGACCCGATTGCGGCCGATCGTGCGATCATTATTTCATCGGGAACTCGGATGGGTCACGTGGGACATATAGCGGTGCTTCGGGTTCACAGGTTACGCAAAAAATAATGGATATCGCTTTCCTATTTCGTTTATTGAAAATTGTTACGGTCGGATGGAAATAGTTATGGCATGGGTCAATTGAAATTCGGGTTCTTTGCAATTCTGTTGTATTGTTATTTTGGTTCTTTGATCTGCGAATAATCACACGATTAACATATTATTGTCTATATGGATAGATAAATAGGTATTAAGCAAGTATAAAGTTAATCAAAATCTAAGCGAGTTCGATTACCTCGACTGATCGAGTGAGTTTGTTAGAATATATAATTTTTTAAATAAAACTGTCTAGCCTTTATTCTTGTAAAATACACAATGAAATTACAGTTAACGTGTAAAGAACTAATGTACTACTTAGGTACTAACTTTATTCAATATTCTAAGGTAAAAAGGCTTTAAGACTTCAACTTAGAAGTTTTTTAAACATGTTTGAAAAAGTTTTTGCAAAGGACTAAGTTATACTAGACTTTTTTGACACGACTTTTCCAGTCTTTTGTCACTTTGTTTTTATAACCTTAGTTAGGTGATTAACTTTTTGTTAAAATGAGCATCAGTTAAGTTAACACGTTGACTGCGGGTTTTGGACATGATGTCCGCACTATACCCGAAGAGCTCTCCCAGTTGCCCCACCGCAGTTGTGTTTTCAACACTAAAAGCGACATTGCATAGAAAAGCTTTCTTTTTTAACAGACTTCGAAAAAGGAGAAGGTTGTCATTATGGAAAAACTTTATGAAAAAAATATATGTGATATTCACAATTTCATAGATAAAGAAAGATAAATAAAAATATTATTAACAGTAACAGAAAGTAGGTCACGCACCAAAAATATTTGTATTACTACCAATTAATAACAAAGACACCATGCGTAGGTATAGATGTTAATGTTCGTAAGCTTGTTCTAAACAACTGGACAAATCGATATTGTCCCATACCTAATACTAGCGACTGATTAAGTTGACAATCTAGGTCATTCTGTAATATTCATATCACATATAAGTTATCTGTTATGTCATCTAGCACTAGGAATGTATTTGTTATCAGTGAGTAGGTCAATTTGATTTAACCCCTTATCTGTCAGGATTTACAAAATGGCCGGTGACCACTGTCAGGTTTCGCGCGCGCAAGGTCGCGTAAGGTCAAGGTCAATATTTAAGTTAATTTCTCTAACACTATTTTTTTTTTTTGTAATTTTACATATTTTTAAATGTAATCTAGTACTTAAATCTAACTTCCTACACACAGAATTTTTATAATAATTTTTTAAAACGAAAAAAAAACCCGCTTTTTTGCAAAAGACGATGATAATTCAAAAATGAAACCATTTTTGAGAAAACTAACATTTTTATTTTATTATACTATTCATTAGCTTTACATTAAAGCCAAAAAACCAACACAAATTACCTTTATTTATTTATAGTTCACAATTATCTAAAAAAAAACGTGATTTTGACAGTACGGCATTATGGCGGCCATTTTGCGGAAGCCGCGAACCATAAACTATTATCGTCATAAAAATCGAATGGTACCGATGTGGAGGGTGCTTTATGCTTTATTTTGAAGCCCTGTCTGTCTAGATCCTATTAAAAGTCAATGTCAAACTGACATGTGACACAATTATTGATGCAATGTAACACAGGGTTTCATTATGTCAAATCATAGATTAAGTATATATATAGATTTATAGTTTGCGTGGCCACCCTAGTCTTTCTCATTTCAACTGCAGGGTTGCCACATAATTAAAATTTCCATAGATTTGGGTAAAATATACTGATAATACGCCCTCCGGCCAGGTGGTAACGATCTGCGAAATGCTGCTGGTAGAAGCTGGATGCATCGAGCTCAGGACAGGGACTCAGGCGCTCATTAGGGGAGGCCTATGTCCAGCAATGGACTGCTATAGGCTGATGATGATAATGGGTAAAATATTTGCATATTGCACAAGGAATTCAATGACAAACAAATATAACAAGAAATTATTGTCATGCAGGTAAACGATTAATCTATCAATTTATACAAAAGGTAAAGTATTAATCTATTGATTAATACTTTACCTGCATGACGAAAATTTTTTTCATTTATAATCTGCTTCACTAACAAGTTATAATGACTTTTGATAATATGTAAGGGAAGGAAGGATGTTTAGCAAATTTGATTGAATGCACCACCTATATAATTTTCATATCAAATTATATTTAATTGCATAAAAGTATGGTAAATCACCATCATACAGACCTAGAAGGCTGCGAAAAAATTTTCGTTGGACTGCTAAGCTATTAGAAGATACGCGAAAAACTGCGAGCAGAATTACAAAGGAAAGGATCTTAAAGGCTATGTGGATCGCATACTTATACTTCATTACAGAAGCGTGCAAATATTAAATTGTTTTATGTTTATATGTCATTAATTATCATTGATATCGGTTAATTTTAATTAACAATTATTAAGTTGACAATCAAGATTACTTAATAAATATATGTCAAAATGAAAACTAACCATTCAAAAGAAGAAATAAAAATAGTAAATTATTATTTAGTTTTAATAAATTCGTTTGATCGTATAAAAGCATTTATCTACAAGCCATTTGTGAAGTCTTATTTTAAAAAGGCTAAGTGTCAAATCTTTCATGTCTTCGGGGAGACTATTGAATATTTTAACGGACATGAATAAAGATATCTTTTGCATTGATTTTTTACAGAACGGCAAAAATATCCTATAATTTATTTGTGTCCTAAGTTGTCTTTCACGCATGTCTTTATGTTTCTTGTATAAGCTTTCAAAATTCCTACATGCAAAAAAGAATAGAATCATAGGAAATATATTTTTATTTCTCAAAAACTTCAACATTTAGAAAATTATGCTTTTGATTCTGCAATCATATTTTCTGAATTCGCTACTCTTTTATTAAACACCAACTTTTTTCCCCAAGAGCTCGCAGTTTTTCGCGTATCTTCTAATAGCTCAGCAGTCCAACGCAAATTTTTTCGCAGCCTTCTAGGTGTGTATGATGGTGATTTACCCTATAAACAGTAATCAAAAATTAATTTCAGTATTTAAACATAACAAATGTAATCTGTAGAAAATGCGTACATAAAAGGCTAGCAATTCTACTAATATAATAAAAGCGAAAGGTATTGAGTATTGTTTATTTCTCCCTCACGCAAAATTTAGATACAAAATACAATACAATACAATAAATTTTTATAATTTAAAGTTCTAATAAAAAAATAAACGACTTTTCTTTATATGCTTATAGCTTATAGCTTATGGGGTGGGGAAGGGCAGGGAGTGAGGACCCTCCCTCTAAAAGGGGGAAACTCACAGTTTCCGAGAAAAAATGAATTACGTTTTGAGGTTAACGAGACAAAAAAAATTCATCCAGAAATTTTTATAATTTAAAGTTCTAATAAAAAAATAAACGACTTTTCTTTATATGCTTATAGCTTATAGCTTATGGGGTGGGGAAGGGCAGGGAGTGAGGACCCTCCCTCTAAAAGGGGGAAACTCACAGTTTCCGAGAAAAAATGAATTACGTTTTGAGGTTAACGAGACAAAAAAAATTAAACAATATACGCCAAAACACACTACCAGACTACTACGGACCTATGACCTATGATCAGTTTAAAAACAGTTTCAAATCATAAAAATGGATATTTGATTCGGGTATTTGACCTCGTCGGCCCTGAGTGTCGCTTCGTCCACTCGTCCTCGCGGGCTAGCTCCACTCAGGATCTTCCACGGGAATTTCTGGTCCCACATTTTTTATATCCAATCTACGCATAGGGACCACAAGACTACGTGGCATCGGGGTGATTTGCGTCAGTTCTGTGATATTGCTACTCAAGTTGGGGTGTCCTAGAACCTACTGCTGCGAGAAGGATTTCCAGGTGGTTGTAAAAAATCTAATAACTGACTGTCTATTCAACGTATTACATAAACAACGAGAAATATCATTGTCAATGTCGAATCACCAAAAAATACCACAGAGGCCATAAATAAAAAGAAGATGAATTTTCAAATAATCATATCTCAAAAACTATTTGGTTCCGCACTACGCCATTTTAGATTTAGGCTTCCTAAATATAGACCTATCTGTGACAAAAGTTCCAGCCGCCTAGCTCACTACAAATAAATGAAAGTTGAGCCAAAAATTAATGTGCAGTGGGCAAAATTCATTTCAAATGCCGGCAACACCAAACAAAACAAAACAAAATTGAATTTCACTTTTTGGCTTATTTTCTTACAGATTTCTGCTCTAAATGTTGTTATTTATTGTGGAAATCTAGTTAATAATCCATTTTTGAATAAATACCTCGTCAAAAGTACGATACTTACGCTTGAAAAGACAAATCCGGAATGTTTTGATCACTGCCACTTTTGCACCAAAATACACTACACCGATCCATTTTGATAGAGAAATCCATAACATTCATTTGTTATTATTGATTTACAATAGATGAAACATAATTTTTCCAGGTAATAATTTAGTTTCAAGCAAGTTTTTCACAAAATCTTCCGAAACTGCTGCTAGCTGCCAAAGTTTGTTTAGCGCAATGTTGCGCTAAACAACGAAAAACCGGCACGCGATAAGGGACAACAAATCTATAGTGCGGTCTCCCTTATTTGCATGAAGCACGCATAAGTAGTTCCCTTTCTTGAAAGAATGAGATGAATTATCTCATCGTCTATAGCTTTCTCTGTCTAGGTGTCAAATCAACTTTAATGTATACATATTGCTCCAGTATTACATAAATAAAATATATATATTTAAATAAATAAGAGACATCTTCAAGACGACTGATCCCAGGCAACTGACTGATATACTGAACTAGGCAGGGCCTGGTACTATAGGTAAAAGAGAGGAATAAGGAAGAGGTGATAAACTTACTTTGATAATTAGAAAACACCTAGACGGTATCTAGGTGTTTTATAAGTAAACACCTAGATACCAAACAAACATCTATATTTACCACATAAATATTTGTACTAGACGGAGATTGAACCCACTGCCAACTTCGATGTGAGCTTAATCAACGCGACTTGTACCTGGATGATGTCTGAAAACTAGAAAAGACTTAAAAAAAGCTATTTTTTTTAGTAAACATTAAAACAGGTAATTAGTTAGAGAGGTAGAGTAACCGACATAGTTCTCAGAATGAATAAGTTGAAGTGGCAAGCCATATAGCCTGTAGAATCGATAACCGTTTGGGAATAAAGGTTTCCGAATGGCGACCACAATGTAGAAGATGAAGGATAGGGAGACCACCTACAAGATGTACCGATTCCAGAAGATTCCAGGTAATCGGTGGATCGAGAGAGTTCTAGACCGTTCTTCGTGGAAATCATTGGGGAGACATATGTTCAGCAATGGATTAGTATAATTGTAAGCCTATTCATTATCTACCTACCTTATTATGACCTATAATTCTTATCGATTATGATGGCCTTAATACGGCATCTAATGGTTGAATAATCGTAGTGACATTCTTGAAGTGCTCCAATAAAATTGTGTTTAGTAGTAATATCGTTTTATTGATTTATTCGCGCCTACCTTAAAATAAAATATACTAACAATTATTATAAATGTGATATATTTGTTTGTTTCTTTGTTACGCTTTCACGCCTTAACTCTACCGGTTATCATGAAATTTTGCTATCTATCTAGTAGAATGCAGAAAAACCCCTCGTGGCGAGGCTTAAGCACAAGCACTCCTTCCGGTAGCTATTTATATGGGAGATCGTGTGGCATTTAGATCTGAGCGCTTCCACCTTCGGGTGGCCTAAAAATTCCGGATCCGGGGTTGGCCACTAGCTCATACTAAGAATAAGAAAGATTCAGACAAACATTCACGAGGGAGGGAAAAATAACTTAAACGCCAGCTAAGCCACGGGCGAAAGCCAGTAAATTGTAATGAAACTAACTTAGGTTAGGCTACCAACCAAGACTTGACATTTGGAGTTTATATTCCTTGTCTCCTCAATGGTCTTGTAGATCTGGTTTCAGCCACTTGGTTCAGGTCTAAACCAAAGGAACTTGGGGAGATAGTAACAAGAGAAGATAGAGAATTTAACTCATCGGAACCTTTAATTTATTTTTAAAGAAAATACTACTTTCAAAGAACTTAAAGAAAATTTACTTGCCTGATCCGGGAATCAAACTGAGTGCCTAGTGCGAGTTTCTTACCAGCTCGATCGCGTTTACTTTTACGTTTACGATATGGTATCGAGGTAGTGTCATCTAGTGAGAGACGCCTGGTACTGACTCCTTTCCATACAAATTTGCGTAAAAGCAAACGCGATCAAGCTTGTAAAAATCTCTCACTAGGCACCCTGGCCTAAAAATGACCCTTTAAATTTTATCTGACCTATCGATATTTTAAATATTTTTTACATCTCTCATGTTCGAAAAGTAGGTTCTTATTACCTCCAAATGGGGCTTGTAGGTGACTAATTAGCGCTCTAGGGTAATAATGTAGCTAGAAAAGCCCTAGGGCGGTAAGTAATAAAAAAATAAAACACTTCTTTCTTTCAAAAAGTGCGAACATGTAACCATCATACTGGCAATAGACATCATGCATTCAGCCCAATGACCAAAGAGGTCGCTTTGCTATTCTTTGTGTGAGTATAATAGTCATCAAATTTAAATATCAAACAGCAAAGCTCAATTTCGTTCTTGAAAAAAAAAAATATTCTTGTAATGCCGGTTTTTTTCTACTTATCTCACAATTGAAATGTAAAGCAAAATAGTTAGCTCGGGTGTAAGCACCAATTGCACCCTCGAACTATAGGCGCCCTCGCTGCGCCTAAATATCTCGGGCTGCAATTGATGCCTTACAGCCCTTGGCTACTAATCTACTATTTTTTCCTCCAGATCCCATTGGTTTGGACCACACCTATAGTCAATACATATATCCAACTGCCGAACACTATATCCAACAGAAACAAACAACAAAAACTGCTACGTGCTTTGAATTAGCTGGCCCTATAAAATTATTGATCCACCCAATTCCGCGAGTAAATCTAGCATGATGAGCTTAATTCCGGCGCGGATGCTCTCAAAGCCAAACTTTGGCGATATTAATCGTCTTGATAAATAAATTCTGTGTAGTTACTCGGTACTGCATATCAAAGTACGTTTGTCGGGATCAGCGGGGAGCTCTCTCGGGAGATATATTCCCTCTAAATTAACTTAGGGTTACTCTGTATGCAGACTGTCGTGTCTTCTAACAAGGTCCGAAACCCCACGGTACTTGGCTATGTAAGTTTACGACATGCGCACTTTAAGTTGTGTTGCTGAAGCGGTTTAAAATTTACAGTTTTGTAGTTGAAACCACGTTTGGGGTTGCTTAGTTTATGTATTTTGTACCTGGGATTAGAAATTATATAAATTATGTAGAGCTGTTTGTGTAACTTTGTTTGATAGAGCCAAGGCAAGCTTCTGAAAGTTTATTTTGTAACTTGCATGCGTCTCTATAGTTAATTACTGACATGTTGTTTTTGCTATATTTTAAATCCTTTTCTATGTTTATAACAGTAAATTTTAACACGAAAGAGATTATGTTAATTATTCGAGCCGTCTTCCCAGTTGTTGCTTTTCTTTCCTTGAGAAATGCTCGCAATTTGTTTCAAGATATCTGGCCCCTTATTAAATTAATAATTCTAGCACTTTTCCTATTCCACTTGAAATATCAGGAAAATATGATGATTTTTTTAGCTGATAAAAATACTTTTAAATTGTAAAGCATCACTTTACATGCTACTAAAAATACACTTTGAAATTTAGATGCAAAATGCATCCAACCAATTCATTAGTAATTAATTAATTCATACTTACTCATTTCAAAGCCAATGGATCTAATATGAATTGTGCCATTGTATTATGTGAATGATTTTTATACTTTTACTATATATTTGTCAAAATAAAAAACTTTACTTTTATTATTGCGTACATTAATAAATTCAACGAAGCTTCAGATGGGTTATTGTGTTTTGCAGGGTTACTATGGCCAATGTCTATTCGAGACTCAAATCATAAAATATTTACTTTACAAGACCTAGAGAATAGTGGAAGCAGCTAAACTTGACCTATTCCCCTTGGGCCCAAACTAACAAGGCATGGCATGTTCTCTGAAAAATTCAACACATTTCGCTTAGAAAGAAAGTCCTCAATCTTGAACGGACAGTTTGATAGAGTTACAAACACTGCTTTGATGAAGTTTCTGCCCTTGGGACGGCAATACTTTCGTTTGATAAATAACTTTAACGATTAAAGTCAATCTTCTAAGAAAATAAAATAAAATCAATGTTTCTTTCGAATTCTGATATCTGATTAACGAAATTGAGTTTAGATGTGTTTTCTTTTAGATAATACTTGTATCTTTGAACCTAATATCTAGTTTGTTACTTGTATCATAGGAATATTAAAATTAAAGACATTTCTAAAAGACTAACTAATATAATTTATGGCACTGTTATAGGTTTTGTAATATATGTTGCTTATCTTAAGTTGTTGCTAATATTATAGTTAATGTTGTTACAGGCTAAAATGGGTGTAAGCCTCCCTTAGATTATGACACTCGCCTCGGTCCTCGAACTTACTAATTTTAAAATTAATAAAACACGATTATAAGTAATAAATATCAATCACATGATACAATCTGATGGAAAAGGGCACGTGAATATGCCATTAGTACCTCCACTACATATTGTCTATTAGCAGAACAAGTGAGCCCCAGTGAGTAAAGAAAAGCGTTGCGTATAGGTAAGTACTATCCTATTAGTGAACGCGAAAACTTTTATTTTACCTATGCGTATTTATATTGAAGGGTGCAATTTATACTTATACATTGAAATCTGTTCGACTCAAATATTCTCTGTAGTTTGGACCTGGTAAAAAAAAAAATATCTAATTATAATTTCCAAGACGATTTCCTGATGATGAATAATGCTGGATTGAGGGAAAATTTCTCAATTGTCTAACAATCCATTATGTCTATTTTCAAAAACATAAAACACATAAAAAGTGCAGTGGATATCAAGAAGCGTAATGTGCTGCGTAAGACTATGGTCTTACGTATGCGTCAACGTGTTAAAATATTAGTAAATGAATTAAAAATCAAGCCTATGATTGTGGTCCATACGTGTAGATGACTTGTTCTCTTCTTAATTCCATTATCTTAAAGAAAAATTAAAAAGCGATCGGCTATCACTTTATAACGTTAAATAGCTTCTGTTTCATCAACTCGCTATCATCTATGCCCTAAACCCGCGGTCTCTCAGCCAGGAAAAGAGTCGGGGTGCGGGAGGGACTCTTAGGTCGGCGCGCGCCGCTCGATAAATCGATGGGGGTAGGTGATACAATTCTATGCGGCGGCGGGCCGGCCTTGAGGCCTGCAGCCTGCAAGACACACCCCCAGTCAAGTTCATTGCCAACACTTCCATATCCTGCCAAACAAAATATGATAGTTGACCCGACTGTGCATGACAAAGCCAATTTACGAATTAAGAACGCCGCCCACTCGCGCTTTGCCTGCTAAATAGACGTTACCAACATTTCGGTCGTTACGTTGGTTTATGTTTACGTTATTATGTGCTAAATTAACGGTTAAATGGCTTATAATTGGCGCATTTTCTTAATTGCTCTCCCGTGGTTTTGGTAAATATTTGAATGTAGAGCAATGGCTCGACATGCAACTTTTGTACAACTATTTTATATAAAATTTGGCGTAATGAGATCTTCAGCGGGAATTGGTGGGCAGTGATGAAATTATTCAAACATTTTTTTTTATCCAAGTTATTTTTGAAAATACATAATTTTACAACGGACGTAATCTAACAAGGCACACGAGTCCGTTCTTTCTTTTAAAAAATGCTGACTTTGAACTTTAGTACCAAAATATTAAACAAGTGTTTCGGGTTCTACAGTTCACTAGAAAAAATAATAATATTCTTAATAATCAAATATTAAATACAAAATAGCTCCAAAATTTATTTTCTGTGTCGAATGGAAATCCCATTTCACCTGATGACTTTTATCTGTTTAGTTACATTACATATAAAGTGAGAATTTATTAAAAATATTTTATTGTATTTATTTTAAGCAATAACTGCAATACTTCTATAAACAAATTATTAATTATATTGTATTAATTTATGAGCGACTTACAAAATCGAATAATAAACCGATAAAGATCTACACAATCCGAAACTTGAAAGCAAAATATTTTTTTTGTTCAGAATATTATCGAATGAAAGCTCAAGGTATTCAAAGTCGAAGTTCAAGGTGATTTTAAATTTCATATCGTAAGCATCTAATCACAAATGCAAGTGGCTTGCCATAGACATCGGTCGATCAATGGCTGATTGTCACGAGAATGTCATAAAGTGGGTTGGGAACTTTCTTCAGGGCCCTTCGATGACAAACTTTTTACTTGCGAATGTGAGTAGCAGTAGAAAGTTTTTTTATTCTAAATACTGTTTGAAAGTTAAGAATTTTTCGTAAAAGTGAGTGGGTAGTTCAACCCTATTATCTGACTTTTATGAAAGTACTTCTCGGAAAAAATTGCGACAAAATAATAATGTAGGTACATTTTAAACTGTAGGCGTAGTATAGTATTTATTAATTTATTATTTTGTTTAATTAATCAAGTGGTATTATTTATTTATATGACAATGTTAATCTTAATATTCTGACCTTTGTACTGTTTTTTATTTTTTTTAATTTTTTTTATTTTAATTTTTATAAGTTTGCATGTTCAATTTTAATGTAATAATTAGTGTAATTGGTTTATATGAAAACCGTTCTAGTTATTAATTAATAATAATAAATAAATAAATAAATAGTTGTTTTAAGAAGGAGCAACCTTTCCCACTTGTAAGTATATACCTACTTAGCAGTCAGATTAAGGTAAATATGCCATAGATTTTTATTGGGTGTGTATTACAGTGTGGGTGTGTTACCCAGCTTCCCTTCAGTCAATTAAAAAAAATCCTTGAAAATCATCCATTTTACCATGTCACTGAATATCTTATTTATTTATTTTCTGATCTGCATGCAGAGTAGCATACTTTGAAATGTTATAAAATTATTAGGTAATTATTTATCGTTAGGTAACATAACCTTCTTTATCTTTAAAAATATTTAAAATGTATCTAAATTTAATGATTGGATGTATCAATTTGACATGCCTATGTTATATGTGTATAACTAAATGGTCAATAAATGAATCTGAATCTATTCCTCTATCATCTGATACTCTCTGCCAAAAGATAAAACAATGTATGAGCACAAAATCGATGTTGCACAGAGCCATGGAGTGCATGCTCAGCATCACACCTATAGACCGAGTCGACAATACCAAAATCCGCAAGCAAACTAAGGTCCAGATTGTCAGCGAGTGGATATCGTGGCTCAAGTAGAGTTTAGCAGGACACTTGGCCAGACGCAGTGACGACAGGTGGAACAGAGCGATGGCAAAGTAGTGACAGAGAGATAGTTAAAAGAATAAGGGTCGTCCAGAGAGATAGGCCGACGATATCAGAAAGACCTTGGCTGGCACCTGGCAGACTAGCGCAAGATCGAGGCGAGTTGCATAATCAAAAGAAGGTCTATGCCCAGCCGTGGGTTGAAACCAGCTGTAAATTATGATGACGTATTTACTTAATGAATTTGTTTAAGTAGATTTTATATTCCATTAAAACTAAACTGTTTAAATATTTTCATGATTTTCAAATATTTTGAAATAGGTTGTTGCAAAATGTGTAATCTTCTATACATAAAAAAATCCTTTGTCCTGACTGACTGACGGATCGACGAAAAAAAATATGTGAAAATTGTTTGTAAGCACTATATGATAAATTGGCTGATCATTCTAACCATTTATATTAATACTGTTACAATTCTATCTTACCCAACCACTAACTATTTGAAAATGAATCTAAGCTACATGAAAATAAAGTCCAGCTAAGTTTACATTTACCGGGCCTACGGGTCGTTGCAACTGACAGACAGTGGGCGAAGACTTGACTGTCAGACAATGTGTATCTCACGAAGTATCTAAGTCTGATAATAGCATGATATTTCTGTTGTTATATCCAAAACATTGATATTGACACCATTTTATGTAAGTCTTTCATTGGATCATCATTACCATTACCAGTCTTTTATACCAGTCTACTTCTGGACATAAGCGGACATGCCGCTCATTAAGGCAGGCTTATGTCCAGCAGTGAACTGCCTATAGACCGATGATGATAAAGATGAATGTCTGTGAGGTCAGCTAGTGCTAAATAAAGTTAAAGAATTTAGATGGAGCTAACAACAGTTCATTTTATTTTTATTTTTTGGGAGCGAGGAGATTTTTTTATAAGCGTGATATTATATACCTATACTATTATAATATATCATGGAATATTATTATATACCTATACTATTATAATTAAATTTAATTAATATTATTGAAGAAGTAAAAAATTCACAGAAAAAAAGCTTAAAAAATGCTCTGAAAAACCACATCGTAAACTAAAAGCAAGACGTTTGAGGAGGCACTATTAAGGTGTGTTATTTGTCTATCTTATTTATTAGATTTTAATTCAAAAAATATTTTTGAATATATAAAAATACCGAGTAAAATAGTTTAACAAAGCTCTGAAAACCCACATCGTGATCTAAAAACAAAACTTTCAAAGCCTTTTATTTATTCAGCGTTGCATTGTCAGCTAATCTATTCCCAGTATATCAATTCTTAACAGTGACATTTTTGTTGGCCTGCATAAATAAATCGATTTGGCTTTTATAATACGGAGTGCTGATAGATTTTGAATATTTCTATTTGAGGAAGCATCGGTTGGCACATTGATATGCGCGATTAACGTAGAGACGGAACGCAAAAGGAACGTAACGAGATAAGGAACGGAAAACCAATGTATTCATTTTTTAATTAAAAAAACGGTTATATACATAACATAACACAACATACATAAGCCTTCACCAAACCGATTTCATATAGTTATCACTGGAGATATAATATTTTTTCTAGAACCACAGTTATACTTTTAAATTTTAATATAAACTCAGTATAGAAACCCTTTTGTGCATGCAAAACTGAGCTAAATACTTCAACACGATTAGTTGCTGTAGATGTTTCGGAGATATCAAGTTGTATTTCAGAGGCTTGATCACTGAATTTTGGCAAATGAGAAAGCGTAGATTCAAACGCTTAGCCATAGCATTGGCCATTTCTTGTGGTCATTTTTCGTTACATTTACTTAGGCAGGCAACTTTAAATACATATTTATGATCACCATGGTGTTGATTTGAAAGAAATGTTTAAGTAAGAAAATGTAACTCTCTAAAAAAATTGTATCAAATTGTTTTCTGGTTTCCGCGTGAATGTCGAACAAACATGCTTGACCAGTAGTTTTATATTCATAATAAGGAACAAAAGACATACATTATATCAATGCCCTTATTCATAACCAAATGTAATTTTATAACGCTCGATAAAGTAATCTTTCTTGTCCCAGTCATTTAAATGTAAATAAGAAGAGGTGACATTATAATTTAACGCCTTTTTAGCTATCTGAGATTTATACAGTGTTATTGAATAGAACATTATATCTTAATATCAACGAGACTATTACCATGATTTGTGAGTTCTGTTGTTTCCCGATATTTTGACGCAGTTGCATAAGCCATGATCACGGGAGGAACTGAAGTTTGTACGAGTGGGTAGTTACTGGGAGACGAATCTACCCTCTTTCCCCTTAACATGCCGTTTTTATCTCTACTCTACGATGGAGAAGACAACGTGTTTTCTGATTGTCCCTGCATTCCAAACATGTCTATTTTTCTCCCAAACGATTGTTTCTATCGATTCTTTAGATAAACATGCTTATTACATTCGAAATGTTGCTATATCTACATTCAAAAATAAGTTTTCTCTACTCTTCCGTCGAAAAATCCCTTGTCTACAGTTGTTGTGCTAAGCCGGCTGTTATGAGGACGGATAGTATTTAGATTTGATATTTAAAATGTAATTATTCATAACCAAATGTAATTTTATAACGCTCGATAAAGTAATCTTTCTTGTCCCAGTCATTTAAATGTAAATAAAAAGAGGTGACATTATAATTTAACGCCTTTTTAGCTATCTGAGTTTTATACAGTGTTATTGAACAGATACATTATATATTAATATCAACGAGATTATTGCCATGATTTGTGAGTTCTGTTGTTTCCCGATATTTCGACGCAGTTGCATAAGCCACGATCACGGGAGGAACTGAAGTTTGTGCGAGTGGGTAGTTACTGGGAGACGAATCTACCCTCTTTCCCCTTAACATGCCGCTTTTATCTCTACTCTACGATGGAGAAGACAACGTGTTTTCTGATTGTGGGTCTCCCTGCATCCCAAACATGTCTATTTTTCTCCCAAACGATTGTTTCTATCGATTCTTTAGATAAACATGCTTTTAACATTCAAAATGCTGCTATATCTACATCCAAAAATAAGTTTTCTCTGCTCTTTCGTCGAGAAATTCCTTGTCTACAGTTGTTGTACTAAGCCGGCTGTTATGAGGACGGATAGTATTTAGATTTGATATTTAAAATGTATACGGTCCGCCGGATCTAATCGAAATATACCCGTTGTCACGTCCCGTCTTCCCTGTATAACCATGGCCCCGGTCACTGTTGAAGGTATCGAACACTGAAAATATGCTTATTTGCATTTAGATCAGATATTTTGAGCTGAAAACGTCCTTCGGAACCTTGCTTGGAAATAGAAACGAGGCCGAGCGACGAGGTCGCCGTAGGTAAGCAATATATTTTAGTATTAATAAACTACCCGCAAATGTAATAAGTGCCGTTTAAATCAAATAGTTTCTTGAGTGTAAATTATGGAGGTATTTATCGTGCATAAGCAATGGTAAATAGGCAACAAAAATAGTTTTGACGACGTTCTAGTTTTATGCGACGTGGAAATATGGCGTCCGTAGCATCTACGTAGATTTTCAACTAAAATTCGTAACTTGACAGAATTGATGTAACAATTTTTTATTAAATATATTACTAAGACTTTTATGAACATACAGCCATTACATCAACTTTGTTTTTGGAGAGGTAAATGATATCTATTAGAGAAATATACAAGAGTGATTTTTAATTTTAAAAAAATGGAAAATAAAATACATATCAATTCGCTCTATCAAGCAAGTCACGTGATTGATAGGTAACTTTTCTAGATTGAGGGCGGCAGACGGTCCGCAAACCATCTGCCTTACATTTCATTTTATTCACAGATGTAGGAAGCCCGAAGGCATCATTTACTAGCTGAGTTGCACATAGAAATGATAAGCACTGGACCTTTACAGACCTCGCAAACACGACGCTTAGTCGTCGCGCTTAGTCGCGAGCGTCTGTCATATCTTGCTGTCGCGATTGTCGCCGTGTGTGCGGAGCTTTGAACAAAATGTATGAAAATTGTCCCCCGCAACTTGTCGTAGTGTCTAATCGCTGACGTTTGTCGTCCAATGTGCGCAGGCTGTAATTTGCAAACTTTAACATTTTATATGATAAACTGTCAATTGACGTTCAAAAAATGTTCAGTAAATGTAGTCACTGATCAGGAAAATTTCTGACCGTGTGCATAGCCTATATGTATGAAGGGTAAGCCTTCCGGCGAGCGTCCGACGATTGTCTTACAGACTTGTTTTGATGGTACGTAGACCCTGAGTTTAGTCTTCTTAAGAATCGAAAAATACCTACTTTTATTTTTTACATAATTACCACCTTATTTACGCACGCAAAAAGGAATTAATACAAACCTTCTGATCATGATCTCTGAAGTGCGGCATAGGATCAATAATATGCGTTATACAGAGACACCTGTCCTCTTTCAAACCACGACAACACCACCAGCCTATAGATATCATTCCACTATTGGACAATTGGACAAAAGCCTCCTCTAATAAGAATAAAGGCTTATACCCTATAAGCCCCACGCTGATCATTCGGGTTAGGGATCGCAGAGAACAGCAGCAGAATATTTAACTGTGCTTGTGTTAGGCTGCGCTATGCGTCAGAGTCCCGTTTGTTAGTTAGCAGATTGCACCACGGGCAGGTGAGGTTGGCTTGAGTTCCGAAGATGGAGATAGGACCCCTTGCTTTCATATTCGATTAATCATCATCATCATCACAGCCCGGATAACCCACTGCTGGATATCTCATCAAGGTAATATCATATTTGATTCTGAATAAATAATCTAAACACTCACAAAATACCAATCTATTACAAAATATTAGCTATGAAAGTTAAGTATTTATTAGGAGCCCAAACTAAAAAAAAACTAATTTTTAGTTTGCGCGCGACTTGATCGATTAAAGTGCTTGTATAAACTTATAAGAGGTAAATCACCTTTATGACGTATTTATTTATTTTGAGACACATAAAGCTTGATTGATTTCTAATATAGTTAAATGAAGTTCTAATGCACTAACTTATCCGAAGCACCTGTTACTTAAAGGTACAACCATCTATTTTGATACGAATGATTTATTTATTTATTTGTTTGGAAGACCAACAGCTTATCTTGATACAAATTAATTATAAGTGCTAACTACTGATAGAAATGGAGAAGCCAATGATTTGACAACCTCTGTGGCGCTGATGGCAAAGGTCCGTCTGAGACCTTCCACGGTTGCGGATTCGGTTCCCACCACGAGACAAATGTTTGTATGTTTGCAAATATTTGTTTTGGGTCTGGGTGTTTTGTATGTATAATAATGTATGTATGAATGAATGATTGAACACTTTATTGCGTGAAACATACAAAAAATTATCAAAAAATGGTACAATGGGCGGGGCGTATGATGTATTTAAATATGTATTTATATATACAATGTGTCCCCAGCTTGTGGACATAGACAAACACTACACGTTTATTAGGGTATTGTTGACCAGTATGCTAAGTATTAAAACAATCGCTCTAGTATTTACCGAGAAAACAATGGTTTTAAAATTGTTAAAATAATTGATTAATGTGACGTGGCCATAATATGTAAACGTTTTATTGATGAAAAGCATGCATGTCATACTCACACAGGCATCTCTTGTCATCTTATTCGTGTCAATAATGATACAGTATGCTACTTTTTTTATTATCTGGGATTAAATTTGTTAGACTATTTTGATTTTTATTTTTACTTCTAATTAAAGCCAAAACTGTTTCACAACATTTGTGAGAAGTAGTATTACGAGGGTGTTTATAAGAGGGAGAGGGAGGTTGTATAAATATGTAGTATAAATCTATCATGTGGTTCCCATAATACAAGCTCTGCTTAGTTTGGGTCTAGATGATGCTGTGTGATAGTGTCTAGCAATAATATGGACAGCATCTGTGTTATAGAATAGAATCAATAACCTAATTATTAGGCATCCCTGAAAAACTCGAAATTCGTTTAGTACCTATTTGTTTTTACGAAAAACACTCATACGGAAGATGTTGATCCTTACCAAAGATCGAGAACAGTAGAACCGATCAACAAATTCATCTCTTTGCTGCGTGAATCTGCTTTCTATTTTCCTTTCTTCCTTCATCGTGGCCAACTTTTCCTATAGTGTATCACATAATCAGTGGTATATCTTAATCAATTCTGTTCTATTATGTCATTATATTGGTTTCCACGATACAGGCTACGCCTAATGTCGAGGCCGCTAGTTAAATCGTTCTTGTTCTAAATTTCCATTTGATTTATATATATATCGGCGCGAAAGCGTTATTTCAACAAGATCGTTCAATAACAACGCGTGGTTGCATGCCACGTGTCGCAAAAAGTTCTAGTTAACTGATAAAACATTGTCCAAAAATCATAAACGGATTTATCGTTAGTTTATCTTTAGTCAAAATCAAGTTTAAGTCAAGATCTAATGTCAAACCTGTTAAAAGACGTTAATTCGATAGTTTGGTACCTCTAAAAATGATTGTTAGAATAATTCCTTTAAGCTTACTGTAAAAAGTAGGGCTCTGTGTCGTCAATACAAGTTTGTTCGCTTATTCAAAACAACGTGGTTGGCGACACAGCGCTTTGCTATAAATACGCCCCCACTGTCGACAATCGGGCATTTTAGACATAGCAGCCACAACTGTCACCGCCCCCTAGCCTGCGTACGCTGTGGCGGCTCCCACCACGCCGCCGAATGCCCCAGGGACAGGGAAATGCCACCCACGTGTGCCAACTGCGGTGGCCCACACACCGCCAACAATAAAACGTGCCCAGTCTTCAAACGGGAGGCGCGTAACAAAAGAGCAGGAACTGTCGCCACCACAACTGCTCCGCGACGCGACAGAACCCGCTCTGCTGCCAGGACCCCATCTGAAATCCCACCAGCCACCGCCACCACCGCTCAGATTGCTTCCGAACCTACTAGCGTTACTCTAATGGCACCTGCCAACGACCCAATCATCCGGTCGGCAAAAAGCCAACAGAAAAAGAAAAAGAAGAAGAAGAAGAAGAATACATATACTTCCGAGGCTCCATCTGACTCGGACGCCCCTGGCCCCCCAGCCGAGCACCGGCAGCCCCCTCGGGCAGAAATGCCAGCAGCAGCCCCCAGTCGGACTCCTGCTCCCCCCACGGGAGAACCTGCTCCCCTGGCCCAACCCAAACGCCCACCTGGTCTACGACAACGGAGGGCCCATCTACCACCGCCACCACCACCACCCACGCAGACCACGCACGGCTACGACAGCGAGCGGCTGATCCTCCTCGACACGGCGCTCCAGATCTTGCAGGATGTCCTACAGACGCTCCGCACAGGGGGAGACCCGATCCCGATAGTCCTCAACGGGATCGGGAAACTCTTCCAAGTCAGGAACTAAGGATGCTCTTCTGGAACGCCCGCTCCCTCCGAAGAAAAATCTCCTTGCTCAGACTGCTCCTTAAAGAGCAGAACATCGATGTCGCCCTAATCCAGGAAACAATGCTGAAAGCTTCGGACAAAGCTAAGTTTCCTGGCTACTACTCCTACCGTCAGGATGAGATATCGCCAACCTCCGGAATGGCGTATCGAGGGCTCATAACGTTGGTTAAGAGAACCATCATCCACCAACCCCTCCTCCCGCTCGACCTGAACTCCGTGAAAGTCCTGGGAGTGGAACTCTGCCTCGACAACCAGCCACTGTGGGTTTACTCCACCTACCACCACCCAGGGAAGCTGGAAAAAGCAGACCTGGAGAAGCTCTTACCAGAAGATCCACAGGCGGCTATCATCGCGGCAGGAGACTGGAATGCCAAACACCCCTCCTGGAACTCGAGAGTCACCAACCCAAATGGTAACCTACTCTTTCGGTACATCGAGACCCACGGCTATACAGCCTCCGCCCCCGAGACCCCAACACACTTCCCGGATCAGCCTACCATCCAGCCGGACATCATCGACCTGGCAATACACAGAGACCTGCCAAACCTCCCACAGCTCGAGACACTCTATGACGAACTGCAGTCGGACCACCAACCGGTCTTACTAGTCATGAAGACACAACCAGCCACGCTCTTACCACCGATACCGCGTCCAGGCACAAACTGGGCTCGGTTCGCAGACATCCTTCAGACGTCCACACCGACAAGACCAGTCTCAAATGGGCAGGAAGTGGATGATCTAACCCAACAGCTGACTGCCACTATCCAAGATGCCATCTCCGCCTCGGCACTACCTCCGCCGCGCCCCCGACTTCCAAACACGCCAACCCACCTTCGTATCCTGCTCGCAGAGAAGCGAAATCTCAGGAAAGTCTGGCAACGCACCCGTCACCCCGCGATCAAGACTAAACTGAACGCTCTCTGCGACAAGGTCAGATCAGCGCTGAGCGAGGACTGCGCCCAAGCCTGGGAAAGAAGGATAGGGAACGCCTCCGATGACTGGGCCTCGCTACATAAGCTCTGCCGGCAGCTCAAGGGTACCCCTACACCAAACAGACCCCTCACGCACAGCGATGGCCACCCCCGCTACCGAGCCGAAGACAGAGCCGAAATCTTCGCAGAGTCCATGGAACAGCAATTCCAACCAAACCCTGACAAGGACCCGGAACACTCCAAAGAAGTGGAAGCCTATGTCCGTCTCTTCCTCTCGTCCGCTGATACAGACGACCAGACAGCCCTATTCTTCACCCCGGGGCAAGTACAGAGGGCCATACAGAGGACCAAGCCCAGGAAAGCTCCAGGTGAAGACGGAATCACTAACTCCATGCTGCGCCACCTGCCACCAAAGACGATTGCCGCTATAACCCGACTCTTCAACGGAATCCTGCGCTGTGGCCACTTCCCGACGCAGTGGAAATCCGGCCGCGTGATCATGATCCCGAAGCAAGGGAAGAACATCCTGCTCCCCACAAGCTACCGGCCGATCACACTCCTCTCGGGCATCTCGAAACTCTTCGAGAAGATGATGCTTGCGCACCTGACCCCACACATCACCCCACGCCCAGAACAATTCGGCTTCAGGGCAGAGCACAGCACCACCCTCCAACTGTCCAGAGTGCTGCACCACCTAACTGTCACCCACAACAGGAATGAACACGCGGTCGCAGTATTCCTGGACATGGAGAAGGCCTTCGACAGGGTCTGGCACGCAGGCCTCATCTATAAGATCGCAAAATCCACGGCGCCCAAGCAACTCGTAAGGGTTATCGCCTCATTCCTAACGGGCAGGAACTTCCATGTTCGAGTCGACCAAGCCCTCTCAAACAAACGCCCAATAAGAGCCGGAGTCCCACAAGGCAGCTGCCTATCGCCGGTGTGCTACTCCTGCTACACAGACGACATCCCTTGCACAGAAGATGCTCTGCTCGCACTGTACGCCGACGACGCGGCTTACATAACGAAAAGCATCTCCCCCCGCCACGCAGCGAAGAAAATGCAGCGAGTCCTGGACGAGCTCCCCGCCTGGCTGTCCAGATGGCGACTGTCGGTCAATGTTGGGAAAACTCAGGCAGTCGCCTTCACCAGGAGACGCGGCCCCATCAAAGAGCTGACCCTGCACGGCGAGCCCATCAAATGGGCACGTACCGCCAAGTACCTCGGGGTCACCATAGATCGCGGTATCACCATGGCCCACCACAGCACAGCCGCCCGAAACTCAGCCCGAGCAGCTAGAGCGGTCCTGAGACCAGTTCTTGAGGCAAACCTCCCGCTTCGCATAAAGATCGGCCTGTACAAATCGTACATCCGCCCGCGCCTGACGTACGCCGCCCCCGCCTGGTATGCTCTGCTAGCTGAACCACACAGGGCGAAGCTACGCGCGCAGCAGAGCCTCTGCCTCAGGGAGATCGTCAAGGCGCCGCGGTATGTACGAAACGCCACCATCCAGCGGGACCTACAGATGGAGAGCCTGGACTCCTTTGTGGGCCGCCTAGCCAAGACCATGTTCAACCGGCTCGAACACTCGCAGTTCCCCCACCTGCTGCATCTAGCACCACGTCACGAAAGGCCTGACCAGAGCAAGGCCTACGCCCGCGAGCTAGTCATGGACAGTGGCAGCGAAGCGGAAGACGACTCCATGAACCCGGACCTGAACCGCAAAAGCCAAAGGCCCGCGGTCCGCCCAGCGGCCCCCCCTGCACAGGGAGGCCCCGGTGGGCACTAGGACCCAGGAAGAGGCGAAGGAGAGGCTCCTCGAGCCAACCCAATGACCCCCCGGTCGAATCCGGGGGCGGAAGAACTCCGCAGCAAGGGGCCACAGCCCGAAGCACCACCTATCAGAATGGCCGTATCGGCGCGAAAGCGTTATTTCAACAAGATCGTTCAATAACAACGCGTGGTTGCATGCCACGTGTCGCAAAAAGTTCTAGTTAACTGATAAAACATTGTCCAAAAATCATAAACGGATTTATCGTTAGTTTATCTTTAGTCAAAATCAAGTTTAAGTCAAGTTCTAATGTCAAACCTGTTAAAAGACGTTAATTCGATAGTTTGGTACCTCTAAAAATGATTGTTAGAATAATTCCTTTAAGCTTACTGTAAAAAGTAGGGCTCTGTGTCGTCAATACAAGTTTGTTCGCTTATTCAAAACCACGTGGTTGGCGACACAGCGCTTTGCTATAAATACGCCCCCACTGTCGACAATCGGGCATTCTAGCTCGAGCTGTCGGACAGTGCGGACCTAAGCACTGCTTCCCGACAATAAATTGGAAATACGTCTACTGGAGTTTCATTTCCTTCCACCATGAACTTCTACCACCAGCCTGATGACAGGAGTATGTCATGGGCATCCACCACCAGCCTGATGACAGGAGTATGTCATGGGCATCCACCACCAGCCTGATGACAGGAGTATGTCATGGGCATCCACCACTAGCCTGATGACAGGAGTAATGTCATGGGCGACCACCACCTGCCTGGTGATATGCGTGTCACGGGCGACCACCTCACTGCCTTGACCTGCCTGGTGCCGAGCGTGTCACGGGCTACCACGACCTGCCTGATGACATGCGTATCATGGGCTACCACTACCCACCTGATAGCAGCCCCTACTTCATGGGGGACCACCACACTCTGACAACAGGAGTGACGTCTGTTCCGTGAATGACGTCACTTCCCTTAACAAATAACCACCTATGAGGCATACCTCTGCCCTGTCACACCACATTCCTGGCTATAGGGAGTGACTTCAGCACTGTTGGTGTCTGCTGACGTCACTTCCCGTATCAACATTCAACCATGGAGCGTACTTTATCCGTCATCAGAAGTGGGATTGAGAATTTGCACGCCTATTTGTCAATTACTTATTCCGCTGGGTTTTCAGAATACGTCTGTACAGTACAAGATATCTACGTAGCCTTGATAACCTCAAAGCACGTGTTTTTTTTGTCTGTATGTTTTCGAGTATGTGTTTAGCTAGCCCTGTGGTAAGTACTGAGGCGCGTGGCATCCCGGCGTCGGAGGACCCCTGTGGCGTCTCTGCGCGTTCGGGAAGGCTGTGGTCTCTACCACGCCGCCGCTGTGGCCTCTGCATGCTGATGCACGCTCTCCAACGTGCTGCCACGTGCACGGCAGGTTGTGGCCTCCGCGTGCAGTTGCGGGCTCTCCAACGTGCTGCCACATGCACGGTAGGCTGTGGCCTCCGTGAGCCGATGCATGCGTGCTCCCTGATCGAGTCGTTGAGGTGATCGGATCCATCACCACATCGGTAAGACCTACCCAATATTTTTATATTTCGAGCTTTGAACCTCGTTTGTATAACGTTGATGATAAAGGAGGCTGTTTACGGGCCAAATGATGATGATGACTTTCAATCAGTTCTGTCGAACGAGATTTAAATCCGATGACGATAAAACTGATATGGGTAGTTTTGATGATTTTTTCGTAATTTATTTCAAAATGTTGTTTTGATTCAGAGTGCTATTTTTAGAATGTCCAAGTAGTTTTTGGGTTTGAACTACTAACGTCTGATACCTTTTCAATAACCATGTCCGAGGAACGAGATCGTAAGCCTATTTGGTTTGGAACAGCCACTCCAAACTAGTTTAGACCATTTGATCGTTTTAGAAATTCGTTCCAGTGTTTGCAGTGCGTGTGCAGTCTTTTTCGTAACAAACATTTCGTTACAAACATTTTCGTCCTTTGAAAAACCTTTTCGTTACTTTGAAAACCTTTACGTAAACTTTGAAAGACTTTGAGTAACTTTAAAAACCGTATTGTAACTTCGAATTAACAATTTTTGAAACAACATAAGACCACGTACTTTAGTTGGCACTTGGTAACCCTTGTAAAAATATGGTTAACTTGGGTTACCTACACCGTACACAAATAATAAGCATCTCTCTATTTCAGACGCAGATTAGAGGTTATAATATAAGAGGTGCAGAGCGCGCACCACCTGTCAGGATAGCCGTATCGGCGCCATAGCTTTCGAGAATCAGGAACTTCAAAAACCCCCCCGAGATACTAACCTTTTAACGCAGAACTAAGGTTGGTGCAGAGCGCGCACCACCTGTCAGAATGGCCGTATCGGCGCGAAAGCGTTATTTCAACAAGATCGTTCAATAACAACGCGTGGTTGCATGCCACGTGTCGCAAAAAGTTCTAGTTAACTGATAAAACATTGTCCAAAAATCATAAACGGATTTATCGTTAGTTTATCTTTAGTCAAAATCAAGTTTAAGTCAAGTTCTAATGTCAAACCTGTTAAAAGACGTTAATTCGATAGTTTGGTACCTCTAAAAATGATTGTTAGAATAATTCCTTTAAGCTTACTGTAAAAAGTAGGGCTCTGTGTCGTCAATACAAGTTTGTTCGCTTATTCAAAACCACGTGGTTGGCGACACAGCGCTTTGCTATAAATACGCCCCCACTGTCGACAATCGGGCATTCTAGCTCGAGCTGTCGGACAGTGCGGACCTAAGCACTGCTTCCCGACAATAAATTGGAAATACGTCTACTGGAGTTTCATTTCCTTCCACCATGGACTTCTACCACCAGCCTGATGACAGGAGTATGTCATGGGCATCCACCACCAGCCTGATGACAGGAGTATGTCATGGGCATCCACCACCAGCCTGATGACAGGAGTATGTCATGGGCATCCACCACTAGCCTGATGACAGGAGTAATGTCATGGGCGACCACCACCTGCCTGGTGATATGCGTGTCACGGGCGACCACCTCACTGCCTTGACCTGCCTGGTGCCGAGCGTGTCACGGGCTACCACGACCTGCCTGATGACATGCGTATCATGGGCTACCACTACCCACCTGATAGCAGCCCCTACTTCATGGGGGACCACCACACTCTGACAACAGGAGTGACGTCTGTTCCGTGAATGACGTCACTTCCCTTAACAAATAATCACCTATGAGGCATACCTCTGCCCTGTCACACCACATTCCTGGCTATAGGGAGTGACTTCAGCACTGTTGGTGTCTGCTGACGTCACTTCCCGTATCAACATTCAACCATGGAGCGTACTTTATCCGTCATCAGAAGTGGGATTGAGAATTTGCACGCCTATTTGTCAATTACTTATTCCGCTGGGTTTTCAGAATACGTCTGTACAGTACAAGATATCTACGTAGCCTTGATAACCTCAAAGCACGTGTTTTTTTTGTCTGTATGTTTTCGAGTATGTGTTTAGCTAGCCCTGTGGTAAGTACTGAGGCGCGTGGCATCCCGGCGTCGGAGGACCCCTGTGGCGTCTCTGCGCGTTCGGGAAGGCTGTGGTCTCTACCACGCCGCCGCTGTGGCCTCTGCATGCTGATGCACGCTCTCCAACGTGCTGCCACGTGCACGGCAGGTTGTGGCCTCCGCGTGCAGTTGCGGGCTCTCCAACGTGCTGCCACATGCACGGTAGGCTGTGGCCTCCGTGAGCCGATGCATGCGTGCTCCCTGATCGAGTCGTTGAGGTGATCATTTTCGTCCTTTGAAAAACCTTTTCGTTACTTTGAAAACCTTTACGTAAACTTTGAAAGACTTTGAGTAACTTTAAAAACCGTATTGTAACTTCGAATTAACAATTTTTGAAACAACATAAGACCACGTACTTTAGTTGGCACTTGGTAACCCTTGTAAAAATATGGTTAACTTGGGTTACCTACACCGTACACAAATAATAAGCATCTCTCTATTTCAGACGCAGATTAGAGGTTATAATATAAGAGGTGCAGAGCGCGCACCACCTGTCAGGATAGCCGTATCGGCGCCATAGCTTTCGAGAATCAGGAACTTCAAAAACCCCCCCGAGATACTAACCTTTTAACGCAGAACTAAGGTTGGTGCAGAGCGCGCACCACCTGTCAGAATGGCCGTATCGGCGCGAAAGCGTTATTTCAACAAGATCGTTCAATAACAACGCGTGGTTGCATGCCACGTGTCGCAAAAAGTTCTAGTTAACTGATAAAACATTGTCCAAAAATCATAAACGGATTTATCGTTAGTTTATCTTTAGTCAAAATCAAGTTTAAGTCAAGTTCTAATGTCAAACCTGTTAAAAGACGTTAATTCGATAGTTTGGTACCTCTAAAAATGATTGTTAGAATAATTCCTTTAAGCTTACTGTAAAAAGTAGGGCTCTGTGTCGTCAATACAAGTTTGTTCGCTTATTCAAAACCACGTGGTTGGCGACACAGCGCTTTGCTATAAATACGCCCCCACTGTCGACAATCGGGCATTCTAGCTCGAGCTGTCGGACAGTGCGGACCTAAGCACTGCTTCCCGACAATAAATTGGAAATACGTCTACTGGAGTTTCATTTCCTTCCACCATGGACTTCTACCACCAGCCTGATGACAGGAGTATGTCATGGGCATCCACCACCAGCCTGATGACAGGAGTATGTCATGGGCATCCACCACCAGCCTGATGACAGGAGTATGTCATGGGCATCCACCACCAGCCTGATGACAGGAGTATGTCATGGGCATCCACCACCAGCCTGATGACAGGAGTATGTCATGGGCATCCACCACTAGCCTGATGACAGGAGTAATGTCATGGGCGACCACCACCTGCCTGGTGATATGCGTGTCACGGGCGACCACCTCACTGCCTTGACCTGCCTGGTGCCGAGCGTGTCACGGGCTACCACGACCTGCCTGATGACATGCGTATCATGGGCTACCACTACCCACCTGATAGCAGCCCCTACTTCATGGGGGACCACCACACTCTGACAACAGGAGTGACGTCCGTTCCGTGAATGACGTCACTTCCCTTAACAAATAATCACCTATGAGGCATACCTCTGCCTTGTCACACCACATTCCTGGCTATAGGGAGTGACTTCAGCACTGTTGGTGTCTGCTGACGTCACTTCCCGTATCAACATTCAACCATGGAGCGTACTTTCTCCGTCATATAATTTTAGTAATAGTAGAGCTCTTTATGAAGGGCTCGTAGGTATTTTCTCGGGGCCAATAAGAATAAGAATAATTGAAATAAGAATAATTTAGTAGTAGAGATCTTTGTGGAGGGTTTGTCCGGGGAAGTAATGCCACCATGCCTATTTCTGCCGTGGAGCAACTGTGCTGTATTTCGGTTGGAAGGGTTTGGGTGCCGGTGAAATTTCGAAATCAGTAGCAAGAAACTTGTGTCAAATAAATGTATCATGGCCTTCTTTGAGTATATAAAGAACAAAATATGTATATTAAAATTTGTCGAAACCTTCACAGTAAACCCATGATTTGTTCAAGCCAAAGTTATGATTATGAAGAGAAATAACCATTATTAACTTTGCTGGAGATCTATTTCGATTGTCAAACTAGATTATGTCATGAGAATTACGAATTAGAGGCTATTATCAGGGTATTATAATGGAATTAGGCATTTCCTTACATTCTGGTACTGTTTAGGATTGACATGGTACATTAATGCGGTGTAAGTGAGTGCTGACATTCAGTCACGCTATGCCACGTTGCCTTGCCACACTGGCATAGTGAAAACCTTGTTCAGTTCGTCAGCAAAATTAATTTGTTTGGGGGACCATTTATGTAAATTTAATCTTGAATGAGGGCTGTGTCATTTTTTTATGTTTTTACTAGCTTGTTTTTTGTTTGTTTCTAGCTTTTATTTAGTTTCAATTATCTTGCCCCGTAGTCTGTAATCAAATTTTGCAAGTTAAATCCCAAATTGAGCTAAATTGTCACGCGATATTACATAAACGTGCATCATATATATATATCGCGTGACAATGCAATGTTACGGTAACATGGAGCTGATTTGATAATGGAGCTAGAAGGTGCCCATATGAACTCTGTAATGAAACAACGCAACCCCCATCGAGTTTGGAATCGTTTGATTTATCTTGACGAGTACTTTATCTTGAGATGGTATCCAGGGTCTGATGACCGAGCTGGAAAGTAGGCTTAGGAACTCCGTTATAAAATGACATAACCTCATCGAGTTTGGCCTCTTATGATTCGCCTTGACGAGTACTTTGTCTGAAGATGGTTTCCAGGGTCTGATGATGGAGCTTATAGATAGCCATAAAGCTTGTTTAAAAAAACGTTTAAAGTGTAGACTTGCTCTCATTTTTATTTTTTAAAATATTGCCATTTTAACCAATCCACGTTAGTATTATGACACAAGTGTAGTGAAATGGAATAAAATGTAATTTAGACTGGAATTCACTGATGAAGAAAATTGTTCACTGATTGTTTTCTGTTAGAGTTGCCATTGTTATAGCAGAACAGGACGTGACTGAAGACTTATAAACCGTAATAATATGAACAATAAACTCGATACTGGAGAAATCGTGTTAATTATCCTAGAATCCATTGAATAACAAAAAATGAAATTAAATGAACTTGTTTGAACTATTTCGTAACAAAAAAATATCACCTATGCTTATTACAACTAGGTACTTGCTATAACGTTAAAGTTCTTATGATTTCTAGTGAGACCTTTTTGAACTTTAAACTAAGTCCATAAATTTGTTTTGCTTATGAACAAAACAATGCTATTCAACTTCAATATGAAAGAGTACGTACCTACGTAGAAGAGTCTACGCTACAGAACTCAGAAAGTGTTTTAGAAGTTTGTCGGCGACTATTTCTACCCCGTTTAATTCTACATTGTTTTATGCGTAGTTCCACCCAGATGGCACAATGACTGACACTAAAAAGGGCATACAAACTGCATGAGGTGTTTTCATCAATATATTTGTGTTTTGACTGCATTTCTGAGTTATGGCAAATCTAAAGAGAGGCATAGGTTTTTAGGAAGTTCACTATTACATTGACAATCATTATAGCAATCAATAAGGTATATATAATTTGAGAAAAAAGAAAGAGTAAAGGATTTTTTTTATTTAAATCCTATGGTATAGCAACGATGTGATTTTGCATGAAAACATTTAATTTTAACGAAAAATTACAAAATGATCTTGGTAATTTAATTCAAATTCAGTTAGCATTCTCATTTTTGGTAAAAAAAACAGATTAGCTAAAACTCGTAGAAACATCCTTCAGAAAATGGGGAAATAAACGCAGGAAAAGCGTCGCCCTGGTTGTACAGTCCACGACAAAATGTTGTTAGTGGATTTAAGTAACATGACAAAATATTAATAGAAGATTTTAGTAAATAACATTTTCTTCATCTTCTTGGTATGGGGGTAAATGTGAAATATAATCATTTTCTGAGAGATTTACAACCAAATACATTTATGTACCTGCCTATTGCCTACTATTTACCTACCTATTTATTAACAAGGATTTAGAAAAGTATGCTGATGTGGTTTGGGCATGTAGAAAGGATGAATGAAAGAAGATCGATGAAAAAAGTATATAGGGCAAGTGAATGGAAAGACCTCACCGTAAGATCTCCAATATATTTGGAGACGTGCTGGAAAAAGAATGGGTTGAGAGTAAAAGAAACAGTAGGGGGTATAACAGGATCGTAGCAAGTGGAGATCCGTGGTCCCTGCCAACCCCTATGGAAAATAGTAATGACTTTATGTGTGCATATTAGCCTTGGTAAAAGTAAGCACTTGACACTCTTTAAAATTGATAGAAAGGCCTTTCTTTATTGACTAGTAATCGTTGGTACTGGTCAAGGTAGAATACTGCAAAATCACTACATTTTTACTTTCCTATAACCGTTAATACTGGTAGGTACTTAGACGAAACAATAATAAATTTCCGCAATTAGCTTGGAGGTTAACGTGTTTGTTTTATTCCATGAAAGAGTGAGTAGACGTTTGAATTTATTAATTGCTTGTTGTGTTTGTTCTTTCTCTGATTTGCATGTGAATCTGTGGACGGGAGAAAGGTGCACACGTGTATTCATTTACCAAGGGGTAAAAAAATATTCTAATCAGCCCGTCAGATAGATCAACAAAAAATATAGGACACATATTTTTATTTATCAAATTAATCATAATTGACAGAGATACAGAGCTTCAAAGTTCGAGCGTAGGGGCTCGTGATGTCACGGCTAGGTAAAAAGTGTACTAACCCGTGACATCATGTGGAACTTCAACGCATCCTATTCGTCATCCTTAGTGTACTAAATATTTTGTCGAGTTGAATATCTTATTATAGATCTCTGCAGAGTGACGTTTGATTCCATTCATCATCCACAGCCTGACTAAGGCCATCCACCACGGTCTTGTGCTAGTCGGATCCACGAACGCCCTGCGCCGTGTACTATGTCGTCGACCCATCTCGCTACTGGTCTTCCGACGATTCTTCTACCTACCCTCGGCTACCATTCGGTCAATATCCTGCTCTCCCTGTCATCACCACGTGGCGAGGCATGGAGTCAATTAATTTAAAGTATTTTTTTATTATACACTTTGTCTTGAATTTCTAAAAGTTGACGTCCTTTTGCCACCGGTTGTACGTTTCAGTCGACGTTAATTCGTCAGGTCGCGTGCCTATTATTATTAAACCGCAAACCAAGCTGAACCTCTGTCGAGATCCATGATAAATAATTTGACATTCCCCACTATGGAACCATAATTTACCCTTAGCGACCAATTTTTTCTGATTTTCCTTCTATTAGGTAAACTTTATCATCGTTTTCCAAGATATTCATAACAATACTTACAGTCGTGTTTTGACATACCTAAATAATACTTTTGCCATAGTGCGACTGCATCGAAGGATTAAGGCCATGGGAAAGTTTACCAACGGAAGGAAAGCCAAAAACCGAAGCGAGTGGCAATCTATTGTAGAAGTGATCAAGAACACAACGCTTTGTGGTTCTTGAGAGAGCAGAAGAAAAAAAGTACTTAATTACAATATTATATCAAATACTCGCCTCTATATGATTATACTTATTATTTCCTGGCACATGATACCCATATTACCCTTTAGGAGCCTAAATTTCAAAGCTCGAACTTTTATTTTACTTTTCCCTTACAGTAAGAAAAACTATGAATTTTCCTAGTGGTTTATTGTTCAATAATTACTTATATTGGGAGAGAATATCTCCTACGTGCTACGTCCTATGAGTTGAAACTAAAGAAGAAGAAGCAAGTAAATGTACCATGGCGACAGTCTCATAAAACTCGTAAATCACACTTAAATACCGCGTCGCGCCTCCCTTCGTCCCCGACTCCGTTCGTGAACTGAATTCTTAAAGAATATTATAAGAAAATATTTTTTGACACCGAAATACTGCGAAAAATCTCCGACAAGGTAAAGATTTCCAACAAGATGGATGTTTATTGAAAATTAATGTAAAAAAATTCTAGCTGATCCGTTGAAAGTATCGATTCACGTACCTGCTTTAACGTAAATTGTATCTTTGCTTATTTGAATAGTGATATACTTACTAACTTTACTAAACCTGCTAAGGGCCTCTTTCACTATCTTCCAATAACGTTAGTTAGGTATTTGCTGGTAAAATGACAAATCAGTCATTTATACCAGATAGTAATAGTATTATCAATGTAATTAATTTACTTCGAAAGTCGACGTAAACCTATTTAGAATAGAATAGAATAGAATAGAATAGAATAGAATAGAATAGAATAGAATAGAATAGAATATTCTTTATTGCACAAGAAGTATTCTCTACCTTTGTGTAATGTGGATTTAAAATTAATGTGTGGTGGTAATAAATACATCGGGGTTTTTTTTAAACTTACGTCAAAGATGACTAAATTGTAGTTTTAAACTTACAGTAGGTATACTTTGTGTAAGTACTAATGTAATGCATGCCTTGGTGTACACTTTGTTTGTAAAAAAGTTATTGACATCTTCAAAAAACAAACCTAGTTTTACTAAAAAGTTATATAATTGTAAATAAATTGAGACCTCATAAATTTTTGTGCCCCGAGTTTTAATTAACAACTAGATTAGCAGCACTTAATTAATCTAGTCTCGCGCCGCCTCTACTCGCAGATTTCATATTTAAACTTGAGCAAAATGCTTCAGGGCAAGAAAAATTTAAGAAAAGTCAAAACTACTGTAAAAACAATATTACGAACTATACAACCTTAGTCTTTCGACTTTTACCTAATTTTCTCGGGGCCAATAAGAATAAGAATAATTGAAATAAGAATAATTTAGTAGTAGAGATCTTTGTGGAGGGTTTGTCCGGGGAAGTAATGCCACCTTGCCTATTCCTGCCGTGAAGCAGCTGTGCTGTATTTCGGTTTGAAGGGTGTGGGTGCCAGTGAAATTACAGGCACGAGAGGCTTATCATCTTCATGCCTCAAGTTGATGGACGCAGGGCGTTGCAATGGTGTACTACCAAAATGTTCGCTTAATGTGTGTCTTATGTAATGTATGTAGGAGAGGTACCTAGTACGAGGTACTAATTAATAGGTAACTCTCCTCGTATTATTTGAAGGAAAAATTTCTAGCACAGATTTTTATTAAAAGCGCGCATTCTCATGATAAAAACTACCTACTCACTAGTAGTTTGGTACTTTACAAAACAGAAATTACCAAAAGGTACTTATTTTAAAAGCTTCCCTTGTGATTGTCAACAAATAAATCGATAAAGCAAACATTACTCTATAGCGGACTCACTACGCAGCTAGCGTAGCGTAAATGCGTAGGTACCAACTATATTGTAGGGTTGTCACTTCTCTATACAAAGTGTATTTATATACGCTTTTCTGATTATTTTTCTGATAATTGTCTTAATGTGTTTAGTTCCCGTTAGTACAAGGTAATATCAAGGGAGATTCAAAACTGCAAATCCCTTATTATTTAAGTAAAGTAAAAAATTACTTTATTCATTTTACACTTTGATTTTAAAATTCGTAACGCGACCAAACAGAGAAGAATTGGCAAACTCTGGTTGGCTTATATTTTTTCAAGTCAGTTTTCTTAATCACTAATACATTGTTTTTGAGGGAGAGCCAAGCTTTTTTGTCATCTAAATAATCTAAAATTTTATAATATTATAGCTTTATTACAGAGATTAGGTACGTTTAACAACATTTTTGAATTTATTTACTGGTAAATAATTAACATCATTTGAGATATTGTTAAAAAACGTAGTTATTGCCCTTTAAAAGATTGACTAACTTTATGAAGCCTTACAGGAACTTATCCTTCATCCCATTTACAAATTTGATAGGTCTAATCGTTTTTGTGTTTCCATGAAATGCCTCCCATAGATAGGCATATAGCAACACGTCGCCTATACGAAATCAATGGTGTCGGTGGCTTGTTGCAGCTGGCTCTAATCGGCTATTACTTGTTTAAAGGCCATGCTATTATACTATTCAATAATATTAACCTTAATATCAATCAACAAGCAAAACCGATGTAATTCAATCAAACCGTCAATTAATAGAGTAACACAAGTCATTGTAATGAATACGTTTCAGTAATGTATATCTCTCGAGTTCACGACAGGTGGCGTTGAAAGCAATGTAACCTTTACGATTTATTAACATCTCCAAGGTGCAAACTCCTTACGATTTTATTAAGAACCTTTGTGGTGTACCCAGTAAATTTACCCTGGTAACCATAGTAAATGGTTCTTCTTGAGCATGTATTTAGGGCCGCTGTGGGTCATCATCATCATTATATAGCAGACCACAGCTGGACATAGGCCTGTTCAAAAAGGGATATGCAAATAATCCCTACACTAGGTATGCGGGCTGGGCATTGCTGGACGCTGCTGCCAGTCTGCGGGCATGAAATTTAGTTGACGAAGCGTTGCCCCGCTGTTTGACGCGAGTTCACTCTCCACCGAATTAGATAGACTTTAGCTACCTTTTCTAAAAGTGTGTTATATATAGGCAAAGATGAGGTCGACGATAGAACCAGTTCTCAGGAGATTCCTATTAAATCTCTTTTTGAAGCCGTTAGGATTGTAAGTCAATGGAAAAACAGACGCTGGTAGCTGATTCCAATATTGAGCAGTGCGCATTAATAATGCAATGTTTTTCCATGATATATTTGCGTCTAAAGGCAAATTGTATCCTAAATTTCTAACGATATCAAATTAGAATGGCATTATTAGAACAATTAAAAGATTATTCTAATATGGTATAGGAGAGATAAATAAATATTATAATACCTTTTTGGTATGAGTAATTCTCCTAAACAGATCTTGAAGGCCACCGTACGTACGTGTCTCAAGAGGAGAATAAAAAATGCTTTACTTTCTACACTGAGCCTCGTAAACCCTCTAATCCACGCTGCCATAACATCCTTGGACCAGTTTCTTTGTGAAATTATGAATATTGTTTAGTTCCTAATATTTATCGCAAAATCGGTTTTTTATGAGTAGTCGTGAGAGTAGTGAGTTGAGAGTTCGTGAATCGTTAAGTATAGATCCAACTAAGTAAATAAATATTAGTATAGCATATACTTACTTTGAGGCTTATTTTATCATTATATGTGAAAATGTTATTTTTTTTAATAGGCTACGTTTGACCGCCATCTCACCTGTTGGTAAGTGAAGATGCGGTCAACGATGTAGCACGCTTGCCTAGAATGTACCTATTTACTCTTCGCTTGAAGACCCCTAAGTCATGGTGATCGGGAAACACTGACACCGGAAGAGCATTCCATTCCTTAGCTGTCCTAAGGAGAAAAGTTGTAGGAAAGCGCTTCATTCGGGCAGGACGAATGTCAACCGTGTAAGGATGTCGAAATTCCGTACGTCTGTTCGGCAGTACGATGACCTCTGTGACGCATTAGGCTGAAACGCAGAAGGTTGCGGGTTGGATACCCGCTGCTGGCCAAATTTTTGTTTGATCTACAAATATATGTCACGGGTCTCGGTGTTTTTATGCATAATATGTATTTGAAAAAATGTATATTAGTAGCATATCACTTATGTCGTTCCCTTAATATAAGCTCTTCTCAGTTTAGGGTAATATGATGCTGTGTGATGGTGTCCAGCATTAAAAAAATATTTTCATAATTACTATAATCTGCAAACGCATAAAAAAATTTGCTTCTTATAATGAACTAGCTACTTGGAAGTAGATAGTTTTTTTTTAATTTCCATTACATAATGAAACATGAGCAAATTTATGTATCTTCAAAACTACGTACATGCTGTGTGTTGAACTATTTTCCTGACAGAAAAATAACGTAAAAGGCAACCTATTACATGTCTAAGCTAATAAAAATAAAATAAAAATATGTATTTCTATCCAAAATCGGTTCACGCTGCTTATCCATGAAGGAGTAAGATACAAACGCACTTTCTATAATATAATGAAGTAGGTACTCACATATATTTATATGGATGGATTAATAAACTTTATTTTATAGACAATTTTAGTGTCAACCCTAAAAAAGTCGTGTGAAGTGGGTAGAGCATTCCGACCCCACAGTTACTCGCGGAAATCTATAATATCGACGCCCGGACAGCGCTGTACGGGACCAATTGAGGCAAATGAATCAAAACATATTTACTTTTTCCTAACATAAGAACGATACATTACATTTACATTCACTTTTTTCTAATAATAAGATAACTTCTGTGGCGTAGTGGGCATAGATCTGCCTGGGACGCAGAAGGTTGTGGGTTAAGTTCCCGCCGTGAGACAATAATTATTCATTATTTTATTGGTCTCGGGTCTGGGTGTTTTCAATGTATTATGTATGTATATGCAAAAAAGTACTTATATGTGTAGTATATCAATCATGTGGTTCCCATAATACAAGCTTTGCTTAGTTTGGGGCTAGATGATGCTGTGTGATTACCTCCAGCATTAATATTATCATAATTAGTATTTAAATTTTCTAACAATTAGAGTTAGGTTAGGTTAGGTACTGATTTTGGAGACCACCAGGGTATGGGTGCGGGGAGTCCTAGCCCTGCATTGCAAGGGTCTCCAATGGCGAGGGATGTCCGTGATGTTCTGGGAAATCCCCCTTCCCTAATAAGGGGAAACCGAGGGGTTCGCTTCAGGCAAACGATCACCGACGGGCCGTGGTAGAATCCTACCGGGACCTCAAGACCCCGTCAAGTGCTGGTGCAGCGTCGAGCCCTTCATCAGGTGATGAATGGTTCGATGATGACTAGCACTACGGTGAGTGAAGGAACACGGTGTGTTTTTAGTCGACAGGCCCCCGAGCTAGCGAGAGCTAGCCGCAGGCGGAGAGCCCGACAGATCCCTCCAACTCTCCCCGAGTTTGAGGATATATGTAAGGCATTTTCACACCGACAAAAAAAAGTTAGGTTCTGATTTCCCCACGTTAAGAAAAAGGTTAGGTACTTATAAAAAATCATTTATTTTTTACTGAATCTCTTGTTTGAATGCTTAGTGCAATTACATAAGCTCACGAGTGAGTTTATAAAATTGAGTTTTCTTTGGATTTTAAGTAAATGATAAAATACAGGAATTTTAAAGTAAATTTAAATCGTATAAGCAGACCCCCACGAATCTGGCGGAATTTTTAAAACTATGAATTATATTATTTTAAGTGTTATTTATGTGATTATTTACTCGAACGATTATCGCTCTCTGCAGTAGCTACTTTGACCCGTATTTTTAAGCTATTGCATAGCTTCTATCGAGGGCCTTGAGCGCGGGGACCGAATCCAGAAATTCCGTAACGAAAAAAAACCTCACGCTCCCCACTCCGACGGGCACGGAGGTGTGGCTTGAAGGCCGTGCATTGTCTAACGTCGTTTCTTTTCGGCAGTCTTCGACACGGTGTTTGTGTGCGTGCAACTAGACGTATTGTACGACTCTACGAAGCTCGCACGAATCGAGACGATCACCACGCTCAAAAAGTGTAACTTGAATTAATATCAAAGAAAAAGAAATACTGCATAAATAAAATAAATAAATAATTTACATAATACATAAGTTGATACAAAATGCTATGCAATAGCTTTACCGCGGCAGTCCCCGAGTGCCACACGTCTTTCTTTTACTATCTTTCTTTCGTTTTATGTTTATCATTCTTCATTAAAAGCATTACATATTATTATAAAATAAAATAAAATAAAAGTAAAATAAAGGTAGGTTTAGAGAGCTGCAGAGAGCGATAATCGTTCGAGTAAATAATCACACAAATGATATAAATTTAAAAGTTCTGCGTGTATATGTTGTCGCTTCCTTCCGTAACGGCTGAACGAATTTGGATAAACTTATGGGTTTTGTTTTACTGTTTTTCAGTTTCATCATTGCTCTACAATGCAACGCCCTGTGTTTCAACTTGAGGCATGAAGATGATATGCCTCTTGTGTCTGTAATTTCACCGGCACCCCTTTAAACCAAAACACAGCACAGCTGCTTCACGGCAGAAACAGGCATGGTGGAAGTACTTCCCCGGACGAGCCCTCTACAAAGAACTCTACAAACGAAATAAATGTTTCTATAACACATAGAGGTACCTAAGCTGCAACTGTTTGAACACATCTAATGGAATCAATTTATCAGTTACGAAGAAAACATTGTGCGGAAGCCGGTAAAGCTGAGAGGAATCCTTTTAACGAAGTAGCTCCCTGCTATTAGGGAATTGCTTAGGTAATTCAATGGATTGATCAATTTTGTTTTTTCTTGGCTCTTTACAAAATTTAATGATAGGACTTATTAATATGTGATCACAGAATAAAGGTATGAGCTAGTGTAGTGGTCAACTGTAGTGATGGGGTCGGTAAAAATAAGGTCGATAAAAATCTAAATACAAATGTAGGTCGTATATATATATACAGAAGAATCTATCTAGGAAGCCCCCTTCATCTGAATTAAATAAAGAAGTAATGAACCTGACTGATTGACTGCCTGAATGATTGACTGATCGACCGAATGATCCACCGACTGATCGACGGACTGATCGACTGACAGATTGACTGACTATTGGACAAACTGATTGGTTGACTGATATACTGACTTATTGACGACCTCAAATTTTGATACAAGGTGTACGAAGGAAAGCTTTCTTGAAATTCAGACCATGAAACGGTGCAGCTAGAAAGACTTCTACGGACAAAATCGCGAATAGTCGCCGAATAGTTTATTAATACAAAGGGATTGCAAAATACAGTATAAAATACTTGCCATTTTTGTGTTAGAAATACATTTTTAAAAACAATAATTTAAAATAAAAAAAAACCGGCTTCAAAAATATTTATTGAAAAAACTGTTAAACTAAAAAGTTTAAAATAATTGCTTATATTTTGGTTCATGCACCTTTTTTCTATAAATTTATCCCTTACGATCTATGCGTTTACCACATAGGTAGACCTAGATACCTACCTGTTATTTTTGGAGTCGGAGTCAGCTTTGGAGTACGACATTATAGCAACTACACTTCTCCCACCTCGGACATGCCCTCCTGCGCCGCTCACGCAATAGTTACCTACCTTGGCGTGCCTTGGCTGACACCGACTCCAAAAATAACAGGTAGGTATCTAGATCTACCTATGTGGTAAACGCATAGATCGTAAGGGATAAATTTATAGAAAATTATTTTTAACTTTTCAGTTTAACAGTTTTTTCAATAAATGTTTTTGAAGTCGGTTTTTTATTTTATTTTAAATTATTGTTTATTTCCGAAGTTTTAGTGAATCTGACTTTAAGACGATTACTAAAACTATAAATAAAATTCAAGCCCATAGAAATTTTATTCCCTATTGTCTTATCCCCGAAAAACACAACGAAAAAGAATTTTCCAAATTGGTTTTTATATGACGGAGTTATGAGATAACAAACATAAAACATGAATAAAATTCGAGCCCATAAAATCTTAGTCCCTGTTTTTTAACCTTTAGAGTTGGTATTTTTTCTTCAAATTTTTATGGGACCAATTAAAAAGTATATCCTATATAAAAAACTAAGAGTTTTTTAAATCGGTTCATAAATGACGGAGTTATGAGGCAACAAACATAAAAAAACGAATAAAATATGAGCCCATAAAATTTTCATTCCCAGTTTTCTCACCCTTAAGGTTGGTATTTTTACTTCAAATTGATATTGGATCATTTGCAAAGTATACCCTACACTACGATAAAAGAATTTTCTAAATCGGTTCATAAATGACGGAGATATGAGGTAAGAAACATAAAAAAAAAAAAAAAAAAAAAATCGACCCCAAAAAAGGTTCATTCCCAATTTTCTCACCCTTAGGATATATATTTTTTCTTGAAATTTTAATGGGACCAATTGGAAAGTATACCCTTTCCAACGAAAAAAGAATTTTCCAAATCGGTTCTTAAATGACAGAGTTATGAGCTAACAAACATAAAAAAAAATACAACCGAATTGAGAAACTCCTCCTTTTTTTTGAAGTCGGTTAAAAACAGTTTGCTTCGGTTACCCTACTGACTCAATGATATTATAAAAGGAAAATTACGACATCAATTTACCTACTTAAACCTTTATAGGTTGGAATCTCTTTATGAATTTATACAATACGATCCTATTATTTATTCAAATTATTCTATTAGCTGTATGGGTGACATTTGGTTTAAGCGTGTAAAATAATTCTTCCAAATATGCACTTACAAAGTACAACTATAAATTCAAGAATAAGCAGGAACAACACATTTCGTCACAGTGTTTTATGTGTGTGTGACATGTATGTATGAAGACACAGCGAAAGCTGCGCCATAAATACACTCGAGAGCAATGAATCCGGGTCACTCAAAGAATCCAAAAAATCTCGGAAAGTAAGAATGCTAGGTTAATGCAATAAATTGTATTTAATAGACAATTTAATACTCCTTAAATGAAAGTTAAAAAAATATGAGTCACCATACATTTTATTTACACAAAATTACATAAAGAAAAAAAACTGCTGATCTCTCCTTAAAACAAAAATAGGAAACATGAAATTTTTGAACTTTATGACGATTTTCTTGAATTTCAATACTTCGTATTACCTCCTCGTGCTTCCATTACTGCGTTTACGCGGTTTGGCATGCTGTACACCAAGTTCCTTATACGATTTTGGGGAATATTCTCCCATTCCTCTGTGAGAGCAATTTTGAGCTCAGGAAGCGTGATTGGGGGAGGGTTTCGTTGTTTTACGCATCTCCCTAGCTCGTCCCAAGCATGCTCGATCGGGTTGATATCCGGGCTGCGCGCTGGCCACTCCATACAAGTAATGTTCATCTCTTGAAGGTAGTCATTCACAATCCTACCTGTATGAGGTCGGGCATTGTCATGCATAAATATAGCATCCTCACCCAAATTGACCATAAATGGACCAACGTGTTCGTTGAGGATTTCTTCCACATATCTTACGCTAGTTATAGAGCCGTTTTCGGAAATTCCGGCCCACACAAGTACAAACCCACCACCGTAGGCTACTTTTTCTTCGATGCATGCTTGCTTGAATCTTTCCCCTGGTCTTCTATACACTCTGTGTCTTCCATCGTGCTTGTAGAGCATAAATTTTGATTCGTCGGAGAACATAACTTTCGACCAATCTTCAATACTCCAATTTACGTGGTTCTGGGCATATCTTAGTCTTGAAATACGATGGCCACGCTCCAGTTTAGGGCCGTTTGCAGGTCTAAGGGGTTTTAAGTTAGATTCAGCAAGCCGACGTCTTACTGTCCATGCACTTGGGTTACTTCCTCCGAGGCGTCGAAACTGATTTGTGAGTTCAGTTCCTGTGAGAAAGCGATTTCGAAGCATGGTGTTCACCAAGTATCGGTCTTCTCGTGCTGTGGTACACCTAGTTCTGCCCGTTCCTGGTCTGCGTAGGTTAGAACCAGTTTCTTCGTAACGTCGGAGAACTCTTTGTACTGTTGACAGCGACACACCGACAGTCCTGGCTGTATCGCGCTGACTCCGGCCGGTTTCCACCAATGTAAGTATTCTGGTGCATTCTTCAAGTGTAAGCGACATGATTTCAGCTTGAATAATGAATATTGAGCACTATCAACCTGGTTTATGTACCAACATAAATGACAGATTACAAACAAAAGCAAAAACAAATCCTGTAATTTCGTAGTTCCATCTTCGACAGTGTTCCCTTTTCAAATTTGATTTTTTTATGATATAACTTTACAATAACTAAGAAGTTTTAATACTTTCATTTAAGGAGTATTAAATTGTCTATTAAATACAATTTATTGCATTAACCTAGCATTCTTACTTTCCGAGATTTTTTGAATTCTTTGAGTGACCCGGATTCATTGCTCTCGAGTGTAATTGCGCTGAAAACTCATGCAGTTTCAAGCCCAGTCAACATGTACAAAGGATTTTTACCTACTCAAATATTTTATAATTCCTACCAAACAAAAACAAAACAACCTTCTTAGTAAACATGTCATAGGTACTAAAACAACTTTAGTTTTTGCTACCTTTTACAGACCTGTTCAAAGCAATTTCGGGAGCAGTCAATTCCAGCAAAAAATGAAATTCGTTTAACCAGTTTGAAAACAAAACGAGCAATATTGTTTCGCATATAATGCATTTTTAGTAAGCTTATTCATCATTGGTCTGAGGACAGAGAGCAACGGCGCTCATTGGGGGAGGCCTATCCAGCAGAGGACTGCTAGATACAGGCTGATGATGATGATGATGATTCCACATCCACATCAGCCTATATCAGTCCACTGCTGGACATAGGCCTCCCCTAATAAAGGGGGATATACCCATAATCCCCACGCTGGGCATGCGGGTTGGGGATCGCAGGGCACAGCTTCTCGCACCACCGACGCTGCTGCCCGTCAGTGACCAGGGGATTTAGCTGTGCCGATGTAGGCTGTGCTATGCCGCAATCAGCCGGCCGCCAGAGCCCCTTCGTTGTTTAGCAGGGTGCACCACGTGCAGGTGGGGTTGGCTTGGGTTCCGAAGATAGGGGTTGGAACCCTGTACACCCCTGTGTATGATGATTCATTATTAGTTAATTTCCACAAAACGTATATACACCTCAGCTTCGGGTGTTGACGGCCTCTGTGGCGCAGTGGGCGAAGGTCCATCTGAGACGCAGAAGGTTCCGGGTTCGATTCCCGCTGCGGGACAAATGTTTGCATGTTTTGTAGATATTTGTCTCGGGTCTTGGTTTTTTCTATGTATGATATGTATGTATTTACAAAAAAAAAATATGTGTAGTATATCAATCATGTGGTTCTCATAATACAAGCTCTGCTCAGTTTGGGGTTACATGATGCTGTGTGATTACGTCCCCGTATTATTATTATTATATTATTATTATTACATACACATAGTAATAAACTTGCATCGTCTATGGCGCAGTGGGCGAAGGTTCGCCTGAGACGCTTGAGATTGTGGGTTCGATTTCCACCAATATTTGTATGATATGCAAATATTTATCTCGGTTCTGGGTGTTTTCTATGTATAATATGTATGCATGCACTTTCAAACTACACAAAGCTTATCTGGAAGAAAATGCTATAAATAGCATTAAGTTCACCTGTGTACTTGTTTTACCTTTTTACCGTATGCAATAAAGAAGTTTCTATGTATCTATCTAAAAATAAATAAACAATGCTAGACACATCGAGATATTATACTATAGAGTGGAAAACGTGGAAAAAACTTATAACACCCCGTCGTTTTTGCGTCGGGGGTTAAAAAGTGTCTGCACCAAAACTCTGCGCACGCTGTCAATTGCGCGGACTTTGAACACTTTTCAAGCAACATAAGGTCTAAATTAGTGCAAATTTGGCATTTTGAAGTTAATTAAGTCAAACACGCTTGGATGATTTTTTAAAGACTGACACTCTATAGTGACATATATATATACATATTATAGTCTATATAATTATCTCGATGGCTAGACATTCTCACACAGCATCAAGTAGCCCCAAACTAAGCAGAGCTTTTATTTTTATTATTTGAACCACATGACTGAAAAACTACATAAATGTATATTTTTTAAATACATACGTGTTGTTCCTAGAAAACACCCATATCCGAGACATGTATTTGCAAATGATGCAAGCATTTGTTTCGCGACGGGAATCGAACCCGCAACCTTCTGCGTCTCAGGCAGGTGTTCACCCACTGCGCCACAGAGGTCGTCGATCTATGATTTTACAAAATTCCTTGTGGGAAAAAAGTCGTGTCTATGATTATTTTTGTTTTTTCAACAAAAATGCAATAGGACATCCCTAGATTTGCAGTTATAGAGCGAGATTGCCCTCCGCTCTGTGTTAATTGAATTATATGAACGAACCCAACGCTTCCGCTGAGCAAAATCCAGGATATACCAATTGCCGATCGTAAAATATGTATGTTTGTTTATACTGTATACTCGATTAATGGAATGCCGTGCTTTGGGCAGCTGTAACGGAAACGCAAGAACACTAATATTAGCCAATACATAATAACTAAATAAACAAATAATTTAAAATGCTGGAATTTCACACAGCCGCAAATTAAGCAGATCTTGTATTGTGAGAACCACTTGACTGTAATTTTATTAAAATAGAAAACACCCAGAATACATATTCAAATTCAAAATACTTTTATTCAATAAGCACATAAAGTACACTTAAAAACGTCATTTTTTTATTTATGTATTACACCAATTGATAACGCGACCAAACAGAGAAGAATTAGCAAGAAACTCTGCTAGACCAAGACAAGTATTTGCAATTCATGCAAACATTTTTCACAGTGGGGGAATTGAACCCGCAACCCTCTACGTCTCACTTCTGTCGTAGAATCATATATGAAAAGTTAATGTACGAGTATGTCCGAAAAATTAGCTATTTTATTAAGAAAAATTGCGACAATCATAATATTAACGCTAGAAATGAAGATAAATTCTCTGTTCTCAGTTTCTTCTGTAAGGCTCCATAAAGATAATCGGTCAATGTGTATTTTCTAGCAAAAATCTTAAGTGACGAGCAAAAACTATCCGTCATTCTACTTGCCTTCCTACAAAAGCATAGTATAAAGTTTCTGAATATTTTGATGAAAAAAGCTTGGGCAACTCCCTCAAAAACTGGTTTGGTGCTTTCTAATTTTATTTTTGTCCAATGTTTTTTACCATAGAAATTAAGTCAACTATGGGTTTGTAGGTAATAGCAGGCATGGCTTTACGGCAAGTAAATAATACCTAGCCAATTCATACGAAGCCATGCCACTTCATACAGTATCTGAAAGTATTCAATGCAGAGTATTCAAACTCAATACTCAGGCAGCAATGTTCGCGCATAATGAATTTCTCATGAAAACCTAACGATGCCGTTTCAAGAACGTATTCCCAATGGCTTTGAACCAAGAATGGGGGTGTTAAGTAATTCTCTTGATAAATGACTTGAATCCCGCGAATTTCTTAGAAAAAGGTGTTAAATCCTCATTTAATTTTTAACGCTTATATGCCACAGATATACAAATGTGATGAACATAGACTAGGTAACTAGATGCTTAGATATCATTCGATGCTATTACATGCATCGAACCTAGACAACTAAACTCGACTAATTTCGATCTAATGCCTAGTTAGACAACTGATAAGTTACTCTACGTCACCAAGTAGGCGCCTAAACTCGACTAATTTCGATCTAATACGTAGTTAGATAACTCATAAGTTAATCTACGTCCCAAGTAAGCACCTAAACTAGTTCGATCTTATTCTTAGTTAGACAACTGTGAAGATACTTTAGATGCACCTAAACCCAAGTAATTTCGATCTAATTCCTAGTAAGAGAACTGTTTTGTTAGTCCACAACTCCAAGTAGGCATCTAAACTAGACCGATTTTGATTGAATTCCTAGTTAGTCAACTGATAAGTTAGTCTACGTCCTCAAGTAGGGACTAAACTAGACTAATTTCGATCTAAATCCTAGTTAAACAACTGTTATGTTACTCTACGTCCCCAAGTTGACACCCAAACTAGACCGATTTTGATTAAATTCCTAGTAAGACAACTGTTAAGTTACTCTAGTCTACGTCCCCAAGTATGCACATAAACTCGTCATTTCGATCTAATTTCTATTTAGACAACTATTATGTTACTCTACATCACTAAGTAGGCACCTAAACTAGTTCAATCTTAGTCCTAGTAAGACAACTTTTAAGACTTTTCTTTCAAAAGTATTCTGTATCCCCAAGTACGCACCTAAACCCAAGTAATTTCGATCTAATTCCTAGTTAGAGAACTGTTAAGTCTACGTCCCCAAGTAGGCACCTAAACTAGACTAATTTGATCTAATTCCTTGTTAGATAACTGTTAGGTAAGTTACTCTATGTAGGTAACTACTCACCTAAAGGTATGCCCGAGTAATTGGCTCCTTAGTCAAAGTTAATTATCTGTCAAATTAGTTGAGTCGACCGGCCCTGTCTTAAATTATAAGGTGCTTTTCTATTCCTTTTGTTAATATTTGTGTTACTTTAATTTATATTTCATAATGGGGTCCGTTTCTTAATAAATATTATAACGTAAAAAAATATTATAAGAATCCACCCGTAAACTTGAAAATTAAAATTTATTTTATTTCACTTAAATTTGAAAACAAAATCCACCGCTACTGGGTAGGATATAAAATAAACTTAACGTTAAACTGAAATCCAATATTGGATTTATTAATGTATTTAATTTTTTAATCAATTAATTACATAAAACTTATTATGCCTGCTATTCAATCTAGAGTCTGTACTCTAGAGTCTGTACTGTTACAGCGAATTGATTTTGGTTACTGTGAAGGTAGAAATTAAATAAATATATGGACATCTCACCCACGGTCAACTGATCCCAAACTAGGCAATTTCTGTAGAACTATTAATACCAGAGACTGTAAAGCATACGTAATAGGTACACAAAAAACACCCACTTCAAATATTTTTACCACACAAATTTTTGTCATAGGCGGGAATCGAACCCGTGACCTGCAGCTCAGAACGCAGAGAGAGCAGCAGATTACTACACTACCAACTGAGCTATGAGGTCGCGGGTACAAATACCGCAAGTCTAATTTCTTAGATACCTAATCTTAAATCTTAGGTAGACCTACTAAGTGCGTACCAATCATTAAAAAATACTGATTTATTAATTGTTCATGGTATACTCTCAACCTTAATCCACTAGTCCATAAATCTCATATGTGGCCAAACTCTGTTGACGAGGCTGAAAACCGCCCGAAGGCCTCTGACATGGCTTAACGACTAAAAAAGTCGAAACCAACATCATAACGTGCCTTATGAATCAGGGAAGTGCTTATTATAAGTTAGTAAATGCCGCTAAGTAGTCACAAATCCAAGTTACGACCGGGCGGAGTATTGCTTAGCCAAGATGATCTGCGAAAAACACTGAAGAAGCCACACGAGCGTTTTATCAATGACTATTTAAAGCTAGTCAATCAGCAATTAATACTTAATGCAGATATATAAAAAAAATGTGTCCTTATGTGCGATCGCAGTAACGGGTTCTATTCAATCTAACGCCACCATAGTCAGCAGTACCTATAATATGTTATTAGTACTTATAAAGAAGCTTATATCTAAGTAGAAGATAAGGTACATACGTACATATAGTATACAAACAACAGGTGTCAAATTGCCGAAGATGACCTTGAGTGGACCGTGGTAGGGGTTCACACACACTCGCTTCGCGTTCTGATTGTGCTGGGACGACCGGCACGGCTAGTCCCGGTGGCGTCGCGGACCAGACTGAGCTGCTAAGTACTCAGCCGGTGCCTGAGGGTTGCTAGTGTAGCTAAGGATTTTTGCTTATTATTTTATCTGGTTTAATTCTAGACGAGCTTTGAACTTAACAGCGCTTTTAGCTTGACAACTGAAGTTTATTGTAATTGGTTTTTTAAAAGCGGAGATACTCAAAGCTGATGGTTTTCAAAATGTTACCTTATGCAGAAGGCTTTACCTTAAAAAATAAAATTATCTTAGTAAGTACGTACTTGAATTTATGATTCTTTGATTCTATATCATAAAATGATTTATGTACCATGGAACGTGTTCATTTTAATAATTTTTCAAAGTATATCTTTCATTGAACAATCTATGCAATATTATGCAAATCATAAAAATATAAGGATAAGCCAAAATAAAAAACATTGAAGTGCACGAAAGCCTGTTTTTACCCAAACAAGGGGAAAATTACCTGAACTGAGCACCCCCGCCGTGGATGATCAGATCACTCTTCCCAACCGTTATTGCGCCCGGGGCACCCCATACGAATACCCGCTACCAAGGCATCATACATCAAACGACACCTCTGCATGCTCTCCAACCATTGCCACATGATTGTACCTTTAGTTTTACGTTTTGTAGTAAAAAACGCAATGTAAAAGGTTCAAATGTTGGGAATAGCTCGAACTCCCTAATACAGTTATGAATCCGCAGTTTCCGTTGAGCAACACCTCGAAAACGATTAAATAATTGCAGATTCGCGGTTGAGGCTCGGCTCTTTCGTGAATTTTCGACGAAATTGGGGCATTCAGTGGGAACTTTCTTGATTACATTGAACCTAATGAATAAATAATAGGGAGGTTTTGTCGAAGGCTGTGCTTCAGGGCTGTTAGTTCAATATTTAGGGTAGGCTATTCGGATAGTGTGTCAGCTCATAAATGTGGTTGCGTACCGTCTATTATTCTGCGGCTTGCGGCGAGCTGGAAAATGAGAGGAGTTAATAATATTATAAGAAACTTTAGGTTTTTGGACCTTCATAAGTATATCATGCCACCATGCTTAGCTGGATGTGATATTATTCATCATAATAAAAACATCCATAAAATTGTTTTAAATGAATTGCTGACTAGCCAAACGTCTAGGTAGAGACTGCTGGTAGAGCACTTCCTTTTTCTATAATCTAGAGACTTATAAAAGTAATTTAAATCTTTAGCAATTAGGCTTGTTAAGTAGTGGATTCCACTATTGTTGAATAATAATTGATGATTTAAAATGTTCCATTTGGTTCCAACTGAATAAATATTTTTTAAATTATAATTTTTTTGTTACAAACATTTTATTTTATTAATTTGTTAAGTAGGTATCGCAAACCTACTTAATCAGCATAATTTTATTTCAGTTAAATCCAGTAATTGTAATTTCACGAATTGTCACGAAAACTAATAGGTAGTCATTTTAAGAATTATTTCGGTGGCTCAGTCGGCCGAACAAAAGCTATGATAAAATATATAACCAAAGACCATTTAAAAGTGTTTACATATTTCGTCTAAAATGAGCTGTATTCATACGAGCTAACACTCTGAAAATTGCAAAATAAAAACGCGAAAGCCTCCTTTTTCGTGCACCTTCTAAATGTGCCTGTCAAAGCCTCGCTAACGGGCTGCTGGAGTGTTTTCCGCAATCTAGCTGAATTACACGCTGACGAAACATCTGCCACAGACATTTCAGCCTCTCTCTTGACGTTGATGTACGTATACCTACCCTATGCCGGACGAAATTTTCAAACCGCATATCTTTGCACTAAGCCGGCTGAAATTCTAAGTAGGTCCTACTGATAGGAAGGCAAAGTTTGTAAATATAAATAAAATAGATGTGAGATGAGTTATGTTCCTCCTACACGCCAAAACTATTCAATGAACAGAGCTGAAGTTTTGGACATGTAGTTCCATAATAGAACTACTAATATCCTACAAATATGATAAAGGCAAACTCTGTGTGATATGTGAACATGTGAGATATTTTATTAAATGTTTGTTTCTCCATCTATAAAATGCACTTATTTGTACATAGGTATGTACACACAGCGTCACGATCTGGTATACCCCTTTAAAGTATAAATTTAAACTGCTGCCGTGGAGGCTACCATATTCAAATGGCCAAAATCTATACAAAAATATTTATACTTGGCTGGGGGATCGAACCAGCAATTTATTCACACCAGTTTATGAATAAGACGCTCTAACCAACTGAGCTATCGTAGCGGTTGGCAATTACGACGAAATTTTAAGTTACATTATACGTTTATTATTTTGTCTAGGTATCCATTCGGGATGCGTCAGCTAGTAACTTTTTCATTTGTTTATCACGGTAGTGCGCAACTACTTAAAATTATTCTGAGCAGCACTGGACTATTGAGGGTAGTTGTGTATTAAATGATAGTTCAGAACAAAAGATTACTTGTTTCGTCTTGGGTGTGTGTCATTGATTTTGTATAAGAAAAATAATTGTGCATATATAACAGCCGAAAAATTGAGCTAAAGAGTGGGTTTTGCAAAATAACATTTCGGAACGCTACAACCCATCAAATGTAAGAGGAAATGGCAGAATAACATTAGGTAAGTGGTATGACAATTATAAGTAGGATTATCATAAACAATGTGCTTAGTAAACCTATTCCATTTTATATTATATAAACACAGTCATACGTTTATAATATAGTTTTTTTATTTTCAGGTTATTGGTGATGGATGTCATCAATTGGACCAGGAGAAATTGTTGAAGTGTGTGGACGCATAATTGGCCAGTTTTGCAAGAAATAATGCTATCTAAAAGTCCAGATTTAAATATGTGGCGAATGTGTGAGCATATGTGGGGTCAATTTGTCCTAATTGGGACACGAGTGAAGTGTTGTCCACCTGCAACAGGAGGTCCTAAGAACTGATGCGTCGTAGTGGTTTTGGGCGGACTTTGGTTATCCAAATGAAAATAAGGCTTTGACAAATTATTTTAAGTGAAAGACATCCATCCCATTCGGTATTAATAAATATTCAGATATATAATGTTTTCAATAATAGATAAAATACCAGAGTAAGTATTTGCGAGTGATCTAAATTGTTTATTGGATTTTATACGGCAAGTATAACCTGTTCCAATGTTAACATGTTTGTTCACTCGTTAATCTTATATGGGTAAATTAAGTATTATTCTATAATTTAAAACATTATTGAAAATTCTAAAAAATAAGTAATAACTATCTATATTGCGTTATGTTAAATGGTGTTTTAATAAATTTGTTATAACTTTTGAAAATTGTTTTATTATTTTACCTGAATTTAAATAACTAGGTAACTTACCTACTACACTTAAAACGTAGTCCATTGTGTTAGTAACGAAAATAAAAAAAACAAAAATACATTTAGGCATTGAGGGATTTGAACCCAGCACTCTTATAACGTATAGATTAATGTCGAGTGTTGTAACCGCCACTCCACCGCCTCATATAGATATATGGACGAAATTAAATATCCCTAAGCAAGGAAGAGAAGGTTTATAAAACACACATTTGTGCAAAAAGTTCGAGATCCACGACCGACACAGCGACGGTTTGAACCTACTAACGTTAACTAGGGGGGTTACCAGACTCTGACGCTGTCTGTACTACAGTACGCGTTGTATAAAAAGAAAGCTGGATGAAAATGGAGAAAATTGCCTATTGTTAGTAATATTAATAATGGTAAATATACACAAATATATGACTTCAGCGTAAAATTTACCTTTTTATGGACATTTAAAATAAATGTAATACAGCGTGTTTTCTCCTCGGTTGCTTAAAACTTGTCGGCAACTCTGCATGGAGCCAATTAGGTTATTGATTTCCTCCTGGGGCAATTGATCCCAGTGCAACTTGAGCTGGTTTTTGAGCTCTTGTTCCGTTAAAACCCCACCAAGATCTTTCAGGGCCAACTTCTGAATCATATCCCACACATGCTCACTCGGATGCAAGTTAGGCGATTGCGCTGGTCATGGCAAAACGTGTATATTTTTCGCCCGGTAGCCATTATTGAGTCCGCCTCGCTGAGTGCGGACGGGCATTGTCGTGCTTTTAATGTAAACTCAGGTCCCAATATTTGTGAAAATGGACGCACATAGCTCCCTGTGTGCGTCTTGCACATGTTCCACATGATTTCCAGTATTCAGGTTGCCATTTAAACGAGATCAGTTTTGCGGTTTTAACTATTCCACCCCAAATCATTACTGTTGAACCGCTGTATGAGTGGACTTCATGGGCACATTCAAGACGTTCAGCGTTTCTTGGGTGACGATACCTATACCCTTTAGTATAACTATTATATTATATAGTATAATTATATACATATATAAGTTATATTCTTCTAGTATCAGGTTTGAACCCGAATCGAGATTCAAAATCAAAATCAAAATCAATTGATGCTACACCTATTAAAAAGTAATATGTACCTAGATATAGCATTTTAGACTTTACTGCACACAGTGTGCTAAAGAATCTTATTTGAAAACTGATAAACATTTTCAGACCGCGAGTGTACTTGTATGCAATAAATGAATATGAATATGAATATGAAAAAAGGCAAAACTATTAATATACCTACTAGTAACGGCTATTTTGAGCTTCATCTTTCGTAGCACACTCTACAATTTTACGTAGCGGCGAAATACTACGAAAAAAAATTCGTAGCGGATTCTACGACTAAATTATTTTGTTTCTAAAATAGTTGATTTGACAGTTTTTAAAATCAGTTTTATTTTTTACTAGCTTCCGCCCGCGGTTTCGCTCGCGTGGCACCAGGATAAAAAGAAGCCTATTTGTTAATCCAGGTCACAAACTATGTTTATTCCAAGTTTCATTGAAATCCGGTCAGTAGTTTTTGCGTGAAAGGGTAACAAACATTCATCCATTCATCCATCCATCCATACTCACAAACTTACGCATTAAAAATATTAGTGGGATAGTAGGAAGTAAGATAGGAAGTAGGACTAGCCAAGAGATGTTGTCATGTTCAAACTCTTGAGTTTTTACAAAAATTCTAAGCAATAAGCACTTTTCGTTTATCCCATATTTTCTAATTTCCCAGGCAACTTTGCCACTCGGGAAAACATCTGAAGTCCCGAGTTTATAGCCACCATGACTTACGGTGCCGAAAAAATGACGCTCACAAAGGAGCCTGTGTACCAGTTGAGAGTTGGACTGAGTGCCATGGAGCATGCCATGCTCGGCATCAAGCTTATAGACCGTATTACACCCTAGATCCGAAGCCGAATAAAGATCAAACACGTTGGGAACCGCATAACGGAACTAAAATGAAAGCTGGGCTGCAAGCCTGGCAAGGCGAGGTGATGACAAGTGGTGTAAGGCGATAACTGAATGCATCCAAGATCCGGGTACAGAAACATCGGTCGTCAAGCAGCAAGATGAGCGTACAATATTTCATCCATCATAGGCTGACACTAGATGTCACTAGAAGGGGGATATGCCCATAATCCCCACGCTGGGTATGCAAGTTGGGGATTGCAGGGCACAGCTTCTCGAACAACTGACGCTACTGCCTCGGCGGCCAAAGGATTTAGCTGTGCCAGTCTAAGTCTGCGCAATTCTGCAATCCGCCGGCCGCTAGTACCCTGTTTTTTAGTTAGCAGGGTGCAACACGGGCAGGTGAGGTTGGCTGGGGTTCCGGAGATATGGAAGAGTCCTCAAGAGCACCCATGGTTTTGGCATAAAGGCACAAGGATGGAACATCGTGGTGGTTTTGGCCGTTAAGAGTCCGGCATAATCATTCTGTTACCCCGTAATGGAATGGTATCCATGAGGATTTCCCCACGATAAAAAAAGGGTTCCGGAGATGGAAGTTCGAACCCTTTACACCCCACACCATGGGCAAACACAAAGGGAGGCCTATTCCCAGCAGTGGATTGGAGTTTGTTTTTATGCTCGTGTGTGCAAATGAATGTTCCCATGTAGGTAACTTCAAAATGGTTAAACCGATTGGGATACGGTTATCTGTAAAGGGTTTGTTACTCAATCCAGTCGGGTCACTTACCTTTGACTAGCGCTGCCTAATCTTTCTCAGACTAGGCAGCTAATCTAGGTCATATTGCGTCTGAGCACGACATCACATGCTTTTCATACTCACATTGAATATAATAGAATAGAATTTATTAGAAAAACCTTTATTTCGACACAAGTATACAACAGAAAATAAATCAATCAATAATGCTTAGGTATAAAATATATATTGGATTTCAGTTAGTCTACATTAAAATTTCGTAATCCATTCCAAAGCTCAATATAAATAAATAATGCTGAACTCATTACACAGCTTCATATAGCTTCAAACTGAGCAGAGCTTGTATTATGCCCACATGACTGAAATACTACTTAGCTAGTAAATATATCACATCACACAAAAAATGCGAAAGTTTGTGTGTGCGTCTTTATATTTGTTCCCACTCAATACCATAACGTTTGAACGGATTTAGATGAAACTTATTTATGTAGTTTATGACCTGGATTAATACAAAGCCTACTTTTTGTCTCCGTACCACGCGAGCGAAGTCAGACCCGAGACAAATATTCGCAGGTCACAAACAAATTGTCTCGCGGCGAGAATCGGACCCGCAACTTTCCGAGTCTCAGGCGGGCCACTGCACCAAGAAAAAAACTAAATTCTCTAGTTCGATAAAACTTTGGCTTGATAGTAGTTCGTTTTACTAGCTTATAATTATAGCTAATTTTGTGGAGTCATAATTACTTTTGTGTCTGTTTTTTTATTTATTATAAGTAAGTTTGATTGAGTTTAAATGAGGAACTTTGAAGTTTTTATTTAGAAATGGCTTGCGGCTTAAATTAGCTATCTATTTTAAACCCAACTCCCATTACGTAGCCTGAAGCTATTTTAACATCAAACGGGTGTCCAGAAATAAAGTTCTATAAAGTCGTTGGTTTAAAATAGAGAGGGATGCAACCCTGTAGTGACCTAGAATGGGAAGTGGGTTGTGTTACCACATCAACTAGTAACAAGATTGTAACGGGTAGACCCGGGGGATAGATACTGTAGGTAGAAGTAGGGTAACGGGAGAATCTAGGATTCCCTTTTGAGAATTCTAGACTCTAATGACTCTAGATATGGAGTAGCTTTAGGCGGCATCCTAATTGGCAGCAATCGTACGATGGCACGATGCGTTTTCGTCGCACGAGATTAAACAGACACATTTCTATAGAGTGTCCTAATTGAAGCTAAGGCCAAAATTTTCATCGCACGACCAAAACGCATCGTGTTACGTACGATCATTGCCAATTATAATTAGGCTGCCGCCTTACAAACCCACCACACCACACCAGCCTATATCAGTCCACTACTGGACATAGGCTTCTCGCAGCACCGACGCTGCTGCCCGTCGGTGGCCAGGGGATTTAGATGTGCCGATGTAGGCTGTGCTATGCCGCAATCAGCTGGCCACCAAAGCCCCGTTCGTTGTTTAGCAGGATGCACCACGTGCAGGTGAGGTTGGCTTGGGTTCCGAAGATGGGGGTTGGAACCCCAGATGGCGGTTGGAACCCCAACACACCCAAGAATAATAAAAACACTAACATTAATCAGTATGGGACATAGGCCTGTCTTAAATGAAGGGTGATATGGCCATAATTCCTAAATATATAACGTGGGCGTACGGGTTGGGGATCGCAGGGCCAACGTTGCTCCCCGTCGGCTGTCAGGGATTTAGCCGTAACAGACTGCGCTATGCCGCAATCAGCCGGCCAGAGCCCCGCTTGTTAGATAGCAGGGTGCATCACGGGCAGGTAAGGTTGGTTTGAGTTCCGAAGGTGGCGGTTGGGACCCCATAAATCCTTTTTAGACATCATCAGCTTAATAATTGACGTCTTGTAACATTATTCACAAAAAATATGTCAAGAATAGCCATTGGAAATACAATCAGAAGGCAAAGGGTTCAAAAGCCTGGGAACGTCCAGGTGTCTGATACGGTAATCCACTTCTTAAGTCCGAAACATTTACGGACGCGACTTTAAATTGCGACTATTAGTCGTTGTCTACAGATGCAATATTCTGGGATACTGATAGCTACAGATTTAAGAGAGATTGAAGAATCGCGTATTGCCTCTATCTTCCAAATGTAAAGTCCTATAATGCGTCTTCTTCACACAATGCGAATCTTCAATATTGTAGCCAAAAAGTGTATTCATATAAAAACTATCCGCCAATAACACATCACCGTCACTGACGTGGCCTTGAGCCTTTGGATAGGTATAATATCAGAATAAAAACTGTTGTAAAATTCAAAACTGTTTGCATTATTTTCAGATATACCCAGGTAGGGGCTGTGGTGTAGTAACGTACCATAGTTCCTAATAGGTACCTTACACAAAATATATGAGAAAATCCTAGTGTCAAAAATCTGTATTCAGTGTATTTATTCATCATCATCATCATCATCATCATCATCAGCCTATAGCAGTCCACTGCTGGACATAGGCCTCCCCTAATGAGCGCCATTGCGCCCTGTCCTGAGCTCGACGCATCAGTGTATTTATTGCAGAACATAAATTATACAAATATTGTGTTAAACAAACTTTAAATACTATTATTTAAATAGGTACTTTATTGGTGTGATGTAATACTTTGAGCGAAACAATTGAACCACGCAGCGGGACGCCTGGCAGATTATGAAACATCAAAACTATTTTGTAGTCAAGTCCAAATAAAAGTCCAAACATAACTCAAAACTGAACTCCAAAACTCAAGTCTAAACTAAAAATCTTATACCTTATTATGTCGTCCTTATTATACACGAGTGTGAAGACGTACAGACAGTCACGACCTGGACCCACGTATTATATTTCAACCTGACGTAGCGTAAGCGTAAAGAAGATATTTGTCCAATGACTTTAAATCTTCGCTTTATCATTGGCCAACACTGTACATCTACAATACGAATACTATTGTAAATGAAGCGCTCGTGGCGAGGTTTACTTCGGTGTTTTTAGCAGATCACCTTGCTCCGCCCGGTCATTACTTGGATGGGTGACCGTTCAGTGACATTTAGATTGGAGCGCTTCCGTGCTTCGGAAGGCACGTTAAGATGTTGGTCCCGGCTTTTCAGTCGTTAAGCCATGTTGGAGGCCTTCGGGCGGCCTAAAAACTCCGACACCAGAGTTGGTCACTAGCTCATACGAAGAAGAAGAAGATAGGAAAAATATTTTCATATCAAAGATGATAGAATGAAAACTAGCGAAAAGGTATTTTGGTACAATTTTTGCTAAAATTGTACGTCTAGGATACGAATGGTCGCTGGTCTTCGTGATCGAGTCTGTCGTGTCCGATCCTGTTTCAGGCTTGAGTCGTTTTCCGTCTACCGAAGGTACGCCAACCGTTTGACTTTATTGGTGTGAGGTTGGGATTAAGAAGGTTATTGAATTTATTAGCATTGTTAGCCTTTAGCTTTTGCTTAGATTGTTTAATCAAAGATAGGTAGGTATCCTACTTTTGTTTAGTCTTAGGTTAGGGGCTCTATGCTGAAGGTAATGAGAGTTTAGATTTCGATATCCCGAACATTTGTATCTACACATTTTGGTACATACCTAATTATGGTCATTCTCATTTTTTTAAAAAAGCAGTTTGATTTTCTAAGGATTTTCTAACATATAGCAGCTAAATAATGTTATCATGCTTTGTGTTAATAAAATATAGATAACCTACTAATATTCTATGTAGAACAAAAAAGGATTATAAGTAATTCATAGTTTTTTTTTATATTTAAGTTTTAACCATCAATATTGTAATTTCCATAGATATGACACGTTTCTGCACTGGTTTCATAAAGAAATAAAAAATTATGAGTTTTATTTTTCAAATTGAATTTGTAAAAAAAGTGTGATATTATCTGGAATATATCTACAATTAATTGATAAAACGTATTATCAAAAGCTACTAAAACATTCATAAACTTGGCATTAAGTTAGAGATCCATTTTTATGTCACTTCCATGGCCTGTGAAAATGAGAATTACCTTTCTATGTATACACATGCATGGGATGTAAATACTATCTATCAATTTATATAGGTACCTACCCACGTAGGCGAAAATTTGGGAGTGAAAATGTTTGTAGGTACTTAAGTAGGACATAAACAACATAAAGTTAGTAGTTATTCTACCTTCTCTGATCGCGGGTTCCATCTCACCCAGGACATAATTGTGTGGTTGACATGTGTATATTTCTTTGTGTCTGGATGTTTTATAAGTACCTATCAGTCATTGGCACCCATAGCAAGTAAAGGCTTTGCCTAATTTGAGATCAGTCAGATTTTGATTTGAGATCCAACACACTCAGTGTTGGATGTCCCGCATATTTTTTTTTACTTCTTCACGACAAAACTTAACGAGTTCAGCTGAAATTAGTTCTACACTAGGAATAACCTTTTTTTATCTATGTACCACGCAAACAAAGCCTTACATAGGTCATACATGTCAATTCTACTGTCACATACTTACCTACAAACTCAAAACCTTGATCCCACACTAAGAGTCCATTCCGTCATTGATATCAGGAACTATGAGTACTTAAGTACATACATCATGGTAGGTAGATACCACAACATTGGCTTTTTGTGTACACGTACCTACTAATTGCCGATTCCTAAAATAGTCCGTGAGCGATGACGCTTTGTTTTCCCTTGAAAAACTGACAAATGTTTGACAACGAGGTGGTATCGGTAACCGATGACGCTTCGTTTTCCCTTGAAAAACTGACAAATGAACGATGACGCTTCGTTTTCCCTTGAAAAACTGACAAATGTTTGACAACGTGGTATCGGTAACCGATGACGCTTAGTTTTCCCTTGAAAAACTGACAAATGAACGATGACGCTTTGTTTTCCCTTGAAAAACTGACAAATGTTTGACAACGAGGCGGTATCTGTAACCGACGACGCTTCGGTTTCCCTTGAAAAACTGACAAATGAACGATGACGCTTCGTTTTTCCTTGAAAAACTGACAAATTTTTGACAACGAGGCGGTATCGGTAACCGACGACGCTTCGGTTTCCCTTGAAAAACTGACAAATGTTTGACAACGAGGTGCTATTGGTAACCGACGACGCTTTGTTTGCCTTTGAAAAACTGACAAATGAACGATGACGCTTCGTTTTCCCTTGAAAAACTGACAAATGTTTGACAACGAGGCGGTATCGGTAACCGACGACGCTTCGGTTTTCCTTGAAAAACTGACAAATGTTTGACAACGAGGTGCTATTGGTAATCGACGACGCTTCATTTTCCCTTGAAAAACTGACAAATGTTTGACAACGAGGCGGTATCGGTAACCGACGACGCTTCGGTTTCCCTTGAAAAACTGACAAAGGTTTGACAACGAGGCGCTATTATGAGGCGCCACCTATTTTCCCTTGAAAAACTGTAAAAAGAAGTGTAAAAAACAGTCAAAAGAAGTACAACTCAATTAAGAACCTCCTTGGTTCAAAATTTGTAAAATTAAAAAAATTATAAGTTTTCAGGGAAAAATGAGGTCACACCCATTAGTTACGAACTGTTTTATGAATGTACCATTAGCTGTAGCTATAGATACCTGTTCTACTAGACCTGACACGATCGATTGCATGCCTAAGCTTGCTTTATTACTCAGAGACGATACCTAAGGTAGAGTAGACACTTTAGTATTCATAGCAGCGTTTCAATACAGGCACGTTCGCTTCGTGTGCCCGAGAAATATCTAGTCAAAGAATGAAATCATAACTATTTATCAATAATTATACCTACACGGTGAGTTTGAACATTATGTTAACCCGAAAGGGGGTGAGTTGGACCATGGTTTTGCAGTACATACTTGGGAGAACCTCATTAAACGCTTTGGGTGCTGAGAACACAACTGAGCAGCAGGCGGAGGTCGTGCTCCGCAGTCAACATTTTAAAAATACACAATTTAAACCTTTGTCCAAACTTTATGCTTATCTTTGTGTTGAAGGTGGCAACCCTAACAGTAAGGCAGAACTACAAATATCTTCATCAGTCAATGACATACACTCGAGAGCAATGAATCCGGGTCACTCAAAGAATCCAAAAAATCTCGGAAAGTAAGAATGCTAGGTTAATGCAATAAATTGTATTTAATAGACAATTTAATACTCCTTAAATGAAAGTATTAAAACTTCTTAGTTATTGTAAAGTTATATCATAAAAAAATCAAATTTGAAAAGGGAACACTGTCGAAGATGGAACTACGAAATTACAGGATTTGTTTTTGCTTTTGTTTGTAATCTGTCATTTATGTTGGTACATAAACCAGGTTGATAGTGCTCAATATTCATTATTCAAGCTGAAATCATGTCGCTTACACTTGAAGAATGCACCAGAATACTTACATTGGTGGAAACCGGCCGGAGTCAGCGCGATACAGCCAGGACTGTCGGTGTGTCGCTGTCAACAGTACAAAGAGTTCTCCGACGTTACGAAGAAACTGGTTCTAACCTACGCAGACCAGGAACGGGCAGAACTAGGTGTACCACAGCACGAGAAGACCGATACTTGGTGAACACCATGCTTCGAAATCGCTTTCTCACAGGAACTGAACTCACAAATCAGTTTCGACGCCTCGGAGGAAGTAACCCAAGTGCATGGACAGTAAGACGTCGGCTTGCTGAATCTAACTTAAAACCCCTTAGACCTGCAAACGGCCCTAAACTGGAGCGTGGCCATCGTATTTCAAGACTAAGATATGCCCAGAACCACGTAAATTGGAGTATTGAAGATTGGTCGAAAGTTATGTTCTCCGACGAATCAAAATTTATGCTCTACAAGCACGATGGAAGACACAGAGTGTATAGAAGACCAGGGGAAAGATTCAAGCAAGCATGCATCGAAGAAAAAGTAGCCTACGGTGGTGGGTCTGTACTTGTGTGGGCCGGAATTTCCTCTGAAAGTCGCACAGAGCTGGTGATCATAGAAAACGGCTCTTTAACTAGCGTAAGATATGTGGAAGAAATCCTCAACGAACACGTTGGTCCATTTATGGTCAATTTGGGTGAGGATGCTATATTTATGCATGACAATGCCCGACCTCATACAGGTAGGATTGTGAATGACTACCTTCAAGAGATGAACATTACTTGTATGGAGTGGCCAGCGCGCAGCCCGGATATCAACCCGATCGAGCATGCTTGGGACGAGCTAGGGAGATGCGTAAAACAACGAAACCCTCCCCCAATCACGCTTCCTGAGCTCAAAATTGCTCTCACAGAGGAATGGGAGAATATTCCCCAAAATCGTATAAGGAACTTGGTGTACAGCATGCCAAACCGCGTAAACGCAGTAATGGAAGCACGAGGAGGTAATACGAAGTATTGAAATTCAAGAAAATCGTCATAAAGTTCAAAAATTTCATGTTTCCTATTTTTGTTTTAAGGAGAGATCAGCAGTTTTTTTTCTTTATGTAATTTTGTGTAAATAAAATGTATGGTGACTCATATTTTTTTAACTTTCATTTAAGGAGTATTAAATTGTCTATTAAATACAATTTATTGCATTAACCTAGCATTCCGAGATTTTTTGGATTCTTTGAGTGACCCGGATTCATTGCTCTCGAGAGTAGTAAAATCGGCTGTTCTCGATCTGCCTCAGAAGCTTTTGAGTACCTACAATTATATGGTGTAGGCACCTAACTTTATACAAGTAATTTCTTCAATGAAAAACTACAAAAAGACAAACAATATGTTGTTGGACCTTCAACAGTCGATTTACCCCCTTTCGGGATAGCAGTCCCAGTTTCAAAAATATGTGATTCAAAACTTTTACCTTTGTGTTGCGCGTGGCAACCCTAACAGTAAGACAGAGATACAGCTACAACCCATACCGTCTTCTCAATAAATCTAAATATACAACCACACCATCCCATATAAATCCAATGCTGGACATAGGCCTCCCCTTCTTCTTCTTCTTATGAGTGGCCAAATCTGGTGCCGGAGTTTTAAGGCCTCCCCTAAATTTAAGGGTCTTATGCCCATAATACCTACCTACGCTAGCGAAACGGTTTGCGAAAAGCTGCTGGAAGCGTCAGGATCAGTCCCTTGGGTGTTTTCTTTGTATAATATAAAAGAGTTTACAAAAAAAAAATGCATACACTTAAGTAGTGTATCAGTCATGTGTTTTATACGCTCTGCTTAGTTTAGGGCTACATGACGCTATGTACAGAAAGCGTCAGAGTCTGGTAACCCCCCTAGTTAACGTTAGTAGGTTCAAACCGTCGCGGCTTCATTCGTGGATCTCAACTTTTTGCACAAATGTGTGTTAGTATAAAACTTATCCTCCTTGCTTACGAATATTTAATTTCAACCATCTAACTATACGAGACAATGGAGTGGCGCTTACAACATCCGACATTAATCTAAACGTTATATTAAACGTGTAATTTTTTCTATTACCAATAAATTTCTTATGTCTTATGTCTTATAAGAGTATTGGGTTCAAATCCCTCATTACCAATATTTGTGATGGTTTTTTTTATTTTTGTTACTAACACAATGGATTACGTTGTAAGTGTAGTAGGTAAGTTACCTAATCATTTAAATACAGATTAAAATATAAAACAATGTTCAAAAGTTATAACAAATTTATTAAAACACCATTTAACTTAACAGAATATAGATATTTACTTATTTTTTTTTTTAATTTTCAATAATGTTTTAAGTGATAGATTAATACTTAATTTACCCATATAAGATTAACGAGTGGAAACATGACACATCCATTAATACCTAGACAAAATAATAATCGTAATAAGTAACTTATAATTTCGTTTTAATCGCCAACCGCTACGATAGCTCAGTTGGTTAGAGCGTCTGATTCATAAAATGATATGAATTAATTGCTGGTTCGATCCCCCAGCCGCCAAATATAAATATTTTGGCTATTTGAATATGGTAGCCTCCACGGCAGCAGTTTTTTATACTTGAAAGGGGTATACCAGATCGTGACGCTTTGTGTACCTATTTTTTTTTTTATTATTCTGTGTCGTAGTTATTCTATATGGATGCATATAGTAGTCCGAGCCTAACCTATTACGGACCACACCCTTGGTATCAGTAAGGTACCTAACTTACCTATGTCCGATAGCTACCTATACTCCAGCCATATTGAATGAAGAATGTTTGTAAACAAAAATTTCAACACTTTTTGCAATTATTCAATAAATACGTAATATTTCAGTTAACTAATGTCATAAATGAAACTTTTACTATATAAGTAAGATATTAATGAAGTGCACATATTTAGAAAACAAATAATAAAAAAGTACTTTAGAGGTTAAGTATGGGTGGTTTGTTTATATTTATTCTTCATCGAATTTTACTGAAGGGTAGTATAATATATATATAATATAATATATAGTAATTAATGCATTTTATGAATTAGGGTCAATGTTCTACTAGCTGACCACGTACCAAAAGCTGACCAAAACACGAATAACATCCTATTGTAAGAAATTCTTAGCAAATTTAGTAGCAATATTTTACCAAGCATAACGGCAACACTGCTAAATGGTTATGTAATGATACATTGCACGGTCAGGCTTTGGGCCTGGCTGGTCATTTATTGGTATAACATATTTTTTTAAATAAATATTATCGTATACCTAAAAAGATAATTGAATTTATTAATAATATGTATGTCATTTAGTAAAGTAAATGTCACACAAACTAATGCTTAAAAAAAATTGGGTTAATATTTAAATATGCAGACTATGTAGATATATATATTAAGTAGCTTAGAAATTTCTTAAATGGTCCACTATTGGAACATTGACCCTACCTACTTGACCACTGTAATTACCTTGAATGGGTACCTAGGTATCCTACATGTATATTTATTGTACAATGAATACCCAGGAATCCGTTTAGGTGTTACGGAGTTAATTTGGAATAAACATACCACACTCAATCGCATTTTTAATGTTAGTGTGATAATGACTGATGAAGTGATGAGGCATGTGATAGTGTGAGTATTGTGATATCAAAAGTTTGCATTATTTGCAGATATTTGACTCAGGTATGGGGCCTGATTCTGACAATTCGATATTTTTGATTCTATTAGATATAACTGTCAAATTTCATACAGTTTTGACAGTTTCCGCGATATATATATATATCTAATAGAATCAAAAATATCGAAGCGTCAGAATCAATCCACTGGGTGTTTTCTTTGTATAATATGTAAGTTTACAAAAAAAAAAATTATACACTTAGGTAGTGTATCAGTCATGTGTTACGCTCTGCTTAGTTTAGGGCTACATGACGCTATGTACCTATTTTTTTATAGATATAGTATATCACGAGAACATTTCGCATTTTAATGTGCTACACTAACATTAAAAATGCGATTGTGTGGTATGTTTATTCCCAATTAACTCCGTAATACCTAAACGGATTTGGATGAAATATGGAATATTAGCTTCCACCCGCGGTTCGCGTGTTATCGGGATAAAAAGTAGCCTATGTGTTAATCTAGGTCACAAACTATGTATATTCCAAATTTCATCCAAATCTGTTCAGTAGTTTTTGCGTGAAGGAGTACCTAACAAACATTCATCTATCCATGTATCCATACTTGTTTTTTTACCCAGGTTCCATGAGAGCTAAACCGTGGTCGGAAGCTAGTATCGTATATACTCAGTGTCTGTGCTTTGACTATTTAGGTACTGGTTGTTTTTACCTAGGTACTATGTTAAAGGATATCGTTTCTGCAAAAGTGCCTACCTACCGAGAACCTTGTGTCTAGACAAACCTAACATAGGCCTTAAGAAATTACTGACGTTTGTTAACAACTATCTAATAAATAAATATATATCTATCTACCTACTCTATCCATCAAAATAGGTAGGTAAACAAACTATATACAAGGAAAAATAAAAGAGCATAATATATTAATGAAACAAATATATTTCATCATGAAATTAATTTACCAACAAATCCATTTTCAACACTTTCAAACCATTTTCAATTATAATAGGGAAATGTGCCTTTTTTTTAAAGTGCCAAATATTTAATATGCCAAAGAAAATATAGTGACTGCTAATATGATGAGATCATTGATTAATAAACAACACATTAGTTGAACAATATCTTAATATATATTAAGTATACTGTTCGTCTATAGTAACAGTAACCATATTTTCATAGCTAATAATTTTACGCCTAAATGGTAACACTACAACACACATTTATTGCACATTTAGAAATTTCGTAAAGTATTTTTGTCTTTTTTTTTCTTATTTTTAGAGATCCAAGACATTCACTATAATTTTGCACATCAATATTCAATGAAACAATATACACAATAGCGTTTTAATTTAGACTGTGGTATAATACACATAGAAAATATCGAACTATATACCTAAGTTAATTTGGACAATGGACAAGATATTTAAATAAAATGGACTGTCTCGTAGACGAATCATATTCATATAAATAAATATTAAAAACAAAAATTAAACCTCAAAAACAATAATAGTTAATCGTGTTAAATACTTATAAAACAGGATTATCTGATAACAATAATAATTATCTGAAATATACATGTAAAAAAAATATATTATGTAACAGTATGTATTATTAACTAGTGTATTTAATAGATTGACCCGAAGAATTATGTATCAATTTCATCAATACATATGTCAAAGAAGATTTACAAATTTATTCACCAACGGTAAATTTTTTATTCTGTAAAAATATACATATAGTAATTAAAATAGACCTAATCGTACAAACTTAAAAACAAAAAGATAAAACAGAGGTTAATTTTGCCACTGTTAGTTTTTATTATTACAGAATATCTACACAATTTATATTATTTAAGTATAAGACATAGCGTAAGAAAATTATTTTCCCAGACATACGAATTAACTTTCAATTAATATTAAGACCGGCCTAATGAAAATTTTCTAACTAGCGATGACTGACTTTATACATTTACAACATTCCTTATTAATCAATTGTAATAAAACTTGGACGTATTCTCATAAAAATAATTAAAAAATCTAATTTAAAACTCACCACCATTACGATAGCACTTGGTCGATTGTAATCTCGAAGAAATAAAATATGCCTTTTAAATACACGATATACTGTGGAATGGTCACACCACCGTCCTAAGAGTACGAATATACGCCTTACATTGGATACTTTGGTTTCTAAGAGACATTAATTTCGACCAATCATATTTTTATTTTTTACATTAAAATACTGGACAAAATAAATCCTTATGTAAAATTACCTAAACCAAATTATTGCTGATGTTGGTACATTAAATTGTAATGTGACTATATTTTATTTAACTATGGAAGCTTCAATAAATAAAATGTCTCTGAAGAACAGTTTCTATCACATATCTTTACACTTTGTAGCACCACACGGTTAAAAGACCCATCTACGTCTACACTTACCTCTATTCTTGTTGTATATTGAGATGTATATAAATGAATACATCTGAAAAATTATTTAAGGTCGGTATATAAAAGATTCTGTATAATTATGTTTAAAAATTAAATAAACTCTTTTTTTTAATTGTAGTAAAACTATTGAGACTGTGTTTGGCTTTTAAAAACGTTATAAAATCAACATCTTAAAATTACTTTTTATTGACTGAAACTTCTGGCCTACTTTACTTCTACCCGAAAATCAGTCTATCTACTTTCAATCGTCGTTGGCTAGATTGCGGAGAGACATCGATGGATTATCTTGATCGAGGCCACGATTAAAAATAATATCACATTCATCTCGTCACTTCCTGGCTACACACCCTTTCCCATACTCAGCCTCCGTTATGGCTTCCAATTACTAGTTTTCGATCACCAAATTGCTAATGGCGTTTTTTCATAGGCCGACAATGAAACAAATTATAAATAATAAACTTATTTTAGATACAAATTAACGTTTACCAATTTGGATTATAACCAACGAATTGAGGTCCCATCCTTAATTTAATTTAATGCGAAGTCCAACATCAAATGTGAGATTGTTTTGTGGTAAATTATATTTGATTTTGATTATTGACATTGAATACTATAAATAATAATTCATTCTTAATTATTATATAAATCAATTTAGGAGAAAATTGAATTTCGGGTGTGAATCAGAGAAATTATGAAACGAGATACAGCATTACTTGGACGGAGAGAATATAAATCTTTCAAAAGTGTGAAAATTGTGCGTCGTAGCCCGTACCTATCCAAACGTCCTGCTTTAAAATACAAATTAAATTACAATAATGCCCGTTTACTCACATTGTTCAAAACATCAAAAATAATAATACAATATGTCAATATAATACATAATATATATATCACGGTACTTCAATTATGCAAATGGCTGCTTCTGTAGTGAAATTTAACCGAACAAAATTAATAAAAAATAAACTTATCCAAACTAATGTATCACATTTGACCTGGTAGCACACGCAATATACACAGAACGTTTGCCGTGCTCAATTAAATTTAGAATTTATTTCAATTAAAATTACCACTAAGACATCGAAATTTATGTTACATGAACGTATATAAAGAATACCACACCAATTTATATGCTACGAGAATTCAAAATAATGAACCACTCAAAGTCAGATATTTCCGAATTTGCTTCCTAGCCACTCTATCTCTGGACAGTGCCTCGGATATTTGAAGACTTCGAGTGGTTTACCTTAAGCCTATAAGACACTAAATTACGCCACAACATCAAGTAACTACCGGATATAATTATAAAAACAGTCAACATCAATTTCGAATAATAATTTTATATTATAAATTTGACATTAATGGCAAAATATCTACATTATACACACGTGAATGCGTTACATTGATTTTTTTGATACCTACTATTCATAAAAAAACTGATCAGCGCAGATATTGAAACTTTTCGTATCATCAACATATTCATGCATTAGTGTCATAACATGTCAAAAGCATCAGTATTTGCGCTGATAAAGAGTATTTCAGTAGTAAAAATAAAAATTCGGAGTATTGCTTCTCGTTTATACTAAAAGTTTTCCACTATCTACTTAATTTATATCCCTCTGGCAAAGTTATTATATTAAAAACACATTATATTATCAAATTTAATTCATTTGCAATAGGTAAAAATTACGTGTCAGTTATTCGTTATGATAACTGACATGTGATTTTATTATTCTCAGTTTAAAACCGGTCAATAACAGTACTAACTAAATCTATTTTATAAGTTAAAAAATATTCGTTTAATACGTTACCTGTATACCTGGTTATTTCGTTGCATTGACTTCAAAATCGCATAAAAATATCATCTCTGTAAAATCTAATAGAATGCCTGCCCGCAAACTAAGTTTCATGTAACGAAAGCTTAATATTTCGTACCTGGAAAGATCGTCAATAAAACACATTTTCTTAAAATCTGACTGCGGCCCAACTAGAAACGATTTAAAATAGACTTATAACAAGTTACACTTATCCTATAGCTAGTTAATTGACAGTACATTAGTCCGTTTAAAATGATCCATTATAGGCTTCCCGATAAAAAAATGTTTATGTTATATTTGAGCAATGTTTACAGAAGTGACATTTAGGCAACTATTATTCTGTAACAAGTAATCTTTAGACCCCGACAAACTACAGACTTATCAGACTTCCAACTGACTTGTCAGAAGGCTAAGCACGAATATTTGAATTCAATCTAACATATCGCAAGGGTATCGTAAAATTTTGGCCAATGACAAAGCGTTATTTATTGTCTGCGCTTTCTCATTGGCCAAATTTAAAATTCAAAAGTTCGTAACAAAAAAAATTCGACCAATTACCGATTATTGCGTTTGCGCACTTAATCCTAAAGGTAACAAATCAAACTACCTGCCGACCAATTGTCTGTATTCTGCGGGTCTTAAAATAAGTTGTCAGCCTATTTTAAAAGTTTACTAAATTAATTATCACAATATCGGCAGTTTGTATTAAAATTTTAAGATGGCGGAGTTTCTAGGAGGACCTTAAATAAATTTAAGCTTAGATCCTGGACAGGCATTCTTTTAAACCTTTAATCATAATAATAGAAAAATCCTGGGGATGTATTAACGATAAATAAGGTATTTTTGGATCTCATTATAAGATAGGTCGGATGGCTTTAAGGTTTTTGAACTCTTCTATTGTAAATGCTCAACAATAATAGTATTACCAAATAAAATATTTATTTGATGTGATCATGTTAAGTTCAGAACTGTTGTTTTAGGTAAGCCAAAAAGAGAAGAAGTGTCACGCTGAAAGCTATCCAAAAATATTTAATCACGCGGTAAATAAGATTATTTCGCATTGGATGACGGTATTTTTGTCTTGATTTTTTTTACAGAAAATTTCAAGGTTCAGATATAGCTCTACCTATCCCTCTGGGAAATAGGCTGGCATTAGGTACCTATAATGTATCGACGATAAGGTGTTTGGTAATCGAGCCTAGCATCAAGTAAAATCACTAAGCAAATCGTAAACAAACTTGATAAATTAAATTTATCTACATCAATGTTTATTTTTATGAGGTACATATTTTGGCACAGAGAGATTTCCTATCACTATATTTATTCTATACGTGTATAATCTAAATTATTAAATAACATTAATTTAAATTACAATAAAACATTTAATTTTCGATGTTTTAAAACTTGTTTGACTGGTCTTAAATCGTACAAATCACAGTATTGCATTCTGCTACTTATCTATCACGACTACCGACTTAGTTCCTTTTCATTGGAATGAGTTCATTATTACAACATATGGCCAAAGCAACTCAGAACCAAGTATTTTAAACTTGTTAAAATTAAAACAGAGAAAGAATATCATAGTGCCGTGTGAAATTTATGACAACTAAAATATCTTGGGATGATAAGCTCGAAATAGGTAAAAACGTGAGATAATATTTACGGGAAATTGCATTTCAAATCTTAAGTTTGATATTCTTGGGAACCTTGCCAAGAACATAATGGCTGTGCTTTAGACGAAATGAAATAGATCAACATAGTTTTAAGAAGGCATTGCCAAATCTGTCTATCTGTCGTGTTTGTATCAAAATGACAAGTATCTCATACTTCGACACTCAAACATGTCTATTTGTTTAATATAAGAATCAATATATAAAGATGTATAAAAAACACTCCAAAAAGAAACCTGCCTGTAAACCTAATTAAAACCTGCTTACATTAAGTTGTAAAGTTTTAAAAACGTTTTAAAAAATATTCCGATCTACTGTTACTGTTGTAGGAAGAAGGAAATAAGGACGGCGGTCGGTTCAACGCGCGTTGTGGACGTGCGTGGTGAGATGCTTGGAGAGATAGTCCGCTCGGGCGAAACACTTGCCGCAAGCCTCGCAGTGGTATGGCCGCTCGCCCGTATGAATGCGTAGATGTCGCGTCAGATCGCTCTTGCCCCCGAACGCGCGCCCGCAGAAAAGACATACAAAAGGACGCTCACCTGTGTGCTTCCTCACGTGCAGCTTCAGATTCTCCTTGGATCTGACGCACTTGCCACAGAAAGGACACGCGAACCGCCTCTCCCGGTCTCGTTGCCTCTCGTCATTCTGCATGAAGCCGAGAATGCCCGAATGGGAGCTTGAGGATTCGGGCTTGCTGTCGGCGCGGGACTCGCTTTCGGAACTGTCAGCCATGGAGCTAATGCTCGCGAAGGAGACGGGCACGCGTCTCCGCCCCTCAGGCCGCTCTTCATCTCTCCTCTCGCTCTCGGCGCCCGATGTCCGGCCTTCCGCGGAATCATCCACAGTCACTATCGAGTCAGTCGGCCCGTTCGAATCGACCGTGCTGTCCTGCTCGGCATCGCCGATCGGATCTATCTGCGGGGTTCTAGGCTCAGGTTTTTTCCGCTTCATCGACAGATCGATCTCCCCGCCCTGACCGATGAGCGCCTCATCAGTGCTGGAGACCTGGTCGATGCTGTCAGTGGGATCGGCGTTTTTGGTATGAAGGCGTTCGAGGGTGTGGTTGAGGCGGTGTTTCTTGAAGGACTTCAGGTAGCGGAACTGCATCCCGCAGACGTCGCAAGTAAAGAGTTTGTCAGCGGGGAGGCGCGCGCGATGGTTTTGCTCTCTGTGCTTGACATAGGCGGATCGGTAGCGGTAAGATTGGCCGCACTGCTCGCAGACGAAGGGTTTGTCGTCGCAGGCAGCGTGGGAGTTATGCTGGAGGGCCGCGTGTCTTTCTAGAAGCCAGGCGGAGGGAAAGGAAGCGAGGCAGACGCCGCAGCGACGCCGCTCTGTTTGCATCGGGTGTCGCGGATACGTCATGCAATCGTCGCTAAGGTAGCGACGCAGACGACACGCCTGCAGGGCTAGAAGAGGGGACCACAGCGGAAGAGCCGAGCTCGGGCTCCGAGGCGGGATCGGACTAGGGATTCCCGGCGTGTTGCAAGACATGTCCATGCACAGCTGAAATCAAAACAACCTCATTAGAAGCTGGATAGATTCTGGACGGCTGAAAGAAAATAAGTTTACGTACCTGATCGATATTATGGGAGGGGCGAACCAATAAAAGACGATTTCTGTAATGATTGTAGAGCTTTTATTTGTCAAAATTGTATTTTTACAGCTATGATATGCTTACATTTGTTTCAAAAGTTACGATGATTAACAGCGTTGGATCTGTTTCTGGTTGTACAATTGACGAATAGCTTAACCGTTGATCCACTGATTGTAAATCATTTTATTAACAAAACTGTACTGCTCTTTCACATTATAAACTATGTATAATAATTGTTAAGACAAAACAGATATTCACTAATCTAAAATGTCAACAATGAATGTTAAATAAAACAGCTTAAGAAACATAACCATTGATCTCGTATTAGAAACAACGATTACCAAGCTCTATAAATAAACTGGACCTATGTTATTTGAACTTGTGCTGAAAATATATTATACTAGCATAATATACTAGTTTCAAGACCATTTCAGGTGTGCCGAGACTTTCGTATGTTTTGCCATTATAACATACAATCACGAATTATTACGCCTAAATAATTTATGATAAACACATTATAAACAAACTATACAATTAATAAACCTACAGGAACTTAGAAAAATTGCAATTTAAGTTCTATATTTAGGTATGCCACTTAACAGAATGGTATGAAAAACAGTGCGCTGCGATCTCCACCCGCCCCGATCGAGTCGGACGAATCTAACCTAACTGTCAAACACTACCTATACAAAATAATCTATTATTATTTTATATTGGTCGTAAAATTAACTTTTGCATCGGTTCTTTTATAACATAACATGATTGGAATGCGCTAACGGAGATGTTTATGCCACATTTAATTTGCTTTGGACTATTGAAAAAAAATCTTAATTATTGGACTTTTCAATAAAATTGTACCGACCATTTTAAAACATAGTATTCTTTCTCCATACTTATACCATTAAGAAATTTCAATTTAATCGTAGGGTGTGACGTTTCCGGAAAAAAGTAACAACGCTTATTCCAGTGGCTCGAATGCGAAAAACATACCTTAGTAGAAAGTTTGCGTAAACTATATTTTTGTATGACAATGGAGCGACCCTAGCGGGAAGTTTAAAAAACTTTGACTTCTTCTTTCAAAAATATATTTAACGCAAACTTTGAAGTAAGGTATGTATGTATGTACGCACTCAAGCAACAGACAAGTTGATAACTTATAGTGTATTCTTTTCAGATAAGTTCAAGTGGAATAATTACTAATAATTTGAAATGGTTGGTTCAATTTTAAGGCTGGACTGGTGTGGGCAAGTCACATCATAACGCAACTTACAATTTTCACCATAAAATTAGTTTATTTCTCTATCAGCTATATACTATGTATATTCCGTGATTTGCAGCCTTTATAATTAGTCTTGTATAGGCAAGAGGCACTCTAAATATAAAACTGTGGTCACAATTCATGATATAAAAATGAATCTACATTGTCTATTTCAACACTTGGAATATTTCGTGCTAGTGTTTCCTTAATTATCATGCTTTGTAGTTTCGAAGAAAACATATATAACCTACCTACATAAATAAATATATATTATTTTTTTAAATAAGTTAATATTATTTGTGCTAACGGCGTGTGAACTCTGCAGGGACGTGGCAATAACTGGCAAATGTTAAAATTTGAATAACTGCACCTTAGATAAATATATTCTTTTCGTGTCATATTTAACTATACATTTACCATTTTGCCTATATTACCTACGCATTTATAAGTAGAATAATATTAAACTCTATCAACATTACCTCATTCATAAATATGACTCTGAAAGTTAAGAAACAAAATATTATTTAACTGCATTTTGTGTGTACTAATATAAAAAACTATATCGATAAAAACTTGTTAAAAATTTGTTTATGTTATTGCTATTAATGTCTGTATATTGTAAATATTATCTTTCTTAAAACAAGAAGAGGAACATTTAATCAAGGTTAAAATATTGCTAGTTACCACGTTTAACTCCGAAAAATAAAATGAGTGTGCAGCTCTTCAAATAGCAACATTCTCGTGTTTCTTTTTTTTTAAATTTTATGATTTTTTTGACATTTCCAAATCTAGCTCCGGGAATAGTAGCGCGTCTACCAATCTATCATCTAAAATGCAATAATTTAATCTTAATGTATGATTTATAAATAATTCAACGTATTTTTCGCATTCCCGCGTTAATTTCGTGACGAATCCGATAAAAATCTATACATAAATATGAAACTAATTTCTTAAAACAGTGATACAGTAGATACTTAAATTTACATTTTAAAATAGTAGACAGATATCATTCGGGGTTGCCATGCGAAGGTAAATTTAAATATCTACAGATTAATGGAATGTTCGTGTTGTTAATTGTATTACAAGAGGTGATAAATTACAAACATTCACTCTAAACATAACAAAGTTACACAAACATAGGGTTCGAAAATCTTAAATTTACAAGGTGCGGATTGGAAGATCTTCCTAACTAACACAATACTCTGACGTCACACAACGTCACTCGATTTAAACGAATCTAACCGAATTTAAAAGCAATTCGCTATGCTACGGTACTCGTGGTCATCGCAAATTTCCAATTTTACATAATTTAACATTAATCGATTAAATAATTTTATGAATATTGCCTATACAGTATCGGTGGTGGTATTACAAATAAAACTCGGAATAAATTTGGAATGTTAGGCGTTTGGGAGTAAAAATATTTAAAAAATTACTTTACTGTTACAAAAACATATTTCTAATGTGCTCTTACATCCTATGCGACGCGACACCTAAAATTATAGCAATGAGATCTGTCAGATTTTAACCTAATTCGAGTGCAGTCATTTACAATTTTGGTGATTTTTTCATGGATGGTTTTTCTTTTTACCTGACAAATACGCCTAATTGACAGTTTTTCAATTTTTTTCATGTCAAACAGACGAATTTCAAACCTTCTAGTTTGAAGTTTGCCATGTTTAAGAGCGTAACAGTAAATTTTAACAAAATGTGCATTTTGTCAAAACTTTAGGGCAAATTGCGACCTGAGGCGAGATTTAAGTTCTAAATTTGTAATTTGTTTTAAATTTGTTCTAGATTTGTGCGATTAACAAATGTTTTGTATAAGTCCTAAAAATAACATGAATTTGGTTATTAAATGCTTTCAATAAAAAAAAGGCCTGATTTTTGTACTCATACAATCATAATAAATTGAATTTAAAAAGATCATTCTTTGAGTAACGCCTAAAAATCTAATAAATTTAAAATACTATCTGAGATCGATTTGTTTTAACTCCCAGATGTTGCATGCTTACTTTTATTTATATCACAGATCTTTTCCTATAATACCATAATACTTTCATTTTTGATAAATTTTCCGAAATATTAATTTACTACTAGATATAAACGCCTACATTTCAATTGATACCGATTAAATTTAACTTAAATTTTTACTACTAATATGTGTAGAGATATATTTAAAATCATCGTAACATAGCCAACTGCCTTTGTCAAGCCGCTATGTTAAAAAATGATATGTTTTATGACCAAAATATTATGAAATGATCAAGAACTACCGACTAGTATAATCAATATTATTGATAGTGATATTTTATAAGATACCCTCCTTTTCGAACCTGACACGAGTACCGAAAGCATTTCTGAATTAAAAATTTATTTTAGTATGACTTATTTTACAGTGAGCCAACGTCCAATCAGTACCAAATCAAAGCTTTAGTTTTTACCGGTTGTGATGTAACAATGATAATGAACTATACTTTCGATAGACGGGAACCCCATCTAACGATTGTACGTCAAATAAAAATGATATCATTGTAAACAATGCATTTTACAATTCGTAAAACATCCCTGTATTTGACTCTGTTGAATTTATTGAACACAGTAATCATTTTGATGAGTTTCAAATATTGCGCATAAGAAATTTGGAAACAAGAATCAATTGAATCAAACACAAAATTTGAAACTACCAAAACAATAATAAAAGAATGCGGTTCTGTATGAAAATAGATAGATACATTTTACGTAATATAATATAGATGTACCATGCCTCTTTCATTCAATCTGGTATTTAAAATCTATGGAAAATGTTATTGACATAATTATTGCTATGGGTTTTAATAATTTATCTATTTTAAAATATATATGAAACGTAATGAGGGGGATTAACAATGAAGAGGCATGGCATTCGGACAGAACTGAAAGATTGCTTAAAGCTTTGATTCCCATGATCACATCATCTGCCCTCCCCATTAAACGAACAGTCTGTACCACCCTAACACAGAACTACAAGCGTTTTTACACTATCAATTTCCTAAAAATCCATTATTATCAAACTAGGTATATGTTATTTACATTTTATATGTCAAATATTGCTTTTAAATTACCTCAGGGGGGCGTGCGTCGTTACTTTCAAAGACATAAGTAAAATTCTCAAATCCTAAATTTTAATTGTTACAACTATTTTGAGTGCATTTATCATTATGGTCTAAGAATTCATGAATAAAGCACTCATATATCAATCTTTACTTTTTGTTTATAAAAAACAACTCTCACGTGAAACTACAATAAATATGCAAGTCTCTAAAGATTATCATATCAGCTCTAAATTAATGATATTTTTACAATTTAACATTAGTTTTCGAAAGCTTTTAACTGGCAACTAAATTGAAGGAAACAACGTGAAACGAACACTCGGAAAACGCACACGAATCAAAATAAGATAGAAGCGAAAATATTAAAACGAAGCAGTTCTTTTATTTTGCATGATATTAAAACAATATTAAGAAAAGAAGTTTAACTTCTCTGGCTAACTTTGGCTATGCCATCTAAGTAGAAGACCCACTGAAATGAGTCCAAAGTTAAATCTTAACATAAAATAAGCACCTAATCATGAAAATAATAATAAAAAACAAGCAAAAAAACATCAATGAAACCACTAGTAAGTACCTATCAACAACTTTAGTGTGTCAATTTATCTATAAGTGAAATATCAAATATTATTTCATATCATTCAGATCACAGTTGCGGCGTTTAAATCACATTCTTAACTAATTACAACATATTGTCCGTTTGTTCGACTCACTTGGGTCGCGGATTGACTACTCCCAACGAGTTATTGGCTAATATTGTAAAGGGCAAGGATGTTTGCCTTTCATTGATGTGGACTTTCCTCCTCTGTGTCTACGGGACTGGGTGATAAAAATTTGCGTGCATATTTTGGATAATGGGTCTTCTCGTGTGCCTTTAATATGGTCGATCGGGAAAACGTCTTTCCGCATAAGCCGCAACGGAATGGCCGCTCACCTAAAACCACCAAAAACCATCAGTGACAATAACAGAGACAAATGTCAGTGATATCTTAAATAAAGCGAATCCAAGATCAAGCATATGTCTAACTCTCTCAGATCTGACATAACATCCAATCGCACGAAGATTTTAAGGCTCCTCCATACGGGTGCGTTATTATCAAATACTGGATACGTTATTGCGATATCTGTTTTTAGTATTTTATGTATTAGGACGGCTACGAAGTTACACACTGCTGCGATAATAACGCTGCAATAAATGAAGGACGCTTGCGTTCCTACCTCTTGCGATATTCCGATGCGAGTTCATAGAACATTCATATAACGCATGCGATCCCGCATTATCGCAATAACGCATCCGGTATTATCGACCGATAATAACGCGTAACCTGCCAAATACTCTAATACGTAATAAAATTATCGAACGTGCAAGGAATTGGGACGCATTATAGCAATAACACATACAGTATTAAAGACTGATAATGCGCCTAAGTGGGGCCTATATCCAGTGCCGTAAACATCCGATCAGCAAAAAGAAAACATGAATAGATTTTAATTTAAATAAATTATTTTCAAAAATATTTTATAAATCATGTATTAAAAGTAAATGAACGCTTACCTGTATGTACTCGACAATGGTCCTTCATATGATGCCTTAACTTGAACGCCTTCCCACAGAATTCACATTTGAAAGGTCTGTCGCCGGTGTGGACCGGCAGATGTGTTATCAGCGACGACACGTCCGGAAAACTCTTCCCACAAAACTTGCATAGAACGACATTCCCAGGCTCCACCGGCCCTATATCCAAGTCTATAGGAGATTCTTCAGAGTGCATCAGGTATGTTGGCTCGTTGAACTGACCGAGTATAGGAAGCCCCAAAGGCCGACCGAGAATAGCGTCCCGGTACTTCAACGTATCTAGCGTGTGGGTCGTCAATATATGCCGTGTCAGTTTACTCTGATGTGGAAACGCCGCACCGCAGTGGATGCAAGGGTAACCCCTTTCCCCTTCCTCAATACGACCCCTACCGGACCCATCGTACTCCTGCAACCACAAAAAAGAACATCAACTTCTTTTTTTTTCTCTTGTTCCATTCATAGGAACAAACTGTGTGCAATTAACTCTACCACTACGTTTCTAAATTGAGATGCAGTCTCGTTATTTTATTTTTCCACTATCTAATTTAAGAAGTTGACGCTCATTTTTTGCCCATAATGTGCAGGAGTGACCCGGGAGCCGGCCGCGAATGCCTTGTCGCTACGCGCGTGCGTACGCAATCAACGATTCGTTACGTAACTGTGCGAATGTGGCCAAAGTTTAAGGAATTAAAATAAAATAAAAAACTGCCCAAAATATATATGAAACAAAATGAATGGATATAAAAAATGATGGCCAACAAAATGAAGGTCAACTTCTTGACAGCAAGGCAAAGTACTCGATGTTCAATAGCGCAGCATTTCAAACAAGCATGCATGTTATAATCATCAGACAGATCACCAAATAAACTGATTACGACAGAGCAACCTCTACACAATGTTAGCTACCAGTTATTTACATGATCAATTAATTATAATGAGCTCAATTGACTCATGCTAAATTTAAATTAGCAATAAGGAAATCACTTGAATCAAAGCAGTAACTTAGCATTGCTTGGTTGATAATGCTAACTGATAACGATTGTCGTTATTTTAGTCGAATTGTGTAAATTCGACTTCTAAATCATATTTAATCATTTCCTTTATGTGTTTAGTCGTATTTTGAGTTCGATTCTATATCTTTTATTAAAGTCTGACGAGTAAGTACTGAGCGCACATTGACTATATTACAAGTTTACTTTGAAATACTTATGTTAATAATTAGTTTGACAAAATTACACAGCATGCAACACCAATATCAAATACAAAATGTCTAAAGAAAATTGAACCACATTCGTTATTTAGAGTCACCTTTGTAGGAGTTGCACAAACATTTTTGTACTGATAGTATAGTGTAGATGTACCCTTAGTTATTTATATTATTTATAGTTATGTACCCTTTCTTACGGTGCAAGTTACACTAGATGTACCATTCATTATTTAGAGTCATCCTTAGTAGGAGTTGCACAAAAAATTCGTACTGTACAAGTTATAATAAATAAAAACCCTGTACGGTTGTTTTTTTTTTATAATTTCAAAGAGACGAAAATAAGAGTTTTTTGATAATACATATGAACATAAACATCCTTTACTAATAGCAGAGGTAATTTTAGAATGTGATTCAGTATAACTTTCGACATTTCAACTATAATTGGAAATTATTCACATAAAAGTACTATATGAGTATTTCCCAATTAAAAGCTTATTCAGACATGAGCGTTAGCGTTGACAATGATGGCAATATCGCGCGACGGCGAATATCGCTCATGTTTGAATTGGCCTTAACAAATCTACGACATACAATACACAGACATCGAGAGATAGAATAGCATGGTACACACCGATTCATGCTGCAGTCGATAGTCGGTAGAGGGCTCGCCTATTTTGTCGTCCGGCCAGTCGTTTTCTTTCTTCAGTGACTGAAAATAAACAAATTAAATGATGAAATGAAAAAAAAGAGCAAAGAAAACGCAGGGAATAAATGAATAATGATGGGGGTTTAGGGGTTCCAACAACTTTAACAAACGGCGGCGGCAAACTGGCGGCCGGCTGATTGCGGCATAGCGCAGCCTGACACCGGCACAGCTAAATACCCTGGCCGCAGACAGGCAGCAGCGTCGGAAGTGCTAGAAGTTGTGCCCTGAGATCCCCAACGCATCTGAGATGCCCAGCGTAGGGAGTATGGGCATATCCCTTTTTATTAGGCGAGGCCTATGTCCAGCAGTCGACTGATATAGGCTATGTGGTGTGGTGGTGGTATTCAAGAATAATGAAGCATTGTTGCCATCAGCCTGACTCTGTTATTTAAAGGAGTTGGGCTGGCTAGGTTAGGTTGGCAGGGGGGGCAATACACTTCAATGCAGGAAGTCAGTGCAGAACCGTTTTTTTCTCCCACCTTGAATCAGAATTAGTCATGAGCCATTCATTCATATTCCATTATTTATATTCAAGATCATCTCTATAAGAAAAACTTACAAAGGCATCAAGTTCTAATAGACCATGGCAGGTAATAAATCAATTACTTGAACCTGTATTTTCACCAGCACCCACACCTTTCAAACTGAAATACAGCAATGCTACTACATGGTAGAAATAGGCATAGTGGTACTACTTCCCTAGATGAGCCCTGCACAAAGAACTACTTCTAAATGGTGATTAAGATGTTGCATAATATTTTCGTAAGTGAAGATCTGCGAAAGGCTCATAGAAGCTGGATGCGTCGAGCTGAGGACAGGGCGTAATGGCGCCCATTGAAGGAGGCCTCTCAGCAGTGGACTGCTATGGGCTGACGATAATGATGATGGTGATGATATTTTATTTTTAACAGACTTCAAAAAAGGAGGAGGTTCTCAATTGGGTTGTAGTTTTTTTATGTTTTTCACCACATAACTGTCATTTATGAACCGATTTGGAAAATTATTTTGTTATATTGTATTGTTTTGTCTTTTTAGGACTAAACTTTAATGGACTTTAGATGCCAACAATTGAGGATTACATAACTCAGAAGCTCAGATCCTATGCCTAACGTATTGAGCTACATCCAAACTAACTTGCACAGAATCTGATGCTCTAATCCGCCACCTTCCAAAGGCTAAAGACCTCATACAATCCATGAATAACATGGAGAACATTGAGAATATGGATATGCCACTGGGCATATTCTAAGCATGCCAATGACGGATCAAACATTAAAACTCAAGCTCAATGCATAGAAAAGAAGATAGCTAAAAAAGGATTTTATTATAATTATATATTTTTAATAATGATTTTTGAACATACCAATGGCACTACCTGGACCGGAGGCAGCCCAGAGGGACCCGCTATGGGTTCGCTCCTCGGACTGGGTAGAGAAGGGTGAGAGGGATGAGGCAGTACAGCATGGCTGAGGGTGTTCAGCACACTCAGCCGCTCCACTGGCGAGAACCTCGTGCCCAGTATACTGCTACTGCTGTGACTGTTGATAGTCATGTTTATGCCTGGAATTGGAAACATAAAATAAATAAATAAATAATGCTGGACTATCACACAGCATCAAGTAGCCCCAAACTACGCAGAGCTTGTGTTATGGGAACCACATAATTGATATATAAATTTTTTGTAAATACATACATATCATACATAGAAAACACCCAGACCGGAGACAAATATCTGCAGAACATGCAAACATTGGTCCCGCAGTGGGAATCGAACCCACAACCTTCTGCATCCCAGGCGGACCTTTGCCCACTGCGCCACAGGGGTCGTCATTAAATTATTATGTGCACTGCTAAAGTTTCTCTAGTGAAAAAAGTGAAACAGCCCAATGTTAATCATGTGGAGTTATTGAAGACACATATTATCACTTTTTAGTAGAATGTTTCCGGACTAGATGTATAAGAGCTTAAAGCTGATATTATAATGAATCTCCTGGATGTTGGCTTGTTCCAGGGCATATTATCTGCAATAATTCTCATACACCTCTGCTGCTGCTATTTTGCTCTAAAAATTGGCATTCCGGGTGATTGATTATTAGAATACTTACATAATACAGATCCCTATGGGACTGACATAGTTACACTGTGTCTCAAAGTCAAAAAAACTGTATTACTGACTTACAACCCTAATGGCTTCAAAAAGATAATTAATAGGCATTTTCTGAGAAAGCTTGCTTCATTGTCGAACTTATTCTTGCCTATGCAAGCTTCGAGGTCAAGAACTGGCTCATAACATACCAAAAAATACATTTTTGATTCAGTATCAAAACATTTTTGATCAAGTTGCAGTGGCAATGGGCAGGCCACATAGCCTTTGGAACCAATAACCATTGGGGAATAAAGGTCGAATAGAAGTTCGAAGGTCGAAAGTTTCGAATGGCGACCGCAATCTGGAAGACGAAGTGTAGGGAGACCCCCCAGATGGACCAACGACATCGTCAAGATTGCAGGTGGATGGAGAGGGCTCAAGACCGTTTTTCGTGGAATTCCTTGGGGGAGACATAAGTTCAGACCTATGATGAATTTTAATAGTTAAGTTAATTTACTAACAACAATTTTAGGCGGTTCTAAGGTCTTGAGAGGTGAGTAGAGTCAGTGGGTTATTCAGATGTTTATTATATCTAAATAATGAAAAGTGAAGCTAGGCTTGGCAGGTTACACTCGATTATTGGTACCTTCAAACGAAAATTTGTAAAGAATCGATAAAAGATTCATAGTTCATACCTGTGCTTCCATTATTGCAGAAATTTTGCAAAAGACGACGATTCAGGTAACATTTCCAAAACCCGGACTTTTCAACCAAATTACTGATTTAAAGTAAATGGTATTTTTTAATAAGACGGGCATAATTAAATGCGATGCTTTTTATACTTTGTAAGTTTGAACTGTGAAATTATTCAGATTTTCTGGTTTATTTTGTTCCCATCCCACTTGACCCAAAACAAAAACAACAAACATTGAATGACATAAATGGACCTCATGACACTGACAGACAAATTAAATGACAGCCGTCATGTTTTTCGTAATGTCCATGATTTTTGCGGATCTTTAGCATAATATAGTGATGTATACAAAATAATCAGCTAATTTTTTTATACATAACATAAACGATACTTAATAAGCAAGTAGTTTCAATGTTAAAGTTAAATGCATGTTATTTATTTGTGTTATTTTTATTAAGTTTATTAGTGGATTTACGCGCTATTAGTGTAATTATATTAAAAGTTTGACTTACCCATGGTATCGTTTTGAGCTCCGTTTGATCTCAATGAAATCGTATCATCTTCTGGCGACGACGGTCGCATAGGTTCGTCAGGTGGCTCATCTTTTGGTATAGGAGGATGCGTAGGAGTCAACGCTTCCGTCGACGTTTCAGATCTGAACCGCCGTACCGAAAGTAGGGGAGATATTCTAGATGGAGACGCCTCAGGGGGCGCCTCTCTATGTTCTCGACTCTCGCGATGATCTCTCGGGTCTCGGATGTCGCGCAAATCGCGCGGCTCGCGAATTTCTCTAGGGTCTCTGGATTCCCTGTGTTCCCGCATGTCGCGGGGTTCCCTGAGATCACGAGGTTCTCTTTGCTCTCTGATGTCTCGAAAGTCTCGAGGCTCTCTTATTTCACGAGATTCTCTGTGCTCCCTTTCTCTGTGCTCTCGTGGCTCTCTCGGCTCTCTCGTGTGACCTTCTCTTGTGTCACGGCCATCTTTGTTTTCTCGATCGCGGGTTTCCCGCGTATCCTTCGGTTGCCTGTCTTCCTTTTCCCGGGGTTCCTTAGTTTCTACTCTGTCGTGCACTTCTGGACACTCCCTGGTGTCTGGTTGGCACTCTTCCATCGGCTCCGGGACGTTCCTTTTGTCGATACCAGCTGCGCTTAATGTCGTCATTTCAGCAAGTCCTTTGACCTAAAAAATATTAAAGATTTTGTTAAATCCATGGCCAGAAGAACGTAGCTAGGTAGGTATGATGTAATAAGATCCCTCTGTAGGTAACTCTCGAACACATGAAGCCACTATGTAGGCATCTTCCTATTTATTTCAAGTAGAATGATGCAAGTTCTTCAGTTTCTTCGTCATAAAAAAAGTTTGAGATCAATTTAATTAGCTCGCTGTATCTACCTTAGCTACTATGTAAGTATTTTGTGCTGCACGCCGTTTTTATTTAATTCTCTTCATACTATGGTAATTCACCACGTCGCGGTCCCTCATCAATGAGAATTTCATTTAAGGCGTAAAAACCAGGCGTTTTAGGTACTTATTTCGAAAACGGAACTTCCTAAGATGGTACATATAGTGCAAAGTTCAATTATGAAACTAGTCAATGGAACCTAACTGCGACGTTGGTAATTAAATAGGTAAAGTACCTAGGTTCTACTCTGTTTTTATACCTTTTTCTACGTACGCCGTAGCTCGGTTACGTCGTAGCAAGGATATCTAGACGTCCAAATTCCCTATCAAAACCTACCTTCAAAACAAATTTGAAAAGTTTTGTTGTTGCTGGATTAATAAATGTGGGCTGGTAGCCTACATAAGCCGGTACGAAATCAACTAGGTACCTAAAAAAAACGTTTATCTTACCCAGCACCTTGTAGGCTCACAGTAGTTTGAGAAGAGATAAATCTTCAATAGAATAAGTATTAAGTAGACCAGGTATCTACTCGTACCTAATTTCATTTTTTTTCTAGGTACTATTTCTTCATGATAGTTTACCTAATATAATCTTTTTGATAGTGATCTCACGATATTGCATCAATCTTGGTCCGAAACTGGATGAGACCAGCTTTGAACCGTAGGGATTGGCACATACAAAGGGAGGTCTTTATTCAGAGTGAAGTCAGGCTGTGAATGAAGATAATGATGATCCTCTTTGGTCCGTACCTGTAGGCTCTCAGCAGTTTTGAGAAGAGCAGGCAGTTGGCAGTACTGCACGTTGACTTCACCCTTATACATGAAGTCGACGAGGGTTCTCAACTCTTCGAGGCCTACGTCCTTCAGTATCACGATGGGGTGCCGGGACGGGTGGTCCACGAATAGGGACCGGAAGTACGATGAACACGCTGACAGTACTACCTGGAAGAGTAGTTACATTTTATTTATTCTTTGATGATATCCACAATAGAGAAAAAAGTCGTGATAATTCCATAATATAAGTATTCAAAAATTTTAAAGGAAAAAGTTTCTTGAAGTGATGGAGTGTTATGTTTATTAGTCATTCTCACCAAAAATACTTTATGGTTGATAAACATTATGTACTTCTAGTTGGATTAGATGTACTCAGGCTATTTTTTACCCGGGTACCAAGCGAGCGAAGCGGCTGACGGAGGCTAGAGTTAAATTTTGGAATCTGCGAAAGGCTGGTAGAAACTGGATGCGTTGAGCTCAGGACAGCGCCATGGCATTCATTAGAGGAGGCCTATGTCCAGCATGTCCGGCTGATAAAGGCTGATGATGATGATGATGAGGCGTTGCGTAGGATAACATTCGTCCCTGGTCGAATAGTATCTCACATCAGTGAAGTAAAGATTAACAAAAGGCTGCTGGCAGAAACTGAATTCGTTACTGAGGGCACAATGAATTTCATAGACGTGTATAAAGTAGTGGACTAGGTAACTAGGTAGTATGGGCTGATGATGCTAATAGAGTTTGAAAGAGTTGGCAACCCCTAATGTCTCATCAATAGATGTCTTTTTAAACTGGCTATATTATCGGGCTTCGGCGGCGACTCGTTTTGTGTGAAGAAGACTTAGTATACTTAATATGTCTTAGTAGACGAGTAGGTAAGTTCTTCTTCGTATGAGCTCCTTTGTAGCCAACTCTGGTGTCGTTGGAGGCCATCGTGCGGCCTAAAGACTAATAAGCAAGACTATTCACTCGAAAGACAGAAGCGTTAAGCGAATCTTTGCCCAAGAGGGATAGTAGTCTGAGTACAAATATCATGAGCTCTGAACTTGCCATAGCAGGGGAGTATGAAGTCCACGAGGTTTCTGGCTGAAGATGGTGACATCTCTGTATTATGCTGTCAAGACAATTCAAGAGCCCGCTATGGGCTTCGGAGCAAGCGAGTGTGAAGTCCACGAGACACATCGTGTAGCATTGGCTGAAGTTATTGAGATTCCGGTTTTGTGCTTTCAAGTCAATGTATGTCATACAGACCTTATGAGCCCTAATGGAAGCGCCCTCGGAGCAGGCGAGTGTGACGTCTACGAGACTCTCGTCGTGCAGCAACTGGCTGAAGACTCCCAGCAGGTTGCTCTGATGATTGTTCCACCTTAGGCAATAGTGCTCACTTCCCATGTCTGAGCTAGCTCCCGCCGCTGAAATAGAAAAAAAACAGTATTTTAGGTATTTTCGTACGTAAATCATCAACTTCGAAAACTTTTTCATCCATGAAAAGTAGAATATTATTATTGATAGATTATATCGAAATTATCTATCACAAAGTTAGATCGTAGGCCCTTATTTAAACATGTAAGTAAAAGTTAACCGCTTGACTGTCCCGCCTCCGCAAGATGGCCTGGAGCCACTGTGGAGCCAACCGCGCGAAACATGTCGCGCAAGTTTATGGTCATTATTTTAAGTTGGGGTGTACAGGGTTCCAACCCCTATCTTCGGAACCCAAGCCAACCCCACCTGCACGTGGTGCACCCCGCTAAACAACGAACGGGGCTCTGGCGGCTGGCTGATTGTGGCATAGCACAGCCTACATCGGCACAGCTAAATCCCCTGGCCACTGACGGGCAGCAGCGTCGGTGGTGCGAGAAGCTGTGCCCTGCGATCCCCAACCCGCATGCCCAGCGAGGGGATTATAGGTATATCCCCCTTTATTAGGGGAGGCCTATGTCCAGCAGTGGACTGATATAGGCTGATGTGGATGTGGATTTTAAGTATTTTTCTCTAACACTAATTTTTTTTTTTGTAATGTTTCGTGGATGTAATCTAGTACTTCAACCTAACTTTAGGTATACTTCTACAGATGATGAGGTACCTAACCGATACAGTAAAACCTGCCTAGATTTTACCTCATCAAGCTATTTTATTAGGACTACTCGAATAGCAGTGCACTGCTGTACAGTCTCTCCCAAGGTACACCATGGCTCTTCTCACCCAATGTCTGCTGATCACTCCATTTAGCCAGAGAGCGTTAGCACAGTTTACAATTTTACCTTTTACCGATAAGTTTAGGATTATTGTACCCTTAAATACTTAGTAATCATCATTCTCATCAGCACGCAGCTTAGTCATCCTCGCCGATTTAAATGCAAATACGACAATACCTACATACTAGTTCAATCAGACAGACCACGATCACACAGAAAAAATATCCAGGTAAGATAGTAGGTAACCGCTCGACCTCAATTCAAGCCGATAACAAAGCTCTATAGACCTACCTACGTGATTTCACCCAATAACAAACAACATCCGTGAACCTAACCCTAGGTTTGCCGAACACGATGACCCAAACATTCTCAAGATAACTCTAAAAAAATACTTTTTATTATTGTATTGAAATGAATCAGATTATGACGTAATGTAATGGTCTGTGTGCACGTGGCGAGCAAGTTTTATTTTTTACATTTTCATCAACAACAGATTGTAGGAGTCCACTCTCAGTGGTCAATGACTGCATGACTGGAGATCGTGATCAGTAAGTGTCGTGTTTGTGATGGATTGGACGCTGATCTCCAATAGTTTCCCTCGGCAGACATCTGTATTACTTCCTGGAGATTAAGATGTCTACTGATGAATACCAAAGGTGGAATAAAGGTCCTACATAAGCACTACAAAGATTTTTAGAGGGATCATTTTTAAAACCTTTCCTGGGGGATGTCCCACTGTTCCACACTTTCACAAACACACTCTAACACACACACATAATCATACATCATTTACACGCCATTTACATAATGCCGTAGGTGTTTTCTGTTTAACTTTAATATAAATATTTTTATTTTATATTTATTTATTACATCACATTTAAGTACCCTAGATTTGGGAAAGGAACACACAGTAAACGCTAGTAGAGTGTAGAAGAGTGTTCTTATAGAGCCAGGGCTTCTACAAGAAGGAGTATACTGCTACATTTCACGCCTAAACCCGAGAAAAAATATAAGTAGATTATACAAACATTTTACTCGCAGCGGGAATCGAACCAGCAACCGTCTGCGTCGCAGGCGCCACAGTGGTCGTCGAACAAATTATTTGAATTGTGTATCCTATTAGGGGCCTCATTTAGTAACTCAGTTGCACACCGAAATGGTCGGCACCTGTACTTGCAAACTTTGATATTTCATCTGTCGAAATTCAAAGAACGTCAATTGACAAACCGTCAAAGTTTGTAAACCACTGAAATGTTTGAAGGAGTTTGTGGTTTTTAAAATCATAAACCTTTTTTGAGCAAACATGATAAGGAGGCTTTAATGTTCAGCTGTATACTTCCACAGGTCGATGATGATGAAGATACCTCTATAATTTTACTCACCTGTGCATAAAAAATCAACAACCCAAACAGAGATAGCGATTTAACGCTTCGTAAAAGAAAAACAATTTTTAAAATGCATTGTTGACTGCGTAACACTACATAGCACGATTAAGATCTTATTTTGAGTGTACGCACCAGAGGCGCTAATTGCAGCATTTACCGTCACAACCACCCTCCGGAACTGTCAGCGGTAATAAGAACAAAACGCAGCTCTGATAACTTGATAACCATTTCGCGCCTACACGCGCGCAGATAAATATAGGTGATGTAAATGTAGGTGCGCACACGCATCGGCCGCGACGCAGTCAAGATCAAGGGCGCGCGATTGCGCAAGAGTTGGCGGTCGCACCGCACTGCAACTGTGATGTCATCGCGTCTGCGCTGCGTGCCCCGCTCCCCTCGCCCCGTTCTAAAGGCCGCGGACGCGGAACATTCTATTTTTAATTTTTGACTGTAGGTATCTGTACGATCACATAGCTACGGGTTGAGCCTCTGTGCCTCAACTCACCCACTTCCCGTTTAGAAGCGAGTGTACTGTCGGCACGAAAGATAACCAGGTCAAGAGTAACCGCCGACGCCTGTATTCATTTAGGTGACAAGACAATTAATCCAGCTCGTCTATTTCACTTGAATTCGATTGTATGCTTCTTTGTAGGAACAGCCAGGCTTTAGGCTTCGGCGACAGTATGAACTAACAGGGACTGCAAAACCCAGATTTTTCTGATTTTCTCTTTGGTCCTAACTATTACATTACACACAATGGCGATTCAAGAAGGATAAATCAGGATCGTAGCTACTCACACTATATAAGAGTAAATACAAAAAGGGAGTTCATCTATAGGAATAGAATCGATAGCAAATTATGAACTCTGCGTGATTGAAATAGATTCTTTATTAGGTATACTTAAAACATCAGTGTCACAAAGAACGGCTTACCTATATTTCTCAATTGATAAAGTTTTCGTACCTTTACCATAGGTCTCTGAATCGCATTGGCTTTTCAAAAGGATTCAACGCCACTATTATCATCTCTGCGATGAATTAAATGGATAGTATTGACCCCCAGCTGTTTTCTCTATCTTTGAAATAAGTTGTATTCACAACTATAGGTACCAAATATTTATCCTTTAAAGGATTTTTCTAATGTTACTCTACCGGTTATTTTTTGTATCGTTGCTAATCATGAAAACGGCTTGCAAAGGCACCTTTACGGTCGAAATTTGCAATCGTCATTGACATCATTGCAGACCTTGACTTTAGATGTTGAGGTAGGTATGATCGTTTTGATTGAGCGCTGTCCAAACTCATAAAAAGAACTGTCGTTAGACTTTTTCAGTCTCTACAGTCACGAGCACTTTATTATAAGTGTGTTCTTATGGCTTGCGCCCGAGGCTTAGCATGCGTGTATCTACGCAGATAAAATGTAGCATAATTTAGTTTTAAACAAGGTATATAATCTACATTAACATTATATTCAAGTTCAACGATTACAGTTGAGTGGAAAATAACATGAGAACTTTCGCATTTTTAACTAGTTTAATTATGATAGTGCCCAGGTGACCTTGACTTGAAGAAAATTGATAAGGATGCTTGATAAAAAAAAGTTACCTACTCACTAAATAATGTTTTTAGCTTTCTGTAAAAATGCACTGTCTTTATCAGCATATCAAATTATCACTTTGCGTATGGATTTTATGACGCAGTGATTAATTATACGTGCGTCGTGCAGTCGCTTGCTTAGTGGAAAATCGAACGAAATGTGGCTCAGGTATTCGTTTTTCGGAAAATCTTATTGCTTATTTTGATAGTTTTATCAGCCTAGGCGGTCTCACTGCTGAGCAAAGGCCTCCCCCACCACCCTTCACTGTTGTTCAATTTTTTTCAATAGTGAAGGCGTCCACGTCGTTACGCTAGGGCTTCTTTGGCTTGCTTCTGTGCCATTTGCCGTCCGTAGGGATCCTGCCAGTGAGTTGGCCCCTCTTTTCGGTTGCAAACGTATAACCTGCCGAATACAAAAAGAGATTGGGATTAATTTTATGCCATAAGAAATTTTTAGCTAGCCTTATACCAAACTGCTGATTATCTAATTATATCATTCAGTCTTGGAGGAAATGTAGCGACGTAAAACCTCTAACTAGGTACCATAGAGCTTATTATAAATACGGTACCTATGCTTTACAGTATTGTATAACTCATTGTCGGTACGTGTGAATATGGACGTTATGTTTAGATAACAAAATAGATTGTGCAATGTGATTGTGATAGAAATTCGATAAGTCCAGTATAACTAGACTGCGCGGCGCTGAACAAAACTGCTGACTCAATACGGTTTATAGACAAATTCGTTGCATTAATATGAAAATTACTTTATTATAAACTAGATCAGGACAGGGCGTAAAGGCGCTCATTATGGGAGGCCTATGTTTAGCAGTGCACTGATTTATGCTGATGATAATGATGATGATAAACTAGTTTCTGTCCGCGGCTTTGATCGCGTGATACCCGGATCAAAAGCCTAATTCCAAGTTTAGAACTACGTACGATTACATATTTTAGATATCAAGTGCAGCGTTGGAAGAAAATGAGCTATGAACTCAGAGCTAGGTATGTGCCGAATTTCAGCAAAATCCGTTCAGTGGTTTCAGCGTGAAGGATGGATAAACATTGTAAAAAGTAACGTCCCGTCCCGGCGTCGCACGGGTTAGGGCACTTTTTTACACCTTGGGTTACGTTACTTAAGTTTTAGTAAGGATCCCTAATCTTTTCTAGCAAAAAATATAGCCTATGTTACTCAGGGTGAATGTAGCTTTCCAATGGTGAAAGAATTTTTGAAATCGGCACAGTAGTTTTTTAGTTTACTCATACACACACACACACACACACACACACACACACACACAAACACACACAAATGCAAAATTTTCCTTTATAATATTGATATAGTGTAGATGTAGAAGTGTAGAAGAGTAGAAGTGTAGATGTAGATGTAGATATAAGGTGTAGTTAGTAGATTACGAGTGGATATAAAGTCCTGGGATAGAAGCATCAATAGAAGAGACGTGACTAATAACCTATATCATGTTTATGACTAAAAAGTAAAAAACGAGTGGACAAGAGACCAGAATCAATAAATTCTTAGCCTCTGTCTACCCCTCAGTAAAAGAGACGTGACCGTGTATGTAGGAACTCTAGAATTGCAGTCGTGACTCTAGATAATGTAGCCATGTTCGACCTTGAGCACACAATGCTGTAGGCAGAGCGTACACTTTTATAGCTAGGTCTTTATGACGTTAGGGCGTGACCATAAACGAGGAATCACCAACAATAGAGCGAATTGTTATTTCTTACGGCAAGAAACCGAAGTGCTCGTGGAGTGACATACGTCAATGCTTATAGCATCACACGATGACTGCGGGCCTCGACCACGACGCTACGTGCCATGTCCGGGGAGGGCGACCAGCTCTTACAGCTCAGTTATGTTTTCAGCATTCACAGCATTATACACTAGACACTAGCACGTTGTTTGCGGGCCACAGACACGACGCTACGTGCCATGCCCGGGGAGGGCGACCAGCTCCTACAGCTCAGTTGTGTTTTCAGCATTCACAGCGTTATACACTAGACACTAGCACGTTGACTGCGGGCTTCGGACACGACGCTACGCGCCATACTCGGTGAGGGCGACCGGCTCCTACAGCTCAGTTGTGTTTTCAGCATTTACAGCGTTATACACTAGACACTAGCACGTTGACTGCGGGCTTCGGACACGACGCTACGCGCCATACTCGGGGAAGGCGACCGGCTCCTACAGCTCAGTTGTGTTTTCAGCATTTACAGCGTTATACACTAGACATTAGCACGTTGATTGCAGGCCTCAGACACGACGCTACACGCCATGCCCGGGGAGGGCGACCGGCTCCTATAGCTCAGTTGTGTTATCAGCATTCAAAGGTCCGGTCATTGTTTGGTTGGGTGACCATTTAGAGGCATTTAAATCGGAGCGCTTCCGTGCTTTGCGAGGCAGGTTATGGTGTTGGTCCCGGCTTTTTCAGTCACTTATTCATGTCAAAGACCTTCGGACGGGCTTAAAACTTTGACACCAAGTTAGCCACTTGCTCATTGAAGTAGGAAAGAAAGTTGAGGATCGATAAGATATAAGAGATAAGATAAGATATGCATTTATTTTTGACATACACATAAGTAGAATATATAAACTTTATTATTGACCGTAGTACCTAATGGTCTTGATTGACTAGTCTGATGGCTCAGTTGGTAGTAGTTCTGCTTTCTGAGGGTGACCTCCTCATTCAGAATTTGATTTCGGTGTGTGTTTGATGTGTTTTTTTTCTCTGGCTGGGTGTGTTATGACTATGAGTATGTATGGTAGTCTCCGATACCTTTAGTACAGGCTCTGCCTAGTTTGAGACCAGATAGTTGACTTGATAGTTGTCTATAAGATTGCCCGTAAAAATTGATTTTGTTTTGACAATCCTTTACCTACTAATGTACTAGCTCATAGCTTTTTAAATATGTAACCTAGAGATGTACTAGAACAAAATAATTATTGATGTTGTTTAGATAAATATATTTTGTTCACAATGGTCCAATCTGGTGTCGGAGTATTAAGGCTACAAAAGCCTCCTACATGGTATATCGACGGAGAATCCGGTATTGGAACAACTTTTCTATTTAAACCTAGATTACCTTAGTCATAAATCAGAATTAATCCCGCAAATCAATAAAGTAAATCCTTCATATAATCATATATAACAATTTTGTTCCGTGTATCGTATTGTATTGAGATTTTTTATTAGGATTTAAAATAACGCCTCGAAAACCAGTTGTAAATTAATTTTATGAATCTAAGGTTATTTTGGGACGTACATAGATTTGGTTGCTGGCTGTCATGTAATAAATTGTATTTAGATAAAAAATATAGTTTATATAAATAATAAATATGTTTTCTATGTATTTAAAACAATATATGGTCATGTGTTTCCCGTAATACAAGGTCTTCATAATTTGGGCCTACATGATGCTGTCCAGCAATATTTATTATTATTGTTAGTTAGATTGAGATCATCATTTACATTTTTTCAAATGCTTATTATTATGCGTATTATTATCTAGGTATCTATAGTAATAGAGCATTATGATGGTCACTTCAATGTTACAATTACATTGTATTAATATATCAATACAAGTAGATATATGATAGGTTGTATTTAGATAGCAACAGTAGGTTCATGTACAGAGTAGAAGCCACGTGGTGTGTTTAATCATTAACAATTATAAAATGTATGATACTTATACAGGGTGTATGATACTTATAGAAGTAATATCTAACTAAGGGCTTACTCGAATCAACCGCATATCCATTTAAGTATATCTCACCACCACACATTGCTACATATCTTCTCGGACGGTGAGGTTCCAGAGGGATTCCCTTCCGCGAACAATCAAGCTGTGGAATGGTCTCTCTGCCAAGGTTTTCCCCAGAGACTACAGGTTTCAGCGTTTCAGAAATTTTAAAAGGGACAGCTAGCGCATGTAATACCTCTTTCTTGATGTTACAGGTTTTCATAGGCTACGAGACCGCTCAACATCAAGAGGACCGTATGCATGTTTTTATATATATATTCCGTGATTTTTTTTTACAGTTACGCTCAGTTGGGTAGAGTTTGGCTTTTGAATATATTCGTTGGTAACTTGCTTTCTTAACTGGAAGTTGCGGTTTCGATTCCCGCCCGGACTGCTCAACCGATTAAAATGGAATACAATAACAAAAACGTTTAACCAACATTTATAAATCATTAAAGTACCATGGATCTGGTGTCTGGGTGTTATTAAGTCCCATAAATTTATTCTTAATGTTGTGTTCTGTTATGTTCTCGAAACTTATTTGTCGTTAGAGGTAGAGGTATCTAATCTGATTGTTATATAATGTCTTTATATACCTGAATTTTAAGCTCAACCAAAACAAAAATATTTTATTTAATAGTAGGTATATTGGTATGTCGGTCATGTTGCTCTTATAATATGATGTCATATATTGTCCAGCATTATTTAACCATCTAGTATTTATTCAACAGCTCTACCAATGAATTTTTGGATGTTCGAGTACTCTGGGAATGATCTCTTGACTTCCACTTGACTACACTTCCTGGGACACCCTGTATACATATCTAACATCTAAGTACATATCTATAGGATGTTATATATCTATGAGTAGTAGGCTGATTGCCAATAATAAACGCATCAACAAAATGTAACATCTGTTCCTGTATGCCTTTAAAATATTTTATTAGTTGAAATGCACCTTATAATGACAAAAAACTGATCGTTTGTGAGTAAAATAAGCAATAATAATTAATAGTAGTTTTAAAATACAGAGGCTCGATCACGAATACTAACGAAAAAGTATTCGTATCGTAGTCGTAAAATTTCGGCCAATGGAAAAGCGTAGATTCAAAATAACGCTTTGTCATTGGCCAAAATTTTTCATTACGTTTACGATACGTCAGGTTGAAATAAATAATAAAATAAATAAATAATTCTCGACTATCACACAGCATCATGTAGCCCCAAACTAAGCAGAGCTTGTGTTATGGGGACCACATGATTGACATATTACATATATACATTTTTTTGTAAATACCTACATATTATACATAGAAAACACCCAGACTCGAGAAAAATATCTGCAAAACATGCAAACATTTGTCCCGCGGCGAGAATCGAACCCACAACCTTCTGCGTCCCAGGCGAACCTTCGCCCACTGCGCCACAGAGGTCGTCAAATATTCGTGATCGCCCAACTAGTCAGTATTGTGCAAAGAGTTTGAGTAAAAACTTTTTGTGTTGTGTTTATTGTGTGGTCAAAAAAACACTTAAATTCACGCATGTGTAGACACTTCCTAACAGTTATGTATCAGTATTGTGTGGTCAAAAAGAAACACCTAAATTCACGCATATGTAGACACTTCCTAACAGTTACGAACTTACTGGTCAGTATTGTATTGTGTGGTCAATAACAAACACTTATATTCACGCATGTGTATACACTTCCTAACAGTTACATAGGTAGGTACAAACAATTAATTATTCTGTGGTGCCTACGTACGCTACGCATGGCCTAAGTCATACTAATCTATAGCATCTTGTGTTCCTTTTACACAGATCAACACCGATAAATATTCATATTGTTGCTGATGATTCGTCATTTCAGCCAAATTTCAGCAAGCTATTTAAAAAAAATTAGGTATTTCTGAAGTCTGAATAACTGGTCAGTATCCAATATTCGTAGAATAAGCAAAACATAGTATACGTTTGTAACACTTTCTGTGTTGCCAAAAATAAATTCAGTGTTATATAAATTAAGGCTTTTATTTAGTTAATTGCACTCTAGTATGACCATCGGGTAGGTAATAAGTACCAATATTATGTAAAACGCTACACCTACCACCGCCTACAGGCATACGGTCCTCATCATGGTAAGCGGTTCCCGTAGCCTATGGACGCCTGTAACATCAAGAGGTATTCAGCCTGTAACATCAAGAGGTAGGACATGCGCGTTTTACGAACCTTTTAACTTTTTGAACCTTTTAAAAAAATTTAAACGCCTTTTTTGAATCGCTGCATATTGTAGTCTCTGGGGAAAACCTCGGCAGACCATTCCACAGCTTGATTGCTCGTTTGATTTTATATTTGATCTTGTAGATTTGATAGTAGATTTCAATTTTATAAATAAATTAAAATATAAATTTCATGGCTCAAATAGTGGAAAATGCATGTAAGTAATCGAATTAAAAACCGCCTAGGGATTTAGGTACCCTAGGTAATCAAAATTATTTTACGAAAGACCATTGCACCACTGACTAAAATTTGGCAGATAAGATAATCATCGCTTCTAATCACAGATGGTATGAAAATACAAAGAAGTCAAGTTCAAATTCAAAAAAAAGTTTAATTTATCATCAGCCTATGACAGCATAAGCATTCCCTAATGAGCGCCATTGCGCTCTGTCTTTAGTTCGACGCATCCAGCTTCTACCAGCATCATTAAAAAAGCCTAACTTGTCTAACTAACTGTCTTCAGCTTAACGCATAGAGCTTCTACATTTAAAGTCTATAGGTATCTATGTATAATTATACAGTTGCTACGCGAAAAAATACTACCACCAAAAATACCAAAAAATATGATTTTTGGTATCGTCACTTATTCTTTCTTATTTTTCTTTGTTTCAGTTTTTGACGATAAAGTATTCATTCAGTTTTCATAGACGAATATTAAGATTCTATCAAATTACCTAACATTTATCGATATCAACGACTTTTGGGGTGCAGCGGGCGAAGGACCACCAGAAGGTTGCGGGCTCGATACCCGCCATGAGACAAATGTTTGCAAATATTTGTGTCTCAGGTCCAGACCTAAACACTCAGGTGTATTCTCGATGTCTTTAGAAAATATACACATATATATATGTAGTTCGTTTATCATATATATTTATATCATATAAATTTCTAATAAATTAGCCCTAGTGACCTAGTGGGATGTACCCCGACTTAAAATCTGGAGGTCGTGGGTTCGAATCCTAGCCGTGCACCAATGGAATTTTCGTTTCGAAAAATTTATGTGCGCATTACCACGAGCTCGAAACGGTGAAGGAAAACATCGTGAGGAAAAAAAAATTAAAGGTATGTGCTAGTTTAGTGTTCCAATAAAAAGCGGCGATGGGCTTGCAACCTGTCACATGGAATGCTATCTGCTAGCAAAAAGTGGGCATGTATCGAACGTAATGTTTGGGCTTGCCTCTGACTACCCCCGATAAGGGATCCTCAATAGATTTGCGTACTGAGCAATATCTGTAGATTATTTTCTAAAAAATTGGATGGAATTAGGTCATGATTGTGATATCTGGAAGGAATGGCGGGAGCCTTTTGCTCATACGTGGGAAAATTTTAGATTGACAATATAAATATAATAAGTAGTACTTATAACAGTCATGTGGACTTTGGAGTTGATGATGCTGTGTGATAATGTCCAATTTTATTTACCTACTTATTTATTCATATTTATTTACTTAGGTACTGTTACTTTTTATCTTAATGCCTACATTCCATAAAATGGGCTTATAATCTGGTGAACCGTGGGTGAACCAATGCATTTCTACATAATAGGTATATATCCCAATTAAATATAATACTGCAAGCGGAAAAACTTTTCACGTGTTCTTGTTATCATTGCAAATAATATGAAAAACGAATGAAATAATTCATGCCATTACACTTAATGTTGCGAGCAAAAAGTCGTGCAGTTTAACCATGTACTTGGGAGATTTTAGTGTTTCAATGTACGAACTAGTTTATACTTTTTATAAAAAATTAACCGGCTTTAAATAAATCACTTCTTACTTCTTGCCCTAAAGAATTTTGAAAATCGGTTCACAATTGAGATTGATGGTGATCATAGGGCAAAAATTACAAATGAGGATGAGGTTTTTTGAGTTCCTCCAATCCCTCAGGAATAAAATTTATATGGGACCACCTATGAAGCCACCACCACCTCTTTTAAAAAAGAATTTTGAAAATCGGTTTACAATTGAAGGAGATATCGGTGAAAATACATAAAAAAGTCGAAAAAAAAAGGTTCCGACGAATTGAGAACCTCCTCTCTCTTTGAAGTCTGTTAAAAATAAGCTTGTACCTGTCATTTAATTTTGAATAAAAAATGTGACATGATATTTTAACGTCGTTTTAGCTATCTGAGGATTAAAGAACTGTTATGAATACGACGGTAAGTTACCAAACAAGCATACGGTCCTCCTGATGGTAAGCAGTTCCCGTAGCCTATTAGAGCCTAAGAGCCTAAACACCGAAATACCAAGAGATATACATACACGTTGCCTAACCCTTTAAAATATTTTGAAACGCCCTTCTTGTTAAGCTACTTATTGTACTTACCTAGAGGCATGTCTAGGCAATATAGGTATATGTTATTCCTAATCTAGAACTACACGTAGTTTTTATGCAAAAGGAGAATGTCGTCTGATGTATGGCGCTCGGTACCAAGACAAAAGTGAGTGCGTCAAAAAAATCTCCAATAAGTTTTTAGTCGATTCTACTGTCAAACCAATTAAAAATGAAGGTCATTGCCATAGTAATACTTAACATCAATGTTTGTTGCCATAGTAACGTATATATCATTGGTTGTTGCAGTCTAATGGTGGCGTGCGGCGGAAACCAAATCAACAAAATATTTTTTTACTTGATTATTAATCCCGTCGGTGTGTAAAACTAAAGAAAATGTTAATGTTATTTATAATATATAATACATTTTATGGGATACATTCGGTTTTGACGCAATTGGTACGGGTTCTCGGCATTCTCCTTTAAGCATAATCCGTTCAGTTGTTAGGGCGTGAAGTCGTCAAGAACTTTGGTATAAGTAGGTAATACTTATAAGTAAGATAGTATAGGATAGGAATCATCCTTGTTATAAGATTAGAAAATGTTACTATACATGGAAACATATGTAGGCAAGTAAAGTAAATGAAAATACAGTTTCAAATTTAATATGTAGATAATCATTATTTTTCAACTAGACAACAATGGATTTTAAATTCCGCATTGGATTTAATTTGCATTCTTTATTTATTAAGTAAATAAGTATGTAATTTATTTCAATACATATATTAGAAATACAACCTTGGTTATCTTTGTCCAAGTGAAAATAACCTTCATAAAATATCTGCATATGTAGATTTGGCTTTTGGATTCTCGAAAAATAATTCTAACTGGCTTGATAGTTGGCGCTGAACTGGAATCAGTCCCACCACCACTCTTAGTCTTCACTCCCTGTCAGGGGCTCTAAGGAATTCTAATATTCATCTTCGGAACCGAAGCCAACCTCACCTGCCCTTTGTGCACCCTGCTGGTTAACAAACGAGGCTCTGGCGGCCGACTAATTGCGGCATAGCGCAGCCTAAACAAAGACCGGCACAGCTAAATTCCAGCAGCATCGGCGGTACGAGAAGTTATACTCGATCCCTAGCTCGCAACCCCGCATGCCCAGCGTGGGGATTATGTGCATATGATCCTAGAAGAATATTAGGGGAGGCCTAATATCCAGCAGTGGATATATATGCTGGTGTTTGTGATAGATGGCGCTCACTGAATTGGATTCATAATCCAGTCAGCCAAGTTGGTTGTCGGGTGACCATTTTTTTCATCTTTAACAACACGGTTGTCATTTTTGTTTTAATTTATTTCCTAGTGTGTATACTTTTTAAATTACTCAATACACTTGCCTCAACAAAAATGACCTTGGCATTGTAAATAGTTTTTTTTATGTTACCTGAATATGGACAAGCACATGGCCCACCTGTCTACTGACCTGACTGTGGTAACCATTAACTATCACAAAGCATTGTAGTGTAGGTCACGCATGTTTGAACGTGCCCTACCGTGCCATGCGTCCATCAACTTGAGGCATGAAGGCGATAAGCCTCTTGTGCCGGCACCCTTCAAAGTTCAAACCGAAACACAGCAATGTTGCTTCGCCACAGAAATAGGCATAGTGGTAGAACTTCCCAGGACGAGCCCTTCATACAAAAAACACTTACAAACTTAACTTAAAACTTGATAAAATTTTAAACAATGGTAGATGACTGGCCACTGACTGGTCTCATAGTAAGTAGGTACTGGCTTGGTATTAGGTTGTAAACAGTGTTTAAGTGTGACGTCCCGGTTATTTATTTAGATAAATTTCAGATGGTCAGTTTTTTTTGTCATTTATTTTATTTTATTTTCCTTTATCTTATTTTATTTTCATTTATTTCATTTTATTTTCATTTATTTTATTTTATTTTCATTTATTTTATTTTATTTTCATTTATTTTATTTTATTTTCATTTATTTTATTTTATTTTCATTTATTTTATTTTATTTTCATTTATTTTATTTTATTTTCATTTATTTTATTTTATTTTTATTTATTTTATTTTATTTTCATTAATTTTGATTTATTTTGATTCATTTTCAATTTTTTTCATTTTGCTTCATTTATTTTCTTGTATACTCATTTATTTTATATCATGAGGTTTTGGCCAGAGATTACAATATGCGGTGATTCAAAATAGGCATCTTAAATTCTAAAATAGGGTCAGCATAGCAATTACCTCTTGGTATTACAGTCGTTCATAAGCTACCGCTTACCATCAGGAGGACCGTATACCTGCTTGCTAACTTAGTAGTATAAAAAAAATATCTACGTAACATGTAGACGCAGCTTTAATATACACGCGCGGATCAGCGTGCGCTGCGTGGGGATCAAGGCCATATAACGCATCGCCTGCACGAATACGTTCGCACGCTATATCTCCTATTATGTGACCGATGTGGAGCCGATAACTTACTTTAGGTCTTTATATCTAGCCTAGATAATAATATATGTATGTATACACTAAGGGGCATCTCACCCACTGTCAATTGATGCCAAACTAAGTAGCTACCAACTGAGCAATGAGACCAGATATTTACAACGACAACTTTTCACTTATTTGACACGCTGTATTGCTTGGAACAGGGTTTGTTCAGGGATAGGCAATGGGTGCCTGCCCATATGCGTAATGAAGGTTAGATCAACCTCATAGAGGAAGTTATGAAATAAGTCTCTAAGTCAATTATTGAAAATTTTGTCTTAAAACAATAACATTTCAACATAGGTTTCCTATAAAAACCTTTGGAAGAAATGAAAGGCGAGATACAAAAAACTATTGATTGTACTATTAATTCACGCGCTATCAAAATGGGATAGAACCATGTCAAAGTTAATCTAAATCCCATTTCAATTGACGGTTTTTTGGATCCTGTAGAAAAACTTATTTGAATTAAATTCCCATTCTGATAGCGCGCAGACTATACTAATATTTACTTTTATTTTATTGTACATAGTTCAATAGAGTAAGCTTGTTCAGCACCTATATCATCCTCTCAGCCTTGCTGGCCTTATTCACAGAAAGACGTGGTTTATACGAGTGAAGCTGATTATGTCGCATTATGAGTATAGGTGCTGTTGAAACAGCTGGTTTCCATACTTTCCTCTTAATACTCTCACAAGAAGAATACATAGGTGCATAGATTAAATAACAGCCTTGGATCTTTACCTAGACTGGCTTCATAATTCGAGTCTTTGACAGTTAAGCTGATAATACGATTTAAAACTCATAAATTATATATTTTTAACATTTAGAATAAGATTTTTCATACCATCATCATCTAATTAATCATCTTACTATACTTTATAGAAGATATTAGGTATATATGTATATAATAAGTGGCATCTCATACTATTCGGTTGACTTTACATAAATACATTAATTTAAATGACTGCTAGAAAAGCTAAATTGATCTAAACAATTCTACGAGGTGACCAAGAATATTATGTTTACTATTCTGAAAGTGATGGATTCGACACATAAAGAATACAATAAAACCCTAAACTTTGTCTAAAGTGAGTCGGAAACATTCTTTTATATGGTATTTTTACACTTCAATGATATTTTTCATAAAGTTTAAAATCAATATAAACTCCTAATGAACCCTGTCACTAACTTAGAAACAGCTAATTTTCAGGAAAGATTTATCAATGACAAGGTCATAACTCCCGTAATTTTTCGTTTAATTTCAAATCTGCCCGTATACAATTTATAACTCTACTTTCAAATACGTACTTGTTGGTAAGTATATTATGGGAGTAGAGATACCTACTCATTGTAGAAACTATAAACTGACGGCTGAACATCCGGTCACTCCTAAATCTAATATTGATTCGCTACGCACATTAATGTAGAACACACGCTCATCGCGTATAATGTCTATAGGTACGTTGCGGACCCGCGCGCAAACACTGTTGCATTCTTTGCAAACTCTCTTTTTCATCTGTAAAAGTCCATTGACAGAACTTTGGTAAGGATGGTTGTGGAAACTTAAAAGAGGTCAAGTTGTATCTCTGGTTCTTCTTACAACAGCCTATATCAGACCACTGCTAGACATAATAGGCCTATAAGAAAGGGGATATGTCATAATCCCCACAGTTGGGGTTTGCAGAACACAACTTCTCAAAACGACACTCACAATACTCCGGCTAATAAACCGGTTTAAGTCGCTCAGTGAGCTATGGAACGAACCATGCTTGGAGTTTCTCTGAAGGATAGAATCCGCAACGAGACTATCCGACATAGAGCTAAAGTTGTTGGCATAGCTCATAGAATTAGCAAGCTGAAGTGACAGTGGCCTGGTCATATCTGCCGAAGAGCCGTGGGGGTAAACGAGTTCTTGAGTGAAGACCGCGGCTCGGTAATCGTAGTGTAGGACGCCCTCCGGCCAGGTGGAGTGACAATCTGCGAAAGGCTGCTGGTAAAAGCTGGATGCATCGAGCTGAGGATAGGCCGCAATGACGCTCATTAGGGGAGGCCTATGTCCAGCAGTGGACTGCTATAGGCTAATGATGATGATGATGAACTTCACGCACCTTTGACGTTGCTTCTCTTATCTTGCGACGTTGCGGCCAAGGGATATACCTGTGCCGGTTCAAGGCTATGCCGAAATCAACCGGCGCCGGTTGTTACTTAGAAAAAAACAAGAATTTTGAGGTAATTCTTAATGCTCATACCCTCTCTTGATGCAGAGAGCCATGTCAAAGCACCGCATTCAAAATGTTAAAGAAACTGTTAGTCTAAAAATAGCTACGTTTAAATCAGCGTCAAATCGTCGAGACTATTATCATATCACCGTGAAATGATGTTGACAATGCGCGGGCGCAGCACATGTAGCGCCTACACGCGTCCACACAAAACGCCTATCAACGCTCTACAATCTGCTGCGTTATAAATCGTGTATAGCTGAAGAAATCCGTAACATTGGCAGACGATGCTATTTAATTTATGTCAGCGAAAGAAAGACGAATTGTCTGGCAGAATAACGACACTATTATATATTTATAGTTTATTTTGCAAATAACTTCAACTCGGGCCTTTTTTCAACGTTTTTATCGCTATTTGTTAGATAATAATTAATTTACAGTTGTTATTATTTTATAAGCTGTTTGTTTAACCGACTTCAAAAAGGAGGAGGTTTTCGATTCGTCGGAACCTTTTTTTTACGACTTTTTTTATGTATGTTCACCGATATCTCCTTCAATTGTAAACCGATTTTCAAAATTATTTTTTTGTTTAAAAGAGTATATACTTCACCATATAAATTTTAATCTTGAGGATTGGTACTTTTCCCGGAAAACTCAAAAAACCTCATTCTCCCTTGTAATTTTCGCCCTACACCAATACCTCCGTCAATTGTGAACCGATTTTCAAAATTCTTTAGGGCAAGAAGTAAGAAGTGATTTATTTGGAGTCGGTTTAATTTTTTATAAAAAGTTTATACTTGTTTACCAGTGTAATTGGTTAGTAATGTTTTATAAATAATAATTATATAAAGTTCAGGGGTCCAGTCGGCCAGTCCGGGCTTTATGCGAACCTCTGCACTATTAATATATAATTAAATTCAAAATAATGAGTTAGTGCTCAATGGAATTTAAAATAATTTGCATTTGTACTAAGCTTACAGTTTTTTTGTTAGTAAGGCAACTTTAAAATTCCTTTTTAAACAAGTATTTATTCATTAAAAGATAACGATTTAAAGCAAAACTTCAAATTAGGCTTGTATGGAGCTAGAGGTTAATTATTTACAGAATAATAGTACTTAGTTTAAAAATCTGAAGTACTACTACTTCTGTTTCTGACTGGTTTAGTGCCATTCGAAAGATTGCTGCAAGACCGGCTTCAAACGTAAGACCTCAAGATCGGAAGCTGGAGCCACTATTAGATGCTCTCAGTATATTATAATATGAATGTTAATTGAAATATATATAATTTAGTTTCCTGCTTTGATGAATCCAAATTAATATAATCAAAAAAGAAAAAAAGTTTTACGATTGAACATTAATTTTAATGCGTTATGAAGATTTCATATACAGATATCTAGCACACCAATTTTGGCTAAAGTCAGACATTCAGCTTATATTTTTTTGTAGAGAAACCTGTTTGGCTAGTTCAATTAAGATTGGCATTTGTCTGTGTGAATTCCGTTAATTTCAGAATATAAAGGCTATTGGTAACCTAACACTGAAGGAGTGATTCCGTTGCTGACTGCAGACAGCAGCAGCAGGCGACGTGTCGCCATAACACTACTGGTTTCTATGTATTTATATGTAAGCGGTTTCTATGTATTACTAGGTAAGTCCAACTTCGACAAAGAGGTCAACCGACGAAAACACGGATGGGCAGCGTTCGGGAAATTACGGCATATCTTCTGGTCACAGATACTACAAAGCCTCACAACTTCAAATTAGGCTTGAATTCAATCAGTGCGTGTTGTGCGTGTTATGGTACTGAAACTTGGTTGCTAACTATTGGCCGCATACACAAGCTCAAAGTCGCACAACGGGCTGTGGAGAGAGCTATGCTCGGAGTCTCTCTGCGTGAACGAATTCGAAAGAGTTAAATCTTCTGGGAAAGCTCGTCCCATCGTCGACCTCATCCTTGCCCACACAACTATATATCCCTACATGGCCTATACCTATGCATCTCACAAAGTTTTACGGTTTAAGATATTTATTTTCTCAAAAGAATTACCAATTCACCTATAGAGAAAAGTAAAGTTAAGATGATTGTAATTCTATGTGCCTAGGCATTCAAACATGTATATCAAGTAAAAATACTACATTAAGTTACATAATTAGGTAACTTATGATCGAACGAAGAAATCCGTAGGAGAACAAGGGTAAACCGACATAGCTCTCAGAATCAGCAAGTTGAAGTGGCAGTCGGCAGGCCATATAGCCCGTAGAACCGATAACCGTTGGGGAATAAAGGCTTTCGAATGGCGACCGCTATCTGAAAGACGAAGTTTAGGGAGACCCCCCACTAGGTGGACCGACGACCTCGACAATATTGCAGGTAATCGGTGGATGGAGAGGGCTCAAGACCGTTCTTCGTGGAATTCCTTGGTTGATGATGATGATAATTATATGTAAGCGACGCATCGCTAGCTACGGAAGGTGTTTCTAGTGAAAGCTCTGCTAGACCCATGACCATTTGAGGACAAATTATTGTTTGTTCTTAAGATTATTTGTTCGGGATCTTGGTGTTATTACTCCGAACTGAGATTTAACGCGAGAGGTATTCTCCATAATCCACAAGTTCTGATTCGCTCTGTGGTCTTGTACAATATTTATAGTTTACATATTACAAGTTTAATCACAAAAAATATTTGATTATCCTCCCTACTACTGTACTCAAGCTGATTAACTGACTGACAATAAAATGCACTTAAGCCGAGAGTCCTAGAGCATTGTGAAGGGTATGTTTCTGGTGTTTGGAAAAAAGATAGCGTTTTCTAAAATCAAGTCAAGGCACGCCCACTAGTGTATTTAAATTATGTATATGATTGGGTGATAAGGTACTCGACGCACTATCCGCGCCAGCGCCGTGCGTCAAAACACTTGGCAAAGTAAAAACAAAATTGCAAGCACATTGTGGTTTGATAATTATGACGCGGTTATATCAAGTTTATAAATAAATCGGCCTGTGGATTTCCCAAATAGCAAGACGCGTAAAAAAGGAGATCACCATCAAGAGGTCGATGTTCCTAAATCCAAACGAATCTGAACAAAGTAGTCATCAGACTCGCACTAGTTAGTGCGTGAAGATAAGTACCTACTCGGCACAAAAACAATGAAACTAGGCTTTTTGGCTATAAATAAAATGACTTATTTTATAGCGGTAATAAACATGGTGTAACAACTTATTTTTTCATGGGAGCTTAAGCTTTGGGCCATAAAATTAATCCTACGAATAATTTGAAGATAATTGCGAGTAGATAGGTGACTGCTTACTTAAAATGCTGAGATCAGCAATCTGCAAAGCGAAGTGATTACCAAACCCTCCAAGAATTATAAATAAATAAATAAAATAAATAATGCTGGACATCATCCATCACACAATATCATGTAGCCCCAAACTAAGCAAAGCTTGTGTTATGGGAACCACATGATTGATATATATATTTGTAAATACATACATATCATACATAGAAGACACCCAGACCCGAAACAAATATCTGCAGAACATGCAAACATTTGTCCCGCGGCGGGAATCGAACCCGCAACCTTCTGCGTCGCAGGCGGATCTTCGCCCACTGCGCCACAGTCTCTGTTCATACAAATTTTGCATTACATTTTTAACTAATTTCACTCACTGTCCACCGCCTCTGTTCTTATAAATTTTGCAATAGGTTTCAAACTAATTTCACACAGAGCTAGACCAAAGCCCATGAACTTGCAACGTGTATTAGAAAAGTAGTAATTCATTTTAACCTACTATACCAATCACTAGCTTCTATTTAGCGTGGTACTCGGATAATAAGTAGCTAGAACTGCAGTACTATATGGGATAAAAGTTTCGATCAAACTTGCTACCAGCTTGAAAGGCAAATTTACCAACGTAGCTATGAGAGACGCCATTCATCAATAAACCTACCATCCTTCCTAACTTATATTATAAACGCGAAACTGAGATTGTTATTATGCTTTCACATCTTAGGCAGGTATTCAACCGTTCATCATGAAACGCATTCACATTGTCAGTACAGTCACAGTACAGTACCTAAATTTAAGGTACTCGTACCTTTCATCCAGAACAAAGTCCTCAGCCCAAGGGATAGAATTATCTATTTACTATCCCCGAAGAGGTTTAGAATAATAGCTATAAGCTATCAAAGGGTAGAAAAATAGCTTAAGTTTTTTATCGCTAGCGAAGCAGCTGGCCAGCTACTATATAAAACAAAATTTAACGTTAAATCCAGCTCACTCACTAAACAATATCCGGGAGTTAATGCAATTGATAAGGCATAACCACAACTAAAACCGATAACGCATGTCGGTTAGGCACCCTAAAATGGCTAATAATACTAGTCTGATGCGAACCGACTGGTCTGCATACAATTATGTAATACAATGTCAATGTGTGCGTCTAAGAAAAATATAAGCTCGTGACTCACGCGCACAGCCATAAGCACTGATGCGAATAGGCCGTCCTGGAAACGTTTTTATCAAGGTTCCGTAGGCAAATGGACAGAACGGAACCGTTGTTTGAAGTAAGTATAAATAATAATAGTAAAATTAATATATAATATTTATTTACAATCAATGACATTAGCATTTATATTTTTTTTTGATGAATTGTTTATGCATGACAATTTTTTCTTCTTATTTTTATTACCTACTAATATAGTAAGTAAGTTATTTTAATTAGAGTTGTTTTATCGATGATGAATAAATAAATAAAATTAATGCTGGACAATATCACATTATTATAGCTCCAAACTTAGCAGAGTTTGTTTTATGGTTTTATTGTTATTGTGTTTATATCCACATGACTGGTAAACCTACTTCCTAAATATGCATTTTTTATAAAAACAGAAAACACGCAGAACCAAGAAAATTATTTGCAGATCATACTAACATTTGTCTCGCGGCAGGAATCGAACCCGCAACCTTCTGCGTATCAGGCTGGCCTTCGCTCACTGTACCACAGAAGTAAATAAAAAAAAAGTATTTCTGTCTTGATAGCCAAAGTCCAATGTAAAGAAGCAAATAGACAGACATCAACGAACGGCCCAAAACTCACGCCCTATTGACTTATATTTTGATAGAGAAAACTTTGAGAAACCTTGCATAGTGTAGAAGTGCGCGAAGAAGGGATTTTCTTAAATTCAGCACTTAAATGAGACTTAGGAAAAAAAAACGTCAACGTGGACAAATTTTGGGGGCATTGGTAATGCAACATTTTTGAATTGTTAATCTGAATTGTCGGCTCTATTGTAGAAGAGATAAGCAAAATTATTATGGTTGTTTTTTTAAATTGTATATTTACTAAATTACTAGCAGTAACTAGGTATAACTTGATTACTATTTTGTAATACTACATAGCCTCTTCCTGTTTGAAGTCGGTTATAATTGTAATATTTTTTATCTAATATAATTGTATAATTTTTATAACTGTATAATTTTTTTGCGGACACTAATACCTGCGTCAATATTAACGTTACGCACACAAATAGACCTATCGATACACTTCAGTACTACATAACTGCAAACCAAGGCAAAAAAAATTAACATAAATTATTAAATTTTGAATAATTTCTCTCTTTTTTTTTAAATATGGTAGTATAAATACAAATTCATGAGTTAACCAATTTATACTAAAAGATATAGAATAAATATTAAAATATTTATTATGTATTATTTTTCTATTAACTTAATGAATTTTATCAACCAAGGCAAACCCGCCATCGTGAAATAGAATACCTTATATCCTCGTTCAGAATCCTAATATCGAGGAGCTTGCCACGTCTTGGTTATTTTTTATCACATATATAAAAGAGTGTGGCCCCTCTTCAATAAAACTTATTAGTATTAGAAAATTTATCGTTTTGCGGATAATTCTATTTTTTATTTCATGCAATTACGCAATTTTAATTGGACATAAAGGCTGTTCTAGAAATAAATGACACATCTGAGGGTTCATTAAATAGGCAAATGTTCGTTTACATTATTTATTGCGCGAAATATGTATCGATTAGTGCAATTACCTTGCATTAAAATTATAACGACATTGTTCTGTTTTGCAAATAATAATTGAGCGGTGCAATTAGCATTTCTATTCATACAAGAACTAAACCAGCCTATTCAGTCCACTGCTCCCCTTTAAGAAGGGGGATAAGTCCATCTCGCACGCCCACGACGGGCATGCGAGTTTGGGATACAAGAGCACAACTTCTCGCACCACCGACACTGCTTTTCGGTGGCGGCGATTAAGCTATGGCATTTTTATTACACAGTGTTATACTGTGCTATGCCGTAATTAGCCGGCCACTAGAGCCCCGTTTGTCATCATACTACACCACGAGCAGGTGAGGTTGGCTGGCGTTATCTGGTTGGAACCCCTTACACATTTTGAACCTAATTATAAGAAAATAACTGCCACCCTCGGCTCCGCTAGTGTGGTACAGAGATAAAAGTAAGCTATATTATCCAGGTCACAAAATATGTTATTTCAAGTTCCATCTAAATGTCCTGTCTGAAAACCAGCGCTGCATCGGCACGTAGATATCCACTTACGTGGCGATGCGGCATAAAGCTGAGACAGGGACCTATTTTTGCCCTTAGTACATACATAATAGCATAGATATTAGTTAATAAGTAGAATAATTAGTTTTAGTAAAAAATCATGTTTTTCTTTTTTAATGTTTTTAATGTAATGGGTAAAAATAAATGTATTTTCTTTCTTTCAAATGCGTTCAGTACGGACTTGAGTGTGAACAGACATACAAACACACACTAATACAATCTTTCGCATTTATAATAGTGCCTGGATGACCGATATTTTCTAGATTTTTTTTTCTTTTTCAAAAATGAAACCTAGCTAGATAGATTTATCACCCCCGAAACGCAGGCATGCCGGGGGCATGCTAAATTTCATGAAAATCGTTGGAACCATTTCCGACAGATTATATTCATATATACACCTAAATATACTTATACAAGAAGTGCTCGTTTAAAAGGTGACAGTGTGGGTGCCCGTGATTTTGTTCGCGTAGAGGTTTTTCCCCATTCCTTTAGAGGCGAAATTTCCGAAATTGATTTCTTAGTGCACCGCTACTATGCAAGGACCTACCCTTCAAAAGTCTGTATGAGTAAAACTGCCAACACACTATTGAATATTGACCGTAAGCCAAGGCTGACGGACCTCTAAACGTACGCATAGAAGACTGCTAATGCTTAATCGATTTTGATAATAGATATTATAGGAATAAACTTTGGTCTATCTGCCGCAGAACCGTTGCCGCCGTTGGGGCAAACAAGTTATTGAGTGGAGACCGCGGCTTGTAAACGTAGAGTAGGACGCCTTTCGGACAGGTTGGGTGACGATCTGCGAAAGGTTCCTGGTAGAAGCTGGATGCGTCGAGCTAAGAATAGGGCGCAATGGCACTCATTAGGAGAGGCCTATGCCGTGGACTGCTATAGATGATAAAGCTTTGGGGCAAGGGAATTGATTGCATTTAATGAATTATGACTTCGCTAGCATAGGTTTCTTCCCTCTGCATCCCTTCAAGGGCTGAATAGTACAATTCTAGAATATAATCCTTTCTTAATGCACCCTTACTCCACGTTCAAGTTATGAACGTGTGACGGAATTGTTAAAATTAAAATCTTCACATTTTCTTTGAGATTTTAAAACAAAAATATTTATCCCAATTTCTAAAAATGATTTTTGATACAAATATTATCCTGATAATTACGAATACTACATAAAAAACAAACAAAGCCGGTCGAAATGTTTTCAAAAAAGATTTTGAAAAAAGAGTGAAGCCGCGGGCGTGAATAATTTTTTTTATAGCTTATTTTAATAATTTAAGCCGTGTTAATAAAATATAAACTCACTAAAATCATTACTTCAGTTGAAATAAAAGCTCATTAAAATAAAGAAAAATGTGTTTTTAAAGAAAACGTAAATCAGTGCTACGCCGTAGGCACAGTAAGCCCTTCAATAGATTTCAACGCACGACATAAATATACCTCAAAGTTACGTTAAGAAATGATTTGTTATTTTTTATATTCTAAATTTTAAATTAATAGCTTTTTGACTGGCACAGGAAACATAATCAAAAAACGCCCAGTGGGTGAAAAATGGCTATAATGATGATAATGATGAATTGTTTTTTAAGCACTCAATATTTCATCACGAAGAAACATTTGGTAGGTAAGTATGAGTAAGTACCATGTACAATATTAATATTTTTTCTGAAAATAAAAACAAATAACAAATATTATACTGGTAGTCCTTAATTGTACCATAAATAGGAAACAAAATTACTCACACTGCTGATAACATTGTTCTCAAATAAATTAGTTATTTTATGATAACGGCATGTTCAGAAAAAAATCGAAAAGCAATTATTTCAGTTATTTCCTTTATTTGCATTTATTTTCTTGAATAATTGAAAAATAAAAAACTATTTTTAGTGTTTTTAAAGTTGATTTTGTGCTGTATTTTTTTTACCTATACTTTTGGAAGAATCCCAAATTTTATAACAAAGAAATTCAAATCCAAATTGCAAATCAAATTTTTTAAAATCTTCATTTTTTTATAATTTAAAACCTTATTGTGGTTATTATAAAATCATTATTTTTTTACATCAATAGCATACATTTTTATATCATCAATATGTTCTGATAAAAATACAAATATTACCAAATTCCGAATCAACCATTACTATAATAAATTCTAGAACCTTCATATAAATATTCGCATAATTTATACATAATGCAAAGTAAAATAATAAACATGTATCTATTATTAGATCAGTTCGGCCTTAACCTTCCATAGAAATTTTCTAGTTCATAGCTTTAATTATGCAGAATTGCGCAAAGACAAGCTTTTTACTAAAATTTAAAATTTTAATAAATAAATTATAAATCGTTTGGATTTCGAGGCCTATCCAGGTATATAAAACTAGTCAAGTTGTTAATGTTGTCTGTTATTTCTTCTTTATCAAAACAAAACGCTAGCAATGTACCCCTGAATTTTTTTATCAAATAAATCATCATCATCATTATAGGTATTATCACGTACCTATTATCTTATATCTGCTGAACATATGCCTCCCCCAATGGATTGTGCCCCGTTCTCAGCCTCTTCGTATAATATAATGTAATATATACTAATTATTGATACTAACTAGCGAAGAAAAGAAAGTAAAAACTTAAGAAATGTTAAATGTCTTTTTTTCTTTTACACGCCAAAACTGTTGACAGGATGAGTTGAAATGCAAATATTTAGTTCTAAACCTGAATAGCATATAGACTACTTTTATCCAGGTACCACGCAAGCAAAGCCGTGGGCGGTCGCTAGTAAATAAATTAATAAATATGTACGTCGGTAAGTAATCAGTTTACCTACTAGAGGGTGTCAGATAATTATGCTAACTTTCCTTTATGGAGGTTATTCCACAGTATTAACAGTACTTATTTAATAAATAGGCTGTTTTGAAAAAACTAATTAAAATAATTTAAAAAAAACGAATTAAAATTATTATTAAAAAAATATATTTATAAGTTTGGTACGTCCAAACATTTTATTAATATTACCTGGTTATGCAATTCCCGAGTAAAGGTATTGTAATAGTACCTAAAATATTTTAGATTTTTAAATGTTTTTGTTTTATGTTGGGTGTTGTGTAATAGTAACTCAGGACAGGGAGCAATTCCGCTTATTAAAGGCTTTTTTCCAGCAGTGGACTGCTATTAGGCTGATGATTATGTCATATTAGAACAGAATTTTACATAATATTTAGTTTTTAGTTTGTATTGATTGATAATTACAAAGTCAAAATATTAAAAGTCATTACTAGAAAATAAACAAGTTCTACGTAATATGTTTGAATAGTTTAATCTAAAGAAGAGTCTGAATCAAAAACGTTTTTAAAATAATTCGTTTGTAATCAACATAATTGAACATAATAAAACTTGATAAATACACACTTCAACCTACCGAATTCTGTGCACTACGCTGCCATTACATACTTTGCAAACAACAAAATATAACGAAGAGTTCTATAAAAGTTTTTTAAATATTATGTTTTTTTATACTACTTGAAGATGGAACAAGCACTACCCACCTGATGTTAAGTGCTAACTATTACCTATCACAAAGAATTGCATCGTAGATCACGTTTTTCCAGAACGTGCTCTACGATGCAACGCCCTACGTCTATCAACTTGAGGCATGAAGATGATAAGCTTCTTGTACCTGTAATTCACCGGAACCCATACCCTTCAAACCGAAACACAGCTCAACTGCTTCACGGCAGAAACAGGCATGGTGGCAGTACCTCCCCCGACGAGCCCTCCACAAATAACTCTACTACCTTTTAAAAATAACATATGAAAATAATTAAACCTGTTAGAGAAATACACACTCCAACAAGAAGAAAATGAAACTCACACTCAAACCTACAGATCTGTGCTTTATGCTGCCATTTCATCCTATTGCAAACAAAAATATATAAAGAAGAGTTCTATTACGTTTTTTGAATATTACACTAGTAAAAATTATTTACTATTAGTAAAACTGGTTAGAGAAATACTACAATCAAATTAGTTGGATAACAAAATCACAGTCCAACCAACTACATGCTACCTTTACATCCTTTTTGCAAACCAGAAAATATGAATGATGAATTTCCTTAACAACAGATAAGTTCTAAAATGTCCTTTATAACCTTCATATTTGGCAGCTGAAACCTGCGCGGATTATTCAGGTTATCACGTTTTTATCAATGCACCAATTCGGCGTGGAATTATCTAGTGTTTCGTATGCGTTCAAGGGTAAAGTCTGCTTACGCACACGTGCGCAGCTTGCATGTCTGCGTGTAGACTCACGTAAGCGCTATATGTCTAGGCCTATTGTGAGCGGTGCACATGTTTGCGTTGCGTGTGTGTGTGCCGACGGCTGACTTTTTCGATTGCAGATACGGTTGCCATGCCCGAAATATAACGCGGATGAATTTCGCGATACTAATTGCTAGGCATCTGAGCGGCGCCGACGGGGCACAACCGACGGCGCGGCTCTTGCATCCACCGCGCATTCTATTCGCCAGTTACCTATTCATATTTAGTTTTTTGTTAGACTTTTTACATACAAAAACCTGCTCATCAGGATTCGGCGCAGCTAACCTAGAGTAACTTGTCGGCAGAAGGATTTTAAAACATCAGATGAGATTTTGTAGAGATAAGGATCCTGTATATTTGACGAGACTATTTGAATAATTCCGAATATTTAATTAATCACCTATATTTATTTTATCAGATAATCAAGAAAGCGAGCCATTATAACCAATAACAAGTTTGAAGGTTTTCAGCGTACTTATTCGTAACTTCATTAAAATAGCAGAAACGTGTAATAAATAAAGGGTCACTTACACTTCTATTGATGCACGTAGAGCTCTGTACGCAAACGGTAGCGTTTGTTTTTGGACGCATCTTTCCTGTCCCACGATAGTTGGGTTGTTTTAGATACTTAACTCTACGATGGTTATGTAAACTTTGTATGTACCGTACATGTACATTGTATACCTTGTATACTATTTACGTGTTCAGCTTCTATTAGCTGTAGGCTAATCATGAATATTTTAACCTGACATATCGTAAGCGAAACGAAATATTTTGCCCAATGACAAAGCGTTATTTTGAATCTACGCTTTATCATTGGTTAAAATTGTACGTTAATGATACAAATACTTTTTCGCTAAGCTTAATGGTCATTGCTCAAGCCTTTGGTTTATATTTTGACAAACGCCAACTAAATCATCTATGATGAATGTTGAAAATGCCAATGATAATGTTACTTTTTGCTACATAGAATCATGTGATTTATCAAATATGGGTCCCTACTCGTAAAATATAACATTCGTTTTAACTTTGGCTTTAGATTTGACTCTGAATTTATAATCCATCTATGTTAAGAGAAATTGTGTACGCTGCAATCACAAAGCATTAAATAAATAAATAATGCTGGACGTAATCACACAGCATCATGTAGCCCCAAACTAAGCAGAGCTTGTATTATGGGAACCACATGATTGATACTACACATATATTTTTTTTTGGAAATATACATATCATATATAGAAAACACCCAGACTCGAGACAAATAACTACAGAACATGCAAACATTTGTCCCGCAGCGGGAATTAAACCCGTAACCTTCTGCGTCTCAGGCGGACCTTCGCCCACTGCGCCACAGAGGCCGTCATTAAAACCATTGCGAATTTAATTTACTCACAAGATGTCACTTCAGACTTATCGAAAAAAATAATATAATACCACACCCACACACATGTTTGTGGCCTTGGATAGTATATTCTGCCAAAAATGCGAATACAGTCGAAGTTTCATGGATTCTTTTGATCTTCGTCATCTCACGACGTAGACTGTGACGAATACTACATCATACTAAACATACAGTTTGGATATAATCCACATTCAGCACATAGTTAATAGTGAACCTACTGTAGACGTCACTTGTGGAATGATTTTATATTTGCGCGTTATTTGTGGAACCATTTTTATATTTTAAGAATTCCGCTAACAATGTCAAGCTTAGGTATATGCTAATTAAGGAATAGTATTGATACTAAATTTCGTATACCTTAAATACGTTAAATTTGTAAAAATAAATAGCAATTTTTCATCGCAGCATAACGTCAAAATAATTTATAATGCTTAACACCAAAAACATAAGGAAATGACACCATTAATTATGTAAGCAACAGTTATAAATTGGGGTGAAAGGGGTTTTAAGTTCAACTGCCATCTTCGAAATCCAAGCCAATCTCACCTGCACGTGGTGGTTACTGCTAAATAGCAATCTGGTCTCTGGAGGTCGGCTGATTGCAGCTCAGCCACACACCGACATAGTTAAATTTCCTGGCCGCGGACAAGCAGCAGCCTCAGCGGTGCGAAAAGCTGTGCCTTGTAATTCCCCACCCATATGCCAAGGGTCAGGATTAAGGGAATATCCTCTATATTAAGGGAGGCCTACGTCCATCCATAGACTGATATGGACTGGTGTGTAGTGGTTAAAAAACTATATGTTGGAGTTAGTCTCCCATGAATTCATTTGTGCATGCCAATGAACTTTGATACTATACTAAAATTTTCAATGCCTCATTACCTTTTTTTGGCTGTTAGGTACCCTATTTCTTTTTATATAACCCTGACCACGTGTGTACGAAATTTCATGATGATCGATTGAGTGGTTAAGGCGTGAAAGTCTAACAAACAAACAAAATATACTCATGAAACTAACATGAATTTACTCATTCATATTGAAAAACGGGAATTTTCACGTACCGTTACATCGGTGAAGGCACCGACGGCGTTTCGACTCGTTAAGAGAGTCTTCATCAGGGTGAGTGAACGCGACGCTCTCCCTCCACGTCCCGTCCAGATTTTGTGTGGTAAACGGGACTTTTCATTATGAATGAAAAATATACTCACTTTCGCAGTTATAATAAAAAAAAGAAAACTATATATTGTAAAACTAACCAACTGTAAAACTAGGTCAACAAAGTGTATGCAAACAAAAAGAACTTAGAAGGTACGTAACTTACACAGGACCTGTGGTTGTCCAATAATAAAATTAGTAAGGATTTGTATGGGTATTAAAACAATAGCTATATTCTGTTCATGTCGGGCAAGTTTAAGACTATACAGTTTGACCTCTCTAAAGTTCCTACATAGTAGAGTTTATTGAGTTCTATGTCAATGGACTTCGACAGACAGAAAAAAAGTGCAAGCAGTGCTTGCGAGTGGGTTGGCTAGTCTACATCGACACTACTATAAAAAAGAGAAAAGATTAGATTTTTTGTATGTTTGTTCGTAATGAATAAACTCAAAAACTACTTACTCTACCGACTTTAAAAATTCATTCACGTTTACAAATCTTTATTATCAGAGTTGTTCTTCTTCGTATGAGCTAGTGGCCAACTCTGGTGTCGTCGTTTTTAGACCGCTCGAAGGCCTCCTACTTAGTTTAACGACTATAAAAGCCGGGACCAACATCTTAACGTACCTTCCGAAGCACGGAAGCGCTCAGATCTAAACTGCCACTAAACGGTCACCCATTATTAGCGTTAAATATACACTGTCTTTATTTAAAAAAAAAATAGAGATCCTTAAGATAATTGCAATGAAATTGTGAGTTAACACTATGTCAAATTCAAGTAAGTAGGTAAGTAAGTACAAGTATAGTTACGGGCGGGACAGCTCGTTTCATAATAACTACAAAAAGTGTGTGAAAATGACAAAAGCGTAGCAGTTTTACTGTTTTTCATTTCAGGCGCGCTAACCCGGGCCGTTTGGTCTTGGAGGTTTCAAGGGCGAGGGTGGCTTCACGTCAAGTATAATAAAGAGCCTTGTGAGGTAGGTCATTGGTTCAACTTCAATGTTGAAACATAACACGCATTTTCCAACAGAGCCCCCAAACTATACATTTCAAGGTTTAATTACGATTATAGCCTTAAGCATAGATAAATTTAAGAGATAAGATCTTAAAACTGCTTATGTTTGCATTAAATTGGATCTAAACTCTCAAATTATTGATTTGACTACCTCTGTGGCGCAGTGGGTGAAGGTCCGCCTGAGACGCAGAAGGTTGAGGGTTCGATTCCCACCGCGAGAGACATGTTTGTATGTTCTGCATATATTTGTCAGTTCAATCAGTGGAATCAGCTGCCAGCGTCTGTTTTTCCATCGAGTTACGACCCTAACGGCTTCAAAAAGACAGTTAACAGGCATCTTCTGGGAAAGCTCGCCCGATCGTTGACCTTATCCTTGCCTATGCAAGCCTCGAGGTCAAGCTGACCCATAATAAATAAAATAAATTTAAAAGTTCTGGGTGTTTTCTTTGTATTATATGTAGGTATTTACAAATAAGGAGTAGATCAGTCTAGTTCCCATAATAAAATCTCAAACTCAGCTTCCAGCATTTGTTTTGATGTTCTGAGAAACTCTACACCAACAACACCAGTCTATTCAGTCCACTGATGGACGTAGGCCTCCCATAAATGAAGGTGGATATGCCCAAAGTCCCCACGGTCATTCGGGTTTGGGAACACATTGCATAGCTTCTCGCAAAGCCGACTCTCCTGCCTGTTGGCGGCCAGGGGATTTATTTGTGCTACTGTTAGGTTGCGCTATACCATAATCAGCCAATTAGAAATTTGTATGTTAAACACATACTCAAACTACTGGCTTCGCGCGTAATCCCTACAAATAAATGAAACCTATCAGAGAATCACATGCCTGGAATGACACATGTAATTCCAGGCCTCTGATTTAGTAAAATAGTTGCCGATTGAAATGATAAGCACCGGTGCTGTTTTTAAAAATCTTGACAGTTTGTCAATTGAAGTTCTTTGAATTTCGACAGATGAAATGTCAAAGTTTGCAAATATAGATCCGGTGCCGACCATTTCAGTGTGGAAATGAGTTACTAAATGAATCCTCTGTTAGCTTAATCCTCACATTTACACATAAACTTAATAACATTGAAGCTATCTCTTACCATCCCCAAGTAACGACAAAATAAAATACTTGCCGGTAAACGTGACCAGCTATGAGATTTGTCAGTTTAACCATCCCTACCAGTATTACCCCTAAGCCACCAGTATTAGACCATATAAAGATAGCCGTATAAGACCCTAAATATAATAACCTTATCAATTAATGGCAAAGTACTAGTAGTAGGCAAGGTGGTTAAAATCACGCTGCGGATGATAACGATGATGTCAAAACTTGGGTCAAGGCAAAGACATTGGTTCAAGTACTATCCTTAAGCAATATTGAAGTCCTTGCAGACATTGTCACCTTTGATCCTTGTACATTTTGTACATTTTGATCAAGCACTCATTGTACATTTTGACATCTAGGCCCACAAGCCCTTTGGCATGTTGACAGTACACCCCTAAACCTTTTGTTCGTACCTGTTGTCCATAAAATCGAGAGGTATAGAACGACATAAAATTAAGATAGTATTTCTCCAAGCTTTGTTTTTGTGATCTCATTGTCGAAGAATCTTATGAAATTTATTTATTATTATACTTCTTATCTACTTTTTTTTTTAAAATTACTATATGATTAGGTTTGTCATGTTGAACTGAGTTCTGTTTCGTTGGTCATTGTGTGGTCTTCACTGGTTTGTGTAATATTTTATCATCATCATCATCATCATTTATGAGCTGTACTTTTGTCGGCGCAACTGATGCAGCTCCTTCCATTTTCCTCTTTCCAAAGCAGCTTCCTTTACTTCCCTATACGACATGACATCTACCTTCTGTCTAATATGGCTCATATAATTTATCCTTGGTCTTCCTCTACCTCTCTTTCCTTCTACTTTTCCCTGTATGATGTTGAGTTATAGCTGTCTTGTATTTTATAGTTCTATGACATAGGTAGTTTTAGATAATGTTGTTTTGCCAAATCAAATAAATAAATGAAGTACCTAGTAAGTTAATTTAATATAATTATCGTCATGCGCGTTTTTTTTAAGTAATGAAATTCCTAAACAAGGAATGTATAACAAGGTAACTAATTTAGAATTTATGATTAAAATGAACTTGAGGAAAACGTTGGAATTGCCAGGTATAGAATAATGATTTGTTTGGAAATTATAATTTTTGCCATTGTATGTCTAATAAAATACAATATTATAAAATCATAACCAATGTGGTGAGTATCATGTTTTATTATTGGTTTTTATAATTAGGATCTACTATACAACTATCATGTTTCAATAAATGTTTAATACATATTTTGAATACGAATCTTTTAAAATGGATGTTTTAATTAAATCAAATCAATTTTACAACACAAATTTAAACTGCAAAATATTAAAATTATCAGTGAGGTGATCGGCTAATTCTATTGCAAACAGAAATGATAGATACCGGTCCTGTTTTTACAAACTTTCACATACATTATATGAACGTCAATTGAAAAACTGTCACAGTTTGTTAAAACAGGATTTCAATCATTTCTGTTTGCAACCGAGTTAGCCGATCACCCCGCAGATAAGTACCATTGATATAAAGGGTATGTTACAATCGAATAGTGCACAGATACATATTCCTATCACATTACGCTAATATTATAAATGCGAAAGTGTGTGTGTGTGTGTGTGTGAGTGTGTGTTTGTTTGTTCCCACTAAACTCCGTAACGGCTTAACGTTTTGATAAATACTGTTACTGAACGAATTAGGATTAAACTTGGAAAATGTATAGTTTGTGTTAAAAACAGGTGAGAGAAAGTTCGGGCGGATCATCCAGCTACTCATCCAATAACAGACAAGATGGGCCTTCTCCTTATTTGGAAGGTCCATAATCATCACGCGAGGCAGTTGGCTTGGTGATGCAGTATTATTGTATTGGTATATGGATGCTGTTCCTCCAGTCTTTTACATCATCCCTGACATGCAGGAAGCTCGAAACTAGTATTTATTTCTATGCTTTTATATTAAACTGGATATAGAAAACGCTGGAAGGCAAGACCCCAAAATCAAAAATATTCTCGAAAGAAATCCATCTTCATGCCATGACTTCTACAGGCGGAATGATGATGATATATCTCATCAACAAACGGAAGAACTATGAAAACTTTTTTAAGTTCTGTAATTTTATTTAGTCTAGGTGCAATAGAAAGTTCTTTGTTTGGAGTTCCGGAGACTACTTTCAAATGAATGTATCAAAAAAAGCATACATCAAATTGTATTGTGCAATAAAACTTGTCTTAAAAACTGTCATTCATGATTCACAACACAACTAAGTAGTATTCACATGGGATATATAATTTAAAAAACAACACAAGGATTGATAAACTCTACACGCAAAAATGTAAGTAGGCATCTTTTAAGTTGTAAGAGCCATAACTGTTTTTATCATTTGTCGACATAAAACATTGTTGATTTGACATAATGCAAGTTATTGATTGGTCTAAAGAAATATGCATTGTTGGAAAACTAAATGTTTTCCAACACGCAAAAACAAATAGGAGTAATCAGAGTATGGGCAGAAGAACCGACCAATGTCTTGTAGACTTCTACAATTGAAAAAAGTTTTGGTTTCCGATAGGAATTATGAGTATGTTTGTTGACCTCACTTCTAATCTAAGATTTATTATTAGGTATTTCAGTGACAAAAGTAGATTGACACAAAATAAATCAAATTACTGTGCTCCTGTTAATATTAAAGTATTTGGTTTAAGCTTAATTTCATAATTAATCTAAGATTTGCATTGAATAAACTTTCTTATTCTTGAAAATGAAGAAATGATTTATTTTAAAGACGTTTACAAGTTATAATGAATTAAAACAAACCGTATATTTGGGTTAGATAAATAAATTAAATATTATTTATGACTACCTAATTGAAGTAAGCATTTAACTAATATAATTTAACAAAATTGGAAAATATCTAATGAAATTAGTTAGTGTTTTATCAATGAAAGAAAACAAATGAATTTTAACAATTAAATAGGCATTTTTTTATTTTTAAATTGAATCAGTTAGCCAAGTAGTAGTTTACATCATAAAATCGAGGATTTTTTTTTAACTAAGGGCGTGTTAATTTAAAATAGTCACTGAGATGACAGCTATAGATGAACTGTAGATTATAAAATGTATGTAGCAACAAAAGCGTAGTTTCCGGGCAAATTTTCATTTTTTTCATAAAGTAGTTCCGTTCTTCGAACTATTACAAACATTTAAAAAATTCTAAATCAGTCGCGATGCACTTACCAACAACCAAAGAAATTGCATTTTTTTTTTTGTATCAAATAAAAGTTTTTTTTACAATTTTTTTAAATAAATCTTTTTTTTTGTTTTAATATTATAGAGTTAGTACATTGATAACTAATCCAATTATATTCACTATGGCGAACGTCTATGAAACTAGAACTCAGTGTTCAATATGTAAACTCTTAATTCAACTAACTTTCTTCTTCACAGCTGATTTTGTTTTGTTGTATTGCATTGTTGCCGACAGACGTATGTGTATGACTACGTACGTCTCTACCGCGTGACTACATACATTATCATTTATGTATAGCTTATATCTTGGTTTATGAGATCTGTAAAACATTGCATACTAAAGATTTTTGTGATGATTCTAGCATACAACTCTTATCCTTATGCTCTTTAATGTTGTTGCCAAAACGGCCTGTTATTCACTCGTGATTTTCACTTCCTGTGGCTATTATCAAATCAGGTGGGCAGGTTTAGGTATCACTATTGTATTGCAATTTTCGAACACGATTTAAAAACACTTCACGCAAGATTACAAATACAATACAAACTAACAAAGGTATAGAAGACATATAGACATAGAAGTTAATGAAAAAAATAAAAAAAGAAGTCACAGATTATAATAATATCGAAAACCGGGAAAATGGTTCGATGATAAAAATAATAATTATATACGCGCTGATTATTAGAAAACAGCAATCTTCAGAATCTACTTTGATCAAAGCATAATCTGAATGTCTGTGATTTAATTTTTGTTTTCATAAAAGCCGTCTTTTTTATGAATAAAATAATAATAATGAAATCTACGAATAAATATAATCAAAAAAAATCATAAGCTGTCTGTGTTACAACTCTATGAAATCGCTAACGTACTTCAACATCGGAAAATTGCAAGGGAGCGACTTTTCCGGGCAATCAAAGGTGCGTGTGCGTGTCGTAGCGCGGTATTTTACATGAGTCACTACTGCCCCTCACGTGTTGAGACCTACCTTGCCGCCGTCGCTGCAGCGTCCAGGTCGCGCTAGGAGCGGGCTTGCTGGTGCACTAACACTCACTAGCAAATATTCAGCTAACCTTGATGCGAATCGGCGCACTCCGGGTTCCATGGGACGACAGTGGTCGCTAGAGACGGGCCTCAGGGCTCGCTGGGGGCGCTCGGTGCGCTCGCGCTCGGCTCGGTCGGGCTGGGCCGGGCGGCCGGCGCATCGGCGCGCCGCCACCGGCGTGTGTTCGCGGGGCTGCGGCGCGGCGGCCGCGCTACATGTCACTGTGCGGCGAGCGCGCTCCTCGCGCCGTGGTCACCGACTCTCAGTGGCGTCGCCGTCCTACTGTCTGCCCGACGACCGGCGGCGCGCGTTGCACCGCCCCGCTGCACTCCGCCTGCCCCCGATCACCCCCCGCGCCTCCGCGCGCGCCCGCCCCGCCCCGAACAATTTTCCGCATCGGGCGGGAAAAATCGATTGTGCAGCGAGCCCCGAATAATTTCGGCAAGACGCACGGCGCCCTTGCGTCCTCCGCCGTCGCCGTCCGAGGCGGTCAAGCGCACTGCCTTTCACTCCGCGGCGCCCAACTCGCCATCGAGCCTTGCCTGAAACTTACAATTATGAATTGTAGCACTAATATGATAACTAAAAAGTTTAGTATAAGTACGTAGTCCTATTATGCGTTATGTGGTTTATGATCTATCTTATATCAAAATTCTAGTTCAATTTCTAACTTTATTTACATGAAATAAATCTGAAACAACACCTTATTAGTTACTACGAACACTTATAATAATACAGGATACAGTTTAATAATACATGCACAGTCCAACTAAAAAGTTAACTCGTCAGAACACTGAAGTTTAGAGTACACGTAGAAATTCTTCGTAGAATACCGGAGAGCAAGCACCAGCGACTTTTGTTATAGAAAATATTTTTACAACGAAAAAGATTACATACATTCAACAGCGCAGCAGCATTCAGCGCTCAACAAATTATAAAGTTTTGGTTTCCATTTAACATTCCAAGAAGTAGAGTAGTTTGTCTATTTTATTTTTCAACTCACTCATTTACAATTTTTTGTATGAATATCTTGTTTTTGGTTACCTAAGTCTAATTGTGAATAATGCGAAATTTGCATTGAAAGAATACGAACGCATTCTTATATTGGCCTCGTCAGCCGCGTAACTAATATTTCTATATTCCGGGTTTGCGTTGTTTTCTAGATCTACTACTAAGGAAGTGTCATATTTACATAATACATTTTTCCAAGCCACACATAATCTTTATGATTATTTTTGGGGTGCGCAGAGGCAATGATCAATGATCTTCTGGTGACTTCAGGTCAGATAATAAGATAAATCAACCGTGCGAATATCGCGTTCAGGCATTCCCAGTAGCTTAGTATTCTGTCGTAAAATTTTAAAAGGCTGGACTATCTGAGTAGAGCATTGAACTTTATAGTCATCGATCGGTACAGTTTCTTATGTAGTTTATTATGTATTTAGTGAATTTAGGATCTTACTAATAGAACAAAACATAAGCTTTAAGATTGGGATCGCATTTCTTCAAGTAAGGTTATAGTTATTGCGATATTGGCGCTTTCGTATTGTTAAACAGTATCTCAACATTTTAGTTATTTTCGCTCTCTGTTGGGTTCAGTACAGTTTCAATGAAAAAGCTCTTCTTCTTCAATACAATTAATTGTATTTTAAGAAAAAAAAAATACTTATGGCACTTTTTTGAATAATCGGTAAAATAATAACTAATCGTGTCCGTCTTTAATTTGACTCTATTACATCCGGAAGTTATCTCATTAAAACAATACTTTTTGTGACCATCGATAGGAAACATTAAAAAATCTGTAAAAACTTCATTTATTCTTAAGCATAGCCTAAGCCGGCGTCAATCTTAGAGACTTCAAATTTAGAGGGTATGCTCTAAGAAAGGATCGTGAAATTCAGCTCCTGACTCCTTCAGGGGAACTTAACACGGACGAAGACAGGCATCTGCTAGTATTTATTACGAGTAACAATAAATGACCGTATTCTTGAGTTGTGATCACGGCTTGGCGAATGTAGTAGGACGCCCTCCGGCCCGGTGAGTTGACAATCTGCGAAAGACTGCTGGTAGAAACTGGATGCGTCGAGATGAGGACCGAACGCAATGGCGCTTAGTGGAGGCATATGTCCGGCAGTAGACTGCTATAGGCTGATGATAATGATGAACAATGAAATTGAGTAAGACTTTTTCTGGTAAATGGCTTGTCGGTACACTAAAGTAATTTGAACAACTTAGGCATTGCGCCTCAACCACCTTGATTCATGCAATTTCTAATTCCTAGAATGTTACAACAGTTAAGTCGGGTGTTGTGTTACCCCATTTATAGGGAAACAAACTGGAATGCACTTCTGTAGAAGTTTTTATTGACGATGTTAAAGAATGATGTCACTCAATTTCATTGATGAATTGTAAACTCATAATGAGCGCAGCGGGAGTGATTTTTTGTTCAATCTACCTTGTCATCTGAATCTAGGCATAATGGCCACTTAAAAAATTTACTGCCTCTGTGGCGCAGTTGGCGAAGACGAAGGTTCGATTCCCGGCGCGAGACAAATGCTTGTATGATCTGAAAGTATTTGTCTCGGGTCTGGGCGTTAACGATTTTGAAAGATTAGTAGTTTTTGAAAGAGTAACAAACATAGATACATCATACTTTCACGTTTTTAATATCAGTAGGATATTATTTATAAGATACATACATAGTATTGATTCTACACTAGAATTCTCCTGTGTCCTATCACGAACAGTTACACCATGGAACCCAACAACCAGACCATAAACAAAATAATAAATAATAATCATGGACACTATCACACCAAGCTGAGCTTGTATTATGGGCACCACATGATTGATAAAATACTTTTTTGTAAATAGTACATACATATTGTACATAGAAAATACCCAGACCTAAGACAAATATCTGCAAATAATGCAAACATTTGTCCTGCGGCAGGCATCGAGCCCGCAACCTTCTGCGTCCCAGGCGGACCTTCGCCCGCCACGCCACAGAAGCCGTCAAGAACAAATATTTTAAGATTAGGAAACATTAATATTTATAGCTTTATTAGCTTTATTGCTTCCCTTTGATGGAAATGGAATTTGTAAGTCAATACCGACAAATACATGTCAGTGATTGGCTCAGATTAAGCCTAAGTACCTACTACTTGGACACGTCATTTCACTAACTTTTCTTTCCAATACCACCACCACCACCACACCAGCCTATATCAGTCCACTGCTAGATACAGGCCTCCCCTAATAAAGGGGGATATGCCCGTAATCCCCACGCTGGGCATGCGGGTTGGGTATCGCAGGTCACAGCTTCTCGCACCACCGACGCTGCTGCCCGTCGGCAGTCAGGAAATTTATCTGTGCTGGTGTAAGGCTGGGCTATGCCGCAATCAGTCGTATAATACTTTCCAATACATTGTAGTTTAATTAATTTGAATCGTGGTAAAAAAAACTTTTGTTTTGAATTGACGGCCCAGGTTAGGTTTGGCCTTGTGCAGCGAAGAGGTTAAAATAATTCATATTATTGAACTGATAAAAAGCCTGGGGTGATTGCTGCAACAATCTCGGGGTGTAAGTGTCACTATACAGGCAAATAGCTTTCATTGACGTTACTTGAAGATGATGAAATAAGTCCTTACTCAATTCATCTTTCAAGTAGTAGGTGGTAAGCACACCTGCACGATTACGTGATAGAGATGAAACCTTTTCATGGGAATCGAAGGCAAACGCGGAATCAGCACGGCCATTCCGAGAAATAAACGTGGGGGCTTCAATAACTTCAAACAAAATTATAAAATTACAAGTAGGTACAGTAAGCGACAAAAGGATGATGGACACTTAAGAATTTTGAAACTGATAGAATAGGGATGATGCCGGGGTATAAAATAATAATGAACAAAAATAGTTGAACACGTAATTTTTTATTTATCAAATTTATATTATCAAATTGACGGAGATAAAGAATGTCAAAGTTCGGGAGTAGGGGCTCGTGACGTAACGTGCAACTTCAATGCACTATATCCTTCTATTTTTTTGTATAATTCACAAATGAAAGATACAAAATAAAAGTACGTGTCCAATATTTTTTGATTATGTAAATGACGGACTAATTTGTTTTTTTTCAGGCATCTAGCCATCTGTAACATAGGCATATAGCCATGTCTGTAACAATCAAAACTTCTGACTAAACTCTCACGCCCAATTTGAAAATTTGCTTCCAATTGTTGTCGTTTAACTCATAGAAGTTTATATTTTTTTGTTTGACAACCTCTGTAGCGCAGTGGGCAAAAGCCCTCCTGAGACGCAGAAGATTTTTGTGAGACATAAACGTTTGTAGGTTCTGTGAATATTTGTCTCTGGTTCATAGTAGAAACAATTTTTTTTTATATGTATGAGTTTGATTAAAAAATGAAGTAGAACATTTTTGATATCGACTTTTGTCGCTGACCGTACTAATGCCTCTTCTTTTGAGCCAATGCCAATGGCCATTTTTGGTGTCACCAACGCAGTCAATTTTAACCAAAAAACTCTTTACTAGTTTTCGCCCGCAGCACCACTCACCGTGGACTGCAATAAAAAATAAATTTGTTAATCCTTAATTATGTTCAAGTTTCATCCAAATCTGTGCAACTGGGTACTCTGCGTAAGTTTAAAGTCGCTCAACGAGCTATGCTCGGAGTTTCTCTGAAGGATAAAATCTACAACGAGACTATCTGACATAGAATTAAAGTTGTCGACATAGCTCAAAGAATGCAAGCTGAAGTGGCAGTGGGCTGGCCATATCTGCCGAAGAACCGACAACCGTTGGTGTAAACGAGTTTTTAAGTGGAGACCGCGGCTCGGCAAACGTAGTGTAGGACGCCCTCCGGTCAGGTGGGGTGAAGATTTGTGAAAGTCTGCAGGTAGAAGCTGGATGCGTCAAGCTCAGGACAGAGCGCAATGGCGCTCATTAGGGGAGGCCTATGTCCAGCAGTGGACTGCTATAGGCCGATGATGATGATGTATACTCTGTGAGCGCAGCGGCGGGCGGAAACTAGTATAGCCCTGCCAGACACAATAAACGTAATGCAACCTCATTTGCGTGTTATTGTACCTGTCAGCGATTCCTATTGAGTTTGAGGGTTTGAGTGTTCAGCCCGTGTAGGTACCTACCACACGTCTACAACTCTGAATCATTATTTGGTGTTCCCTTTATCCTCATTATTCGTGCAAAACGAGTAATAGGTATTCCACTTGGCAACATTTTTGATAATGTAAAAATCAATGATATTCAAGAAGTTTTTAGTCTCTCTCATAATCAATGACATTCAAGGAGTTTTTAGTTTCTCTCATCCTGATATAACAATCACATTGTCCATATACATCAGTTAGAACTCTCAAATCTGTGTGACAGCAGGTACTCGCGACATTATTTTTAATGCGACCATCATCTCTATTCACGAGAATCAGGGCCCTGCTCTACAAATATCAAATGTTAAGCGAGTTAACACACAAATTGACCATGTCATTGACATATTGAGGAAAACTCGATGCTTCTATAATAAGCCTTTTTAGAGAGCTAAAAAGCATTAAATAGACGTGACGCTGTCGATTTGCACTCTTTGCCTTCAATTATTGCTTTCAAAATTGGATGATTCATTGGGCTTTATATACTATTTGAAGATGGGTTATTCGCTTGAAATAGCCTATTTGATGTTAAGTAGGCATCACCTATAACAAAGTATTACAACGAAGATCACGCATGTAAGGCGTAGGCCTCACCTGTATGACCTGGCGCGGACATGGCGCGGGCGCTTTCCTATTCCATTGAAGTTTAATACAAAATGCACGGAAATAAAGCACAATTTAGCTCGACGACTTCGCGTCATAAGCACGTCCGATCAACGACATACCGTGAGTCCTAAATTGTGCTTTATTTCCATGCATTTTGTATGAAATTTGAATGGAATAAGAAACCGCCAGTGCCTTGTCTGCGTCCGACGAGGTCACATTCATCGGGCACGGACATGGCGCAGACATGGCACAGGCGGTTTCCTATTCCATTCAAATTTCATACAAAATGCATGGAAATAAAGCACAATTTAGGACACACGGTATGTCGTTGATCGGACGTATGACGCGTCATTTCGGCGCCCGCGCCCGATCGCCGCCAGATGGGCGTCAGATGGCCGCCAGTTCGTAGTATGTACTTGCTTGCGACATATGTCCGTTAGTGATGTAAAAATGCATGACGAATGACGATATCGAATTTAATATTGAATTTTTTGAATTGATTGTAAAATATGCAACGCTTTATGATCATTGTCGTTCCAATTATTGTAACTGAAATGTTCAAGATAAATTGTGGCTGGAAATCGGAGAGAGATTAAACCGGTACTAAGATTTTTTTATGTAATACCCATGGTAATACTAGCTGATCCTTGTGCAAATTCGTTTGCGCGTATTTTCTTCAACTGTATCAGGGCCCGATTTGGTAACCCGATGAAGAGGTTTTCGGCAGGGTTTTTCCAAAAGTTTAGTTAACCCTCTCCGTATGGTTTACACTATTATTTGATAGGTTAAACAATTCAAAACCCTTTTGATTAGGTTATCTGATTATGAGGGTTATCAATAGTATTATTCCAAAACCCATTCCTTAGGGTTACCCTTTTTATCATTGTAACACGGGTTATAAGTGGGTTATAGGAGATAATGGAGAAAAGAATTTCGGTCAAAAGATTAAAAATAATTGCGGTAATTGTGTTCTAAGCATTAAGGGTGGAAATGCAGACTACTAATTGTTTATTTTACGCAATAATAATTATATTATAATAAAATTGGAATAAATTTTCAATGACAGCTGTCAAACTTAAATCGACCATATCTCGAGAACTACTTATCTTAGACTTGCTTTTACTAGCTCAAATGATAGCTATTGACAAGACCTTAATTTTCGATGACAGCTGTCAAACTTAAATCGACTATATCTCGAGAACTACTTATCATAGACTTGCCTTTACTAGCTCAAATGATTGCTATTGACATGAACTTAATTTTCGATGACAGCTGTCAAACTTAAATCGACCATATCTCGAGAACTACTTATCTTAGACTTGCTTTTACTAGCTCAAATGATAGCTATTGACAAGACCTTAATTTTCGATGACAGCTGTCAAACTTAAATCGACCATATCTCGAGAACTACTCATCTTAGACTTGCCTTTACTAGCTCAAATGATAGCTATTGACAAGACCTTAATTTTCGATGACAGCTGTCAAACTTAAATCGACCATATCTCGATAACTACTCATCTTAGACTTGCCTTTAGTAGCTCAAATGATAGCTATTGACAAGACCTTAATTTTCGATGACAGCTGTCAAACTTAAATCGACCATATCTCGAGAACTACTCATCCTAGACTTGCTTTTACTAGCTCAAATGATAGCTATTGACAAGACCTTAATTTTCAATGACAGCTGTCAAACTTAAATCAACCATATCTCGAGAACTACTCATCCTAGACTTGCTTTTACTAGCTCAAATGATTGCTATTGACATGAACTTAATTTTCGATGACAGCTGTCAAACTTAAATCGACCATATCTCGAGAACTACTTATCTTAGACTTGCTTTTACTAGCTCAAATGATAGCTATTGACAAGACCTTAATTTTCGATGACAGCTGTCAAACTTAAATCAACCATATCTCGATAACTACTCATCTTAGACTTGCCTTTAGTAGCTCAAATGATAGCTATTGACAAGACCTTAAGTTTCAATGACAGCTGTCAAACTTAAATCGACCATATCTCGATAACTACTCATCTTAGACTTGCCTTTAGTAGCTCAAATGATAGCTATTGACAAGACCTTAATTTTCGATGACAGCTGTCAAACTTAAATCGACCATATCTCGAGAACTACTCATCCTTTACTTGCGTTCCGTTATCCGTTACTAGCTTACATGACAGTTTTTAGTTTCTTATTTTAAGATCTTTAATGCAGTGACGCTCTTCCTTCAACCAAATAAAGCGATCCGAACTTATACCTAATGATTGACGACATAAATCAAGAGTCAAAATCTAAATTCCCCCACCCAGTGTCAGGCGTAATGATAACCATTGTGTAACATTCAAAAAAAACCTATCAAGAGGTAACTCCATTCATTCGTTTAACCTCATAACAGGTTACCCTGTTATGAGGTTGACTCACTGAAACTCAAACTGACTGAAAACCAAAAGGAACGGGTTACACTTTCGCTTGTGTTAGGAGGAGAATACCCAAACGAACTGTATAACCCAATGAAGGGGTTTCACTTTCGAAGCAACTAACTCGAAATCGGGGTTGTACGGGCCCTGATCTGATATTAATTTATTGTATGCACGAGAGCAAGAGCATCTTCGTCTTCTGAGGATGACATGCTGACACATCGATATCGGACAACAGACTGCACTACACATGTGCCTCTGTCACGTCATTTCTGCGTCATGTCCGAGCCATGTCCGCGCCATGCCCGTGCCATGTCCTCGCCACGTCCGTGCCACGTCCGCGCCATGTCCGCGCCATGTCCGCGCCCGATATGTGTGACCTACGCCTAAGGAACCTACACTACGCTAAACATTTTGAGGCGTTAAAGTGTTAAGCCTCTGTGGTCAACCTTCAAACCAACACAATTATAAACATTCTCAACCAACTTCATTTAGGCGCTACAACATTTTTTTGCGTCTAGGGAATTTTATTTCTTAATCAATAGTTTAATTATAATTGAAGTCTGGCAGATCTAAAGCATACATCTATGTAATTATTTGCATCTCTAATATTTTATAAAAATACTGTAGTTCTTACTTATGTTCTTTTTAAATCTAAATCATGACACACTAATATGAAATATGCAAAAGTTTGTGTTTCAATCCGTGTGTTCTCACTCCGTAACGGTTGAACGGATTTGGATGAAACTTCAAATATATGTAGTTTGTGACCTGGTGGAACACATAGGCTACTTATTATCCCTGTACCGGAAACAAGAATGATTAATAAAGGTAAAGAAAAGAGACGTACGCTAAAGAAGAGATTGATGGATTGTGTGAAAGATGGCATGAGGAGAGGAAAAGGGAGATTGACCGTTGAAAGGGAGTAGTGATAAAAGAAAATGGATGGAGGACAATGTTGTGCCGACCTCAAATAGAGTGTGATAAGGACAGGAAGATAATAATTATGAAATGTCAATTATGTTTGGAGTATGATGAATGAAAACTGGACTTATTCTCTCTTTCTCTCTCTCTCTCTCTCTCTTTCTCTCTCTTATTGGTAACATTCATGACTGAAGATCGTCATCACTCTGCGTTGTCTTTATAATGGATTGAACTTGTTGTCTACTTGTTGCCCGGAATGATGGTCGTGTAAGATGTAGATTCCATTCTCACCTTACCCGCTCTTACTTATCTTTTAAACTCATCCAAATAATAATGTTACAATACTCGATTTACAAAACACAATCCTATACATACTTACTAAATCACAATTACAATTTTATATTAAATTGGCACAGTAACTATAAAAGTTCAAACTACAAAAAGCGTCGAAGATGTATAAATTATAGTGAAAAAAATTATGTAATTATGAAAGGCGGGCCTTGCAGACGCATTCATAGACAGACAAGGCCAGACGGTTGTGTTCGGTGGTCAACGAACTTAGCGTATCTAGATTCTAGAGTCTACAGTCTAGTAAAAATATTTTTACAAGCTGCAGGGTTTGAATAGAAAGCTCGAATAGAGCAAAAAGTATACGAAAACAAGCGTTGAATTTTATGTTGTTAAAATGGTTTTATTGGATTTTCTCTAGACTTCTATAAGTAAGTATAAATAATAACGTTGATTTGTCTATACTTAAGCTAACATGATGGTTAAAAGCAAAGTCATTTTTTAAATATTTTACTCGGACAGAATAATAAATAGGATCTTACGGTGAATCGCTCCCACTGTCATTTTGCAAAAGAGATTTTAAAGCAGATTTAACATAGATACAAGAAATGTAACCAAGAGAAAAATAAATAACAACGTAGGTTCATAAGATTATGTCTTAGCTTCTCTTAGTAATTATTATGATGGATAAAAATATTTTATAACATAATATTTGACTTTGATAGAATAATAAATAGAACCTTACGGTGTCATAATATTCCGACGGCTGTCATATTGCAACAATGCTTTTAAAGCAGAGTAAAAACCAAGATTTTTATCTAAAATGACAAGATTTTCTTCAGTCACCGTAAGCAGATAACTTACTTTGCTATACCAAAAAATATAAGTCAATGGAATACACAGTTTATTAGCTACAAAAAATATTTTAATTTGAAAACGTAACTCAGCTTTTTTCTATTACACGTATTACCGCTTGACTTGTCAGTGCAATTACCTACTTTGGTGGTCCACGTACACATACAGTCGGCTACTACGCAAGCTTAGTTTTTACACTTTGAATGTTCTTAATCCAAGCTTAACAGCCATATAGCATAGACCGACAGCTCAACGTGACCTTAACTAGGAAGACTATAGTAACGGTCACCAAAAAAGACGAAGATTAAATTATTTCAAACGAATACAAGTTGAATGTTTTTAAGTGGGACGCCAGACACATTAGCGAGAATTCCTAATGCCGACTTGTGTGACTTCTTTTGTAAGGTCTAAGTCTAGCCTAAGACCTAGTCCCATTAATAATACCGAACGGTGCATGTCTCAGAGTCAAAATATTAAAAAGCGCCCACGGGCATAGATGAGCACGTCTTAAAAGCACGAGCCGAAATGAAACGAAAGTTACAAGCGTCTGCGCTATCGTGTGAAATTTAGAATTTATTTTTTACTAGCGGCTTTGCACGGGTTTAGTTACATTCTCTTGAATCACTCTATCGATTAAAAAAATCACATCAAAATCCGTTGCATAGTTTTAAAGACCTAAGTATACATAGGGACAAACCCAATCAAATCTACGAAATGTTTAACGTCCCCTTACCAACCAATAGGTTATGAAGCGGACGATTAAACTGGCAAATACCAGGACCTGTAACAGTAGGTCTTGCTGCCGAGATACAAAGTGCACCCCGGTACTCAGGTGAGTTACTCGTGCGCTAAGGACGCACTACCATTTGTCCATGAATGGTACCGGAGCTGTTATGTGGCTCACTACCCGCTAACAACTGAAGGATAGCTAACTTGTAACCCAGCTTAGGCCGTCATAGGGACAGACTGACAGCTGGAAGCGTCTTTGTTTTATACAATGCAGTGATAATGATTAGGCAATGCAATGTTTTGCCACTTCCTATTACTATATCCAAAATCAGTAAGGAAAAAGATGTTATAACATTTTGAGTGTTGAAAACACAACTGTGCAGGATGCAAGCCTCGAGGAGTCGCGTAGTCAACGTGTTAATGATTTCAAAAAATATATTCAGAAAATTACTATGAATCTCACCGCTGGCTACATTTTTATTGACTCAAACTAAAAACATAGTTCATTGCCCATTTACATTTCTTACCCCACTGAAGTTCTCTTCAGTCGGGTTATTTATTTAATTCAATTAATTGATAATTACCATAGGAACATAAGGTACACTTAGTTAAACCAATTTTTGAAAGTATAACACTTTTAAAAGTCTAATTAGACAGATGTTTCAATAAATTATTTAGCAGCTGTTTAAGGGGTTTGGCAAACAAGAATTAAATTGCTTTTATATTATTTTGATACCTACACATATTGATTTCAATGATTCTATAGTTAATAAGCCTCTGTGTAGAATATCTACTCTCTACAGTTGCATAGATATTCATACGAATATATTTTAATATACGCGAATTTTGACTTCTAATTTAATTAAAATGCAACATCCTATGTTGCATATATTTAAGGCTGTCAAATGTAGCCGTTATTCCGTGGAATATAACGATTTTCAAAATTCGAAAGGCATGGGTCAGGGGCCTGTTCTGACGATTCGAAATATTTGATTCTATTAGATATAAAAAAACTGTAAGAAAATTGTCAGTTCTCGCGATATATATCTAATAGAATCAAATATATTGAATCGTCAGAATCAGGCCCCAGGTTAGAGTTCTAATAAAATAAATTACGTTCATTGAACCAAATAGCAAGTTACAATAATCATTATCAATGTTCCCCAAACTAGGATAACCTGTATCTTGGGGACCTCTTGCATTTACGTTAATTGACAATAAAAGTACAAATAATACAAATACAAATATATTTTTTTATTACCAGAAAAATAAAAAATATATATAGTGATTACCAGTGGACCCCGCACTAGAGTAAATAACATATAAAAGTAATAAATAAAAGCACAGAAATGTAAGTCTTATTAAATATTAAAATTGAGATAATGCGATGAGTGGGATGTCTTATGATGATGTTTTGTGTATACCGGATACCCCGAATCTCATGAGAATCTGAAGCGGCTATGGGCTTGCAATCTGTCACTTGAATTCATACGTCGAAATTCAATGAACTTCAATTGACAAACTGTCACAGTTTGTTAAAACAGGATCGATGTCATTCATTTTTGTTTGCAACAGAGTTAGCCGATCACCCCGCTGGTATACAAACCTCTTGCAAAAGTTGGCATAACTGAATGTTATGTTTGGACTTGCCTCAAACTACCCTCTATATGAAATATTGTATTTGCAAATATATAGATACACTTATTATCATCATCAGCCTTTATAGCAGTCCACAGCTTCAGACATCTAGCTTACTTACATGTAACGAGTACATATTACTGTATGTCAAATATAATTTAGGCATTTTTCGTTTCATGTTATTAGTAAACGTATGACCGTGATTGGAGATTACGAGTTAATTTAGTCTTACTACACTTTGCATAATCGACTCGTGTTCCAAGTCAAATGTATAACTTATTGCTTGTATACAGCGTGTTTCCGTTTTGTCGGATAGATCAAAACATGATAGACACATACATGTAAATGTAAATGGACTCCCTTTTCCGCAATTGGACTCCAGTTGGTCCATTGTGCGTGTAGAGACACGTGCATTTTTAAACCTTTACATAAACATATGCTTTTTAATCTATTATAAATAATTTAAAGAGCGTCAAGTGTAACTTACTCACTGACCAGGATGCTCTATTTGCAAATCACGCAAACATTCGTCAGTCGTCAAACAAAAATAGCGGTAAAACTACAAATACAGGTACACAGCTTTTAGGTGTCAGTATGTACTATGGAACTAATTAGGCGGTATGGCAATCTTCATTTATATTCGTACAGCCCATGAATGATTATCATTAAGAGAATTTATTAAGGCCCGTATGTTATACGTGATTAAGACTCATACATGTAACTTTTTGTCAGTTTTCAATGAATATCTGTCTAAAATCTTTCTAAAAAACTCAGTTTGAGTTTCGATCTAATCAACTTCACTCACAGATTCCTAGTTAACTGTTAGCTTCACCTAATGGGTACTAATTGAAGTTAGGGTCAGTGTTTGAGAATAGAGATGTAGATGATATAATATATCATATTTAGATGTAGTATATCATATAATATATTTTCATAAGTACACCTAATTATTAATATATCTTAAATTTTTTCCTATGCTTGGTTGAGATATGCGCCTTCCAGTCAGGTGAACACTGATTCCGACTAGTGAGGCAAGTGGCATACATGATCAAAGGGAGGCCTAACACTGATTCAAACTAACGCAGGAGGTGAGTGGCATGATCAAAGGGAGGTCTAAACCCAGAGATAACTTCAGAATGTGGATCCGAAGTTGGTTTTGGGTGGAGAATGAGTGCTGTTTATGTTTGCAAATCCTACATTTTATCAAAGAACAGCAAGTGTAGGCAAAATGGTTGCGCCCTAAGCAGTTAGAGCAAAGAATGTTTTTATGAACAAAGTTGTGGCGACCGTCAAATTCAGTTGCGATAAATCCCTTGCATTTACCTAATTTGTGCTCGTTCTTACAATATAGACCAGACAATTTTGCCACAATATTGGAACCGGCCTTTGCGTGCATAACCTTAGCTTTATGGGTTAAGAGGATTATAATTCCCTTTGATCATGTTATCTTCTCTAATTGTTAATGATGAATGAAGTCTTCAAATTCACTATGTTCTGAATATTATTTCATACGGCTCATCTTTACTTTCTTATGTCCATATATCATTTGCTAGAAAGGGATGCATACTTTATCTCAATGCGATTGCTGCGACTTCTTACCAGGGTATTTCTATCCAACTGCATAGCATTTTATTCGATCGCCTTGGTACGATTTTCTTTTTTAACTCATTTGACGTCGCATTCGGAGAAGTATGCATCCCTTTCTAGCTACTGATATTGGAAATAAGAAAGTAGAGATCAGCCGTATGTGTTGATGATCAGAGCATGAATGAATTTTAAGGGTTCTTCTATGATTTAGTCATAATTGTTTGGGATCGGCATATTCATATTCATAGTTATCAGATACCTCTTTTATTTGTGGCATCATCGTCCAAAACTTTTCCAATATGTAATACTACGAAAGTGGGTCTTTATACTGTGTATACTACAGACATGCTTGCATTCATTCATTTTTTTTTGTTCAATGGCGTCTGCCATATTATAATTTCCACAGTTTAACCAATATCACGTGGACCTACTATTTATAATAAAATGAGGCATCATGGTACAGTATATATGCCCAGTCGTCCAGTCTTCAGTCAGGTCCTGTTCTGCTATAGTAATGGCGACTATAACCACAGACTATAACAAAACATAATCAGCGAACAATTTTCATAATCGGCAAATTCCAGTCTAAACACTCTTACTTCATTTCACTACACTTGTGTCATATTCTAACGTAGATTGGTTAAATATCCACTTTTTCCAAAGAACTTACATCAGAAAAACACAAGAAAATAAAATGAAACAAAAATGACAAGACTTTCGTTCAAGATGAAAAAATAGTCCTCCATATTACAAACACGCTGTAGCTGCGTAAAATGATATGACTTATGTGTGATGTCATGTCAATGTCACATTAATGACTGACTTCTGAATAACTTGTCATTTCGGCGTGTGTTTATTATAATATGTGCGTAATGTTACAAAATCCAACGTGCGTAAGGCCTACAAGTTTACGCTGGTGACTAAGATCACAATAAAAACCAAAGAGGTTGGATAAGAAACTTTTCTCTTCTGGTAATATACTACCTTTATACCTGGTTACATAATATATAAATGCGAAAGTATTAGTATGTTTGTGATCGCTTCATTACGTTATTACGTGACTGACGCGATTAATCTATCTGTAAATAAATTCAAAAATGTTCAAAAACGTAATCTCTGTAATAAAGCTTATTATAAAATATCTTATTATTTAGATGACACAAAAGCTTGGGATGAAACTGCCTTCAACTCCGTCAAAAACAATGTAATCGTTATTAAGAACAATGACGTTAAAAAAATACAAGCCAAGCAGAGTTTCTTGCCAATTCTTCCCTGTTACGTCACGTTACGAATTGGTGGTAAATAAAAAAAAAATGACGTTTCAAAGTGCTATACAGTTCCTACTGAATAAATGAATTTTGAGTTTGAGTTTGATTCCGGTACGGCTAAACGGATTTGGATGAAACTTGGAATATACATAGTTTAAGACTTGGATTAACACATATGCTACTTTTATCACGGTATCACCCGAGTGAAGCCCTGGGCGGAAGCTAGTTCATGTAATAATAATGCATGATAATAAACAGGCTCGTATCTGATACTTATGTAATATTTTTATCTTATTTAGTTGCATTTTTACAGGCTTTATATGATAAATGTTATCTACTTGTATGCACTGTTGTCAGTTACTGTACCTACTGAATAGGCATAGAGATAAGAATTTGGCAGTCGAAGGTCAATATACCTGTGATAGGTATAATAAGCCAATAATTCACAGTTTAGCCTTTGGATAATGAAACCAAATTGAACGGAATTAAGTATTTAATATTATAATCCATATATTCTAGCACATAATATAAAATTATTGATTCGTCTAATCATAGTGTTAATTGGAATAGTGTTCAGCCAAATACTTAAAAAACCGACCAAGTGCGAGTCAAACTCGCGCACGAAGGGTACCGTTGTATAGGAGCCCCACTTAAATATTTATTTTATTCAATTTTTTTGTATTTGTTGTTAAAGCGGCAACAATAAAAATGTCTGAAATCTATGAAATTTTCAGCTGTCTAGATAGATAGACGAACAGTGGAGTGATTAGGGTCCCATTTTTACCCTTTGGGTACGGTACCCTAAAAAGGTAATTCTAATTTATGGGTAAATGTAGATATATAAGAGGAATGAAACTTTATACTAACCACCGTTTTAGTGTATGATACTTTGAATAATTAGCCACACAATAAATAACTACCACAAATAAAGCTATCATCAAAATTTCCCATTTACAGTATACCTATTCTTCTATTAATATATATCTGGAAGTTTTGTTATGTTTGTTACTTAACCAAAACTACGGAATGCATTGAGCTAAATGGTCTTGATTACCAACATCCATCAAAATTGGGGTGTAAGTGGTTCCAACCTCCATCTTCGTAACCAAAGCCAACCTCACCTGCTCGTGGTGCACCCTGCTAACTAACAAACAGAGCTCTGGTAGGCCGGCTGATTGCGGCATAGCACACTATAAGCATCATTGATATATATTGTTACATAAGCATTGTTTATTTTATAAGTCAGGCTATAAATAAGTGTTGACACGGCTATGTCATAGGCGGGAATCAAACCCTACAGACTCCAAAATCCTAAACAACCAAGAATGCAGAGATACTAACAACTAAGTTATAAGACCAACGGGGTGATCGGCTAACTATGTTGCAAACAGAAATGATTGACACCGATCCTGTTTTTACAAACTTTGACATTTCATCCGTCGAAATTCTATGAACGTCAATTGACAAACTGTCACAGTTTGTTAAAACAGGATCGGTGTCAATTATTTGTGTTTGCAACATAGTTAGCCGATCACCCCGCTGAGGGCCTAGTACGAGTTGCACAATTCGAAAACTTTTAGAGTATACTATATCGAGCTCAATTTTGAAGTACCTTTTTTCGTTAATTACCTCACCTTTTTGAGTGATAATTATAGCAATCTGCAAGAAGATTACATTACCTACGTTGTTCGATCAGTTTCTACTTAAAACCAGTTGCTTAAATTTCTAAAAAAAGTACATAAAAATTGAGCTCGATATGAAACCAAGAAAGTTTACCAGTCTATCCATACAGTCTACCTATAACCATATCATAACGTAGGTATAGGAAGCACGACCTTGAAAAACTCAATAAAGTGAGCAATATTGTTGTAAAGCGGTGTGCTCATGAATTGTGACGTCAGGGAAAAAGCGGGAAACAAAATGCAAAGCTGTGAACATGTGAGCTACTCGTATGAAAACGAAAGTACGCTAGCTTCATTCAGAAGTTGGCTTACTCGCGGCTGCTGCAATAGCTCAAATGTAAGAAGCAACCGATCTAGGATGAGGCTTGTTCAGAATCATTTCTAACTCTTACTAATTTTAGGTTGGAAGAAAAGAGTTCTGCACTGACTGGGGTTTATTCTACGTTGCCCCACTGCAGCTAGCGGCACGGATTAACAGGTTTGACCTTGCATAATGCTGGACACTATCACACAGCATCATGTCACAGACCTGAGGCAAATATCTGAAAAAAATGCAAACATTTATCCCGCGACTGGTATCGAACCCACAACCTTCTGCGTCCCAGGTGAACCTTCACCCACCGCGCCACAGAGGCCGTCAACCAACAGTTTTATATCTATCAATGAATCTCACCGCAAAAGTTCTTTCCACTTCAATAGATCAGAAATAGAATCCATTGAAATTCACTGTGGAATTTCCTTGGCTACCACCACCTGGCACTACTAGTAGAGTGAAGGGAAATTTTACTTTTCCATGACACTACTGGTTAGGTACCTTTATAATTATCAAAGAAAAACAATACATATCTTAGTTCAGTATTTAAATATTCAATCTCCCGTTTCCTAGATCCTTGTTGTTTAACTTTGCTAGACTTGAGTTAGTGCTTATAACGTGCCAACGAATTATAGCAACACTGGGATGGGAATACTCCATCCAATATCTACTGCACTACTTTCAAACAAAACATAATGCTTTTTTTAAAGTAATACTTGAGAGTAGCACATAGCCCACTTGATGTTTAGTTGCCATTGCCTTTATCGAAGCATTGCATTATAGGTCACACTGGTTTGGATCAGGCCCTGTACAGCTACGCGTAATTATTTAGGTAGGTTTTTTTTATGGTACTTGATGGAACAAGCACATGACCCACCTGATATTAAGTGGTAACCATTACCTATCACAAAGTTTTGCATCGTAGATCACGTTTTTTTGGAACGTGCTCTACGACGCGACGCCCTGCGTCCATCAACTTGAGGCATGAAAATGATAATCCTCATGAGCCTGTAATTTCAACCTCATGCACAGTGAGACACAGCACAACTGCTTCACGGCATAAATAGGCATGGTGGCAGTACTTCCCCGGATGAGCCCTCCACAAAGAACTCTATACTAATAATGGATTTCTACATTTTCAATATTTGTCATGACAGCAATATATCAGTACCAACATGCCACTCTGCCGCCGGTTCAGTTGATTTCTTTCCTCCGTTCCCGTTTATCTTATAAATATAATAATTGTAGCTTATCCCTACAGGTCCTACGATGAAAAGCTCTGCATCCATCAACTTGAGACATTTCAAGCCCAAACACAGCAATGCTGCTTCCCGGCAGAAATAGACACTTCCATGGACGAGCCTTTCAAAACAAAACTTTCAAAAATTTCACATGAAATTTGAGTTGGGGGCTCTTTGGGAGGCGCGATGCCAACCCAAAGCATAATTTTCTTGTAATGATAAATAAAATCGTAGTTTTGAAATAAGTTTATGTGATATGACTAAAAATTAGCGACTTAAACATGACGTTCATAACGATAATATTATGTATATTACCTTTACAATAAATATTTAACGAGATCGTCAAAAGCAATGAATGGCGACCAAAAGTTAATTGTATCATTATAAACCATAGGAGTTAATAGGCATCTTTTGGGAAAGCTCGCCCCATCGTCGACCTCATCCTTGCTTATGCAAGCCGAAGGTCAAGAGCTGGCCCATATTCAATAATAATAAAAAAAACATGGATTTAAAGAATCAATTGGTGTCATACATAGTTGTACGTATTATTTAAGTAAGTAGGTACTTACCTCAAAAATTAGCATATTTACATTATCTTGTCTAGCTATAAGACAGATGATGTTGGAAGCATTGATAAAAGCATACATAATTCTTAAATTTAAAAATAAATGTTTAACTTAAACCGAATGTCTGGTAGTTGGACTTGAGTAATAAAGTTTGAAGGCAAAGTGTATAACGCTGTGAATGCTGAATAACCCCCCCATGTTGAACATGACGCCCGAGGCCAAATGTTGTCGTTTTAATAGTAAGTATATTAAGTAGGTACCCTAAATGGATTCATAAAGCGACACTGTAATGAGAAATCCGAAAAAAAAACGCAGTAACACGCATAAGTTTAATCTACGCTATTGGTACTTTCTACTGCTTAGGTTTCTCTTTCAGTATCCGCAAGTAAAGTTCAAAGTAAGCTTATCAACAATTAAAGTCACATGTAACTGACGGAGACGGCCTCTGTGGCGCAGTGGGCGAAGGTCCGCCTGAGACGCAGAAGGTTGCGGGTTCGATTCCCGCTGCGGGACAAATGTTTGCATATTCTGTAGATATTTGTCTCGGGTCTGGGTGTGATATGTATGTATTTACAAAAAAAATATATGTGTAGTATATCAATCATGTGGTTCCCATAATACAAGCTCTGCTTAGTTTGGGGCTACATGATGCTGTGTGATTACGTCCCGCATTATAAAAAAAAAAAAAAAAAAAAACTACTCAATCGTATTTTACGATGTTGGAATACCACTGTTCAGTTCATAAGTTAAATTGACCTATAAATTCCTTGGAAAATCTTCATTTCTTTATTCAATGGCTTCTGGGATAATTTCCACAACCGCAAGTATATTTGGCCATCAGCGTGTTTATTTGACGAGTGAAATAAGAATTTTTGTCATGACAACACCACTAACAATCTACGTTGATTGACATTTGACAAATTATTTAACGGATGGAGCGAATTGCTAATTGGACCATTTTTTTCATCTTGTACGACGCTTGTGTTATTTTTGTTTAAATTAATATTCTAGTGTTTTTCTGTTTTTTTTTTTAAGTTTTGGTTTATAACCGATATACCTTAGTAATAAGACACAAGTGATGTGAAATGGAATAAAAATAATCTTGAGCTGGAATTCTCTAATGAAGAAAATGGTTCACCAATCGTTTATAGTCGCCATTGCTATAGCAGAAAACAGGACAGTTAAAAACCGTACTACGATGCCTCATATTGTTATGAACAAATCATACTTGATACTGGCGAAATTGTAGAGAATTATCCCAAAAGCTATTGAATAAAGAAGTAAAGTGAAGTGAATTGTACTTTAAGTATTTATAGACATAGAGCTTAAATTTCGTTGATGAAATTGATTTACAAAACACATAACTTTTACTTGGTAATGAACGTTACATAAGAAGTAACTAATCAACATTTAGGTACTTGAAGATGGTGAAGGCCCTAAGGTTGCCTTCAAAAGTGTTTTTAAGTAGCATGTTTGCATGAATAATTTACTTTTTTTCTAATTCATGTAGTGTATATTTTGGAACCATGTAGGCAGTAATACTGTAGGTAGGTACTCTTGCAATTATCATCGTTTTAATTTTATTTTTTGTAAATTTAGATTAAGTTTCAAATAAATATTATTTTTATTAAAGAGTTCTTGAGTGGAGACCGCGGCTCAGCAAACGTAGTGTAGGACGCCCTCTGGCCAGGTGGGGTGACGATCTGCGAAAGGCTGCTGGTAGAAGCTGGATACGTCGAGCTCAGAACAGGGCGCAATGGCGCTCATTAGGGGAGGCCTATGTCCAGCAGTGGACTGCTATAGGCCGATGATGATGATGATGAAAGATTATTTAATAGTAATTTTACTATCATCCAAACATCTAAATATGCGTAACTAGAAAATAACTAGGTATGTTACAAACATACAAGTGAAAAGTTTCCACGAACGAAGACGCGTGAAAAACATAAAGAATCTTAAAATAGGGGATTATGTCTTTGTGCCTAACGACCTCCAAATATAATATTAAGTCAAAGATAACCATAACCTATGCTAATAAAATCAATAGGCCCGATATGCAAATTAACCAAGCATAGGCTCAGGCGTCTAGTTTTGGTTTTTGTTCAACTTTAAAGATATCACTTTTGATTTTTTACAGTTTGATTCAACAGACATTTATTTATTTATTGACTTAATAACTAGAACGGCTTGCACCAATTAAACTAATTATAAAACTTTGGATGAATTTACATCTTAGATACTTCGAGCAACATAAGACTTAGATACAAATGTCAGAATTCTTCTTCTTCTTCGTATGAGCTAGTGACCAACTCTAGTGTCGGAGTATTTAGGCCGCCCGAAGGCCTCCGACATGGCTTAACGACTGGAAAGCCGGGACCAATATCTTAACGTGCTTTCCGAAGAACGGAAGCGCAGACACCGAAGTTAACCACGCCATGAGCGCTTCAGTTTCAATGTCAGAATTAAATTGGTAGATGTAGGTACATAGTCTAAATTCAATAATAATAATGTAAGTTTAGAAATGCAAAAGGTACTTAAAGTCAATATCATCATCATCAGCCTGTAGGAGTCCATTGTTCTGAGCTCGACGCATCCAGCTTCTACCAGCAGTCTTTCAAAGTTCGTCACTCCACCAGGCCGGAGGGCGTCCTACTCCACTCAAGAACTCGCTTACCCCATCGATTAATCGGTTCTTCGGCAGATACGGCCAGCCCATTCTCACTTCAGCTTATAACACAGACAAGACCCATCCATTTCTCTCATGGAGGGGGCTTCTTATAAGCGCCTTCTTCGAAGTATTTTCGAAGTTCAATAACTTCTGTGCATGTACCCAGCTGAGGACAGGGCAAATTGGCGCTCATTAGGGCCTGCAGTGGACTTCTATAGGCTGATGATTGTAATAATGATGATGATGATGATGATGATGATGAATACTGTTATCACCAACCTTAAGTTGTAATGATTATTACAAAACCTAAAAACTTGAAGTAGACTTTTATAAGCTGGATGAGAATTGAACCTACACATTTCTCATACTGTGCCTACACATATAATGCCTACTTAGGTATACTACAATGCTAGGCGTTTCTTAGAATAAGTATTAGTTTTAGCCAGCATACCTACCCAATGCATTAAATAAAAACCAATGGGCAAAATTGGTCCAAAAGCCCCCACTGATGAGACTTGCGGGAAATGAAAGGGCATAGTTGAATTGAATAGCCTTTGCTATGTACATGGCGTTAAAAGACAGTAGAAGGCTCAACTCCCGCTGTGATCATAAATTGGGACCATTTTGAGGAATAATTTTAGTATAAACATTGATAGAATGACGGACAAGATGAAACGTCTTGTTATTAGCTATCCATTGATGTTAGGTAGAAATTCATCACTTAATTATGCATGTATTATATCTGATAAAGATCTAATACATATAATTAACATTTAAGAAAAAGATAAGATCTAAAGTAGCACTAGTAATGTCCTAAGCCATAACGTTTTTAGGGTTCTGAGGTCTAGTGGCAAAAACGGAAAAGATTAATGTCAAATTATGATGAGGAAACGATCAATTCGCTTGGTCATTATACTTGGATTGGTGACCGTCTAGTGGCATTTTGATGCGAGTACTCCCGTGCTTCGGAATTCAAGCTAAGATGTATAGGTCCCGGCTTTTTAAATCGTTATATTAGCTTTAGCTAGGGTGGCTAAGAACTCCAAAAAAAAGATTTGGCCAAATCTTTTCATCTTTTAATCTTCAGCATGCCAGAAGAGCAAAAATATTTGACATGACGCGCTGAATGTTTATTTTTTACGTATTAGATCATAATAATAATAATCATCATCAACGTAACAGTCAAATGCTGGACTTAGGCCACCACTAGTGAGTGCCATTGCACCCTGTCTTCACACAACAACAATAAAAGTGGACAAGTACCAATAACGCATACACAGAAATAATAACAAAAAGAAAGACAAATTATACAGGTGTGCAGGACGTAGCTGCTATGTACAGATCAGTACAAAAAGCCTTGAGCTCAGCAAATGCTGCAAACGAATCCTCAGCGCTGATTTTCAGCTCAATGCTTACGTAAATGTTATGAACACCGAAGTCAGCCAGATAGCCACGCCGAGTAAAGTAATTAAAATTTTACTATCCTATTCATAACAGTTCTATGAACCTCAGATAGCTGAAATGGCGTTAAAATATCATGACACCTCTTTTTATTTACATTTAATATACAGGAACAAGGTTACTTTGTCGAGCCCACAGTTATAGGAAGACAACTAGATAAAGTCTTAAAATTCAATACGGCTGATATCTACTTTCTTATGTCCAATATCATCAGTTAGAAAGGGATGCATACATATATCAATGCGACTTCAAAAAGTTAATCGTACCAGGGCGCTCGAACAAATTTCTATGCAGGTTCATACGAATGCCCTGGTACGAAGTCGCAGAAATCGCATTGAGATAAAGTATGCATCTCTTTCTAGCTAACATATATGGACATAAGAAAGTAGAGATCAGCCGTATGAGTTAATGTTCAGAGCATAAATGAATTTTAAGACTTCTTCTATGCTTTAGTCCTATTTCTTTGGTCGAGCCGTTATAAAATCACATTTGGTAATGAATATGGGGGTTAATGTAGTAGGTAATATGCAGAGTTTGGAGAGTAATTCATGTATTGTAATCTTCGGAACCCTTACACAGAGACTCTCGACACGACTTGGACAGTAAAAATAACACCTTTAATTTATAATGATATTTGTGTAGGGCCTCTAAGTTTTTTATTATTGCCTGTTTTAGGAAGTCGATGACGAAATAATTATTGAATTACATACCTGAATGAAAATGAGCAAACTGATAACATTATATAAAATATTGTGACATGTTTGTTTCTTTTGGAGGGATAAAAATCAAATTGAAATATTTATTTGCAAACACGGGTTGCAGTGGTATAAAAATGTTTAGTATAAACTTATATATATTAAATGACATACAAAACAAGTAAAATAAATACTAACCTGCCATCTTAGGCCGGGATCGAACCCACATTCTTACCAGAATGGAGGAATTTACTTCTGGGTTAATAATTGAGATAATACAAAATCATAAAATAATTGCAACTTTTCAACTTATATCAATAAAAACATATTATGTTTACCGACTTTATCTTACCTTAATATTTAAGTACAAATTACAAGTCTGTGGTACAAATGTTATATTTGGTACATATTACTGTTTATCTTCCCAAATAAATAAAATAAATAAATAAAAATAGTAGATTGTTTTATAAGGGACTAAACCATCCCATTATATACGAGGTTGTTATACTCCCGAGCCTAGCGAGGGAGGATGACAAGACCGAGTTATAATGGCTGGTTTTGGCCCGAGTAAAACACTCTACTTTTCACTTCGATTGCGAGAAAATAAAACAATTCAAAATTAGACAATTTTCAGAAATTTTATTAAAAATTAATCAACCTTCATAAAACATCACCAAGACGGTTCTATTTTCAAAAAAAAAGATTGACGGAGCACCAAGAAGTCGAGTTTTTATGTAAGAGAACTAATGTTTTGTACGGGCTGATGATTTTAGACAAAAATTAAAAAGAAAAAATACTTTTTAGCCCGAGGTATTAAACTCGAGTTTTAGGCCCGCTAAGCTACACTATTATGATACACTTTTTGAGCAAGAGAAGTGAAAAAACTTTTTAACATAAACTTTCGAATTCCTATACTTACCTTACTTATCAATAATATCATCTATATCAATAAATATTTATAATCGAATAAAACCAAGAATAACTTTAGTATTTTTATACCTACTATTATAAATGGAGGACATGGCGAAATAGCTCTCATTAGGTGAGGCCTATGTCCAGCAGTGGACTTCATATATATTATTTCCACAAAACGGCACAAAGTATCCTTCAACACAAAGTAATAAGCTTGTTGCGCCCACGCAGATACCCATACCCACAGCCTGCTTCTGTAGGCTTATAATAATGATACTTAGCCTATATAAGAACAATTGGAAACCAGAAATAATTTTAGAATTCTCATACCTACTTTTAGGAATTAAAATAACAATTGCCTACAATTTAATAATTAAATACCTATTTCCTTCCTGGAGATTGCCCAAATACGGAAAATGGTAAATCCATTTCAGGCCTTTCGCGATTAGACATATATGGCAGTACTGATTAGTATTTCCTGCGTATTGCGCCCATAAATTTAGTATAAAAAATCCAAACTCTTTGGTTACGCCTGGTTTTTAGCTACCGTTATATGACGGACTTCTCCGGTAATTATAAAACTAAAGCTTCGTTTTAACTATGAAAGTGGCAGTCCAGTTATCCAATAACGCTGGAATTTCTTATTATATATTATCACTGAGTTTGTGTGGTCAGTAGTTTCATACATCACAGTTCAGTCGGTACAAGGTAGACCAAGGTAGTAGCTAACTAGCCATCTCTACTATTTCAATCATCGTTTTACACAATCAATATTTAAAACAGAACTAACTAAATTAATTAATTTTAATACTAACGATACAAAAATAACTTTTTTGCATGCTGTGTTCACATCCAGAAGGTTATAACACAAACTCAATCAAAATTGTTGTATTGTTAGTATTAAAACTAAGTAATTCATTAATTAATTTTAATGCTAAAAATACAATTCTGGATGTGAAAACAGCATGCAAAAAAGTTATTGCTGGCTATCGAAAGCATACAGTGATTTATCACAAAAAAACACCAATGCAGAAAAAAGTTTGAATAACCTAAGTTGTAGCACCAGTCTCTTTAAAGATGTTGTCTTAAATTTACGCAGGTTTATTTTATTGGATCTACCTCTAATATTACCACCAGTAAATAGCGGCACCGTAATATTGGGGTAACTATAACTATCTGCTATAATGAACGAGAGAGCGTAGGTACAATTCTAATTTCATTATTTTTCTTCTATAGTTTCCTGCATCTGCTTTCTGATAGTAGGCATGTAATGTTTTAGGAAATACCTATCAGTTTGAGAATATTAATTGCCTATAGCGTAAATTCCCTCATGTAAAATAACAAGGTATACACAATTTCTCCTTATTTGTTATTCATACTGTATTATGATTGTGAGAAACCGGCATTAAGGTCCCGACTACAGGCATATATAAACCTTTATTTAGGGCTTCCAATGAGTAATTACACAACTCTTACAAAAAAACCTACTTAATATTTAAAATTCCTTTCCTGTGCTTACTCTTTTAAGGTAGCCAGGTTCTCTCTTCCTTTACATCGTATTATTAAGATTAACGTTTTGAGTGCTGAATAACATATTGTTGTAATCAATTAGGAAGCCGACGTCCGAAGCCCGCAGTTTACGTGTTAAAGGCGGTATTATTTAGAACACAGACAAAAGATTGTAAAGTATTTTATTTATATGATTAATGAATACAATACTTGAATGCTTTCAATGGCTACATTCCTTTGGAATTAAGGTAATCATTTTCAAGGAAAAAGATAGAAATGAGAGTAAGATTTAAATTGGTATCGAATAAGTCATACCTATAATTTCAGTTCTGATAAATTATATTCTTATAATGTATGTTTAGTTCAATTATTAATGATTCTACATTCACCAAACCTAACTTACATACTTACAACTAGCGGACCGTCCCGGCTTCGCACGGGTGGATTTTTACACCTTGCGCTACGTTACTTATGTTTTAGTAATGATGCCTAATCTTTCCTAGCAATAAATATAGCCTATGTTACTCAAGGTAATTGTGGCTTTCCAATGGTGAAAGAATTTTTGAAATCGGCATAGTAGTTTTTGAGTTTATTCATTGCAAACATACACACACACAAAAAAATAAAATTTTTTCCTCTTTATAATATTAATGTAGACGTGTAGATGGAGATAATAAGTTTTGATTATCTAAGTAAGCTGTCATGAGGCTAGACTTCGTTTTACTCGTATCATACTGCAGTCCTTGCAACTCCAGACCCAAGGAAGCAGGGGAGACACTAATGTTTTCAATGTCACGGATTGGGGTCTACCCTTACCCTATGTACTATATATTATGTAAGTATATATACATAGCACTATTTCTATGAGCCACCCCAACGATTGTGATCTAGAGGGGCGAGGGTTTGAGGCGGTCGGACCAATCGCTGTGCTCCCGTGACCAGAAAAGTGGGAGGAGTTTCGCACCCCTAGTTTTCTAGGGGTTAGTGTGCTTCCGCGGCCAACCTAGTTTGCCGGTACCCCGCGCTTCTCGCGGCCCCCGCTAATTTAGGGTTGATCAATCGGCCGCGCGTCGTGTTACGTAACAGACACCACACGAATCCCGAGCCTAGCTGACGCGTCTGGGACCTCGGCCCGGTGCAGCCCGCAGGTTCGGTTTTATAGGTCAAAGATCAAAAATGGTGTTCATTAAACACGAAAGGGGGCTTACTCATAAAAATAACTATACATCTCTTCATCTCTACTGTTATAAGTTTTTATAGGCACACACACACACCAGCATACCCTGAAATAAACCCATAAAAATAACTATAAATATTTTCTTTACTATTATTACCTACAAAAGTAATGACGAATTTCAAATAGATAGATATCATGCAAAAACTACGAAATTAATTTTGATGAAATAGTTATATAGAATATTTTTTTATTAAAATCATCATCATCATCATTTCAGCCCTTTTCGGTACACTGCTAGGCATAGGCTTCCCTTTGATTAACGATTCAAAGTGTCCTATAAGTGCCTCGTGAATAAAGAGTTTTTTTTCGCCTGAACAAGGCGCGCCCATGGTTTTCCTAATATCTTCGACCCATCTCGTCGGTGGACGTCCCCTATTTCTATGACCATCTCTCAGCCACCACTCGGTCAGCACCTTAGTCCACCTGTAGTCTCTCCGTCTGGCCAAGTGTCCTTAAAAACATAGACTATATTAAATTGGTCAAGTAAAACCCGAGATACAATTAGGACTCTTCGAAGTTGGCACAACCAAACATACTTAGCAGAGGTATGTCCTTGGAATTTTACAGACGGGAACCTCGGAATCAGCGTTTGGTCAGATGATGAAAAATAAAAGTGATGATTCAACATTAAACTGAATGACTTTTCATTTAAACAGATGGTTTTGGCATGCAGTGGTTGAAATTGGGCTTTGAATGAGAATCATGATAATGATGATGATGAATAAAATGTTGATTTTAACAAAGCTGGAAACCTGTCTTTGTAAACATTGCATGGTAACAATGACAACGCATTGAAAACTTTATATTATGTATGTTCTGAACTTTGAACATCAAATACAAATCATAACTAAAAAAACCCCCGATTAAAACTTTTTTTATGAAGTTTATACTTCATAAAAAAAAACCCAAGAATATCTGTCAGGGGCTGCCATTAAATGAACTAGTTTTGCAGTTTTATAGTAACGTGATTAATTGGAAATTTTTAGCAATATACCGTCTCCGTTTCGTCGTAAGAAAAATTAAAATAGCCTCTTGAGGGTGGCATGTGAATAAACTCTCTATAAAAAATAAAATTTAAAAAAAGACGAGATAATATAGTCTTTACGAAGGTATACAAATATGTCCATTGGATACAATTATTTTTAAGAAGTTTTCTTTTAAAAAGGACATCACACATAAAGTCAACTGATCCCACAGCACCCAGATACAGGACAAACATCCATGCACAACACAAAAAGGTGGTCCTGGGCGGGATTCGAGCCCCCGACCGGCAGCTCAGAATGCAGAGTTACTCCTAACTGTGCTATAAGGCCAGTCGAAAAAAGAACACCGAAATAAGTTATAGCTTAAATGATCCAGATTTAAGATAATACTTTTTTCGAATCATAATGATATTTGGCAAATGACTGCTAGTTATATAAAATCATTTTATGCAAATATTTTTTTTTAATTAGATCTGTTCCTAAAGAACTTGGATTTTCGAAGTGACCAACTCTTTTGTTGGAGCTTTTCAAAATTGTTAGTCGAACCTTCTTACTATTCTAAAGGTATTTAGCTAAGCAAGTTACTTGTTAATTAGCGGTAATGAGTTGAGTTTTATTATTATAATAATAAAGTTAAAGGAGTTCATTGGTATAAAAATAATCTAGAGTACGGCGTTACATGAAAGGGGCGCCAACAATAGAAGTTCACAAAAAATTACTAAGTAAGCCTGAAATAGTGAATGGATAGACTTGAAGGCTAGTCAGACCAAAAAAGATCTTAGAAATATGATGGGAGAGTCTATTTTGTTATACAGAATGTGCGATCGAGAAGTTTTCCTTGATCGAAAAAGATAAGAAAAACAGAAAAACAAACACTTTTGTAGGTATTGAGTAGGATGAGTTTGCAATAGTAAATATATCGAATTTTGAGCATTACATAATAGCGACTAATAACGCAGATTGCACCATTCACAGGTTTTTTAAAGAGCCTTAAGGTTGTTATATCAATAAAAGATATACACCTTAGAAACTGCCCCAGTGACCTTAAGGTCTCTCATTTAAATGAGCGGCCTAAAATGAAGCGGAAAGACAACATCACTAAGATAACTGCTACTAACGTCCCCACTCTACTTCCCAAAATATACATGTATATACATCAAAATACAAGGACAAAGTCATGATCAATAACCGAATGGATCCGAGATCTGTCGTCGTTAATGGTCACCTTCTCGAAATTGTTTAAGAGTGCACGTTCCTCGGGCAGATATTGTAGTTGGGTAGAAACAACTTCGAGAAGGAGGCCAATAGGAGGATTCAGCTGAGTGGGGCAGCAATTGGAAAACTACGTCGAATTTTCTCGTCACCCATACCGCAATGTTTGAATACTAAAGTTTTTAATCAGTGTGTCCTACCATGTCATGACATACGGAGCCGAAACGTGGACACTAACAGTACGGCTAGTCCACCAGTTTTAAGTCGCTCAGCGAGCTATGGAACGAGCCATGCTTGGAGTTTCTCTGAAAGATAGACTCCGCAACGAGACTATCCGACATAGATCTAAAGTTCGTCGACATAGCTCAGAGAATTAGCAAGCTGAAGTGGAAGTGGCCGTGGGCTGGCCATATCTGCCGAAGAACCGACAATCGTTGGGGTAAACGAGTTTTTGAGTGGAGACCGTGACTAGGCAAACGTTGTGTAGGACGCCCTCCGGCCAGGTGGAGTGACAATTTGCGAAAGGCTGCTGGTAGACGCTAGATGAGTCGAGCTCAGGACAGGGCGCAACGGCGCTCATTAAGGGGTGCTATATACAACAGTGGCCTGAATAGGCTGGTGTTGATGTTGTACCACTTTACTGGTTGACAAAAACTGAAAAGAAATAAGAAGGAAACTGCCTCAGTTGCTAATTACCAGCCATTGAAATGAAGAGCTAAAAAATAAGAACCATTATTTGTATTATTATGTACCGGCGCGCGTCGAAGCGCGTCGGAGCGCATTTTATAACATGCTAAAGGAAATTTAAACATCCACATAGCAGTGAAGTTCCTTATTTGCATGCAATTTACGCATCTATTACTACTTTATCTACTTACGGATCTATTTATGTCAGTGTTTGACAAAGCTCAAAGCTGCATAAATTTGCATGCAAATAAGGACCTTAACTGCTATGTGGATGTTTCAATTTCCTTTAGCATGTTATAAAATGCGCTCCGACGCGCTCCAACGCGTGCCGGTAAGTGTGAATCATACAATTTTGACTAGTCCTTAGTCAGTAGTATAATTTTGACTACTTAGTTCTTAGTCAGTAGTAGTTTGTGTCGCATTGAAAATATTTTAGTCCTTATTCAGCTACAGCATTCAGTGAAAAATCGGACTAAAATTACCAATTCATTATTTAAAGTGATCTAGCTACCTTAGTCAGCAAAAACTTATGCTTGTATTTGGCTTCCTTCCTTCTTCTTGTGAGTTAGTGGCCAACTCGTGTGGGAGTTTCTAGGCCGCCCGAAGGCATACGACATGGCTTGACTGAAAAAGCCGGGACCAACACCTTAACGTGCATTCCGAAGCACGGAAGCGCTCAGATCTAAATCCCACTAAACGGTCACCCAAACAAATAGTGACCGAGCGTAGTGTTGCTTAACCAAGGTGAGCAACGCCACTGTCATTGGCTAAAATTGCCTATTCGAAAATGAAAGTGAGAATGTTGAGACCTGGTTGAACTAACTCGATACCTATATTAACATGTTTAATTTCTAGAACTTATTCAACAAGGTTTTTATTTATTCCCGCCACGCCGCGATGTTTTAACCTCGCACGCCTAGATCTCGCGCCCTTCTTAACCGTTCATTTAGCACCGCGCCTCTTGACGCCGTTGCTCGGCCATCGCTAGATTTGCCTCACTACGATATCTTCTTTGCAACCCAAATTGACTTTTCAATACTTAATAATAGATTATAATTATTATTCATACCTTGCAAATGATTTCGAAAAAACCGTCATCAGTCCCTGACCTAGGTTAACATTATGTTAATATAAGATTATATTTTGAGTCATCCAAAAATAAGTTCTAGAACTATTTTTTTGGTCAAATAATTACATTAGTTAATTGAGTTGGGTTCCGTGACGAAAAGTTTCTTGGGTGATCTGAAAAAAAAACTTACATTTTTGTCACACATTTATATAAAAGATATTACCTACATATCTACGTTGAGACATACATACCTTAGCTACCCAGACAGAATCTATTTTCAATATACATTCATAATACGAATAGATAGTATACTAATGTAAAAAAAATATTGGTACTATTAATAAAAATATCCATTCATATAGAGAACTACAACCCGCAATACCCAGTGTGTGGATTACGGGCATATCCCCCTCATTATAAAAGAAGACTGAATAGTAGTAGTTAACATACGGGTATAGACATCATATTTTTTTCTGTAAAATTTTTTTAGACATCATTTCTATGGTTAAGATTAAATTATTAAATAAGTATTAATTATTTTGTTCTTTCCCAATAATTTGTATGCAGATATTTGTTACTATTATGTTATTATGTTAAAATTGGCTCAAACCTAATTGTATTCCCCTAACAGGGTGCATGTACTTGCTTTTATGCTACCTACGATCTAAGTTTTAATTGGGTACCTACTTAACAGTAACACATGTATGTTACTGTTATTGTCAGCCTGAACCATCTCAATAACGCCCCGCACGTTCGGACCGCGGGAAACAGCACGCGCCATTCCAACCCGCACTCCGAAACGTACGTGTAGATGCGCGGGGCTGACAGGCCGATCTGGCATGTCGACGCGAAGGGAAATCTTACAGTTTTAACCGCGCATCACGTCAGTGATCAGTCCCAGATGCGCGGTCCGATCTTTACGGGCCATTAGCACGACAGTTTGATCCGCAGTCCAAACCGTACAGATCGGACTGCGATTTAAAACGCAGTCCCGATGCGCGGTCCGATCTTTACGTGTACAGGGCACTATTGTAGAGCAAAGGCCACGCCCATTTTTTCCACCCGCTTTGATATTGCACTATAGTTTCAAAGTCTTTTTGGAAGAAGTCTAGTTCGTCACGCCCTCTTCTTCGTGGTCTGCCACGACGCCGTCTAGTTATATCCGGGATCCACTGAATAGCAATTTTTGCCCATAGCTCAAATAAAATATGAGTATATTTTTTTTTTTTTTTTTTTTACAGCTTATAGGCTTACGTTTGACCGCCATCTCACCTGTTGGTAAGTGATGATGCGGTCGAAGATGTAGCACGCTTGCCTAGAATGTACCTATTTACTCTTCGCTTGAAGACCCCTAAGTCGTAGTGATCAGGAAACACTGACGCCGGAAGAGCATTCCATTCCTTAGCTGTTCTAAGGATGAAAGTTGCAGCAAAGCGCTTCGTGCGGGCAGGAGGAATGTCTACCGTGTATGGGTGACGAAATTCCGTGCGTCTGGTCGTACGATAATGAAATGGTGATGGGGGGATTAAATTGTGTAATTCTTGCGCACACTCTCCGAAATGTATCCTATAGAACACCGAGAGGCGAGCGATTATGAAGTATGCGAGTATGAAGAGACTGGTGTTGTTGTTGAGTTATTTTATGTTTATAGTTCTAAGACAACACGGAACTGCGTAAATATTTAGGACTCGCACTTGATTACAGAGGCCTTTTTTGTGGAGAGTAGTTCCGCACGGTTGAATTAGGATTTCCCCCGATCGCAACGCCTAGTCTAGGTCGTTGACTGTCTACGATAGTTTTGAATAACAGATGCAGGTTATTCTGTTTATTTAATTAAAGAGATGTGTTTTCTTCGTCACGTCAACGGTTCATCAAAGGCTTACATTAGAGTAAAAATTACGGGGCATTTCACGCACGAGTCAATGACTATGATGCCTGAGAAAAAAATATAATTCTAGTAGGGTATTCTAGTAACGTCAGTTAGATTAACAAAAAATATTGGATACGTATTTTTTATTTATCAAATCAATAGAAATTGACAATGTTATAGAGCATCAAAATTCAGGAGTGGGCGCTCATGACGTCACTTGTATGTAAAAGTGTACTTACCCGTGATCTTTATCGTTTTTAGTTTAAATAACAAAAGAAAAAAATACGTGTCCAATATTTTTCGATTGTGTAAATGACGGACTTAATAGTTTTTTTTTAATAATCATCTAGCCTATTGTTACAAAACTAGACAGAGCCTGTAACTACGGTTAGTGGAGACTGATACTTATAAGATACCCAGACACAGAAAAAACATATATTTTCAGCAATCTATGTCCTCTACCTTCGTCCACAGCGTAGACGGATTTAATACCAAGCTATGTTAATAATTCTCAGGGATCTCTGTGAGGAGTTCCGCCAAAAAATTACTACCATCATGCATACCGTAGAAAGGGTGCCGGTGTAAATAGAGGCAAACATAGGTGAGCCTCAAGTTGATCCAACGTACTTAGGAGCTTTGGCTCTGGTGTTCCAGGTTCGAGGAGGCAGTGAGCACTTTCTATCACACGCCTGACCCCGACTTTACAAAAATGCGAATATCAGGTTCCATTTGACGATCTCTGTGGCGCAAAAGCATCTGAGACGCAGAAGGTTGAGGGTACGATTACCACTGCGCGTCAAATGTCTGTATGATCTGCGAATATTTGTCTCGGGCCAGGGTGTTTTGTATGTATAATATGTAAGTATTCACAAAAAATTATGAACTATATCAGTCATGTGATTTCCAATATGGAGGGAGTGTAAAGGGTTCTAACACCCATCTTCGGAACCCTTTTTTTTTGTCGGTGTGAAAATGCGTTACGCATATCCTCAAACTCGGGGACTCGGGGAGAGTTGGAGGGGTCTGTCGGGCTCTCCGCCTGCGACTAGTTCTCGCTAGCTCGTCGGCCTGCCGACTAAAAACACACCGTGTTCCGTCGCTCACCGTAGTGTTAGTGCATCATCGAACCATTCATCGCCTGATGAAGGGCTCGACGCTGAACCAGCACTTGACGGGGTCATGGGGTCCCGGTAGGATTCTACCTCGGCCATGTCGGTATCTTCGGAACCCAAGCCAACCTCACCTGCACGTGGTGCACCCTGCTAACTAACAAACAGGGCTCTGGGGGCCGGCTGATTGTTCAGCCAGCTAAATTCCCTGGGCGCTGACGCCCAACGTGGGGAATATGGGTGTAAGGGCTAAGGGCTGCTTGTTTCCACCCTCCGACCTTACATGGAGAAGATGCTACGTAGGTTGATAGTTGTTTCCCTTACACGGCACCAACGATTCACTGATAGTTCATAGAGGGTTAGCTAGTTAGATTGAGCACGTAAACACCAGATTCACAAGTAAAGTTAGTGTATTCAAAGTTATGTTAATTACAAGGTAAAGGTGGCAAATCTTTCCTTGGTAGTGTCTCTGGCGCGAGTAGGTCACGTACTGAATGTTAAATGCTCTAAATTATTTGTTTCCGTAAAAGATGCAGCGCGTGCGATGCAAAGTAAATCGCAGCGCGCGCAAATTACCAAAATGTATGGTGAAACCGTACATGTTGGCAACCCCAAAAGAAGTTACTTAAAGTTAAAGTTAAATGACTACCAAGAGAAGATAAGCCAGTACAAAGCCAAGAAAGATTATTCATCGAAGTTAAACGCGACGTTGTCTCCGCCCTTGGTAGGCGACGGTTGGCGCTCTCGCCGTGCCCGTGGAGCCTCCATTGCCAGGGATGCTGCCTGGTCGTGCGCGGTCGGTTCGACCCTACCTTGCTTGGAGCATGGTTGAAGCTCTATGACTTCGATGCGTGGCTCTCTCGAGCGTTCTTGTTTGCTCTTGGCCTGTTTGTTGGATTGGTATTTCGTGACTACCCAGACGATGATGATGATGATTACGATTACAAGTAGAAGGTAGCAAATCGCATATTGATGTATGTCATGAGTAGTTATTTTTTGAGGGAGGATTTCTCTTTCCCTTTGATACAGGAGTCGTCTGTCAATGTCCTGGGTACCCTCCGCTTGTTCTAAAATATCCCATGGCACCTTGTGGTAGGTCAGGTTAACGATGTTATTGACCGTTGAGTTTAACAGTGGGATATTGATGTTAGACTCCATCTTCATGTTTGTGTTGTACTCGTTGCGTGAGTAGATTGTGAAGTCGTTGGATTGCAACAAGCATCCTTGCTTTAGAGTTACAAGGCCAGATGAAGTCATGACAAAAGAACTAACGTCATTCTCGCATATTGTGCGCAAAGTGCAAGCTCCGCAACAAATAGCCAGCCAGGTGTTAGGCGAATGTAACTCGACCCATACGTCACTGCATGACGTTTTTCTGATGTCACAGGGGGCGTTTGACCTATGACTAAGAAGTTTTGCCTCACATGAAGCGTTCTTGCTTTCGAAGCTGTAAATTGGCATGTTTTCATTACATACCAAATAATCTTGTTTCATAACAGTATACTGCTTTATCTCCTTTTCAGTTGGTGAGATGTAGGAGTTCTTCTTAAAGTTTACCGCAATGTACTGAGACTGAAGTTGTATGATGGCGAATTCTGTCTGGTTTCTCATGGGTATTGGAGTAACTTTGTATAACAGGAAATCTTCATCGGTTGTTAGTGGGATGTGGACTTCAAATAAAAAGTAGCTAGATGTAACTCGAGCCTTCACATAGAGTATCTTGTAAATATCTAAGATATCTTTCTTGACGTTTTCTAATGGCAGTGCTAATCTCTTTGGAAGGCTTCCAGCTATGATACTTAGTTGTTCCACTAGGTTCACCGGCGTCAGTAAATGTACATCCATGTGTCCTTTGTAGACATTGGTTAGTGTATCAAACAGTAGTTCTTGCATTTCTCTCAAGTTTTTGAGTAGTAGATAAGTGGATAATGATGCAGAATTGAAATAGCTCGATGCCATAATGATCTCCATGGTTGACTCAACCTTTGCTAGATTAGAGTTAGTTTCGTTCATGAACCTTTCAACTATGTTGAGCTGGTTGTGAATGTTTTCTTCCGTTTTCTTTAGTACCTTGTTTTCCAGTTCCACAATAGATGTTTGGTTTTTTATTAGACCAAGCATGTAGTTCTGGTTATTTTGGATGTTTTGGATGTCTTGGTGGTACTTGTCGGCAAAGTCTTGATCAAGAACACCGAAAAGGCTGTTGGCGATGGAGCCGATGCCGTTGATCAGCCCTCTCTTCTTGCGGCCGCTCATGTGTTGATGAGGAGTTAGTAAAATGCTGTTGTAGTGTCGCAGAAGTTCCATTTCATGAGATAATTGTCCAAGTGTCGTTTCACAATATCTCGGGTCAGTTTTGTGACAAAGGTCAATTAAGTTCTGAAGATAGTTTTCTACACGTTGTATACTATCCCAATAGTTAGTTAAGTTATAGTACATAAGAAGTGTCCACTCATCATGTATTGTTTGCATTTTGCCGAGCGCATCATAATAAACTGGCCGGTCGGACTCAAAGCTTGTAATATGAGCGCTTGGTCGCGTGCCACTACCGGCGCTATGTACTCCGGTTACTAATGTAAACAATGTTACCAATAGGGTTATAAATGTGTTACTGGCGGTCTTTTTTGTTTTGTAAGAGTTTGACGCGTTTTGTTTTGGTTCAGTCGACGACGTTTCGCCCTCTTCATCTCTCAGTTGTTGTGGATTCTCCGTTTCTATAGGGAGGGGTGAAAGTTTCACGACGGGACGTTTAAGTATGCCTGATTGGGTTTTAACAGTTGTTACTCGTACACGGCCGTCGGAACCTGGATGAAGTTCTATGACCCGCCCCATCGCCCATTTTCCGGGAGGCATGTTATCATCCTTTATCAAGACGATGTCACCCTGTTGAATGTTTTTCATTGGTTTTTTCCATTTACTGCGACTTTGTAGTTGAATTAGATATTCGTTAGACCAGCTTTTCCAAAACTGTTGTAGCATGTTCTCAGTTAATTGCCATCGTCTACGAATGTCGATAGTTTTGATGTCGCTATAGTCCGAAAGAGGTAGAGTGAGTATTGGGCTGCCGGTAAGAAAGTGTCCAGGTGTTAGGTAGTTGTAGAATTCCTCCGGGTCTTCCGTTAGTGGACATAAGGGCCGGGAGTTCATGCAGGCTTCAATCTTCGTGAGGAGTGTTGTAAACTCTTCGTAGGTGAGTTTTTGTTCGCCTAGAACACGTCGTAGATGGTATTTTAAGGACTTTACTGCAGCTTCCCAGAGCCCGCCTGCGCTTGGCCAAGCAGGAGCATTAAAATGCCATTCAACTTCGAGTTTTCCGATTTCGGTGAAGAATTCTGGTGATAGGACTTGTCTGAACTCTTCAAACTCTTTGCGTAACACCTTGGCAGCTCCGATGAAGTTGGTGCCGCAGTCGGAGTAGACGTGCTTTGGAGTGCCGCGCCGCGCGCACATTCGTTGGAATGCCGCTAAGAATGTTTCTGTAGTGAGGTCCGATACGAGTTCAATGTGCACAGCTTTTGTTGCCATACACACGAAGATTGCAATGTAGCCTTTGGACGTTTTCACACCTCTTCCTTTGTTCAGTTTGACTTCCACATGGCCTGTGAAGTCGACGCCAGAATGCGTAAAAGGTCTGGAAGGTTGTGCTCTTTGTTGTGGTAGGTCGCCTAGGAGTTGGTAAGTTTCGGTTGGCTTATGACGGTGACAGCGGATGCATTGACGAAGTCTTGTTTTAACTGCTCTGTTGCCGCCAACGATCCAGTACCGCTGTCTTATGTAGGCTAACGTCAGTCGCGCGCCTCCATGTAGTACCCTGTCATGTGCTTGTTCTATGACTAGTTGCGTCAGTCTTCCATTTCTTGACAAAATTATAGGATTTTTCATCTGGAAAGGCAAGCTGGAGTTTTTAAGGCGACCACCAACACGAATGATGCCCCTTTCGTCCAAATAAGGGTTAAGTTTGCATAAAGGACTTTTATTACAAACCGTTTGTTTTTTAAAAAGTTGTTTGTATTCTTGTTCGAAGTCTATTTGTTGAAAATGTTTTAATATAAGTTCATTCGCAGTAGTCAATTCGCTGGTAGTTAGGTAGTTAGTGTCAAATTTCGAGCCATTGAGTACACTTATACTAAAGCGTCGTATCCATGCCGTCACACGTATTATGCGAGATAATGAACTGCATTTGTTTATAAGTTCGTCGATAAAATGTGTCTCGTGAGTTTTGCGTAGGGCTGTCACCGTTGGCTTGAGTCCTTTGTTAGTTGTATGTAGACACATTGGTACTTTCTGGTTTTCAAAAGTCTGTATAAAGTCAGGTCCTTTCCACCAAAGGTCGAAATTAAATAGTTTTGTTGCGTACATTCCTCGTGATGCACAGTCAGCGGGGTTGAGCTCCGATTTCACGTAGCGCCAGTTTTCAGCCGGAATGACCTGTTTGATCTTACTCACCCTGTTGGCAATGTATCTTTCCCATCTTGTAATATCTCCCTGCAGCCAGGCGATCACAACTTGGGAGTCACTCCAAGCCTGTATAGTTACGGTGTGTCCTTTAAAAGCTAAAACCGCTTTTTCTGCTAGTTGTGACAATAGAAGGGCACCACAGAGTTCCATACGAGGCAGCGTAATCTTTTGCGCCAGCGGGGCAACCCTAGTCTTAGCTGCAAGTAGATTTATTGTAGGTACGCCTTCGTTAGTAACACGGCTGTAGATTACGCACGAGTATGCTTTTTCGCTTGCGTCGCAAAAACATAGTAGGTCAATAGGCCCGTGCGTCCAGCCCAGCCATCTGTTTAGTTTAATTGTTTTGATTTGATGAAGGTCGGTTTTCAGTTTGACCCACTCTTGCTGTAACTCAGTAGGTAAAGTTTCATCCCAAGCAAGTTTACTTGTCCAGACCCTCTGAAATAGCAGTTTGGCAGCCACAGTTATTGGCGCCAACCACCCCAACGGGTCATACAGCTTCGAGATCTCAGATAGAAGATGGCGTTTAGTTAGTTGTTGCCGCGGTTTTTCTTCTAAGTCCCAGTAGAATGTAAATGTATCATTTGTAGTGTTCCAACCGAGTCCAAGAGTCTTTTTTGTATCTTCATGTTTAAAGTCAAATATTTGTTCTGTTGATATTTGATCATTACTCAAGTTTTTTAGTAAAGCCTTATTATTAGACGACCATTTCCGCAAGTTCATACCGGCGCCTTTAAGTAAGTTAATGAGCGACGATTGTAGTTGTTGAGCTTCGGAGATAGTGTTGTGGCCGCTAATTAAATCATCAACATAGAACTCCTCTTGTAGCGTTTGAGCAGCTTCGGGGTGCATGTGACCGTCGTCTATGGCAAGCTGTTTCAATGTTCTCATCGCGAGCCATGGTGCACTCTTCATGCCATATGTCACTGTACATAGGACATAATCTTTCAGTTTTTCTGAGGGCGCGTTTCGCCAGATGATCTTTTGCAGTTGCTGTTGTTCATCTGTGATCCAGATACAGCGGTACATTTTCTCTATGTCTGCAGTGTAGGCGTATCTGTAGGACCGCCATTTCAGAATAAGAGCTTGAATGTTTTTCTGCATGTTAGGGCCCTTCTCTTGTAAGTGATTGAGACTAAGACCGGTTGATGTTTTTTGAGAAGCGCTGAACACCACTCTAAGTTTTGTTGTAGTTGAATGCTCCCGTAGAACGCCGTGATGTGGTAGATAGCATTCTGGTTTAGTTGTGATTAAGGGCGCTGGTGCCATATGCTTAAGTTCTGTGTACTCTTTTATAAAGTCTCTGTACATACGAGCGAGTTTCGCGTTTCTTTCGAGCCGTTTTTCAAGCTGTAAAAATTGTGAGACGGCAATAGATCGGGAATTGCCTATATTTTCTTCGTAATTTGGAACAAAAGGCATTTTCACAATATATTTTCCATCTGAACTTCGCTGTACTGTTTTTGAATAGTATTCTTCGCACTGATCGTCCTTGGAGATGTCGTCCTTGCTGTCCTGAGTGATATCCTCGTGTTCCCAGAACTTGCTAATGCTGTTGAGGTCCACTAGAACGGCATGACAATTGAAAGTTTTCATTTTGCCACACAGAATCCATCCTAAGTGCGTTTGTTGTGCAACAGGAGCATGTTGACTTCCTTTCAGGACTCCCTCAAGGATAACATTCGAGTATACATCAGCTCCAAGCAGTAGATCGACCGGGCGAGATTTGTTGAAGTCAGGGTCAGCGAGCTTTAAGTTTTCTAAGTGTGGCCAGTTTGGCGTATTAAAGGATGAGTTAGGTAAGTTATTTGTAAGTTTTTTCAAAATGAGCGCTTGAGTTTCAAACGCATAGTCGGAATGTATCGACTGGCAGTTTAGTTGCAGACGTCCTTTGCAGTCTCCTGAAAGCGCTCCAACTCCCGATATTGTGGCGCTCATCCGTTTTCTAGGCAATCGAAGTAGTTGAGCGGCTTGTTCAGTGATCAAGTTCACTTGTGAACCTTGATCTAGGAGAGCACGAAGTGTGACGTAAGTTCCACTTGCAGATTTTATCTTAAGTTGAACCGTTGTAAGAAGTATCTCCAAGTCATTATTAGCGAGATGATTGGAGCTTTGTTGAGATGAAGTTGATGCCGAAGGAGTTACCTTATTATTATGTAACATAGTGTGGTGTCTCTTGTTGCATTCTTTGCAAGTTTTTGCTGACGAGCAGTCTGCGTCGCCGTGACTAAATAAACAATTTTTACATAAATGCAATTTTGATACAAGGTTGTTTCGTTGTGTTGTATCCATGTCGATGAATCTAGGACAATGCATCAGCACATGTCTTTTTTCACAGTGAGGGCACGTAATAAAAGCAGTATGTAATGTTTTTGAATGTTTTCTCTGAAACTCATAGTTATTTTTCTTGTGGGAATAATGTTGGTTGGTAGATTTTTGGGAAGCAGATGTTAGTTTTGGTACTTCTTTCTTAGCAGTTTTCATGCCTTCGTAAGCCATGAATTTGCTTTCTATAAAGAAAAGAAACTGATCCAAATGTGGTAGCTCTCTATGATCTTGTAGATCTTTCATGTAGTCTGTGTATGTGGTGGCGTCAAGTTTCTGCGACATGAGATGGACGATAAGTGGGTCCCAAGTAGATGTGTTCAATCCAATGTTCGTTAATCCGTTCATACATTCAGTGATGACATCATGCAACTTCTTCAAGGCTTGGCTATCAGGTTGGCTGATAACGGGTGAATTGAGCATTATGTTAACAAAAGAGGTGAACTGAAGACGATGGTTATCGTAGCGTTGAGACAGTATGTCCCAACAAGAGCTATAGTTTTCAGCACTGATGTGAAGATGTTGTACCAATCGCTCAGCCTCTCCGCGCAATTTCGTCTTAAGGTGTTGCATTTTCTGAGCCTTGTTGATCATTGGGTTGTTATGGATGGTTTCTAGAAAGAGATCTTTGAAAGAAATCCACTTTGAGTAACTGCCGGAAAATTCGGGAACCTCAATTCTTGGTGCAGATTGTTGATAATGCACTGTCGACCAAATCTTAGAGTTTATGTTTCTCTTCAGTTCATCGTACTTATCCTCTATCGACACAAATATATTGTAGTAGGTGATGTCAGAGCCTTTCAGTACGGCCTCCAACTCCCAATGAAGTTTGTCGATCACGTCCCACTTAGACTTCAAAATAGACAGATGATCATCCAACTCCCATTTCTCTGTCATAGTGTTTAAGTTAACTTTAGACATCGCACGATCAAGCGCCTTGAAGTTACACTCTTGTCGTGTTAATAAAGTTTTCAAATGTTCATCGGTGGTTTCTTCAACGGTACCGCTTAAGTCAAATTTTACAGTTTTGCATTCATGTAGTTGATTCAATAAGCCATCCATATCATTCTTCGTTTTCTGATAGAGTTTCTGAGTTTTGGTGAAAACATCTTCCGTAAAGTAACTATGAGTCTTATCCTCAATAGCTTCAAGGAGAGTCATATGACGCCTCTCGAAGTCCCGCCATTGATTTTCGAGGGACTGGAGTCGAATACGAAGATAATCTTCCGTCTTCCTAGATTTACTATCTTTGGCATAGTTAGAACAAAGATTTTTGATGTTGTTGAAGCACTCCTCTTGTAATTTTAGTACTTCCATGTTATCGAAAGTCTTATTTATGTAGTAAAGAGATTAGAGAGTTAGATCGCTTCGGCACGTAGTTGATGGTGACGGAACAATGGATGTTAATGTTAGGTAGTTTCTAGATTGGCCACGTAGCTGACGGTGACAGAACAATCTATGTTGTTAGTTAGCTTCTAGCTCGGCCACGTAGTTTACGGTGACAGAGGAGAGCAGTGCTGGTTCACGACGAGAAGACGACAGAGTTTCCGTGGACTTCTGGTCGGTATAGGTATTCAGCTTCCCGTACTTATATGACAATATGTGCGCCTTCTCAATTTTACTGGTGATTCCCGCTGGTGGGAGGCCAATTCAACCGATTCGCTATCGTCAAGAAATACAAAAAAGCATAAATACCTTGTTTCCTCGAAGGACAAAAATGTAAGGGCTAAGGGCTGCTTGTTTCCACCCTCCGACCTTACATGGAGAAGATGCTACGTAGGTTGATAGTTGTTTCCCTTACACGGCACCAACGATTCACTGATAGTTCATAGAGGGTTAGCTAGTTAGATTGAGCACGTAAACACCAGATTCACAAGTAAAGTTAGTGTATTCAAAGTTATGTTAATTACAAGGTAAAGGTGGCAAATCTTTCCTTGGTAGTGTCTCTGGCGCGAGTAGGTCACGTACTGAATGTTAAATGCTCTAAATTATTTGTTTCCGTAAAAGATGCAGCGCGTGCGATGCAAAGTAAATCGCAGCGCGCGCAAATTACCAAAATGTATGGTGAAACCGTACATGGGCATATCCCTCTTTATTATGTTTTCTATGTATGATATGTATGTATTTACAAAAAAAAATGTATCTATGTAGTATATCAATCATGTGGTTCCCATAATACAAACTCTGCTTACTTTGGGGCTACATTATGCCGTGTGATAACGTCCAGGATTATTTATTTTAATTATTTATTTATTTATTTAGTTATTAGGGGAGGTCTATGTCCAGAAGTGGACTGATGTGAAGTGACTGATATAGGCTAGTGTGGTATGTGTGGTGGTTTCCATTATATAAGTCTGCTTAGTTTGGGGCTAGATGATGCTTTATGATGGTATCCAGCATAATTATTATTTATTGTACTATAGAATTTAAGCTTAAATTAGACTCTACGACTGGTTGCAAAATTTATGATTTATTCCGATTGCAGTTTTTATGAATGCTTAGACTCGTTCTTTCGGTGAAAGCTTTTCATATTTTAATTAAATTCTGTTTAACGGTTTTACTAAATTAAGAGCTTATAATTGCAAAGGTTATTCCGAAAGTTAGATCTAGAAACTGTTTTAATTAACTAAAACGCATTTCACTAATATTATAAATTGGAAGTTTATTTGGATGTTTGAAATAAAGGAGTACCTAGTTCCCGACAAAACAGCTTCCCTGATTGAGCTGAAACTGTAATATAAAAATCTTATCAGAAATAAGCTATTCAGGGTATGAGTGGTTCTAAGAGGGTGTAAGGGGTTCCAATATCCTTCTCGGAATGCCAGCCAACCTCACCTGCCCATGGTGCACCCTGCTGTATTACAAACGGGGCTCTGGAGGCCGACTGAATCGCGGCATAGGCATAGCGCATCCTAACACCGGCACAGATAAATTCCCTGAACGCCGACAGGCAGCAGCGTTGGCGGTGCGAGAGGCGTGCCCTGAAAACTGCATGTCCAGCGTGGGGATTATGGGCATACCCCCCTATATTAGGGGAGACAGGTAGATTGATATAAGCTGATGCGGTGTAGTTTTTTTTTTAATAATGGGTTAGCTCTTGACTTCGAGGCTTGCCTAAACAAGTAGTTTGGAAGCTATTCAGGTACAAAGCAATCGGAACCTGCGGTTTCGTTTTATAATTTAGGAATTTATGTCTTTCGATTATTTTTATACACATACTTTTTCCTCGATCGATCCTCGAGGATCAAGTTGAGAGGCATAATAATAAGAAGACCTAAGCCTCGCAAAAGCGGGTCAAAACTGCTGATAATGATGATGTTGATACCATTTGGTTTCAAAGACTGCTGATCGGTTCTATGTTCTGTCTCGAAGTCTGAGTGTTTTGTGATGATCGGTAGTCAGACACTGAAGTGTTTTTCTATTCCTTTAGTAACCAAAAATAAATTAATTGGATGTCATGTTTTCAATCCAAGCAAAATGTTCGTCACTGTCCTTTGTATACTTGTTATGTAACGAAACCTGTGTTCGAAGGACCATTGCCCCCAGTCTGTCTGGCTCCTAGTCGACCCGCACAGCGCTAAATAATAGGAAAAGTAAATATTCAATCAAAATCTGTTTACTAGGTACATTGTTTTAATATAACTGGTAGGTATTTTACCTATATCTGTTAAGGATTCGATAAGCGTTATTTTATAACAGAGGAAATTTCCTCGATGCGTCAATGTACCTAACCTATCAAAATAATATGTACGTAAATAATAAAGGCACATTATCAAAAAAAAAGATTTTATTCTCTGTGTCGCTTAAAGTTCGTTTCGCCAATGCTTTCTTGTTCGACCACAACCTTCCCTTCCATGATTTTATCGTTTTTTTTCTGACTTATGTAAAAATCAAGCGTTATATTTTAAAATTAAGTAAATTCATTAAAAATATTAAATCTTGATTTACTATCAGATTAACTCTAAAATAATAATTACCTATGCATTTTGTGCTAGAATTAGACACCGCCGAGTAAATATTTTGTAGGAGGTGTCCATTTTATCCTTGGATTAATGTGCGGATTTGATTCCCACCGCGGGACAAATGTTTGCATTATTTGCAGATGTCTCAGGTCTGGGTGTTTCCTATTTGTAATATGTATTTATTTACAAGAAAAATGTGATTCCCATAACACAAACTCTACTTAGTTTGGGACTACATGATGCTGTATGATGGTCTGCAGCTTATTTTATCATTATTTGTACGATTACAAATACGTTCCGGAATTGAATATTACCAACGACTGGTATGCGTAAGTATAGGTACTTATTCAAAGAAAAAAATTTGGTAATCTTAGATTTGAACCTACGAGCATTAGATCAGATGTCGGGGCACCTTCGGCTAGGCCACCAAGGCACTTACTAGTTCAATATCGGCATCGGGAGATAGCGTAGATCGTGACGCGGCGACTGCGACGCGCCTTATCGCAGCATCGCTTCGTGGCCGTCGTAAATAATGTGCAACTTTTACCGCCACGCCCCCACCGTGCTGCGAACACGGAATACCATGAGACGACTAAGCATTATTGACATTCTTCTTCGTATGAACTAGTGATCAACTCTGGTAACGGAGTTCAAGTCCACATTTTAACATGAAAACAATAGAGGTCCACTTCTGTACGAGAACGCAGATCAGATTGTGACCTATCATAAGTAGAGAATAGCAGAGAACTGTAAATAATGCAATGCAGCTCATTTCCACATACAGTTTGATGTTTGTGACTATGTTGTGGAAATGAGATGTGGAATAATAAATACCAACATCATATGGCCCCAAACAGAGCTTGTATTATGGGAACATATTACAACTACATAGAAAACACCCAGACAAATGTGCAAAATGAGTAATTACATTTATATTGCGGCGGTAATCGAACCCGCAAAATATGAAATGTGCTGTATTCAAAACTATACTTTTAAAATTGATTGATTACTTGTTCTATTTAGGATTAGCTTGGCCCTGATGGGATACCTATAGCTAAGGATTTGTAATGCGAAACTCTTTCTTGTATAAGAAAAGACCTCGTTAAAATCACTCCAACCAGACACTTGCTTGATTTGATGCCGAAACGAATCCACAGCTTATACGTAGGGATATACTCAAAATGTGTCTGTCAAATTGACCTCAAAGACAAGGGAGAGCAGGGCTTTGGCAGTCAGAGGCAATATGTTGGCCCGCAGATTCTCTCGTTGTACTGAACCGGTGACGCGGTTCAAAGCGTATTGCCAGAGCCTCTACACGGGGAATCTATGGGTTCAGCATACCAAAAGATCGTTTGATGTCCTGCGTATACAGTATAATAATATATTCGGGATGATGTTGGGGTTGCCCAGATTCTGTATGTTCTGTTATGTTTGCTCACTATCATATAGAAGGATTTCATGACGTCATGCGTAAAAAAAACACATCCTTGACGAACAGAATTCGGAGCAGCTGCAACAGCATCTTGATATCAGTAGTAGAGAACTGCTACTTACAAGTCTCCTGCCTGGAATTGTTTTGTGCAGAGAGTGACTGATAATGGAATCTATTTCCGATACAAGTAATTTTCTGACCTTTTCCTTTTCATTTTCTTTTTGTGTTTCGATATTTATGTGAGGGTTGTGTTCCTAATGTTTGTTAATATGGATTTGAGTTGTCCAAAATAAAACATTTTTATTTTATTTTAAAATACTAATAAAATTAGTTTTATATGAATGTCGACTCCCTTCTCTATAGTTTCGTAGGCGCAATAGACGGTTCGGTTCGGCCAAACCACGGTAACACTATCGCAGTCGTGGCCATAGCGTTGTTTTTGACTGAAAACGGTGCACGCGCGCTTCGTGTTGTGCGCCAGGCCATGAAACTAGCAGCCGTTGCGTTGGATCTTTTTTTTCAATAAACACAAGTGGTGCTTATTTGGATTGGGATATCTTCATTTCATGTTTAAAATCCTGTGTTTGAAGATTCCCCTCTTTTCTATGTAGTTTTAAAGAACACTTGAATTTGATGCTAATAGAATTTTTGGGTGAAATATTTGGGTTCTGTAGTAAGTTTAGGTTAGGTTAGGTATCAATGTATTTACAAAAAAATACAGATATGTACTTAGTACAAGCTCTGTTTGGTTTAGAGCTTTATGATGTCGTGTTTTCGAATATAAATAATGATGATGGCTTTGAAATAGAGTTAATAGGCGTCTTCTGGGAAAGCTTGCACAATCGCTGACTTCATCATTGCCAAGCCTAGATCTATTATCATATCACACTTTTATCATAAATTTGAAAAGAAAGTGTGTAAAGTAAAGAGTGTGTGAGAGTAATTCAATTCCTCGGCTAAACAGATTAGGATGAAACTTGAATATGCATTGTTTGTGACCTGGAATAAGATAAACTAATTTTTATCCCAACACCATGTAAGCGAAGCCACGGGAAGAGTAGAAACGTAGTTAATAAACTGGCCAAGTGCGAGTCGGAATTGTGCAAGAAGGGTTCCGTACGGTGTTATGGGAGCCTGAATTTTATGGGAGGGAGGATATTTAGTTTTCAGTATTTGTTGTTATAGCTGCAACAGAAATACATCAACTGTGAAAATTTCAACTGTCTAGCTATCACGGTACATGAGATACAAGCAGGCAGATTATTTTTTATTCTGTGCGTGTTAAATTTGTAATTTTTGTCAAATTTGACCACAACAGAGGTTTTAGGTAACAGAGGTTTTAGGTAGAGTTTAATGGCCCCAAAGCACCCCTACAGCCAGAGACCTACCAGGCTAGCGGCTGACTAAACGCGGCAGTGTTTACACGAGATCCCGACCACTGGCCAGCGGCTACGGACAAAATCTAAGCGGATATTAAATTTATATCGACCACCGCGTGTATATTGAGGCGTTGTAACTTCTCTGTTATCCAAGTTACTCCGTGGCTAAAATAAACGAGTCCTACTAACTAAAATACCATCAGGATCAATGGATAGTAATTCCTAATTAAATAATTATTTTTATCAAGCTTCGATGTCCCTCTGGGCAAATGACCTCACTCTCCCCATTCACCCCTCTCCTCTATTGTGGACTTCTCAATCAGGGTTTTTTTTATCATGATAGGCGGTTAACCCTTCAACGAACCCTCCTCTTTTATTCGGGCTTCTGATCGACAGTGTAGACTGCTCCACACAAGCACAGTCACCCCTCTCCTATGCTATAGATATATACATAAAAAAAGCCGGATTTCAAACCCTAACGGGATGAAGCAGAGAAAGTACTCTACGCCGCCACCTGCGAGTCTATACACAATAACTAATAAAACTATAGACATGTGCAAGATAGGTACGTAATAAATATCATGAAAACCAAGCGAACGCGTTAGTTTTGAATAATTTTACGTCTATCGTGAGTTTTGCGAGACCTTGGAAATAGCGACATTTTAAATGCAAATTGCCGTCTGTCTGGATCTAGCAATTATTACCTGCCTGCGATGCCTAACTAGATATCTATATTTTGCTAAGATTTTAGTTGATATGCAATTATTTAATTCTCAATACTGAAATCCGAAGACAAACCAAGGTCAACGATATCGGAATACGGGTAATGGAGCTCAAGTGCAGTTGTAGTGTAAGGGTTCTATTCTAACCAAGCTAACCTCACCTGCCCTTGGTGGACCCCGCTGTTTATCAAACAGGGGGCCGGCTGCGCGGCGCGGCCTAACAGCAGCAGCGTCGGCGGTGCGAAAAGCTATGTCTTGCGATCCCAACCCGTATGCCAAGCGTATTGAAGTTTTTTTAAGCTATTGCATAGCTTCTATCGAGGGCCTTGAGCGCGGGGACCGAATCCAGAAATTCTGTAACGAAAAAAAACCTCACGCTCCCCACTCCGACGGGCACGGAGGTTTGGCTTGAAGGCCGTGCATTGTCTAACGTCGTTTCTTTTCGGCAGTCTTCGACACGGTGTTTGTGTGCGTGCAACTAGACGTATTGTACGACTCTACGAAGCTCGTTTATTTAATAAAAGAAAAAAAATTGTTTTCTTATCGGTCACTACGCTCAAAAAGTGTAACTTGAATTAATATCAAAGAAAAAGAAATACTGCATAAATAAAATAAATAAATAATTATAATTGCATAAGTTGATACAAAATGCTATGCAATAGCTTTACCGCGGCAGTCCCCGAGTGCCACACGTATTTTTTATTTTATTTATAAGAACTCCCAACACAGGTTAACACCACACACAAAATAACATACCAAAGGATATAAGTCTTAATGCATCCGTAATTATAGGGTATCACAGCATGCGCATTATAAGCAACATATGATTATGGGCATATCCCCCTTCTGATTAGGAAAAGCCTGTGTCCAGCAGTGGATAGATATAGGCTGGTGTGGTGGATGCAATTATTTAGTTATCAATACCGAGATCCGAAGATGGACCAAGGTCAAGGATGTTTTCTGTGCAAACGTCTCGCACCGTGGCCCGAACCTCGTCACTCATTCCTCAAGTCCTCACCGCGCCCACGCTTCCTGGATGTGGATGAAGAGCCTTCCCAGATGGGCGATTTGCTCGCGCGAGTTGGTCACGCGACTGACATGCGTATCCAATCAGGGTTGCTGAATATCACGTGGAATATGAAGTGCGAGCACATACCACGTGACTTTCAGCAAGCCTGATTGGATACGCATGTCAATTGCGCGAGCAACACGCACGAGTAAATTGCTCATCTGGGAAGGCTCTGAGTCCCTTTTGGGATTTCATTGCGGATGGGTGGACGGTGGTTTTGGTGGAATGCCTCACTCTGTGAGTGACGTATGCTAGAATGTTCATTCTTATGATGAATCTTTGGTATCATATTTTTATTATATTTGTTTAGTGCTTACCTAACTTCATAACATGTAATTTACATAATAGTTTTTAAATAGATTTACTGCCCAAAATTTTTCTTTTTTATTCGAAAGCATACAAATAAATCGAGGCTATGTGGCATATAGGTAATCAAAAGAAAGCATAGGCTTTCTTTTCATGATGATGATGATGATGATGATGATGATGATGATTAATATCTACTTTTACAATATTTAATACAACTGGACAAAAATACTGTAGTTAAATTAAAGACGGAATTGATTTTAGTTTGATATTTTCATGTCGCTCTTTTTCTTGTCCTGTTCGCGTATTTTACATCTCGTTCACTCAATGACGTTTTTAAATATCGCCTTAACACCTTGACTGCGGGCCCTCGGGCATCGCGCGGAGGATCATGTCCAAGTTAGAGCTACGCATATAGTTCAGTTGTGTTTTCAGTACCTATATCAGTGCTGTCGCACTTAGCGAAATCATAGAATAAGTAAAATTAAGGCCTAATATTTGTCTCTACGTACGGGTTTAAATAAAGTTTATAAGTTTTTTTAATAAGATACCTATTTAGATAAGTTTAAAACACCTAACGCATTTTTTTTTTTTTTTTTAGTTATCTACGAATAGTGTAATTAAGAGCGAGTCTTTTTATGCACTTCGACGAACCTGTAACAGGTTTTAGTGTTTTTTTTAAATAAACGTAACAGTATCTTTTTGATTAATATATGAATACAATTGAGAAAAAATAATTTATTACATATAATGCGGATCTCTTTATACAAGTTCTGCTACGATAGGGATTAGGTATTGCTGTGTGTAGTATCCGTGATTATTTATATATTAAATTTCAAGTCTCTTGGACTTGATGGTCATTAAGTCAGTCAGCTTTTTTACAGTTTTATAAATTATATTTTATCATCGAGATATTACATACTACTACTATAGAGTCGCAGTCTTCAAGTGAAAACTGACAAAAATCGTCCAACCGTATTTACGATACGGTTGGACGATTTTTAATAAACTTCAAAATGCCAAATTTGCACTAATTTAGACCTTATGTCGCTTATAAAGAGTACAAAGCCGGCGCAATTAACAGCGTGCGCCGAGTTTTAGTGCCGACAATTTTTTCCATGTTTGTTTGTGGTTTGTGGTAATATAGATATCTCGATGATTTAGGACATATAAAAAACATAGGACATATAAAAAATCTAGTCAAACTAGTTATATGCAAAACAATTTAGGCAACTCAGGCCTTGAGAGTAATTTTGGTGATTTACCCTAGATTTTAAATGATAATAATATTATTACAATGGATAATAATCATAAGTAATAACTGTCTAGACCATTGTAGTTTTATATAATGTTACAGTTTAAACAATCAAGTACCTCCATTTCCTTTTAAAATGTTAGCCTATTTGAAACGTGATTACAAAAAGAGTTGAATTACCTGTATATCTATCAACCTATATTTGTTTTTATTTGTGTGGAGTCAGTCATGGCATTTTCTGGGTCCCTCAAGTTTGCTTTAAATTGGCTATAACTTTTGAACCTTTGAAGTACGAAATATAAATTTTGGAGAACAAAATAGTACAATTTTTTCTGAGCCTATTCATGATCTCAATTACTATAAATCTCTCGTGGTCGTGCCAGAAAGGTTACTACCCAGCACGACCAAAGCCACTATGCTGTATCTTCAAAACTATAAGGGTACAATTTTTTTCTTCCTGGATAAAAAATAGTACATTTAATTTCATGAATTTGTACCATAAAGAAGTTACTAAAAGCTTCCATGGTCGTGCTGGATAGTATCACACGTCAAATGCGTAGGTAGGTAACCTGAGTACAGTGAGTGGTTTCCCCTCAACAAATTAAATTTATCATAGTTTAGTAACCAATTATTATCAAAAGGCTATCATCACCTTGCCTCTTTCTGCCTTGACGCAGCATTGCTGATTGCTGCCTTGTAAGTGGCAAGGTAGCAAGCTGTACTGGCACCTATTTGGTGCCGGAGAAATGAAAGGCACATAAGCACTTAATGCCTCAAGATACCTTCTCGAGGCAAGCAAAGCATGTTGTATGTTTGTATATATGACCTATGAAGTAATACTTTGATATAAAGTTGTTAGATTTTGACCACTCTGTTTAGCCGGTTTAAGACATTTATTTCTCCAATACAATTCACTTATGAGAGAAATACACATATCGGGAACTATAAGCAGCCTACAGAATCTATTTCGGTAGTGCCACCTTGAAGCTCGTCTTTTCGGATATAAAATTATAATAATTTGGCGGATTTACGCATCCTGACCTTCGACTGCGGCCAAACGCATTATTATCGTAGACATAATTTGTGCCATTTGCAGCTGAAGTGGCAATGAAGGAAATAAATGCAATAACCATTGAACAAATGTGGCCCTAGTAGGACTGAAACTAATATTAACTTTGAAAAGCTGGGTATGGCAGAAGCAATACCAGTGTAGAATAAATGAAAATGAGAGCTCTAACAAGTATGTGTGGTGCGATAGGTGGTTTGGGCATGTAGAAGGCATGAATGGCGAAGGTCCGCCTGTCACGCAGAAGGTTGCGGGTTCGATTCCCGCTACGGGACAAATGTTTGCATGTTCTGCAGATATTTGTCTCGGGTCTGGGTGTTTTCTATGTATGATATGTATATATTTACAAAAAAAAATGTATCTATGTAGTATATCAATCATGTGGTTCCCATAATACAAGCTCTGCTTAGTTTGGGGCTACATGATGCTGTGTGATAACGTCCCGGATTATATATATTATGAATGAAAGAAGATTGATGAAAAAAGTATTTATGGTGAGTGTGAATGGGACGGTTGGAAGGGGAAGACCTTGACGTACGTTCTGCGATCAATTCGGAGACGTGCTGGAAAAAGGTCAAGTCAGGAGTACCCTAAACCGACGAGCATGTATGAAGAATGTGATGAGAGTGAATGAAGAAAAAGAGGAAGCCAGGATCGAAGCAAGTGGAGATCCGTGGTCTCTGCCTACCACTCTGGGAAAAAGTAGTGACTGTATGTATGTATGTAATTTTGAAATTCCCACTAAATTCAAAAATGTTGTTAAACGTAACCTCTGTAATAAGGTTTATTATAAAATATCTGATTATGTAGATGACAAAAAAGCTTGGGATGAAACTATCTGCAACTCCCTCAAAAACAATGTAATAGTTAAGAATAGAGATTGTAATAACATGGACTTATTTCTTGCACTTGACTTGCAGAATTTCTTGCCAATTCTTCTCTGTTTAGTTGCGTTACGAATTGATGTAAATAAAAAAAATGACCTTCCAAAGTGTTCTACAGTTCTTACTGAATAAAGAAATTTTGAATGTTTGATTTTTTTTAAACAATATTTGTTAAAAACGCAGACACAAAGGACAACGCAACGCATTATAAATTCGTCTATCTAATTCTAGACAGTTTAGATATGGCCGGAAAGTAGTTTAACTAGTTATACATCGAAACCTGATCACTAAAGCGATGCAGTAGGTACAATTTCGAAGTGGGAGTGTTAAAAACGCACGCTGCAGACACATTACTTAATGTAGATAACGGTTGAGGATGTCTATAATTATAGTGAACTAGCTGTCGCGTCGTTTGCGTGTATATGTTTTCTGTCTGTCACGTAAAATGATTCCATATTACGCGGAACCCTAAATATGTACGGATTAAAAGTACCAACCTATACCAATACCTACCCCTGCCCGTAGCTGTTCCCGCTTCGTTTTCCGTTCCCGTTGCCGTTGGCAAGGAATCGCCAAGTCAACAGCCGGTTAAAAAACATAGTTATGATGAATTTTTTATATTCCTGACTTGAGGAATAATTGGTTCCCTGAAAATGGGTTACGTCCTTCTCCAAGGTTCCATGTAACTCTATGCCTAAATTCATTTAAATTATTACATTATAGTAAATTTTTATTTCACTATGAATGCATAATTTATACATTCTTATAATGAATTACCTATTTTAAGAAAATTCTAATATGGCAGATTGATGTAATGGATTTAAACCCCATTTATAAAAGAACATCCTTTTTTTGCTTTTAACATGGTGATAAGTTTTCAGATTAAAGAGGTAAGTTTATTTTATTATTAGGGCTAGATTTCAATGTTTCTTAGAAAATATTTTTTATGATACTTGAAGAAAGAACAAGCAAATGACCCACCTCATGTTAGGTGGTAACCATTACCTATCACAATGCATCGTTATACGTTTTTTTGGAAGGTGCTCTACGATGCAATGCCCTGCGTCCATCAACTTGAGACAGGATGATAAGTCTTATTTCAATGTGAAGAGTAGGTGGAAAAAATGTAGCAAAGTCTAATCATTCTTTTAATCATTACATTTTTGTAATTCATGCCAGCAAATATTCGCTTCCTAAAATAGTTTTTTTAATATTAGGTTAATGATTGAGGCGATGATTTATTGCAATGTTAATATAAAAATATTTAGTTGTCTCAAATTAGCTGTAACAAATTGCTAAAGATAGAAAAAGACTAGAAGGGCCGTGGGGAGGCTTTTGCCCAGCAGTGAGACAGCAACGTAGCATTATGTAATCATTACTTTTAGCTCTGTAAGCAACTTATCGTTTTTAATTATTTATTGTTATTTTATTTCTATTATTTTTTCTATCATTTATTATCTATTTTATGTCATTTCTCCTGACGCATTTAACAAATAAAGTATCAATCACCATTCAAATTAGGTCAGTTAGGTTAGGGTCAGCCTTCCTACAACTTTTCTTCCACTTCGCTCTATCTACTGGACCGAAGTCAGTGTACGGAAATTACTAGGTTTACATACAATAATAAATTGGTGATCAGAAGCCAATATCGATCTAAATTCAGGATCAATAACCGAGGAGTTCCTCAGGGGAGTATTCTGGGACCATTACTGTTCCTGCTGTTTATAAATGACTTACCTAGCGTGACACAGCACAAATGTTTACTGTTTGCAGATGATACTACTTTAATAATGAAATGCTTAAATAAAAATAATTATGCAGATGACATTAATAACGCAATAAATGACATAGTGACATGGTTAAATGAAAATAAATTAATGATTAATATAAATAAAACAAAAATGATTCAATTTAGAAATTATAAAGCGTTACCACCAAAATTAAACATTAAATATCAATCTTCTAGTATTGAGAGTGTTGAGTCGTCACTTTTTCTAGGCATCCAAATCGATCAGCATTTAAGTTGGAAACAGCATATTGACTATATTTGCAACAAACTAAATAGGTTTGTTTATGCATTAAAGAGAGTTAGGAAAACTGTCTCCCAAAAAGCTTCGATGGCTGCGTACCATGGTTATGTGTCTTCTGTGCTACTTTATGGATTACCACTATGGGGAAATTCTGTAGATTTACCTAGAGCTTTTAAAATGCAAAAAAAAAATGCAAACGAGCTGTATGCGGAGCCTGGTTTTTAGAAAGCTGTAAGCCACTGTTCCAAAAAACTAAAGTGTTGCCTCTGCCATGCATGTACATAAGGGAAATTTGTATTTTTATTAAACAAAACCCTGACGTTTGTGTTACACACAAGGAAATGCTAGAAAGACATACTAGGCATAAAAATAGAATTTTCTTGCCGAAACATTATACACATTTTTTCGGCAGTAATGCATTCTGTATGGCAGTTAAAATATTTAATAAATTACCTATGGATCTTAAAGAATTACCCTTATCTTTATTTAAACTTAGGCTTAAGAAATGGTTATTGTTAAAGTGTTTTTACTCAATCAATGAATATTTTAATTTCAAATAGTTTTTGTCAATTTGTATTAGTGTATTGTAGTTAGGACGTGGAGCTAAACCAATAATTATTATAACATACGTATTTAAGAATTATGACAAAATGACATGTATATTAAATTAATTAAACCAATCTTATGACTAAATATTCACACACCAGGACAACAACTGGTAGAATGTACATTGTTCAGATTTTATCTACTTTTAACCCAGTGTAAACTATTTACATACATTCAGTGAATAAATGATTTATCTCTTATCTCTTGACGTCTGCATCGGAAACATTGCATGCTACCATGTCTCTACGCAACAACTCTGTCCAAGTTGTCTTAGGTCTCCCTCTAGATTTTCTACCGGAGACGGACAGTTCCTGTACCTGGTTGCCAACGTATTCAAGTGAACGTCTCTCGACATGCCCATACTATCTCAGCCTACTCTTTTGCAGCTTATCGGCGATATCACGGACCCCCAGGCTGCCTCGTACGTACTCGTTTCGAATTTTGTCGCACCTGGTAACTCCAACCATCCACCATAGCATCTTTATTTCGGCAACAAGGATAGCATGGACATGACCCTGTGTGACCGCCCAGGTCTCGCTGCCATACATAAGCACGGGTCTTATTATGCTCTTATATCTGCTTTAACTAATTCTTTATAAATATGTTGTGCAATAAATATATCTATCTACCTACTTGATTGAAGATGGCACAAGTACATAGCCCACCTGATGTTAAATGGGAACCATTACCTATCACAAAGCATTGTGAGTCACGCAAGTTGGGAACGTACTTTGCGACGCAAAGCTCTACGTTCAATAACTTGAGGCAAGAAGGTGATAAGCCATGTGCCTGTAATTTCACCGGCACCCGCCCCTTTATACCAAAACACAGCAATGCTGCATAAGGCAGAAGTAAGCATGGTGATCGTACTTCCCCGGTCGAACCCTTCACAAAGAGTTCTACAACTACTCACCTTACCCATACATAGAAATCATTAATTAATATCGTCAATTACATTCCTGTTCACAAACGTAGTTTTATTGCAGCAAGTACAATGTAAATTAAGTTCACACTGTTTAATAATGTACTGTATAGTCAGCATAAAAAGGTGTATACTTTTACGGAATTTAGACGTAATTCATTTTTAGTACTGATACTGATATTGAGTCAAAATCAGCGGAAATTTTTAGCTTAGTAGCCATCGTATGATATTTTGAAGACAAAATAAACAAAATACATCTGTGGCGTAGTGGGTAAGGGCTCGCTTGATAGGCAGAAGATGGAGGGTTCGATCCCCGCCACAAGAAATTAATAAATGTTCTGCAAATCTTTGTCCCGGATATGGGTGTTTTTAATGTATAATATTAATGCATTTAAAAAAATGAGGCTTTTATAAGAAGTAAATCAGGAAGGCAGGAATTTTTTTCATCTAGAACAACAGTGTTATTTTTGTTTTATTTTATTTTCTATTGTTTTTCTGATTTATGTTGCGTAAAGTTTATGGCGCTTTAACCAACCTACGTTAGTAAGAAGACACAAGTGTAGTGAAATGAAATAAAAGTTATAAACTGGACTTCTCAGATGAAGAAATTTTTTGCCGATTGTTTTGTTATAGCCGCCATAGTTATAACAGACGGAAGAAATGGAATAGAGGAAGAAAAACACTCACAAAATAAAACGGAATACTTGGTAGTATGGTCAAAAGACGTTAGCCTGCCCAAATTGGGCTAAGAAACAAAAAAAAAGAAGTAAATCAGTCATATGGTTCTCATAATACAAGTTCTGCTTAGTTTGGGGCTTTGATGATGATAGATGTGTGATAGTGTCCAACATTATCTGTATTAATAAATGGGCTTTTCCCGTTTGGGCCCAAAAATTTCAATAACACAGAAGGCCTTTTTTCTGGAATCAACGCACAGCATAAACTACTTAGGTTGACTACTTAAGTTTTTTAACTGAAATTTTGGAGTTGCATTTTTTTGATGCTGACTGTACAATTTTAGTTTTACGGTTGGCCCTTTGAATATTTATAAGCGCACATCTTAATCTATTGATCCGTAACTAAACAACAATAACAATGACAGATGGTTAATATTGTGTTTACTGTTGCGTGCGAAGTCGGCTAAATACTTGGCTTTTGATCCATTATCACCATCATCAAGAATCACCTACTGCTGGGTATAGGCTTCCCTTTATTGCCAGCTCCCTTTCCCCTGTCCTGTGCTTCTGCCTCCAGCTTTGCTTGCATTAAAAGTTTTATTTCTATCCCTCAGGAAGAGTATTTTTCTGTTTCCCTGGTATTTCATGATGATCTGTTGAGTAGTTAAGGCGTGAAAGCGTAACTAACAGACTATGTCATTTATAATATTCGTTAGGCTTTTAAATAACTATTACACAAGGAGTTGTAGGTTAGATATCGGCTTCAGGATAATTTGCATGCGTTGCAATATTTGTTCCTGGTCGCAGTGTAGCGGTACTATGGTGTACTCGTAGTTCCTAATACACCAGATCCTGAAGACTAGGTACACATCGCTGCTTTGGAAAGGCCATGTACGGAGAGTGATCTAGTCAGGGTCCTCCACTCAAAAATCACTCTCGAGACAAATAATTTTTTCTTTTACTTTTTCTTGAATTTTGTTTCGTAATTTTGTGTTAAAATTGATCTGTTTTTAGACCGAAATAAAATATTTTTATTTTAATTTTATTTAATACTCACGTACAGAAGTGAATCTAGGTTTGGAGTCAAATCTTTTTACTTACTGGAATCAAAACAGTGACTTTGATAGTCAGTCTTATAAGTGTTTCTTCTTTGACGGCTGGTCCAGCATTTCGTGTTTAAACATAATCAATAATATCGGCTTAACCTTATATAGAAACATACAAAACATTCAGATACAATACATAAACAAAGGATGTCTTTACAATTCTACAAACGTACAATCCCCCGCACCTGTCTAGGGGTAGGCTTAGACGCATTTTCTCACGGACAAACGAAGGCATGCGCTAATAAATTACTATGATAAAACACCCCCACAAGATGCTCTAGTCCATAGAAGAGTAAACCTGCCTACTCACTATTAGAAAGGGCATCAAGCGTCCCGGAGCGTCGCCAGACTATGAGCATTCACTCATACTTTCGCACAATTTTGCCAATAGCGCCTTGCACACGTAAAGTTCGGACCGCGGAAAACAGCAGGCGCCATTCCAACCCGCACTCTGAAACGTACGTGTGGATGCGCGGGGCTGACAGTCCGATCTGGCATGTCGACGCAAAGGCAAATCTCACAGTTTTAACCGCGCATCACGTCAGTGATCAGTCCCAGATGCGTGGTCCGATCTTTACGTGTGCAGGGCGCTATTGCGCTAATTGACGTGTGTGAGTGGACGTTGTATAGTCTCTGTATAAATTTGTGTGCAAATCTATAGTAAAGCCGCGTTTTGCGCGTCCGCATCCTGCAATTACGCGTGCACTGAGACGTTTAACCTTTTGTCTATTATTTTATCTGTGTGGTGTGAACCTGTGGTGTCCTTTTAAATAATAAATAAACATTTAATGTTTAATGTATAAGTAGGGGATAGGAAAAACCAAATCAGCGACTGTGGTTCCTCAATCCAATCCTCATAAATTGCCCTTCTATTGGGTAGTAGGTTTACTGTTCTGTGCCCTAGACTACCAGGCAATTATTATACGAATTATAAACTTTTATGAACACTCCTTCTAAATAACACAACAGGATTATAGGCCAAGAGGAAGGGTGCCACAGAAAAACATCGGTTATATCACTCCAGTGGTAGTTAATAGGCATACCATGATAAAAGGGGGATATGCAAAGAACCCCACGTTGTGGGTTGTCGATGTTAGGCTGTGTTATGTCACAGTCAGCCGCCCACCAGTGCCCCGGTGCTCCACGGACAGTTGAGGTTGGCTTGGGTTCCAAGAATGGAACTTAGAACTATCCACAAACCATTCCAACCTTGGAATACCCCAAAAAGAGTGTACATATGCCATTATCACGACCGTTACTTCTATGCTTCGGAATGCACGTTAAGATATTGACCAATTTTTGCTAATCCATGTCGGAGCACTTGAGACGGCCTAATTCTTAATCATAGATTTGAACACCAGCTCTACAGAGAGGGTGAAGCTTTAATCATAAAGCTTCCATAGGTAAGTATTGATGTTGAGTAGTCGTAGTAGCTTGTGGTCCATCCCTTGGGCGCTTGGTATGAAATCCTCGAGAGAAAAAGGGACTTTAAAATTAATACCACTACAGATAATAAACTCAAGATCGTCAAGGTATAATGATATATATTATTATATTTATTTCTTATAGGCCAGCTCTCTCAAGGCTTGCGTGGGCAAGGTTGAGGTTGATGATGGGGCGAGCTTGCTCAAAAAATTACTAATAACTCTCTTTTTCTTCTTCTTCTTCCGAGTCAATTTTCTTTCAAAATATTAGTTAGATTTGTTTCGACCAGAAAGTTGCCACCGCTATAGCGGCGTCCGAAGCGATATTGAGGTCGGCTCTTGTACAGGGCAAGTGGGGCAATCCAGTAGATACGACATTTTTTGGGACGAAGCACCACAGTCACGTTGCGCATGGGACGGGTCTAGCATTCCCCACTTACGCATATTGAATCTTTCTACTCTCTTATTGAAGCCGTTAGGGTTGTAACGTACGTCAATAGAATAACAGACGTTATTTTCGAATTAAGTAGGTACGTACGGCTTTAAGTAACAAAAGCATTAGGCACAAGCCAAGATTTAGGTAAAACAATGGATCATTAATATCATAATAAAATTCTTTTTGGCAGCAAGAATTACTTTTTAGAATTTGCGTATTCATAAATGTTTCAATGTTTTTTCCGCGTTTATCTAAATTAGAATAATTTAGCATCGTTAGCCTTGCTACATAGATTTGCGCATAGGCATTTTGTAATCTAAAAATAAAATTAGTTTCTATTTATAACTTGCTAAACTAGTTGACCATGTCATTGCAGAGGTCAGTATATCAATAGCAAAACTAACTATTTTGAAAAAGTATCGATAGTGTTCAAGGTCTTTCTAATTTTAGATTTTGATTTTGGACAAGTTGTTGATTATGCTTTTATCAATGAATATAATTAATTATGATGTGATTTTGAATTTTTTTACAAGTTTAAAAAAATATGCAAAGTGATTTGCAAACATGCGTTTATGTAAATAGTCATGTCTCAGGCAATCCAAATAAAACTAGCTTTCGCCCACGTCTTCGGTCGTGTAGATCCGTATAAAAAGTAGCATACCTATATGATATACCAGGTTTAGAACTACATATGCATAAAACTGTAGACCAATCAGTTCATAGTTTTGGCGTAAAGGAATAAACATGATATTTTTGTTTCAACTTTCGTCTTTATATTATTAGGGGGATTGAAATAGGTAGGATACAAAGCGCTCATCTAAACACTCCATTTCAGGATCAAAAGGCAACAAAAAATTTACAATCCAGTGATATACAATGTACAATACCTATTCATGTAGTTTCATGTAATTAGATTAATTACATTCTTCGTACGAGGTAAACTATTTTTAGTGCCGGAGTTTTTAGCCCGCACCCAGGACTTAACGTGTGCGTTACTCCAGCGGCATGTTGACTCGGATCGGGATGAAACTTGCAGAAAAATTAGAACACTATGTCCTGTAAATGTGCCCCAAATATTAAATTTGTGCCTATTAAGGTTCCAGAGTTATTCGAGAAAATAAGATGCCGCTGTAGTAACGCCTGAAAACGTTACTGCAGCGGCATGGTTTTTACCCATTAGCCTTAGCCAAGTTTAAAGTAGCTTAAAAGATAGCTTATATTTGTGCATGTCACTGGCCAAACAGCGGCATTTGTGCGACCTGTGGTTTATGAGTTATTGCAGATGCCGCTGGAGTAACGTTTTGCAGATTTCCGGATCTTCGAAACGGCTGAACGCACAAATATGGTTTTTTGTGAGCGAGTGTGTTGTAATTTGTGCCTATTTGTGCCCTAGTTGCTTTTCCGACAAAATGCACGACGTATGAATTAGACGAGTTTTTGTGAAAATCGAGAATTGCCTCTAGCTCTTGAACTACTAGTGGAAAACACTTTTTGATTGCTTTAGCTGATGCCTATAAAGAATATACATCTTCTGACAACCATCTTGAAACCCAACATCTAATTTTCGACGAAATAAATCAATTTTACAACTGAAAATGGTTTACTAATTTCTAACCTCAACTAAGGGAGTTTTAACAAGTTATCGACTTTCATGATTTGCCAATAATTAGAGCGCATATCCAAATAGAAGTACGCTGAATTTCAGCTTTCTAGACCTTCAAATTAATGATTTACAACTGAAAATAACAAAACGAGGTCTCTTAGACTGTTATCCGACCAAATACGAAAGGTCATAAAAAAGCGGCCGTTCAGTACTTCGAGACTACATTTTTAAATAGGCAGCTTTGTTATGTTTAACGTTAGGTACACTTACGTAGACAAGTTTTAGTGTGGGATAAAGGCACCTGTAACATTGATGCTGGACAGCATTTATTTCAACCAATAACATGTTACATGTACGTACTAATAGCCCTACGCCCGTACAACAACAATTAGTTAGGGTTTTTTCAAGTACCTAGGTACACTAGGTTTTTTTACTACTGAAAAGGTACTTTCGTTTAAATAATACTGTATAGTTTTGCCATCGATTTTGACTACATCACTCTCGTCTCATTGGACGATTATTAGATTCGATTGTTTGATCAGACAATATGAAAGAGAGCTGATGTCTAACATGGGAAAACTGAACCGATTCAGTGCGGAAGGCGCCGCAGCGGTTTCATAAAAATCTTTTTATTCAGGGGTATGGCAAATCCTAAAATGTGATAGGGGAGAGGTTTGAAACCTCTTTTAAAACACGAAACCAGTTATAAGTTTCATTTATTTATTGTCCTCCCTCGTTCTTGCCTGTGCCTATCACGCATTCTTAATACGGTCTGCATTTACAAGAACTCGTAATGTCAGAAAATACAAAAATAAAAAATGATCAAAAAAAATAATAATAATAATATACAATATATATAATAATATGTCAAGCAATTCGAAAAAAAAACATTATTATACTAAACAAGGATGTCATTGTCTGCAAAAAAATCATTAATGTGGTAATAACATTTTATTGACAAATTTTTACAAAGTTTTCGTTTAAATAGTCTAAAATTTAATTCACGAAGAGAAGCAGGTAGTTTATTAAAGATTTTTGGAGCCATTGCACATACGCTTTTTTGAAACAGAGCTGTATTACCTTTAAGCAGGCAAAGGCGGCTTATATCACGTCTGCTCCGTGAATGAATTGGTTTTTGAAATAAATGTAGGTTTGCTTTTACAAATAGAGCCATTTCAAATATATAAAGTGATGGAACTGTCAATAATTTTAAGGATAAAAAATAGGGTTTGCAGCTTTCCGTACTCATTATACCATGCATTGCTCTTATACATCTCTTTTGTGCCTTAAATATTGTTTCCCTATCTGTACAGTTGCCCCAAAATATAATGCCGTAGCGTAACTTAGACGCGACGTAGCTATGGTATACAGTTTTTAGGGCATCTATACCGACAACTTTATGCAGTTTATACAGCATATATGCGTAGGTATTAAGGGCCTTGGCGTCAGCCTGAAAGCTCCAGTTTAGATTTCGATCAATTACTAGTCCTAGGAATTTAGTATTAAAAGTACTCTCTATTTTTTGGCTTTTATACATTATTTCCAAAATGGGTTCTGGCGAGCGCTGTGCAAAGTGCATTATTTTTGTTTTAGTCAGGTTGATAATTAGGTTATTTTTATCTAGCCATTCTATCACTTGGTTCAAGGCGTTATTTATATCATATTCATATGTCTCGAGACAGGAACATTTTATTATAGCCGTACTGTCGTCTGCGAAGAGCACCATTGGGTACTGAGTGCTAAGAGGCAGATCGTTTATATAAATTAGGAAGAGTAGCGGTCCTAGCACGCTACCTTGAGGAACACCATATTTGATTATTCTACCTTCAGACAGATACTTAATTTCTTTTTTAGAGCTAACACATATTCTACTTATCTCTGTGTATTGCTGCCTGTTTTTTAGATACGATTTTAATAAATTTAAAGTATTACCTCTTATGCCATAACGAAAAAGTTTATCAAGAAGGGTTTCATGGTCTACATAATCAAAGGCTTTTGTCATATCCATGTACATAGCACATATTGGTGTCCTTTCGTCCATGCTTTTTATTATTCTATCTAAAAGTTCATATATAGCCATATTTATAGATTTATTTTTCCGAAAACCTTTTTGTTCACTTACCAATATATCATGCTCTTCCATAAAAGAGTAAAGATTTTTATAAATTATTTTTTCAAATATCTTTGAAAAGATTGATATGAGTGCTATAGGGCGATAGTTTTTCATATCATCCTTTTCCCCCTTTAATTTAAAGACGGGCTTAACAACTACTGGCTTTAGGTTATCGGGGTAAATGCGCTGAAATATGCTGAGGTTAAATATATAGCTAAGGTGTTTCGATATTGGTTTCTTAACAAGCTTAATAACTTGAGTCGTTATTTCATCGTAACCTGAGCTTTTTTTATTTTTTAATTCTTTAATAATATTTTCAACTTCAGGTGGGACAGTGGGGGGCATATACATTTATTATCATTTATGTTCTATTACTTTTTTTTGTAAAGTTTATAGTTTAGGAGTTAGGACACTTTCATACGTACTATTCATATTTATTTTATGTTCTATTACTTTTTTTTGTAAAGTTTATAGTTTAGGAGTTAGGACACTTTCATACATAGGTACTATTCATATTTACGTACAATCCAATTCCAAACATTTTAGCTCTTATGGCGTCACTTCATTCGTCGATCCAACCTCGTTGGTATACACTCTGTGCATGAGGTTCCCCTCCCTAACTGTCCTACAAAAAATCGGTGGAAAAATCAGTCGTGGGAAAGATATTAAGATACATTGTCAACAAACATTCGTTCATTTCGTTGACAACAGACCACATTTTAGGATTTGCCATACGCCTGAATAAAAAGATTTTTATGAAACCGCTGCGGCGCCTTCCGCACTGAATCGGTTCAGTTTTCCCATGTTAGACATCAGCTCTCTTTCATATTGTCTGATCAAACAATCGAATCTAATAATCGTCCAATAAGACGAGAGTGAAGTAGTCAAAATCGATGGCAAAACTATACAGTATTATTTAAACGAAAGTACCTTTTCAGTAGTAAAAAAACCTAGTGTACCTAGGTACTTGAAAAAACCCTAACTAATTGTTGTTGTACGGGCGTAGGGCTATTAGTACGTACATGTAACATGTTATTGGTTGAAATAAATGCTGTCCAGCATCAATGTTACAGGTGCCTTTATCCCACACTAAAACTTGTCTACGTAAGTGTACCTAACGTTAAACATGACAAAACTGCCTATTTAAAAATGTAGTCTCGAAGTACTGAACGGCCGCTTTTTTATGACCTTTCTTATTTGGTCGGATAACAGTCTATGAGACCTCGTTTTGTTATTTTCAGTTGTAAATCATTAATTTGAAGGTCTAGAAAGCTGAAATTCAGCATGCTTCTATTTGGATATGCGCTCTAATTATTGGCAAATCATGAAAGTCGATAACTTGTTAAAACTCCCTTAATTGAGGTTAGAAATTAGTAAACCATTTGCAGTTGTAAAATTGATTTATTTCGTCGAAAATTAGATGTTGGGTTTCAAGATGGTTGTCAGAAGATGTATATTCCTTATAGGCATCAGCCAAAGCAATCATAAAGTGTTTTCCACTAGTAGTTCAAGAGATAGAGGCAATTTTCGATTTTCACAAAAACTCGTCTAATTCATACGTCGTGCATTTTTTCGGAAAAGCAACTAGCGCACAAATAGGCACAAATTACAACACATTCGCTCACAATAAATCATATTTGTGCGTTCAGCCGTTTCGAAGATCCGGAAATCTGCAAAACGTTACTCCAGCGGCATCTGCAATAACTCATAAAACACAGGTCGCACAAATGCCGCTGTTTGGCCAGTGACATGCACAAATATAAGCTATCTTTTAAGCTACTTTAAACTTGGCTAAGGCTAATGGGTAAAAACCATGCCGCTGCAGTAACGTTTTCAGGCGTTACTACAGCGGCATCTTATTTTCTCGAATAACTCTGGAACCTTAATAGGCACAAATTTAATATTTGGGGCACATTTACAGGACATAGTGCTCTAATTTTTCTGTAAGTTTCATCCCGATCCGAGTCAACATGCCGCTGGAGTAACGCACACGACTTAACGATTGAAAAGGCCGGGACGAACACTTTAACGTGCCCTCCAAAGCACGGAAACGCTCAGTTTAAATGCCGCTAAACGGTCACCCATCCAAGTAGTGACCGAGCGTAGTTTTGCTGCTAAGGAGACTGAAGTAAGGCACGCCACGAGCGCTTCAATTCATGTGATAGTAACAATTGTCCAGCTGTGGACTTGGCGCCGCGCACATTTTTCGTTCAAGGTACCTACTCTTCAAGGTAGAATATTATCTTTACATTAGCAGTGTTAAGCGCAGTTTATTAATTAGGTATCTATTATTTAAACAAAAATAAAGAATTTTGCATACAGAATTTACAATATAGAATAATTATTATAATAATTTATTACTTAATTAGGAACTATCTTTTGCCCGCGGCTTCGCTCGCTATATTGCAAAGAGGTTGTTTTTTTTTCTTTTTCATTAAATCTATGCTATATTGCAAACCTTCTGTTCGTTACCCTCTGAAACAGTAGGTACTTTTTCTCCTGAGATAGGTAGCCCTTTTTGTACTCCTGATGAGTATGCGAAATTTAATGATGATCAGTTGATTAATTAAGGCTTGAAAGTTTAACACAAATATTGACTTTTGCATTAATACTTGTTAGGGTTTGTCATTGACACGTATTTTCGTGTCTTGTATCAGTGTACCTAATTTTTGTAAATTGTCATTATTATGTATGTTTATGTTAGTTGTGTGTTGTAAATAAAGATTTATCTATCTACGTACTAACTACTTACTACCTACAACTACTCTAACATAATTTGGATCCACTGAGATTGGATTGAGCAGTCTAATAAACAATCATTTGAATCTTTTTTTCTGTATGTATACATAAGCATAATTTTACCAGAATAATTTTCCTGTCTTCGAGCCTACTTTTGTAAAAAATATTATATTTCATAAAAAATTGAATATTATTGCATCTAGGTGTGTCAGTTTGCATGCTAGGCTCGATCGCGTAGACACGCAGGCTGCGTTGCGTGCGCCTAATGTTTGCATTTAGGTTACAAACGGGTCAAAGATGGATTTTATGAGGTGATTGTTCTCTTGACTCGTTATTTGAGTTAATTACTGGAATTATTGGCAATCGAATGACACAGAGCGAAATAAAATGCACACATTCACAGTACTTACATAGCTTGGACAGCTTTAATGCGTAAAAGTGTGTTTGCAATGGCTAAACCTATTGTATACAACCATGTTCGCTTGTCAATTCGTTCCGTCGACAATTTGAGTGTATTTAAAAAAACTCTGACTAAGCTTTTAGAATATACAGATTTTTTTTTGTAAATACATACTTATCATATATAGAAAACACCCAGACCCAAGACAAATATCTGCAGAACATGCAAAATTTTTCCATAAGCTTGGTCAACCCTGATATCATAGTTATTAAATCATTCGGAGACCTCTAATATTATCCTAATGACTGAAAAAGAAGCTGAAAAATACCAGTTCGCCTTTAATATAGTGGTAGTGCTTTGTGAAGGGCTCCTCCGGGGAAGTACTGCCACCATGGCTATTTCTGCCTTAAAGCAACTTGGCTGTGTTTCGGTTTGAAGAGTGTGGGTGCCGGCATTACAGGCAATTACAGGCATAAGAAGCTTAGCACCTTCATGCCTCAAGTTGAGGCTGGGCGTTGCATCATAGGGCACATTACAAAAAGCGTGATTTACAATGCAATGCTTTGAGATAGGTAATGGTTGCCACTTAACATCAGGTGGGTCATGTGCTTGTTCCATCTTCAGGTACTAAAAAAAAATATGACATACATTCATCGAACTAGAGAGATCCATTTCGACTGAAGACAGCGATGATGATGACATTGCTGAGGACGCCTGAAAAGCTGGGATTAAACCCATAATCCCCACCAGGTCTGGCCCACTGGTGGGGATTATGAATCGTATTTTTAGTTCTGTCTTATAACACCCACCAGTGGGTCCGACCTGGTGAGGATTATGAGAATAACCCTAAAGCTGTACGGTTCCCATGCGCCTGAGCAGCGCACGTCCTCAGCCATTATCAATTAGGAGGCGCGCGTGCGCCCTGTCATTACGGTCGGCGCACGACGCACTGGCCGCGTTCTTGCAAAACCTGCCTTGACATGATGTTACTTTATGATTCACTTTTAGCTTAGTTTTAATCAAATTATATTTTCAAAGTAGTTATTTATAAATACTTTGGTAAAATGATTTGGCTATCGAAGCAAAGTTATTATCAGTAAACTTAGTTAAATATGATTACTATAAAGTGAGTCAACATTTTTAGGAAATTATTAAACTTAGACTAAACTTAGTTAGTTAAACTTAGTTAAATATGATTACTATAAAGAACCGTGGTGGCCTAGTGGGATGTACCGGATGAACCCCAACTTAAGATCTGGAGGTCGTGGGTTGGAATCCCAGCCGTGCACTAATGGATTTTTCCAAATTTTATGTGCGCATTGTCACGTGCTCGAAACGGTGAAGGAAAACATCGTGAGGAAAGCGACATGCCCTCGAACAGAAAAGTTCGAAAGGTATGTGCTGAGTTAGTGTTCCAATAAAAAGCGGCGATGGGCTAGCAACCTGTCACGTGGAATGCTAGCTGCTTGCAAAAAGTGGGCATGTATCAAACGTAATGTTTGGACTTGCCTCTGACTACCCCCGTTAAGGTATCCCTAATAGATTTGCGTACTGAGCAGTATCTGAAGATATCATAATGGGGAAAAAGTCGTGAAGATGTTTTTTTTTGTTTTTACTATATAGTTATATTTAACCAAGTTTAATAATTTCCTAATTTTTTTTGACTTAAGCGGGATTCACTGCCAACTGCACTATCGAGCCAACTCTGCCTTGTTGAAATTTTCGCGTATTCACGGCTTCATACTACATTATAAACATCTTAGATTTTTGCCTGTCTGTGAGCTTAAATACATGTAAATGACTTACATTAAAAACTATGATTTTTTGTCTTTATATTGCTATGTACAAAACGAGATGTTGTTCAGCGGGGTGATCAGCTAACTCTGTTGCAAACAAAAATGATTGACACCGATCCTGTTTTTACAAACTTTGACATTTCATCCGTCGAAATTCAATGAACGTCAATTGACAAACTGTCACAGTTTGTTAAAACAGGATCAGTGTCAATCATTTCTGTTTGCAACAGAGTTAGTCAATCACCCCGCTGGTGTCACTCAATTCAAGGAACTTGTTAATAGGGGTATGTAACTATATTATAAGGAATTCCAATACTGTCAACCTTTATAGCGAATATTTAAAATTAAAAATGTCTTTATAAGTACTGTACAATGTACGGGTTACACTCTAATATCTGCACATTTTGTAAAAAATTAGAATAAATAGAGAGTTTTTTTCAACGTGAACCTCATTGTGTGCCCTGATTTGTAAATACTAAGCTTAAAAGAGGTCTGATTGTTACGGCTCACAGACTGCGCTCAGGACACCTTCCTCTTGCTAAGTTTAATCACCTTAGGAAAATATCAGATTCTCCTAACTGTTCCACGTGTGGAATTATAGAGAATGTTCATCACCTTTTGGTAGAATGTGTTCGGAGTCAGTCTTTAAGATCACACATGCAGATCCTATACAATATTAATATGTTAGACGTAGGTATATATCTAAGTATCCTAGCTGACCCGCTGTCTGAGGCAGCTAGGTCACTTTATTCTATGGTGTATAATATTGATAAGTTTAGTTGATAAAAGTATTACACTGAATGATGTAACAGGGCTGACATAGTTGCCATGCGACTCTAAGTCCTTTGTCAAATGTAAGAATAAAAAAAATATTAAAAAATAGAGAGTTCTTCTTGAAGGGCTCATCCAGGGAAGTACTGCCACCATGCCTATTTCTGCCGCGAAGCAGCAGCTGTGTTTCGGTTTAAAGGGTGTAGGTGCCGGAAAAATTACAGAAACATGAGACCTTCATGCTTCAAGTTGATGGAGACAGGGCAATGTATCGTAAGGCATGTTTCAAAAATGTGTGTCTTATGAAGCAATAATTTGTTATAAGTAATAGTTAGTACTTATCATTAGGTGGGACATATGCTACTTTCATCTTCAGGTATAATACCTTATTAGCGAAACTGTCATAGCCTTTTTTAACGTAATCTCCTAACAGAACTCAATAGATACATTAAGAAAGGGACTAACTACCCACAATACAGGTTCTCCTAGGGTGGGAGTTAGTGAATTGTAAATATCGAATGTATTTTCAAATATTTATGATAGAACTTTTTATACCGACTAACCTCGATAGTCAGTCATATATAATATTTAAGTACCTACCTAATTAGTTAATACATAATTTTTAAAACAACTTATGTATTGTTGCATGTTTTTTGTTACTTTCACTGAATAAATAAACAATAAGTAATAACTTTTTACCCATTTCTGTAGAAGCTTAAATATCTATAATTCTGATGCCGCGCGGTGAAATTCGACGGTGACTAAAAACTCGAGTTTGCAAACTCGCTTCCAAGAGGCTGAATGCAAATGCGAGATCGCAAGATACCGACCCGCATGCAGTGGAAACGTGTGCGGTGGCCCTTACGGCTAACGCAACCATCTGATATGATGTCCATTTGAATTAGAACTTATGGAATTAACAAGTTTCCTAGAATTTTAATTTATCATAAAGACAAAATCCAATTCAATTTTATTAAACAAAAAAAATTACAATTTAATTTTATTTTATTTTATTTAATCAACAAAATCCACATTCCTTAAATATAACAAACAAATCTTATAAAGTTTATCTTACAGTCAATAAAGGATTTACTTTTTATAAACACTATTTTTAAATAACAGTCAAAAGACCCAAAATAGTAAAAAATTACATAAGTACACAAATCAAACGTGAAAGTATGAAAAAAGTGTTAAACAAAGAATTTGAGTTCAGATTCGCAGTAAAACAATACTTATGATTACATAAATAGCTATCTAAAAAGAAGTACCTATCTGAATGGTTTTGTCGTACCGAAGTCTCAAATATTAAACATGTACAATGTGTGGGTATTAACATTCAGTCACAATTATTCTCCAATATCTTTAAAGTTTCCCTTGCGATTATAAAATATATGAACTGTGTAGAATTCCTTGTTATAAACCCTTTGAATTCTGTTAATAATAGAGTACTGAGCATAGTTTTTTAGATGCGTATGATGTAGATTTGTAGAAAAAATTACAATTAAACAAAATTAAAGAATTCTTCTCGAACATCTTTGATCACTCGATCTTTTTTCGAGTTAACCAATGACGCCCCGTGCCCCCTAACAAGATGGAGTGACGATCTTCGTAATGTACGTAGCTGGCAGACAATGGATGAAAGAGCTGAGGATCGGGGGAAGTGGAGTACCGTGGGAGAGACAGTGGACTGCTTCTGCTAGGTTTATGATGATATAGGCCATCAGGTAATCAGGTACAATCTAAAATAATACATTGAACCTACCTTAAGTTCGCTGGTTACCGATGACGCTTAATTTTTCCTTAAAATCTCATCTTGACAAATTAAAAAAAAAGTAACTAAATGATTCCACAGGAAATATGACAAGGTGAAAACTACCTACTTACCTAAATTTCTATGGATTATCAATACTATTAGAATCGCACTCTCACACTCTGATACCAAGGTTTTTTTAGGGTAGGTATCTATTGATGGATCTAGCACATGGCCCACTTGATGTGGTAACCATTCCCTATAGCAAAGTATTGCTTCGTAGGTCACGAATGTTTGGAACGAGCCCTAGTCTATATAAGTAAATGTATATGATGTGGTCACCCATAATTAAGGGAGCACTAGTCTTTAAGATTAAGTACTATTATTTTGTTTAAGTATCTGTGTATCCCTTGTCAGCGACCCAATAAATAAATAATAAATAAACTTAACTTAACTTAAAACTTTTAAGTAATTCCAAAAACTAGTAATCTAAACTATAACTAGATTCTTCTCGTCTACGCAAAACAATAATATTAGTGTAGTATTATTATTATTCAAACTTTTAAGTCATTTCGTCCAAAAACTTTCAACGTCATAAAAACTGAAAAGATCTTTGTGGCCAAAATGGTGCGTGAGAATTCTCAACAAAATGTAACCTGCTAAAGGTTACATGTAAGAAACTAACGAGCTACGTGATTTGTCTGTTCTTGGGCTAATCATTATGTAAACAGATGCTTTGCATCGTATTTTGTTACAATTTATGTTTTGTCTTAGTCTTTTCTTTATACACATCATCATCATCATTATCAGCCTATAGCAGTCCACAGCTGGATATAAGCCTGCTAAAAACCGCTATAATTGTGCCCTTTCCTTAGCAAGTATTTTTTTATTCAGGTTTAAATTATTTTTTGTATATTTTACTGTCAGACAACTCAGCAGTATAGAACGGAAATCCTAATTGAGAAAATTAGAAAATTTGAGATCTTTATTCCACGGTTGATAATTACATTAGGTAATAAAATACTGAGTCAAAATCAATATCAAAATCAAAATCAAAATTTATTTATTCAGTAGGAAGTATAGAGTACACTTTGAAACGTATTTTTTTTTATTTACACCAATTCGTAATGCGACCAAAGAGAGGAATTGGCAAAAAACTCTGATAAGCTTATATTTTTTTAAAGTCCTTGTTATTACAAAATCTATTCTTAACTATAACATTGTTTTTGAGGGAGTTGGAGACAGTTTGTTACAAGCTTTTTTGTCATCTAAACAATAAATAACGTTTAACAACATTTTTGAATTTATTTACAGATAAAATAATCGTAATTTGGGATTTTGTTAAAGAAACGTACGTTCCCTTTAAATGATTAACTAACTTTATGGAGCCTTACAGTAAGAACAGCAAGTTTATCTTATTTCTAGTGTTAACATTATGATAGTCGCTATTTTTTTGAACAAGTTAATATGTTTTCGGACATACATTAAGTTTTCATGTATATATTGGCACGGCACTGTCATAATTTATTGTTATAAGTGATTCTCTGGGGCCCATAATTATTATAAATTGCACGAACAGCCCTCTTCTGCAACACAAATATGGTGTTGATATCTGCAGCATTCCCTCACAACAAAATGCCGTTCGACGTAATGATGTGGAAGTAGCTGAAATAAACAAGTCTAGCCGTTTCTACGTCAGTAAGTTAACGGATTCTTTTTTGTCTTTCGGAGTCAAACATAGGGTGAATTGCCAATATAAATCATGCATTTGCTTTTATCAAGCTGATTGGAAAAATAGGCCTTAAAACAAAATGCTCTGAAAAATTGTCAACAAAAGATAAATCGCACATCCCACATTCTAATACCCGGCTAGTCCAAGAATAACGAAAGCACGGTCGTGCATTGCGCGTGGTCGTGACACTGCGAGATAGTCCGAGGTCGCGGGACGAGCGTGCAACCCTAGACTTGGAAAAACAAAGCCTGGGACTGTACCAACAAAAAACAACCTTAAATTCAATGGAATAAGAAACAGTTCTGCAGGATTGGGAAATTCACTCGTGTTAATTTATTGAGCTTCCTATGGGTAAGCCGATCCAGCTTAAAGAGACCAATTTCTTAAAGGTAAGGCTGATCATGAGAACATAAATAAAAGCTTTTTCGCAGAATAATGGATTTTTTCACATATTTATTCTGTGGAGACCAGGTTTAGGCAAATGTAGTGTAGGATGCCCTTCGGCCAGGTGAGGTGACGATATGCGAAAGGCTGCTGGTAGAAGCTGGATGTGTTGAGCTAAGGACAGGGCGCAATGGTGCTCATTGGGGGAGGCCTATGTCCAGCGGATTGCTATAGGCTGGTGATGATGATCATGATCTTTATTTTGGTCAAAATAAACTGTTTCTATGAATTTCATCGAATAATTTCAAAATAATTTTCTGTGATACTCTAACTTACTCAATACTGTGAAAAGCTTTGTTGACTCAACACATAAATTTATATGATTGGATTTAAATGAAATTCTGGAACCTATGCCTAAAAGTAGGAGTTTTACTATTTCTTCTAAGAACTACATGATCTTTATTATCAGACTTTTATTACCCACTGCTGCGCATAAACCTCAAACGCCATTGTAAACGATATTATGAATTTTACATCCGGTTCCAAAAAGTATTATGCATTTTGAAACTACAACAAAAAATAGAAAATTCAAAAGTGATAATTTGGAATGTATATTAACCCAATTTATTTTCTGCGAGGCTTACAAAGCCCATCACAAAATAAGTATAACTAAGCCAAATACGTTTCCACCTTTCTCTCAACAAAAGAAACACGAACAATGCGATTGTTTTGTTCAACAGTGTACAAATAAAGAAGTCGGAGTTAATTATAAAATTGTCATCAGGAAAGCTCGCAAATTACAATCCAATTTAGATGTAACTTGTTGCAACGGACGAATGTACGACGTTTTTACAAGGTTTATTCAAACATTAGTAGGTACATAATTGTCTGTTGTATACGACTGTCTGTGTCGGTTCTAATTGACAATTAAACTGAGCCTCTAGCTTTCAATGAAAATTATAATGTTTATTTGCAAACAATTAATTTAATTAAATATTTATTTAAAAAGTTTTCAAATAGTCAAATAGTTATTTAACTATTTGAGTGTTTTATTGTTGAAATGGATACATAGATAGATAGAATATTCTTTGTTGCACAAAAACAAACTCATTGTACATAGGCGAACTTAATGCTAAGAGTGAGTAAGAGTAAGTATTTTCTACCAACTAACCTTTGTGTATTGTGGATTCAAATAACATGTGATGGTAAATTGATTTTTGGAAAGTGAGTAGGTACACAATAACAAGAAATAAAGTTACATCAACAACCGCCTACCGCTGACGTTGCAATACGTCGGCACCAACTAAATTTAGCTGTGCCGATATTATGCTGCGTTATGCCGCAGTCAGCCCGCCGCCAAAGCTGCGTTTGTTAGTTAGCTGCCAAGGGCAGGTGAGGTTGATTTGGTTTCCGAAGATTGAGGATAGAACCCTTTTAACCCAAATATAATAAGAATGTTAGGTCATTCTTGCGTGTCAAAATGCGTAACATTTTAATACTTTTGATACTAAGAATTGATAAATTAATCATGAAAAGTGAATTATTTGGTTTGGTATAGGTGAGCCCAGTCTATGTAACAAAACATGTTATAGAAAACAGAGAACGTGTTTTATAACATGTTATAAAACCAGGGGCCTGATTCTGACTGTTTGATATATTCGATTCTATTAGATATATATCGCGAGAACTGTCAAATTTCATAAAGTTATGACAGTTTCCACGATATACAAGTGTATCTAATACAATAAAATATTTCGAATTTTCACCATCAGGCACCTGGCTTACTTTGATAAAATGTACAATTTACCTATGGAGTAACAAAATAACAAATTCCATGTAAGTAATCAACTGAAGAGATCGTACTTATTTGTTTCCTAAGAGATCCTTTTTATCAGCCGCGTAGCTATTGGGAGTACATACAATGTCGTATTCTAATGATAACCTTTTTATTAAACTTCGCAATTATTTGCCAGCTCTCGTTTTTACGATTGGTAATATTAATTGATTGTTTATTCATTGCTGCATTACGTCCCAATGAATAACAGATGAGCCATCATAAGATAATTGCGAACAATTGATGTTTTTTCGAAACATTTTATTTCCAATCGTTTTGAGTGTTAGTAAAAAAATGAACTTAAAAATGTTTGTTGGTAAAATGTATTTCTCTAAAATTTACTTGAGTTAAGCCAGCTTTTTAAATTCTGCGCTTATTTGCTTTTCTTGTGAGCGAATTAATAATGGTCATTTACATGGGTACGTGATTTTATCGAGTACCTAGTGTCTAGACAAACCTAAGACATATAATATAAAAATATAAGTTTAAGACATTACTAACCAAAGCTTGTTAAAAGTTTATCCAATAAATAAATATCAAAATATCTATACTTATAAGGTTTTTGAGTTTTAGTCTGTTAAAATTTGTTATTTTGGGCAATGCAAATTTATCTTACTGATTTTGATGAATTGTTAATGGAGCTTTCATCTAGGATTAGAATCCCTCAAAACTAATGTAATAGCTATGAATAAAACGCTTATTGTAACAATAAAATAAGTCTTTAAAAAATATCATCCAAGCAGAATTTCTTGCCAATTTGTCTCGGTTTTAGTGGCATTAGAAATAAATTTGGTAAATACGAATTGTATACGAGTAAATTAGACGATCTAAAGTGGTCCTTATGATTTGATTGTATTAGTAATGTATGAAATGTTTGAGAAAACAAAGACAAGTAAGTATCTTTTATTATGTTTACCATACATAATTAGGTGAATGCCTTTCTGACATAACAAACTATATACCGAAGTCGTCCGCGGCAAACTCAATTATAAAGAACGTGTGTCGCGTAAAGGTCATATTTTTTCAGTGTAATTTGCAATAAGGCGAATGCACATCCTCTGTGGTTGCAATTAACACAATTATACCTATTAAGTTAGAAGCTCATGTGACTGATTGCTATAGTAAAATTACTGTCCTATCTGTAATATCAAAAGTGAATAACAGAAATCAACGAAAACGCCAATTATGATGTAAATTCTGATAGATGTCATTATAACGCTGAGTTAATTTGTTTTTAATTAGATATGAATAACACCACAACTAACTTTATTGTCTATTTTTATTCGAAACTTTCCAGGTGCGCAAAATAAATGTACTTTCGGTTTATTACTAATAACATTTCCTTACAATTTGAATTGAACCTTGCAACCAAAGATACTGCTTCCACTTCCATTTCAAAAGAAACCAGTCATTTGAACTGCGCGTCGAAAATCGATACAGAACCGATCCAAATATTTACCGATCGATTATTTAGTCATTTAATAGATGAAATACGATTCTTTTGACGCGATGTAAAACGCGTGCGACGACACCTACCACATAAATTATTCAATCGAGGTGTCTGTTGACTCTACCGTCTTGCATCCAAACCAATGGCGTATGACACAGTGCCGCTTTTCGTGGTTGAAAACGAACGCGTCAATGTAAAGAGATTTTTGGATTAAAAAGTTGAAATTTGATTTCAATTTATAGTGTCGCATAATATGCCGCATTGGTACCGTGTATCGATTGTCCACTGCAGTTACGACCTCGACCACCTAAGGCACGCAATCGTCTCGATTCCTAACCTGCCTAATACCTGATTCACAAGGTCACTTTTCGCATTAAATTTTATTATACGGAAAAGACTGATACTTTCTATCCTTCTTAATAATATTATAAATATGGAAGGAAGGAAGAGAATGTTGTTAAGTGAAATGTGAAATGTTTATATCTCTTTCAAGCCAAAACTGCTTAACGGTTTGAGCAGAAATTTTGTAAATAAGTACTTCTATACCTGCAATGACATATAGGGTACTGTTTATCCCGGTACCACGCGAACGAAACGGTGGAAGTTAACTAAAACCAAAGAATTTGGATTTGATTTCTGGTAATATAATAAAGGAGAATGCCGAAAACCCGTACCAATTGCGTCACAACCGAACGTATCCCATAAAATTTATATTTTATAAATGACATTAACATTTTCTTAAGTTTTACACACGGACGGGATTAATAATCAAGCTATAAATATTTTGTTTTTTGGTTTCCGCCGCACGCCACCATTAGACTGCAACAACCATAGATATATGCTGTTACTATGGCAACAACCATTGACATATACTGTAGGTAACTATGGCAACAAACCAAATTTTTTATTTATTTATTTATTTATTTATTTATTTATTTATTTATTTATTACTTAGACAGTAGAATCGACTAAAAAGTTATTGGAGATTACCGAGATTAGTCTTGGTACCGAGCACCATACATCAGACGCCATTGTCCTTTACGGTTAAAACTAGAAATTCAGATAAATTGCGTGCGATCATGATTGTGATTCATTTGTACCCTTTTATGCATAATGACTACACTTATATATTATATGCACTTATAGCGAATTGATAAGATTTTGCTGCTATCGTTTCATGAGAAATCAATATTTCGTACAGGCGAACGTGTCTCAAATCTAAAGAGATCATCGCACTAGCGAGAAAAAGAAAATGTTAACGATGCGTGTTTGTCACGTGTTTAGCTATAATTTTACAAGTATATGCACTAAATAGGCAGACGCGGCACGCGTCTTACCTGTCAATAACTGTCACCTGTGTATTGGAATTCAGTGTCATTATCATCATCATCCCATAGCCTATAGCAGTCTACTACTGGCCACGTGCAGTTATTAGTTCGGCGGTTTCATAGTTTAGTTGGCTCATGCCAAGATTTTAACCTTATTATTAATAGAGGGATAGGAGTAGATATTTCACACCTTTTGACATCATTGTTATACCTACTGTTACTATTGAAATGACCTTTTGATTTGTCTAGTAGACTTCTTGAACCGCAATGGTTTAGCGAGTGAAAAAACGTGTGTTCGGGGAGACCGTGATATCGCGGTTAAGCTGCAAGAGAGTAGGCTGAGAAGGTACGAGCATACCAAGAGTCGACCACCTGAATACGTTGGCAGGTACTGGAACTGACCGTCTCCGGTAGAAGATTTAGAGGGAGACCTTAGACAACGTTGCGCAGAGACATGGTGATTGGTGACATTCAAAGTTTCTGATGCATACGTCGAAGACAGAGTGAAGTGGAAGAAAAGTTGTAGGAAGGCTGACCCCATCACCATGTGTTAGCTAAGAAGAGAGAAGAGAGAGAGGTGTTTTGTATGTTTGTTCTCACTCAACTCTGTAACGACTGAAAGTATTTGTAAGAATCTTTGAATATACATATGGTATACCTAAATTTATATGTATAGTATAGTATACCCGGAACAGCATATGGGCCATTTTTAATATGATACCACGCAAGCGCAACCGCAGGTGAACGGCTAATAATACCTAGGTACTTAGAAGAAACTAGATTTAGTTCATTATTGGATTCAAAACTATTCCATTAAATATCTAAATAGGTAGGTACGTTAAATATTATCTTGGAGCTCATCTTAAAACAGAATAATGGTATCATAACATCATTAATGTACGCCATTTAAGAGCGGGGAAATTTATTATTTCACTCGAAAGTGGTAAAGTTAACGCCTTTGAGATAGGCAGCATTTACAATGAAGACAGGTTTCAGTGGAGGAGACGCGTGCTGTGTTTACGTAAAACTGGTAAAACCGCGAATCGACTTCATGTTCTAAAACCACGAACATTGTAGTGCGCTCCAGGTGCGCGCTATGGTTACCGTGTTGGCGTGCGCGCACATTGTATGACCATTGGATACCTCGAATATGAAGTGCAAACGTTTTTTTCTACACATACAGTGCTAGCAAGAAGGAGAAGAAGCATGTTAATATGTTGTCTAGATGGACTTTTGTTACAATAATATCAAATAGTATTCTAAGGTCATTAAAATTTTTAACAAGACCATCATCATTCCCACTCTAGTTGGGGTCGGCACAACATGACATTAGACTATCAAAATATCATTCATACTATTAGACATAAAACCATTAAAAAAAATTGTTTTATAACGCTATGTTATGGTTTACGAGCCAATGTGAAGTCGCAAAGATGCAGATAGTTGTGAATTAATTATGCCTTGATACAAAGGCGGTCAATTTGATCTATTCATAATCTGATTAATACTATATTCTAAGTATTGAAACACAAAGTGTTTAACAATGATGGTCAATACCATCATGTTACGCTATGCAATGGTGCTACCAATGTAGCACTTGGTTACAAGGATACCTGCAATGTTGATGCGGAGCGCATCAGTGCAACGCGTTTTGAGCGAATGGTGCGTTAGCAGTAAATACATTACGCTGGTAGCCGGTAAACAGGCACCGGGTTACTGCTTTCTAGATGAAATGCTGCCACAATCTGCATACAATGCCTGTAACCGACCATCGAGACACGGGGACTTATGTAAATAATTAAATTCTTACACCTGCACATTTGTGTAAAACATGACATTTACTTGAAATATCTTATAATGTATACCTTTTTATAAGGTTTAAAAAGTTTAATTTGGAACATGGGAACAAGATAATAGATCACATTTTACATTAAATTAAAATGTAGATATAGGTAGATAATCCACCTTAAAACCGCAGAACTTCAATAAAATTATTGATCAAATTTTTCAAGGTGAAATTTTTGGTAGGTAAAGTTATTTTCATCGACTTATTGAGTCGGATCAAAGAATATTGTTTCTCTATAGACTCCATAATTATGTTTTTGATTATTATTAGTTTTTTAATTGGCTTTATTTAAAATAATTTCCAACATTTTATTGAAACTGGGCATTCGATTACTTATAATTTTTTTTTAAATATGTCACGAGGCTTCACTTACCAACTCAATGGTTAACAGGTTGACTGCTGGCCTCAGACCGGTGCCAATGGATGGTTGTATTCCTCAACACTCAAAGCATTAAGAAACTTAATGCAAACCACAAAAGTATAGGTTGAAGTTGAAAATATCATTCAATAAAAAAGTTTGTTCAAAAATTCCGAACTAAAATATGTACAGAAAAAGTACATCCATCAACATGAGAAATTAACCGGCGACGCGCATGACACACCGAGCGCAGGTGTCAACCGATTCGAGAGAATGTATCGAGTCAGCACTCCCGTATCGAGAACTGTGTGAGAACCGCCCGCACATGATGGTGACTCACTTTATCTTGTCCAAGGAGGTTTAGTATGGGAGGGCGTGCTGTGAACAAAAATCTGTGCCTAATGTATTCTCCCAAATTAGGGTTGTGTCTCGTTTCCTCTTTAGAGTAACACATAAGAGAAAAAGAGGCAAAACCTTAATTTGGGCATTTTTATTAAGAAAAATCAGGTACAGATATTTATTCACAGCGCGAATTCCCCAAGTACGAAGTAGGTACTATATTAAATTCTATGGTATTTTCTTAAACGACTCAGTGATCCTAGAGTCTCATTGAATAAAAAGATATTTAACTTTGACTTGGATTAATTTTTGTTAGTTTAAAAATGAAAATTTGTCTCTATCTCAACTCAAGATAATTATAGAATTCGATTCTTATTTCGGACTTCTTCGGACGTCAATCCAAGTCAAAGTTAAATATCTTTTTTATAATTTTATAATAACTCTTGTAAAAATTTTGTAAAGTCAAGAAAGAACAGGGTTCCAACCTCTATCTTCGGAACCCAAGCCAACCCCACCTGCACGTGGTGCACCCTGCTAAACAACGAACGGGGCTCTGGCGGCCGACTGATTGCGGCATAGCACAGCCTACATCGTCACAGCTAAATCCCCTGGCCACTGACGGGCAGCAGCGTCGGTGTTGCGAGAAGCTGTGCCCTGCGATCCCCAACCCGCATGCCCAGCGTGGGGATTATGGGTATATCCCCCTTTATTAGGGGAGGCCTATGTCCAGCAGACTGATATAGGCTGATGTGGTGGTGGTGGTGTGGTGGAAGAAAGAATGTTTATATTTTTCTTCATTTAGCCAAAAAACCGGAATTCTGGATTTTTGTTCTGACATTACCAAATTTTTTAAATAACTAAATAATCTATTTAATTTCATTATTTTATCTATACCTGTAGTTAAAACATTATTAACTACTTAGTTACTCATTTCAAAAAAGACGTGCCAATGCCAAAGTATATGTATACTTCAGCCATATTGTATGAAGAATGTTTGTAAACAATCATTTCAACACTTTTTGCAATTATTCCATAAATACGTAATACTTCTAATATATTCAGTTAACTAATGTCATAAATGAAACTTTTACTATATAGGTAAGATAATAATGAAGTGCACAAATTTATAAAACAAATAATAAAAAAGTACTTTTGAGGTTAAGTATGTGGTTGGTGGTTTGTTTATATTTATTCTTCATCGAATTTGACTAAATTATAGGTACACAAGTACGACACACAACCGATTTTTATGTAGGGAGATGTACGGAGATTTATACGAGGAAAGACATATATAACTTTTTCTATAAAAAGGTTCATAACTTTTTATTTGTTACTCCATATCATTCTCCACATTTATTGAAAAAATATCAATTTGGTTATATTTACTGTATATCTACCACTGCAACTAGAATAATGTAAATTCTAAATAACTTTATACTTTGTTTCCTTGAATGTTAGTTACCACATAATGTTTATGCAAATACATAATAATCTGCGTGTGTTACTACGCGTAACGAAAACACGCATAAATGGTAAATAATTAAACGACCTATTACGTAGTTACGTACTTATGTTATTTTTGTAACATAAAAAAGGTGCATGATTGAACGAACAACATAATTTTTTTACTGTTGGTAGAATTGTGCTCGGTTGCATAAGAACACTGCTTAAACTTATCAAAACAAACTACCCCTCTTAGAAATAATCTTATTTTTAATTAATGTTTGTACTTATAATATAAGAATTGGTGTATTTCATTGTAAAAATTCCGTTTCCTACTCCTTTCAATTAACATTAAAATACCAATAATTTAAAAATCGAAAATAGTAGGTATTATTATAAAAAAACAAGTAAAAATTGTTTTTATAGTAAACTGGTGCTTACAATACAGTGTTCCCAAAATAAGTGGTTTAGGAAGAATCGGTCGTCCTGTAACACAGCTTACTTTAGCTACGACCGTAAGCAGAGAACTAACTTTACCCGGTTTACTTTGAAAAATTAACTTTTTTTTACACTGTCTTTTTTTGTTCTTTCGTACACTAGCTCCCGCGGCTTCACGTGCGCGGTACCTGAATAAAAAGTATTAATGGATAAGTGGATACAAAAACAAACAAAACCGTTCAGCAGTTACAAAGTTGAGTGGGAAATAAACATACTGACACAAACACAAACTTTCCCATTTATAATATTAGTGTGATTTCTAGATATGTGTTCCAATTCCAATATAAAGCGGCGGCGTTGAGCTTGAAACGTTACAAGAAAACGGGGGAAAAGTTGTGATGGTGTTTGTTTCCTCTGTTTTTTTAAAACTTCACTTACCTACAGCAGAAGCAAATCATCAAAATACCCAAAAATTTAATTCTATTGAAAAAAGACTTTATGATATTTCTTTAATCCACTCACCGAATAAACAACATTACTCATAATAATAATGAGGTTGATAACTTAAATATAAGTAACAGTATTTACGAAATAGAAACAAATTCCCAGACAAGGCATAAAAAAATCCATGAATAAACTCTAGGCCACTGAACAATTTTCCAATTTGATAAGAATCTCGCAAAAAATCCCACACTGTCGGCATTCGAAAGAGCTTTAAACAATTAAATAAACGTAGGTATGTTGTAAAAGTTACGTGTTAATTAAATTTTAAGTACGGGAGGAAACAAGCACATCTCTTCGGCAAAGTAGAGGTTTTACAGTACCTCACTTCAACAGCTATTTTATTGACACTCTTTGCAGAAAATAATTAAAAAAACTTTATTTCAGGCATCAATTTGACGGCCTCTATGGCGCAGTGGGCGAAGGTCTGCCTGAGACGCAGAAGGTTGCGGGTTCGATTCCCGCCGCGGGACAAGTGTTTGCATGTTCTTTAGATATTTGTCTCGGGTCTGTGTATTTTCTACGTATGATATGTATGTATTTACAAAAAAAATATATATATATAAGTAGTATATCAATTATGTGGTTCCCATAATACAAGCTCTGCTTAGTTTGGGGCTACATGATGCTGTGTGATTACGTCCCGCATTGTTTTTTTATTTATTTATCAATAAAAAAAGTACATGATATTATCACTTAATCTACGGCTCATAGAAATTTATACCTTACTGACTAACATACCTTCATTATAAGTCTCAGCTTAATTTTTATTTGTTCTTCTTATGAGCATTACTTACTTTTATGATCTGAGCTAAGACATAAGAGTGGATTTTGTTCAATATAATATTAAAAAATCTAAAAAAATTGAAATGAATCACTTGCCTCGTTTACTAATAATAAGTAAATGCTTGCCTCCCAGTTATTTTCCAATGTTTTCAAATTCACTTTTTTATAATTTTTCATATTCTGTGTGCCAAGAAAAAGGAAGTATGTGTAGTGTAGAAATTATCTTTATTCTTGTAAAGAAAACCGGAAAGAAGTATACGACAATAAGGTCATATGGACCAAAGATATCGAAAATCACACCACTTTTCTCTCTTCTTTTTTGCCACCTGTTATTGTTAAGCTTTTATTGTTTGTGTTATATTGTATGTTCAGTTGCAAATATATGAATGTTTATGTTTGAATTCTAGAAATTGTAGGATGGAAAAGATTCTTTAATTCTTTATTGCACACAAAAACATAAATAAATTTGACGAGCTTAAGCCTGAAATATTTTCGTACAGCCAACCTTTGGGTATACAGAGAAGTTACAATGTGAATGATATATATCTACATGTGTAACATAAAAGGGATAAGGGAGGATTTTTCATCGTAGAATGCTGGATACTATTCTGGACACTATCATACAAGCATCATGTAGCCCCAAGCTAAGTAGAGCTTGTATTATGGTAACTACATGACATTTGTAAAAACTTTTTTAGAACATTTTGTAGAAGTGATGACTCAGTCTAACAGTATTCTACAGGCTGATGATTATGCTGATGAAGGTTTATAAGTGATCTAACTATCTGTGATTTAATATGTAATAGGTAACAAAAGCAACCGGACCGTTTCGCATAATTACTAAAAGGTAGAGTAGGCGCCGCCTGCGTGGGGCGGCGCGAGCGCACGCAAATGCGTTGAAAAAATGCTTTTCATTCACCCATTACTCTTTTACACTATGCGAAGAAAGACAACAATAGTTGCCTACCTTTCCATTTTAAATATGCATGTTTCAAGAAAACAAAAGTGTTTCATTTCATATTTAAAATTACACAATTGATTTGCGGAAAGATTGAAAGCTGAATGGCCAGTACGTAGGTAAGGATCAAGTTTCCGACGGAATGAATCAAAGGCCGCCATTGTTATGTGTTTTTTTCTAGAAATATTGATTGATAGAATTTGAATGATGGAAGCTTATTCAGCAATCGACTTTGATTAGAATGGAGACTAAAGAAAGATCAAGAAAACCCAAAGTTTTATCTTCCACTTTGCTTGATTTTCGAGTATGTGTCTATTTGTTATAAGGGGTATATGAGGGGCTCCAACAAATGGACTCGGCCGGCTTGCTGATTACGGCATAGTGCAGTCTGACATCGGCGTTGCTTAGGGTAGTCCCCTACCCGCTTGCTCAGCATTATGGGGATTGTATTATCCCCCTTATAAGGAGACACCAATGTCCAGCAGTGGACTGATATACCTAATAGGCTAGTGTCGTTCGTGTTGTTGTCTATTTGTTTAGGGGATTTGTCTTGTGGCAACACTGTCTTTACAACTCTCTAAAAGGCAAGAGAAATTTCAGTTTAGTTTTAGTACTAACCAGAAAAAAGTTTCTATTCAACCTCTTTGGTTTTGGTTTTTCAACTATGCAAGTAAGGTGTTACTCAATTTGTACCATGGAATTAACATTAGCACTTCCTCCTTGATACGGCAAGAGATATATCAGTTTAGTTCGATCAGTCAGTACTAACCAAAGAGTTTACTAACTTTATGGTACTAATTATGCAAGTATGTAAGTTTGTAAGGTGTTACTCAATTTGTACTTACATGTTGGGTTAAAATGTATGAGGAACATGGACTGGTTAACTACAAACTGTAGTAGTATGTTTCGATTATAACCACATTTGCAACGGTTCTAGACTTTTAATTGCGGTAAAAGTTTCTACAACTGCTCATTCCGAAACAATGTGCGTCAATTCGAATAATATTCCTTACAGAAGTCGGTGCGTGAGCCTATCAGACTGTTAATAACATTTATGGTGAAATTCAAAAGGTTAAGCCCATTACGACGATGATAGCGTTTTTGCACCAGTTTTGAGTCGGCAAGTAAGCGGGCCGCATTTCTCAATAGCTTATTAATTAAACGTACTATTGATTTACATATTCTTATCAGGTTCCCAACCGTGCATTCACATATTAATTTGGTGCTGTCAATGTAATTTGAACTGTTAAGACGTGACCTTTTTGTGGGAAAACTTAACGAATGCGCTTGATCGTCTACGTGCTAAAATTGTAAAACTGTTTCCGATTGTAATTCTATAAGTTTGTTAATGTTGAAATTCTATACTTTCGACACGCTAAGGTCACACATCTTAAAGCAACGTGTATAGAAATCCCAATAATCTATTAAACGTGGTATATCCTAGTCATCATTTTAAATTACGTTTATCACAAGAAAAAGGGGGTATGCCCATAATCCCCACGCTACAAAAGCGGGTGGGGATCGCAAGACAGCTTCTCACCCCGCCGACGCTCCTACCCGTCGGCGGCCAGTGGATCTAGAAGCCTATTTAGGCGAAAACAAACGCAGAACTGAATAAATAATTTAACATATAACATTGCATTTCCGAGCCTCGCAAAAAGAACCAATCGCATTTGTAAATCTGATACCTTGCATATCGTTAATTATTGTGCTATCCTAAAACATAATTATTTATTACTTATTTATTTGTTATTTATATACTACTGAAATACTTTTTTTGTAAATTAGTACATAATATACATAGAAAACACCCAGACCCAAGACAAATATCTGCAGATGATGCAAACATTTGTCTCGCAGCGGGAATCAAACCCGCAAAATACTCCGCCACAGCGTCGTTTCCATCACCAGTAGGTAAGCTTCGTTGTATTGGCACTAAACAATTACACCAGCAAGCTTAAAACGTACTCAAGTACACAGCAATATACCCAAAATCAATAGCCCCAGCCGTTAAATCCAGCATACCTAGACTACCTTGCCAAAATTAACCAGGCCCCGTTAGCAAATCAATAAACAGAATACTGCTGACCCACTACGAAACTGGAACGGCACTTCATAAATAAATCCCGTCTCGTCTGCAAGTTTTATGCAGAATGCCAATTTCAATTTAGTTTTTGTACAGTTTACATTCGGAAGCTTTTATCTGAAATGGTCTAAGTTCCCAGTTATAGAATTGGACATGAGCGCGAATGGATTATCCATGTTATGGCTATTTCAATAATTTGTTATTGATATATTGTCCGTGTTTTGTAGATAAAAATACAACTGCACTGAGTGCAGTGCAGTTGTATTTTTATCTACAAAACACGGAAAAAATTCAAAAAAAAATTCATAAAGAATTCATAAAGAATTCTTTAGATGTATTTTTAGAAAGTTTGGTAATATACTTTGGATGTCAAAACTTACCTCATAACAGGATGAATTGCATAAACCTGACAAAACTTTGTACAAATATAAAGGCTTTTGTCTTGTGATGTAAGAAAAATATATCTATTTTAATAGTTTCAAAAACAAAAGCAAGAGGAATATATCTCAAGCTTGTCAATGTGCCTTGTGCGGCATGCCGATAGAAAAACAACCACCAAAAACTATTAATTATAATAACTAACAAATGGGTACTTACACAAGACCTACCATGAAACACTTTACCATGAAGTCAGCCTAGGTGGCGGGACAAACTTGACGCCTACTGTCCGAACTGGCAGACAGCCACAATAGGCAAGAATGCATGGAAAGAAAGAAGGGAGGGCTTTTCCCAGCACCTAGTGATACACTAGGTGCATTTCTAAAAATTTGGACAACCTCTGTTGCGCAGTGGGCGAAGGTCCACCTGAGATGCAAAAGGTTACGGGTTCGATTCCCGCCGCGGGACAAATGTTTGCATTACTTGCTATTTGCCTTAGCTCTGGGTGTTTTCAATTTATAATAAGTTATATGTAAAAAATATGTAGTAGGTATATTAGTCATGTATGTGGTTCCCATAATACAAGCTCTGCTTAGTTTGGGGCTAGATGATGCTATGTGACAGTGTACAGCATTATTTATTTATTAGATTAGGCTGTCATCCCCAACATAACGCTAATGAGCCTTCCCAGATGGGCGTCTTGCTCGCGCGAGACGGTCACGATACGAATGTCAATCGCGCGATCAACTCTCGCGAGCAAATCGCCCATCTAGGAAGGCTGTAAGACAAGGATAAACCCGATTTTTGTAACGAGCGACGGGTTTACACGTGCAGTGTTCTATAGGTTAGTAACGTATGCCAATTACCTATAAAGGTAACAGTTTTGCGTCGGCCCGTTACCCGTTGACAAAAAAGGTCGATAACAAGCCTTATTCTTGGAAATCACAGATACATTCTCACCTAAAATACTTTTAACACCATCCTCAGTCCACACCCCTATTGTTCATCAGATAGATACCACACGTAATAATTGATACATCGAGCGCTAATCGGCCGGAAAACCACTTCACTAGCCGCTGCACATTTCGATTTTTCTCCTTTGATGTGTTTAATAATGCATGAGCCGGATCGGTGGTTACTCACGCGGATGCAACATTGGCTAATACCTACCTAATAGCCACTGAATTCCATGCAAAGACCAGAATACCCAGAACACTATAGAACCTTACAAAAGAACGTGATCTACGATGCAATGTTTGGTAATGGTTACTATTTTAGAAGCTACTAATTATTATTTTTCGGTCTGTTCTTTTGTTTTATATTTGTGACTTCTATGAAAGGGCCCCAACTGAAAACAAGCGCAGCATCTGAGCTTGGTCTCTGATGCTGTCAATACTGACTAAGGGTCCTTTTTTACCCTTTGGTAGTTCATTTAAATGTTCATTTTATCTAGGTATCTAATTTTAAGATATTATAAATATATATTTAAGATACTCTAGTTGTATACCTACCTACTTTTCTATCTTGGCTAAAATAAATAACTTTTCTTTCTTTCTTTCTTACTTAACATCAAGGGGGTCATGTGCTTGCATCATCTTCAAGTAACATAAAAAAATTCTATAGAATAATTTAAAAAAACGCAAGTAAAGCCGCGGTATTATTTATACGCGCCGAGTATTTATAATTGACTAGTAGCTAATCAATTCTCAATTATAAATATTTTGTTAGATGAATTTTTAAAACTTTTTATGCGAAAACATATAAATGGTTTATAGTAATTACCAAAGATATTTAATAACCGTTCCATTCTAACAGTTCTATAAACCCCAGATAGCTAAAATGGCATTAAAATATCATGACACTCCGTTTTATTTACAATTAAATGACAGGGAGAAGCTTACAAGCTTTATCGAGCCGTTATAAAATGACATTTGGTTATGAATAAGAGGGTTAGACTGTCAGTTACTGTTTGGTTTTCCAAATAAACCAAAATAAAATTACTGATTTTTTTTATATTTTGGCTCTACCGCCTCAAAAGGTGGCCGAGCCCTGGTGGTGATAAGTAGGAAGTACCCCGACTTCCGATCCAAAGGGTCAAAAACTTAGCTGTACATCAATATTTACCGTAGCCACATGCTCAAAACTGTGAAGAAAACATCGTGACTTTCTTCAGTTGTGCATGATCATAACTTAGCGTGCTTTCCGAGGCGCTCAGATCTGCCTTTAAACGGTCACCCATACAAATAACCGGCCGGAGTGTTGCTCAACCAAGATAATCTACGAAGAACACCACACACCACGAGCGTAAAAAGAAAGAATCCTTAGTGTACCAGCTGTTTGCTTCAGCTGTGCATGATCACATAAGCCCACGATGTTCATTTGTTTTGATCCTGTTTTCCACAATGCATCTAATTAGGTCTGCGAGTAATGGGGTCGAGGCGTGCCCCATATCGCGAACTCTGGAACTTTGCCCATGCTTTCACTTGAACTGTTCTTTTAGACTAAGCGGTATGTGTGTTTTTTTAGTATGAGCTAGCTCTTGACCTCGAGGCTTGCCTGGGCAAGGATGAGGTCGCCGATGGGACGAGCTTTCCCAGAAGATGCCTATTAACTCTCTTTTTGAACCCGTGTGAGTATATATATATATATATATAATAATGCTGGACGTAATCACACAGCGTCATGTAGCCCCAAACTAAGCAGAGCTTTTATTATGGGAACCACATGATTGATATACTACACATATACTATTTTTTTGTAAATACATACTTAGCATACATAGAAAACACCAAAACCTGAGACAAATATCTGCAGAACATGCAAACATTTGTCCCGCGGCGGGAATCGAACCCGCAACCTTCTGCGCCACAGATGCCGTCTGTTTATATGACCTGGATTAACACATAGGCTACTTGTAATCTGCTTTTAATATTCTAGAAATTTCTGGAAATCCATTGGAATAGTTATACGATCCGATCCAAAACAGATCCGATTCGGAAACTTTTCGGATGCTTTAAAATACCCCTACGCGACTAAATGCCCCTAAAGTCACACTTCCAAGTAGTGACCAGGCGGAGTGATGCTAACCAAGATCATCTGCTAAAAATACCGAATATACCGCCACAGTTCGTCATTACTTGGGACAACGGTTTAATAAAATAGAATAAACATTAAAAATTCTCACATTTCATAAAATATTATTTCCTTAGCATAAAAATAAATAACAAACTTTTTACCACTAAACTAAAAACCATTTGTAGTGTGGTCCAATTAAAATAATATTGAATTATAACAGCTAAGTACGATCATTTATACTAAAGTAATTAAGGACTTGCGCAACTTAATGGTCGGCAGGTGAATAGTTTTTAGACTCTTCAGAATGTGGTACAAAAAATGTTTCTGTCAAAGCTAGGTGTTGGCTGACATCATCTTTCGATATTTTTTACAATAACTCACTATATATACATGCCTGTCTAAATAACAGATCGGGCAGATTTTGCAGTTAGATAGAACTAACTTCGAGAAGGAGGACAAGAGGAGAACTCGCTGGTTAGGCAGCATTTGGAAAACTACGTCGGAATCTCGTCACCTACCCCACAGTGTCTGAAAACGAAAGTTTTCAACCAGTGCGTGCTATCCGTGGTGACTTATGGAGCCGAAACGTGGACACTCACAGTACGGAGTCAACAAATTTAAAGTCGCTTAGCGAGCTATGGAAGAAGCTAGGCTGGGAGTTTCTCTGAAAGATAGGATCCGCAACGAAACTATCAGACATAGAACTAAAGCTCAGCAAATGTCATCATAAGATTTAGTTATTTATTCAATAACATGATTAGTTACTAAAATGTTTGTAACTTAAGTGTTTTAAGTAATATCATGACTTGACATAAAGACTTTGTAAAACGTTTACATTCTGATACAATATAAATACAATGTGATTTTTAAGGGTGACGTTACCGAACCGGTCAAACTAACCTATGGTGCCGCTTTGTCCGTCCGTCCGTCCGTCTGTCACAGCTGATTATTTCAGGAACTACATAAGCTACCTACTTGAAATTTGGTATAGATTTAAAATGCACTGACTGAAGATTACCAGTAAAAAAATAAAAATATATTTTCATTGTCATCCCCAAAAGGTCCAAAATAAGAAAAGTCAAAATTTCAAACTGGTGCCAATAGGTCGAGTGGCATATCATATGAGAGGTCAAAGTTTAATGCAGTTTTTTATTTTTTTATACGATGCTTGGTTTTCATTTTATGATCAAAATTGGCGAAAAAATGTCCATACCCACCCCTAATCTACGAAGTTTGCAAAGCCAGAAATCTGAAACTAATATATGTTAAAGAAAAATATCTATATTTTACATGAAAATTATAGCGAAGTCCCAACCTTAAACAGTTTTTGAGAAGGGGGGTTGCTAGGTCGAGTGGGGTATCAAATGAAAAGGCTTGATTTGAACAATATAAATCCGTTTTTATATATTTTTTTATATCATGCACAGTTTTTGATTTAGGATTAAAAAAGCTTCAAAAATTACCATACCACCCCATTAACTCCGAAGTTTGCGAAGTGACAACCTGAAATTTATACATATTATAGAAGTATATCTATATTTTACAGGAAAATTATAGCAATGTCTCCAGCTAATATGGTTTTGTAGAAACCTCAATTAAATGTAATGACAACTGTGGTCAAGCTATAAAGCAAGTTACACGGTCAAATATGGTGTTTCTGAAAGGCCTTAATTTGCCCATTCTAAAACCAGTTTCTATTTTTCTATAGGACGTACAGATTTTAATTACGAAGAAAACTTACTAATTAATATCGCACGCCATTGACGTCACCCGCGGTGGGCGAGTCAGCTCGCACTTAACCGGTCCTGTTTTTTCATTTTGTCACTGCAACATTTAATTTTGAACTAAGTATTTAACCTTGTACATTTTGTCACCTACACATTCGATCCATTTTGACGTTCAGACATGTAAACAGCCATGTCCCGGAACCATTTCAGCTGACATCAATGTGCTGGCCATACATATCTGCCGAAAAACCAACAACCGCTGGGATAAACAAGTTCTTGACTGGAGACTGCGTCTCGACAAACGTAGCGTAAGTCGCCCTCCGGCTAGGTGTAGTGACGATCTGCGAAGAAATTGGGATGGTGGCAGTAGATACTTCCCCAAACGGACCTTTCTCAAAGAGTCTTTGTATGTACTAATAAACGTTATGTTGATATATTCTACCTACAACCATAGGTGCTATATTGATAACACATCTTGATCATTGGATCATGGCAAGTAAGAATCACATTTAGAACTAACATTTTAGATCAATAGAACGGTTTTGTCCTGCCTACACCAACAGAAAGATATTCGAATAGACCAATCCTATATTCATAGAAAATACGTTTTTTCTGTAACGTCTAGAGCCTAGTTAATCGGTTGCGTGCGTTCAGGACGTGCGTGCGCGCACTCGCAACGAGCACGCCTATTCAATTACGGAAAGGTCACGACGTTTGTAGGCGCAGGCGCACAGGCGCGAGATTATCGCGGCTCACCTGTCCGAGTGCAAGCATTGGATTAATAAGCTAGCTGTGCCGCTGTAAGGCTGTAACCCACTCTATGACATAATGTCGCTTGATATAGAGTGATCTTCTTCTTGGAATGTGTTGTGGTTAACTCTGATGTCGTAGTTTTTAGGCCGCCTGAAGGCCTCTGACATGGCTTAGCGACTGAAAAGACCGGGATCAACACCTTAACGTGCCTATATATTACTAAAAAAGGGTGATGTAGAGATAACTTTATTAGACGGTCTTACAGCGCGTCGGATAAAAGTCGGTGAGAGTTTTATTTATGATATCTTTATTAACCTATTAGGAACGCAAACTGCCTAAAAAACAATACATTGCAGGGTTATTTTGCTAGAGTTTTTAGTGCCAACTACAGGCGGACACTGCATCTCCTCGTCCCGTCAAGCACTACGCGGAGACGCGGAGGGAGAGCTCGCGTTTGATGATGATGATGTCCTCGTTGACGTATCCGTCAACGGCGAACCTTGTAAGTTTTGGACATGAGAGCGAAGATGGCTTGCAAAGCCGAATTTTGTCTTGAAGGCCCTGTTTCGCGTTTACTCATTTGAAGGCTCTCTGAAAGGCGTCGGTGCCTTTACCGTTGTACGTGAAAACTCCCGTTTTTAAATATGAATAGGACTTACGTTATAACAATGTACACTGTAATGCTTACTTTAAAACAATTGTAATTGCTAAAATGTATTTGTCTCCCTAATTTATTCAAAAAATTGATAAAATCCTACTATCCTAATAATATTATAAATGCGAAAGTTTTTGACTATGAATGTATGGATGTATGGATGAATGTTTGTTATTCATTCACGCAAAAACTACTTAACGGATTTGGATGAAACTTGGAATATACATAGTTTGTGACATGGATTAACACCTAGGCTACTTTTTACCCCGGTACCACCCGAGCGAAGCCGCGGGCAGAAGCTAGTAGTTAATATTTGAAAACGAAAAGTATAGATTACTCATTATCGTCCATAACAAAGGAAAATACTAAATATTTGGCTTGTAAACTAAATGTATTTATATATTCAATACTTACAATAAGAACTACTCGCACTCCAACTAAAACATAAGTGCAATATTTAACTTACATAAGTAAAAGGTCGCGTGGTGGGCGGCGACCCTTAACTAGATGCACGCATTAAAATATTTTCAGAAAAAATACATTTGAATCGCAATTTGCATCTGTACTGCATGTTACCAAGGAAATTAACTAGTAGGTAACTACCTGCTCAAGTATGACTTACTTATCTGTTGCATTAATCTCAATTCTTATCTCAGACGCTGCCTATTTTCTTCATAATTCATTTTATTCATATTTTGAGACAACATTTATAAGGCTGATAAAATTTTATTGTTAATAATTCTAATGCGGCAAATTAAAAATATTAAGGTAATTAGTTTTGGCAAGGCCTTCACAACAAATTTTGATATAAATTAAAAAATTACAATTCAATGTGTACTTTTGGTATTAGTTTCCGGGTAAAGCGACTTTTCAAAACCAAGTAAAATTTTTGAAATATGTTTCATAAATCTACTTCTTGTCTGCTGAGATGGAAGACATGCGTAAGGCATTTCCACAGTGTGAATAAAACCATCTGAATGTGAATGCTTTTCAATATCCGAATCGATATAATATACGAGTTCGATTCTCAATTCACAACCACTTTTTTTTTTGGTTATCTTATTCCCGCCCATTGCTGGTCAAGCTTTTCCACAGGACTCTGTCTTTAGCAATTATCCACCATTCCTTCACGAATGCATCAAAATCATCCCGCCAACGCTTTCTTGGCCGATCCGAAGTCATTAGAAGCGAGACCAATCTTATTATTATGTATAATTTTTATTTACCGAGTCTAGAGACTCGCTAATGAACTCTAGTGTTTTTTTACCTGTCAGGTCAACTACGGATACTGCTACTGCCATTGTAGGTTCACTTTAAAAAGTCCTTGGTAGGTATAGACTCTATTAAGGAATTGTTGTTAAGCGCGTTCACCTTAGCACCGCGCCTCTAGTCCTCATAACGGTGAGCCCATTGAAGTTTGGGCGTATGGGTAATATTTAAGGAATGCAGAAGAAAAACCATCCAAACTCATCATTTATTTAAGAGCTCTGCTCTTGTCGGCGCAACTGATGCAACTCAGCTCCTTCTCTCCAAGTCTCTCCAAGACAGCCTCCTTAGCTTCCTGGTTTTCCCCTACCTTTCCCTCTACACATCCCTCCATGATGTTGCGCATTAAATTAAAACTGGACGTTGCGTCGCATCGGTCAGTTCGAATTTGTATTTTAATCTGATTGGGAATGATTTGTACCACAGTTGGATTGTCCACAAGTTGTGAGATGAACCTCTGATAAAAATACGTGATATAAAAACTTTTCTCCAAAAACTGTAACTACTGATCTTTGAGTTAGATGTGACCCAAAATTAAGAATAAATATCGCCATTAATAAGTCATAAACAAACACATGTTTTACGCACATATTTTAGGTACCATGTCTTGTGTCTATAGATCATGTTGTCCGAAATAAAATAATTTTATTTATTTTTATTCACAACTTTACAAGCCAATTCTTCAATGAAAAACTACGAAATTCAATAAGTTCATCCAAACATTATTTAAAATGCGCACTGCTAAAATATGGAATCAGCTGCCAGCTTCTGTTTTTCCATTGTCTTATGACCCTAACTGCTTCAAAAAGAGAATTAATAGGCATCTTCTGGGAAAGCTCGTCCCATTGTCGACCTCATCCTTGCCCACGCAAGCCTCGAGGTCAAGAGCTGGCCCATACTAAATAAAAAGAAAAAAACAAAAAAAAGAAAGTTCTTGAATAAATATTTTCGAGCTTCGGGGGTAGATTTACTCCTTTTTGGGAAATCACACGCACTCAAAGTCACCTTGTATAACTCTTTCTTCGTTAATTTACTCAAAACTTCTTTATTAGTATTTTCATCTGTTCAGCTTATTCTTTTCTCGCAAACTAGAGATTAAATATTCTAATTAATTCTTTGCAATACCTATAGTGGTATTGAGGAACTACCGTTAATAGGTAGGTACTCAGGCACTGTTTTTAGGATCTAAGAACCCTATTACACAAAGGAGTATTTCACTCCCTACGTGATCCCATTAAAATTTAAAACAAGCTTCATCTAAAACATTACTAAAATTAAAGTGGTAATGAAAACGCCACTGCTTTGCTAATTACCGGTAAATACGTTTGAAATAATTTCTTATTCTCGACGTCTCTTTATATTACATACTTATTCATTCAATCGAAACATCTATAGCATTTTTATGGCGGATTTACTGAAATATTTATAGACTAAAAACAAAACTATTTGCAGCCGTGGTGGCCTAGTGGGATGTACCCCGACTGAAGATCTGGAGGTCGTGGGTTCGAATCCCAGCCATGCACCAATGGATTTTTCGTTTCGAAAAAATTATGTCCGTATTACCACGAGCTCGAAACGGTGAAGGAAAACATCGTGAGGAAACCGGCATGCCCTCGAACTAAAAAGTTCGAAAGTTATGTGCTAGGTTAGTGTTCCAATAAAAAGCGGCGATTGGCTTGCAACCTGTCACGTGGAATGCTAGCTGCTTGCAAAAAGTGGGCATGTATCGAACGTAATGTTTGGACTTGCCTCTGACTACCCCCGTTAAGGTATCCTCAATAGATTTGCGTACAGAGTTTTTGTAAAAACAAACAAAGGTTCGGTACAATTTATAGAAAAACGTTTTTTTAATGAATTACTTCATCCATGTAATAGGTCATTTAAAACTTAAATAACTGTTTATAAAGTCAAATATATCATAAAAATTGTACGTGTTCCCACAATTTATATTCCGATTGTCAAAAATAAGGAATAATATCACGTTTTTTTTATCAGCCGTTTTCGACGCACGGCTGGGCATAGACCTTATTTTGATTATGCCACTCACCTTGATGCTACGCTATTCTGCACCAGTTGCTGCCCATGGTCTTTCTAATATAACAGATGGGTCGTATTTTCATTTATAATAGCAAAATATTCTAGAAAAAACATTGTTTAAAATATACAAGTGCATGCCGTCTAATCAGGCACAACGTGCGCTGTATATTATTTTAATCTACACTTTGTTTAAATTAATAATACAAGATGAAAAGTTCATTTTGCAAGGCGGTACTAGCGTTCGTCGGTTCAGGGGCCGGGCTCGATGACCCGAAATAAGGCTCAAGGGGGTGGTATTGCACCCCCACTGAGCTGATGGGTGGTATCACCCCACCCGCTGGGCCGAGCGCCGACCTCTCATTCATTACGCAATAAAAGTGTTCCGTTAACTTCTATATACGAGGCAGTCTTTACTGAAACCGAATTGCAAGATTATCTCAGCGCAATGGTGTCAGAAAGGGCTTAGGACTTATGCAATGCGAAAATACGTTTGTTGTATTTGTATGTCGGGATTTCTTAAGGCTGTCTGGTACAGTAAAAAATAGCAAAATTGGAAGTAACAATGGTATTTTCGTGAAACAGTTAAAAGTAGCCCGACTTCACCCACTGCTGGATGGCTCTCTTTGTGTGTGCGTAGTATCCTACTATAATATTATAAATGTGAAAGTTTGTGAGTATGGATGTATGGACGAATGGATGTTGCGCCGACAAGAGCACAGCTTTTAAATAAACGATGATTTTTTCGTCTACCCGTTGCTGTTATTAATATCGAGCAAAAAATGGCAAAAAACACGTTTTTTGTATGCGATCACCCGTATTTATTTTATTCCGATAATATTTTCTGTTTTAGCGACAACAAAAATACATCATCTGTGAAAATTTCAACTGTCTAGCTATCACGGTTCATGAGATACAGCCTAGCGAGACAGACCGACGGACAGTAGTCTTAGTTAGTGGTCCGTTTTTACCCTTTGGGTATGGAACCCTAGAAATCCGTAGATATTATGTAGGTACGGTATCTACTTTATAAATGTATGAAATTAATTGTGTGATAAGTACAATAAAATTAAATTGCGTATTTAATTTTATTATTTTTAATTTATATTAAGGATAGGTAGGTACTAAAAAATCTAACATGAATTCACATAGATACTTTGTTGTTTTATCAAGTTTAAATAGGCAATTTTGATAAGTGTTAAATATAAATCCAGACAACCTTCACCATTCTAGACAAATTAACATCTCGCATGATAAACGTATAAGAAATAAGTGCTAAACATAGAAATCAACTTTTTGTATAAACATTTACGGCCGATTTCAATCTGTAATATGCTAATATTTTCACTCTAAGGTCAGGGTTTAATTTGGTCAGAAAAAAATAAACTCATCATAAAAATATAATTTCGTGGATACCAATCATTCTTTCTTCGTTGTGGATCCGCTTCCCGCCACGACATACATATTTTTACTATGATCTACAAATTTTTGTATCGGGTCTGTGTGATTTCTATAGTATGTATGTATTAACAAAAAAAGAATTATAAGAGCTTCTGCTCAGTTTGGGGCTATATGCCGCCTTATGATCATCATCATCATCAGCCTATAGCAGTCCACTGCTGGACATAGGCCTCCCCTAATGAGCGCCATTGCGCCCTGTCCTGAGCTCGACGCATCCAGCTTCTACCAGCAGCCTTTCGCAGATCGTCACTCCACCTGGCCGAAGGGCGTCCTACACTACGTTTGCCGAGCCTTATGATATTGTCCAAGAATTATAATTATTGTTGTTATACTTACCCACTAATTTGATCGAGCCCATGGATCTGTATCATCGAGTCTTTGATGGTAAGCTTCCACAGATCTGCATCTGCCTACGAATCGCATACAACGGATCAAAGGGATTATTTGGTGGTTGTGTCAGCACTGTGTTCACTGGCATGCAGCAATCGGATTACCAACGTAACGTAACTGTCATTCGGATTTTCATACGTATTTTGCTGTAGCAAAAGCGTCCACAGTTTTGCAATGTAAGAATGGGACGGATCCTATTCATCCACATAACTGAATCCAAAGCAGTCATAGTGTGTACCCTATGACTGCTTATATGCTACACAGATTTGTATTCAGTTATGTGGATGGATAGGATCAGTCATAGTGTACACACATACACGCTTATACAAAATTCAGGTCCAAATCTGTGTGGTATTATCAACCTGAATTTTGTATAAGCAGTCATAGTGTGTACACTATGACTGCTTATACGAAATTCAGGTCCAAATCTGTGTGGTATCAACCTGAATTTTGTATAGATTTGTATAGATTCTTATATTGCTTTGACGCTTTTGATTTAATTATGAAAACGAATTATTTCATACGAAAGTGTGTAGGTATATTTGTTTGTTTGTTTGTCACGCTGTCACACCATAACTATTCAAGTGATCATCTTCTATAATCACCAATCATTATAGCTTGTTATAAGTCAGAAAGTATTTTATTAAATTGTTAAAGTCTCATAATAATTGAATCATCGGTGTAGGTGTCCTCGAACACAAAAATTGACAATATTTTCAGGTTCAGAATCCTTAGATTACTATAGTTTGTCCTATGCCTATTTCTGCCATGAAGCAGTTATGTTGTGTTTCAGTTTGAAGGGCTTTATCTTCGGCGACTCTACTTAAAACTTCTCTGTTAGTTATTTTGTCTACCCAGCTTATTCTTTCCATTCTTCTCCAGCACCACATTTCAAATGCTTCCAAAATCTCTTTGTCTCTCTGAGTCATTGTTAACAGAACAGCTTCTTTAAAATTTCACTTAAATATTGAACCTGTTAAAGAGCTCCGAGCTATTTAGGCGTGATCCTCGAACAAACAAACAAAAAAAATTGGGGTCAGAGTGCATAAATTCGTTTTATATCTTCAAATAACAGAACAACTTCACAATTTCACCTACACAAATTCATGAACTTTCAAAGGGTGGTTTGATTAAAAAGCAGGTTGATCGAAGTTGTTTCAAACTGGGTAGTGATTCAAGCAGCTCGTTGCTTGGACTTTGTTGCAAAGCGGGTAGCCTGAGGGCTTGCAATTTACGTCGATTCAATCATGCTTGAATATGAAGTTGTTGATCTAGGTAGAAGCAGTTCGAAACTCATTTGGCTCGCCAATCTTTGAATTTCCGAAGTTATCATCATCATCATCAGCTTATAGCAGTCCACTGCTGGACATAGGCCCCCTAATGAGCGCCATTGCTCCCTGTCCTGAGCTCGCCTTTCACAAATCGTCAGCCAGCCGGAGAGCGTCCTACACTACGTTTTCCAGGCTACTGTCTCTCCTCAAGAACTCGTTTACCCCAACGGTTATCGGTTCTTCGGCAGTTATGACCAGCCCACTGCCACTTCAGCTTACTTATTCTCTGAGCTATGTCGACAACTTTAGTTCTATGTCAGATAGTCTCGTTGCGGATTCTATCCTTCAGAGAATCTCCAACCATGAGCATACGGGACAAATGTTTGCATGTTCTGCAGATATTTGTCACGGGCTGGATGTTTTCTATGTATGATATGAATATGTATGTATTTACAAAAAAATATGTAGTATATCAATCATGTGGTTCCCATAATACAATCTCTGCTTAGTTTGGGGCTACATGATGCTGTGTTATAACGTCCAGCATTATTTATTTATTTATAGCTCGTTCCATAGCTCGCTGAGCGACTTTAAACTGGTGGACTAGCTGTACTGTGAGCCATGAGTTGTCATGCTTCCTTCCTAATACTATAAACTAACTTAAGCCCTCGACTACAATCGCGTGGTAGAGTACGCGTCATGTAAAAAGAACGCTGGAAGTAGTGGAGGGGTGTGTTTGCGCACGGGTAAATACCGATAAAACGCCTATTGCGCAGCTTACCACCAGCGTTCTTTTTACGTGACGCGACCTATACCCGGTCATTTCAATCACGCTTAGATATGAAGTGGTTGATCTAGGTAGATGCAGTACGCAGCTCATTTGGCTCGCCAATCTTTGTATTTTCGAGGGTATCCATGCTTCCTTCCTAAACATATAAACTAACTAACGTCTGGCTTCACTCGCGTGGTACCTGGTCAATTCAATCACGCTTAGATATGAAGTGGTTGATCTAGTTTTATGCAGTTCGAAACACATTCGGCTCGCCAATCTTTGTATTTCTGAAGTCATCATGTTTCCTTCATTCTATTAATATAAACTTACTTTCTATCGCGGCTTTGCTCACGTTGTACGCGGATAAAAGTAAGCATATCGATAGATTATCATCATTATCATCATCAGCCTATAGCAGTCCACTTCTGGATAATGGCCTCCCCTTATGAACGCTATTGCGCCCTGTCCTGATCTCGACTCATCCAACTTCTACAAGCAGTCTTTCGGAGAAATTCACCTGGCCGGAGGGCGTCATACACTACGTTTGCCGAGAAACGGTCTCCCCTCAAGAACCTAAATCTCAATAGTAATGCATCTAAATAGAAGCCTATATCTCTTTCTGGTCTATAAGTATACGTGTTCAGTATTTTTGGCATGAAGGTGGAACAAAAATACTTCAAATTTGCACATCCGCACAAACATTCGCCTTTGTAATATAGCTTCTGCACGTAGCTCCTCTCACGTGGTACCTGGTTAAACTGAAGGAAATCAAATAAAGATGATGATGATATATTGGAACTACGCAAGCAAAGCTAGCTTTGCTTTGCGCCCCTAGGGGCGGGAAGCTAGTACATTGCAAAATCTTGGTTTTTAGTTAGGCACCATACTTTGTTACTGAATATGTAGTGCAGGAACGGACTAAAGAAGCAGGAAGACTTTAAAAAAGCTTTAATGGCGATGTTCAGGACATGCTATCCGTGGTATAGAAAAATGAAACAAAAAAGTATTGAATTGGTACCCAAAAAACTTTAAAAGGAGTAGAGGAAGACGAACTAAATAGGAAGATGAGGTAAAAAAGATAGAAGGAAAAATATGGAGTAAACAAGTCAAAAAAAAAAAAGTCATAATTCATTTATTCAGTAGGAACTGTATAGTACACTTTGAAAAGCCATTTTTTTTAATTTACCACCAATTCGTAACGTGACCAAACAGAGAAGAATTGAGAAGAGAGGTAGAAGCAGGTACTAAGTATACCAATTTTATAGAGTCATCAAAATTCACACAGCAACTAACTACTCTTAATTAGATGCAAGTATAACTGAATTTTTTAAAATAGTTGCAATCGAAAAAACCGAATTTGCATTGATATCTAGTTTTACAGACTAGGCTTTAGTTCGATGACTCTGTTATGCTACTTGTTGGACTAATAGGACTAGACTTGTCGAAATCCTAATTCAGTGCATTGACCCCTACACGCAGACAGGTGGCTACTATGGGAGCCCGTTGCCAGCCTATGTATTTTGATGCACCATCATCATCAACAGTAGCATTATCAATAAGACTGCATGCTAATGAGATGCGAATGTTAGAAGGATGTGTAGTGTAACATGTGAGAATGGATAATATAAGGTGAGGAGTGGTAAAATTGTTTGATAAGGGCATGTCATGAGAAGGTATAAAAATCATGTGACTGGATGCACGAATACAGAGAGAGCGTAAATGTAAATGGATTCCCATTCCCGCAATTATAATAATAATAATAAATAATCCTGGACGTTATCACACGGCATCATGTAAACCCCAAACTAAGCAGTGCTTGTATTATGGGAACCACATGATTGATATACTACATAGATACATTTTTTTTTGTAAATATATACATACCATACATAGAAAACACCCAGACCCGAGACAAATATCTGCAGAACATGCAAACATTTGTCCCGCAGCGGGAATCGAACCCGCAACCTTCTGCGTCACAGGTGGACCTGCGCCACAGAGGTCGTCAATTGGACTCCTTGTTATTCCATTGTGCGTGTGAGAGATCTGATTAAATACTTAGTCAGCCTAACTCTGCCTAGAAGCATAGATGTTTCCTAGGAAAAAGAAGTTTCTTCGCAGGCTTCACGGAGTGAACTCAGGGTTCCAAGGATTTGTTCGCATTGTGATGCAACTCCCACGTATTCCATGATTACGTGGGCTGCTGATTCTTCTTCGGTCAGACACCCTCTGCAGTGTGGACTGTCTGTTGCTCCGATGTTGTTGTAGAGGTAGATGGTTGTTAAGAGGAGAGTGTCCCGTAAGGGTACCAGCGATGGTGCAAACATCTTGTCTTTTGAGTTTTAAGGAGAGTGTAGAAGATATGGATGAAATGTGTGATAGAGGATAGGAAACTTAGCTACTCAACCGATCATCATGAAATTTGGCATTACACGTTTCATCCAGAAAAAAATACTGGTCGAGAGGGATAATATACAACGTGGATACGAAATTACCTGTAATGAACAAACAAACTCACTTTCGCATTTGTATTATTATAGTTAGGAGTTACAAGAACGTTGAGAAGTTAGAGTCAAAGTCGAAATCGGATGACCGCACCCGCTGTATTTCAAAGCCGTTTTTGTCAATGCCTGAGGATCAAGAACCACTCAACAAACTGGTCACTGAACTAAGCTAAACTTAGAAATAGGTTTTTTGTTGCACTTATTAAACAATTGATAACATATAATTATAGCATAAGATTTTCTAATTATTTTATTTTAATTTTACCCTTTTTTATGAAAATGCAATATCTTCGTTTATCATCATCATCATCAACCTACAGCAGTCCACTGCTGGACATAGGTATCTCCCAAAGCCGCTGACGCCACTAAGTCCGATCCTCCGCTCTTTTCATCCACTGTCTGCCATCTATATTAAGCAGATCCTCACTGCATCTGGCCAGAGGGCTTCCCACGCTACGCCTACCTAAACGTAGTCTCCACTCTACCCACTTTTGTCCAAAAGTTGTCAGTTCTACGGCATATCTTTTGTAAATGGTGCTATATTTCTGGAAGGAGTATTCAGAAATTAAATAAATCTGTCCTGAATTTTGTAACAAGGTTGTCATAAATCGTTCTAAGCAATATCTTGACAAAGCACGGAGAGCTGTTTTATGTCGTGCGCTGCATCGCTAGATCTTATCTAAACTTTTAATAACAGTTCACCTCAAAGTACAAAAATTCATGTAGAAACTAACATGAAATAGTGATGTGAAACATAAATTCATGCAGTTTTATGAAAAGCAAAGCAAAGCAGAGGTTCCAAAAGGAATTAAGGGGCTCCAACCCAAAATCTGGAACCCAAGCCAACCTCACCGGCCCGTGGTGCATCCTGCTAATTAACAAACGGGGCTCTGGTGTCCGGCTGATTGCGACATAGCGCAGCTGTGCTCTGCGATCCCCAACCCCATGCAGAATGGGGATTATGGGCATATCCCCCTTCTTATAGGAAATGCCTATATCCAGCAGTGGACTAAATAAGCTGGTGTTGTAGTTGTTGCTGACACAAATAAAAAGAAATACATAACATCTAATATTCAATACTTACTATTAATAGAAAGTTTGATTGACGAATCACATCAACAAGAACATCAATACAATGAAGTCTTTCACATTTATACGGAATGTGTAAAAAACAAGATTCTTCGTGAATTATTTGATCGGGATCTATAATTCTGGCAGGAGGTATACCTGTGTTTCTATCTGGAGGTTGTTACCTAACATATCCTCAATTAAAGGAAGCTGAGAAAGGGCAGGCTATCCAAGCCATCAAAGATCGTAATTAATTGATTCTTTTTAATTGGTGTAATAATAAAGTAATTGGATTTTTCGTTTTGTATAACTTTACTTGGTGGAAGACCTAGCAAAAGATGGTGAGATGAACTCAACGCGCATGATCATCTTGGCCTGCAGTAGCGACGAATAGCGAGGAGTGAAAGAAGGACAAAGGCCAGTGGACAGTGGGATCAAAACGGCTGAATAAAAATAATAATTACAAAAATTTATAGCTTTATAGTTTTGGTTTCCCTAACTTTACAGGGTAGCGTATTCTAAAACAAACCCTTTATAAATATTTTTTACCAAATAACAACATTTATGTTAGAGAGGCGAAAGTGTGCGATATGTTTGTGTCCACGGCTAAACGGACTTGTCATATACATAGTTTGGGACTTGTAATAAGTTATAGACTTTTTATTTGAGTACCACGCAAACGAAGCTTATGGCATAAGACTTTTCTATATAGAATCGGAAAATTTCAGATAAAAATAAAAGCTCCAAAAAATTGCTAGGAGTGAAAGAAGAGTGGGAGGCCTTTGCCTTGCAGTGGGATTAAAACGGCTGAATTAAAACAATAATTACAAAAAATTGATAGCTTTACAATTTCGTGTACCTTATCATATACTTCACAAGATGACATGTTCTAGAACCAACAATTTCTAAATATATTTTTACTTTCTAAAATTGCAACGTTAATGATAGATGCGAAAATTTGCGATATGTTTATGCCCACTCAACTCTGTAACGGACTTGAAATATACATATAGTTTGTGATTTGTAATAAGTTATAGACTTTTTATTCGGGTACCACGCAAACGAGAACGTGGGCAGAAGGTTTCTCTAAATAGAATCGGAATTGGCACATAAAAATAAATACTCCAAAAATCCGGGCCTGAAAACTGAATATGCAGAACATTTATGAAAATAGCTGCGCGAAGTGGACTTTTCATGTTCGTTTGAAAGCTTTAAACTTAAACTCATTCATATTGAAAAACGGTTATTTTCATGTACCTACTGTTAAAATCGGTGAAGGCATCGACGGCGATTCGACTCGTTAAGAGAGTCTTCATCAGGGTGAGTGAACGCGACGCTCTCCCTCCGCGTCCCGCCTAGCACTCTAACGCCGTGTCGGTGCCTTTACCGATATAACAGTACTGAAAATTCCCGTTTTTCAATATGAATTCATCATTATCATCATCATCATCATCATCATCATCATCATCATCATCAGCGTAGCAGTCCACTGCTGGACATAGGCCTCCCCCAATGAGCGCCATTGCGCCCTATTCTGAGCTCGACGCATCCAGCATCTACCAGCAGCCTTACGCAAATCGTCACTTCATTACTTGTGGAAATTAAATAGTTTATTAACTTAAAATTACTTATATTATATTAAAACAGCAATTAAACGGGAATAATGTTTAAATTCACCATCATCATCATCATCAGACCTATACCTATCCCTTATTATTTCGCAGATCGTCAATTTACTGGCCAGTGGGCGTCCTACAATACGTTTGCCGATCCATACATTTCATGAATAGGTAAATATCTAATTATTAAAAATATTCTTTGTTAAAAAGAATTACTTACTATACTTAATAATACATAATACTTAATTTATTTTTAGGACGTAGATTTTTTTGCGTATTTTTATCTAAAGCAAGCAAACATTAATAAAACAAAATGTACTATGTAATAACCATTGGTAATTTCTGTTACTTTTTTTGCAAGAGTCGTTCAAAATGATCACCATGTAATTTAATCGATGACAAATGACAACCACGTTGTTACTCGTCATCAATCAAGTAGGATTACTATCTAAACTAGAATATAAAAAAAACTCTAATTAATTTTGCTAGTAATTTATTTATTTTTAACAGACTTCAAAAAAGGCAGGAGGTCCTCGATAATTCGATTGTATTTTTTTACTTTTATTACTTTTTGACTAACGAACCCCCATAACCTCGCTTGCGTGTATTTATCCGTCATTATTCAGTTCAAAACCATTATAGTTTCCAAAGTTTTATTTACAACATGGTTTTATAAAAAAAAACAACAGCAAGGTAAAAAACATTTCGGTATTTGCTAAATATTGTGCCAATTTGTCAATATTTAACGCATTGCGTTTAAGTGATAAAATTGATGTCATTCCATCAGTTTCACCAAAGAATTGTGAGTGAAAAGAAAGTAAATCAATTTCATAGAATTTGTTGTGAAACTAGGCGGATAGAGTTTATACATGAAACTGATAGTGAAATAATATCGTGAAAGTAGTTTTACGACACTAATTTCCTAATGTAAATTCGACTAAACTTTGTGGCACCAAAAAAATCGCGATTAGTAACAGTATTTATCTATCGTTGGCAAAAAAATCTTTGATTCAGTAATGCTTAGCTCGGATAAAACTACCCCATCACTAGCGAGTAGAAACCAGGGTACCTTGGGTGCGGCTCTAGGGTCCGCGACCCTACGTCCTCGCTCCCAATTCAGGTTATCAACTTACCCCTAAACCCCCTCTAGAAACACCCAGTGAAAACGCTGCAGGGATTTTCTAGAACATTATGGAAGAAGCTCCTCACGTACAGTGCGTTGACTTCATTATGCTCTACGTTGAAGCGATATTATTCATTACTTTATTTATTTTAGTCGGGAGATTGGTGCATATAACATTCTTTATTTGAGAGCTAATTATTTATAATTGTTTAATGATGATTTTGATAAAAACATGGATTTTTAAACATTTTATCGTAAGTTCACAATTTGCACTAATCAACTATTTACCAATATACAATTTTTTATACGGATTAGCAAAATAAATTAAAACCTCATTGGTAAAATTAAACTATAGTTATAATACATTACTGCAGGAGCCAGCAAAAGAGGCATTGATGGACCGAAAAAAATATGTGTAAATGTGGACCGAGGCGAAGCTGAGGCTATGTAAGTCCATCAATACCTAGTTGTCGCCAAGGCTTGTACTTTTCTTAAATAGCGGAAATTAAAGCAGTAGATAGGCAGAACTTTATAATTGAAAAAACAGTTACTGAATGTACAATTTTCTGAAATTTAAAGTGGACTATCGTGGATTCGGGATTGATACTAACGAGGTCAGTTTTCTGCAGTTATAGTAGTGTCTCCTCAGTGTGATTCTGTATTTCAACGCTTTGATGGGAGGTCGATGGTCGAGATTTGCAAGCCAGTTCGAAATTTAAATAAAACCTTTAATTAGCCTCCTTGGTTGCCATGTTTTGGAGTAAAATATCTTTCTATTTTCAAATTACACGACAGATAATATGAGTTTACATAGTAATTTATTTGACCGCTAAAAACTGACATCTATATGGATATTCATACAACTTTTTCCAGCCACTGCTCGCATTTATTTAGCCTGTACAGCAATTTCTATTTATCTCGAAGAAGGTTGTTTAAGTAATGCTCAAAGAAGATCGGTCAATTTCATACAACCTGTGACCTGAACATAAAATGTCGCGTCTAGAAATGACATATGTCATAATTGATCGTTCTTATTACAGGATATCATGTGCAATTAATAGTTTTTTTTTATTAAAGCCGGAAATTTTGCGGGGTATTTATTTTATACTTTTAGGTTCGGATCGATTAGGACACTGGCGCACATTAAAAAAATACAAAGTCACAAGTCACTACATATTTTAAACTGGTGGCTACTTTATGAAAACCATTTATTTAAAATATAGACGTCACCAATAACAGCTGGATTGTCCCTATAAGTAAAACTGAAAATAGTACTAGAATTGGCCTAAAAATGGCAACACCACCAATAAAAACGTGCTTTGTTAGTGACAGTTTTGTTTTTGACAGTTGACATTGGCACAACGAGAGATGCATAATGTAAATAAAAGAAGAAGAAGAAGAGAGTGCGTTCAATAGCTATGATACGTAATGGTAGGGCGTATTGCGATCAATATTTAATATTAATTTACTAACTATTCCCGCTTTAATATATAATGTTATTAGTTATAATTTCAATACTCCATTATAAAGAATAGTTTTACATAATTCGCATTTTTAGTCGCTTCCATTTATGGTCAGGTCTGAAATGACCGGCCTTCTTTCCAAGCATATTTGAGAAAAAGTATTTAATCGGTTTCAATTCAAAATCTACCTCATTCAAACTTAGAACGCAATGCGTTCAAAATTCAAAGCTAGGGTTGCAATACCTACCCGAAAGTGTATTTAATATTAAATCAGTTGCCATTAATTAATCGATAGGTAAGTTTTTTGTGCTTACATGTGTGTGCGGGTTGGAATTGCATTATTGCATGCTGGCACTGCGCTGAAAGAGCGCGTGACACCACGCCGTTCATAACACGTTAACGACACCCTGGCAAACAAAATGAAACGAAACCAGACATTATTTGAAACAAAAACAATTTATTGTATGATAGAAAAGTCGGATGGTTCAAGGATATTGATGAGTGTGGTTGAAAAAGAAAAAATAATAATTATAAAGTAAACTGACGAAGTTACGAGCTTGTAAATAACAAAGAAAAGTTTCCTGAGGACACATAAATAATTATCACAATATTATAAAGTTAGTAGTAGAGTTTTTTGTGAAGGTTTCTTCCGAGGAACGACTGCCATCATGCCTATTTCTACCGTGAAGTAACATTGCTGTGTTTCGGTCTGAAGGGTGCCGGTGAAATTACAGGCACATGAGGCTTAACACCTTCATGCCCCAAGTTGATGGACGCAGGGCGTTGCATCGTAGACCACGATCAAAAACGTGATCTACGATGCAATGCTTTGTGATAGGTAATGGCTACCACTTTACATCAGGTGGAACGTGAGCTTGTTCCATCTTCAGGTACCATACAAAAGAGAAGAAAAAAACATTTATTTCGACACACGAAGGCAGGGAAACTGTAGGTACAATGTACATAGGTTACATTTTAAAACAAAAACACAAATCACAAAGGTAAACAACTTAGTACCTATGAACAGAGGTGGTGCCCAAGGTAGATATAAAAAAGTACCTATTTAAGCCCCATATACCCTGTGCCGAAATAGGGGTTGGCTCAGCATGTGCTGGACGACGAACGCTCAGTGTAAAGTAGTGTGTTCGATTATGGTTGCAAGCCGTAACGGCTAAACAGTTTTTTTATGATTCTTGAAATACCTTCTTTTTTTATTTAGCATGGACCAGCTCTTCCTCGAGGCTCGCGTGGGTAAGGATGAGGTGGACAATGGGACGAGCTTTCCCAGTAGATGCCTATAAACTCTCTTTTTGAAGCCGTTAGGGTCATAAGACAATGGTAAAACAGGCACTGGCAGCTGATTCCATACCTACTTGGTTTATGACCTGGATTAACACATAGGCTACTTTTCATCCGGGTACAAGGCGAGTGAAACCGTGGGCGAAAGCTATGGTACAATAATATATGTAGATCTAGATGTGAAAGTCTGTATGTTTGTTTAAGCTCTATTGTCGCAAAACGGATGAACGGCTAATTAATGGACACCACTTTTATACCACTATATTGAAAGCAAAAAAGACCAGCAAAGAGACTAGTTTACTTAACAAAAAATACAACTGAAGTTATAACCTCCTCCTTTTTTGAAGTCGGTTGAAAGTGAAAGTAAAAGTTTCTAAAAATGTTTTACCTACATAATTTCAATAGACGTCTTATTCTGAATGATAGCTAACAATTATCTAATCGTAGCATCAACCTTATAACTAATACTTAGGCATCATCAAAGTCTAGGTTATTGCTATCATTCATTTTGCCTATGACACTATAATAACACACTGTGTTATCTTTTCAGGCTAAAATAAAGACAATCCACAGATAAAGGAAGATAACTAGATAAAGCCTTAAAATTTCACTATGTTCTGAACATCCACTCATACGGCTGATCTCTACTTTTTTATATCCTTTATCATCAGTTAGAAAGGGACGCATACATTTAACAATGCGACTTCAAAAGAGATCAAAAAGGTAATCGTACCAGGGCGCTCGAACAAAATTCTATGCAGGTTCATACAAATGCCCTGGTACGCAGTCGTAGAAATCGCATTGAGATTAAATTTGCATCCCTTTCTAGCAAATGATATATGGACATAAGAAAGTAGAGTGCTGATCTCTGTATGAGTTGACGTTCAGATTATAGTGAATTTTAAGGCTGTATCTTGTTGTCTTCCTATATCTGTGAGACAATCACAGCCGGTTTGATAGAAAACCGATTTTTTAATGTGTCAAGATTGTACTAACTTTTATCTATATACCTTCCGTCCGCGGCTTTGCTCACATAGTACCGGGGTAACAAGTAGCTTATGTGTTAATTCAGGTCATAAAGTATATTTCAAGTTTCATCCAAATCCGTTGAGCTAAGATTTTTATATATCCCAAAATGTTGACTTAAGCGGGATTTGAACCCGTGACCTTCCCATGAATACGCGCTAACCAACTGCGCTACGGAGTCAACACCTCACCTTGTCAAAATTTTCCTGCAGTTACGTCTAACCGAGCTCTTACAGAGTTGAGTTAGAACAAACATACTCACACATAAGGTTTAATATCATTTATTCTCAAAAAGACAAGATTTAGTCACTTACATGAGAAAAGATTTCATAAAAAAAGCAGGTTAGTCGTTCAATAAAGAGTTTAGACAATGTTTAGTACTCATTTAACTCATTTCAGTTTTCTAAGAGAAAAATCTTTGAACAATGTGTTTAGCTAGTTTACTTTTGAATGCGTTAAATGAGTTTACATTTTTTATATCAGAGGGTAGGTTATTGTAAAGCTGTGCGCCCTCATATAGTATAGTTTTTTTTCCATAGTTTGTACGGATTTTAGGTAGAACAAGAAAACTTGCACGACGAGTATTACGTTTAGTTATTTCTTTTTTTGTTGTAAAGGCCAAAGTCGTATGAATTGTTTTGTTGATGATTTTTCGGACAAGAATGCATGTACTATAAGTGTATAACTGTTTAATGTTCATGATTTTAGTTTCCTCGTAAATTTTGGTAGTTGGCGTTAAGTACGGGTAGTTAAAAAGACATTTAATTATTTTATTCTGTAAAATTTGAAGTTTCGCTAATTTAGTTTTAACTGCACTGCCCCACACTTCTATCAGATATAGTAAATGCGGTTTGACCAAGGTGTTGTAGATTGTATAACGAATTTGACGTGGAACACAGTGTACAATGTTTCGTAGTGAACCAGTAAGCGATGAGAGCTTGGTTTGAATATGTGTTATGTGTGTATTCCAAGTCAAATGGCTATCTATTAGTAATCCTAGATATTTTTCATAATTTTTTTCCTGTAATGGCTCATTGTTGATTTTAGGAGGGTGATAAAACGGTATTAGTTTATTTTTAGCTTTAAATAGGACGTAACATGTTTTAGAAATGTTGATGGTTAGGAGATTATGTCGGAACCAATTATAAAGTTTATCTAAATCTGGTTGTGCTTGCAATAGGATGTCGTGGATGGAAACTCCAAAATAGAACAAACACGTGTCATCCGCGTACAAGGTTATACGGCCGTTTAAGCCTATCTGATAAATGTTATTTATGTAGATTAAAAAAAGTAATGGGCCTAATATTGATCCCTGTGGGACTCCACAGGTTACAGGTTCAGATCTGCTTTGAGCGTTTAAAATTTTGACAACTTGCGATCTGTTTTGAAGGTATGATTGGAACATCTTAAGCGCAGTTCCTTTGACACCAATGCATTCTAATTTTTTTATGAGCAGACTATGACTTACTGTGTCGAAGGCTTTCTTTAGGTCTATAAATATACCCAGCCCAATTTGTCTATTGTCTACGTTAGATTTTATCTTAGTAACAAGATCAATAGTTGCCGCTAAGGTGTTACTTTTAGATCGAAAACCGTATTGATGTTCGTAAATATGATTTCTTTCGTTTAGGTATTTTTCTAGTCGTGTGTGCAATATTTTTTCTAGGACTTTTGACAAAACAGGTAACACTGAAATGGGTCGATAATTACCTGGATCTGTTTTTGAACCCGATTTATAAATCGGAGATACTTTTGCTATTTTTAAAGTGTCAGGGAATTCACCATCTTGTAAAAGTTTATTGAAACAGTTTGTTAGATTCGATTTCACTAAGTTTTTTATGCATTTAATTACTTTGGTACTGATTCCGTCTAATCCAACACTAGAATTAGGGTCAAGACTTCCAATTATTTTGTCAACTTCATCGATAGTACATGGATCGAAGGTTGTTAATTCATTTTGTAAGGTGATATTTTGTGGTAAGGCATTTACAAAGTTAGCATGAAAATGCGTGGGTATTTGTTCGGCCAATATTGGACCAATCGTTGCGAAATAGCGATTAAAGACTTCACATATTTCTGTTGGATTTGTTATTACTTTGGATTCTACTATGAGTTTAGAGGTAGCACAGCTTTGTTTTACTTTGTTATTTGCTAATTTATTTATAAGTTTCCACATTTTTTTAGGTTTTTTAATACAATTTTTGAATTCCTTGTAGTAATATGTGTTTTTTGTATTCTGAATGAGTTTCGCAGTGTAGTCTCTTTTTATTCTGAACTTGGATTGTAGAGTTTCATTTGATGGATATTTTTTTAGTTCAGCCCATAGCAGATTTCTTTGGTTGATTTCAGTAATAATTTCATTGTTTACCCATTCTTTTTGTGGTGGGTTAAGAATTTTAGTCTTTCTGAGCTTACTATCTTTGACATATAGTTGTAGTTCATTTTCAAGACGTCTGTAGTCACTATCAATTTGGTCTAAACTGGCTTTTCCGACTGAGGTGTATAATTTTGAGTAATCTATGGCCTCATATTTTTCACGTATCTTAAGTGCTGGTTTGAATTTCTTCATCTCAAGAAATATTTGCTTATGGTCGGACATAGAAGAGTTGATGATGGCCATGTGGAAATCATTGTTTTTTAAGTTTGTACAGACGTGATCTAGTATTGAATTTCTCGTTGTTGAATCACGCGTGGTGAATTTTTTATTAACTTTATTGAGTAGTCTATAACCAGCTTCATTTATCAGTTCCCTGTATTGTTTAGTGCTTTTATCTTTTCTTAATAGGTCGACATTGAAATCACCAAAAATAATTGTTCTCTTTTTTCTTTGTAGTTGGATATCGTAAGTTTCAAGAAATTTATCATAGTTTGTGTCACCAGGGTTATATACTACTCCTATTTCTAGTTCATACTTTTCTAACCGCACCCAAAGGTAGTTATTGCCATCTATATATTTTGATTCCGACAGACTATGTTTTAAATGATTATGTACGAACGCTGACACACCACCGCCTCGTTTATCTGTACGAAAATTGTAATAATGTGTGTAGTTTTCCAGTCGCAAATTATGGGCTTGAGTTTCGTTCATTATCCAAGTTTCGGTGAGCAGTATAATTTGTACTTCAGTTGGTATAGACTTCAATATACATTTAACCTCATCAATTTTTCCTTTCTTACAAATACTCCGAGCATTAAGGTAGAGGAAGGATAAACGAGGTTTGCTGGTAATAATATTTTGGTAAGTATCACATATTTGATGTGTCAGGTCGACATCAGCTGTTTTCATGGAGTGATTTATTGCTTTAAGTTTTTTGACGCCGTTGATATAATTCTGGGTGTACCATTTATATATTTTATTGTAATATCAGCTTCTCCATTTTCCTGATGACGAGTCAGTTCTTCTTTTAGGCTTTGCAAATATTTCTGCTGTGCTCGTGTTTGGTCACTATATATTTTAACATCTTCAGGTAGCTTGTCTTTGCTACGTAATAATATTTTAGCTGGTTCTGGCGCATTGTAGCAAACTTTTACTCGTCGATTTTTACCAAAAGTGTATTTTCCAATACGGAAGACTTTAATAGGCTTCGGAATTGCCTTGTTCACCGAAAGTGTAAGGTTTATCACTGCAGTCTCATCGTTGCTAAGTCTTTCATCAGTTTTAGAAGTGGTTTGTTCTGGCAAGCCAGCAATAATTATGTTTTTTTCACGTTCATTGCGTTCTTTAAGTTCACGCATCATTTCTTCGTTTACATGTAATTGATTGTTTTGATGAGCCGATGACATTGGTTTATTATTTTTGCCGAATTCGGCTTCAAGCATGGTTAATTTTGTTTCACCCAAGGAGATTTTATTTTCCAATTGTATAACATGGCTTTTGATGTGGTGCTGTTCATCAGATATTGTCGAAGACGAAGATTTGATTTCATTAACTTGAACATTAATGTCGCTTATATTGCTCTGTATTAAACTAATGGTTTTTTCATTGGAAACCTTGAGCTCAGTTATTTGAGTTTTTACTTTGGTTATACTCTCCTGCAATTGACCAATGATGTGGTGGTTCGATTCGACATATTTCTCCAGCATGGAGGTCATGCGGGTGAGTTCGCTTCGAATCTCTTTAATTTCATGGGAGCATTCGCAGGGTCGGTCAGTCATCGGCTGTTTGCGTTTTCGGAAAGACACACATACCACACACAAACTTACGTTTTTATAATATCAGTGTGATGTGATGTGAATTGTGATGACTAGATAAGAAGAAGAATAAATACCCTTAGTGGTAAGTAGTCTCATTCCGTTTAACCGTCGCGTCGAGAGTTTAGACGCCATTTTGCCTGAAGTAATTTTCACGAAATCTACCTGAAATAAATATCAGTGCATTTAGTCCCGAAACCCACGCGACATCGGAAAATTTGCGTGACGTAAGCCCGGTCCGCGTGACTCACTGCTCCGAATGCACAAAACTTAGAACTAGAGACTCACCTCTAAAATTTCGGCCTTAGTTTCGGCCAAAATGTAAGCCTTGAACTTTTGAGCTTAGTTTATACGGTTAAAATGCCCAGTGTCCTGTACTTACAGGGCCGAAAGAAAGGACCGATGGCATAATATCAAGAAGGTCTACACCATTGAATGTGGCTAAGAAAAAGAATAATGTATTTCCGAAGATTATTTGCATGTGTTCGTCTAACGCTTTCATTGAGTAGTCACACACACAAATCTAGGCGGTATAGCCTCTTCACTAAAAGACAAAATGTTGACTGGTGGCTAAATAATGCTAAAACATCATGTCTACCTACAAAAACAAGAAAATAAGGAAACCCAAAAAAAATAGAATATACGGGAACAACTAAAGAGGCTTTTTATTTATAAGATATTTGTATGAATTTTTCACAGAACAACGTCTGTCGGGTCATCTAGTTTTAGGTAAAGCGGTTACAAATATTTCCCGAATCTGAGCCCGAATAAACGTTCTACTCTAGCAGCTTTCCAGCTTTTTATTTTAGCACCGACGCCAGTGGAAATCGTTGGTGCCGCTAAAGTGCTTAGATATAATCTTTACCGCCTTTGTTGTACGAAGAATTTCGGTGTCTAGCTCTAGGTAGGTAGGTAATAAAGTTGAGAAGGTACTGCTATTACGTGTGTCGATATTAACTTTGTACTTGCATTGCAAATTGGTACTTAATATCATACTTACTCACCTACTTTATCCTTCCTAACTTTTACGTAGGTATCGCCACACCACCACACCACACCAGCCTATATCAGTCCATTGCTGGACATAGGCATTTCCTAATAAAGGGGGATATGCCCATAATCCCCACGCTGGGCATGCGGGTTGGGGATCGCAGGGTACAGCTTCTCGCACCACCGACGCTGCTGCCCTTCGGTGACCAGGGGATTTAGGTGTGCCGATGATAAGGGTTGGAACCCCTTACTCCCTGAGGGTTGGAACCCCTTACACCCTAGTATCGCAATCATTCTTTATTCTGTCTTCTTTTTCGTCTTCCTATGAGCTAGTGAATAATGATCCGCTAAGAATCACGCCTTGAGCGCATCGTCTACTTTTTTAAATGGTCTAATTTCTTGTCCGATAATTACCTTGGAATGTCTTGCATTAATGCTTGCTTGATTTGAATTAGCCCTATTAATATGAAGTAAATTAATAACGTACAAATATTAAATCTGTTTTTATTTTTAGACAATAAAATTATATAAAAAGTTTGCCTTACTGAAACAACTTTATTTCACTTAAGTTACATTGTACACATTTTCATTATCAAAAGCTTGCATTTGCTTAAAATTAGTTAAGTTAATAATAAAAACCTTATTACAAATTGGTTTAACATTTTTATCGTTGGTGGTCTCGCATTTACATTAACTTACCCATTTTTCAAAGCACTATAATTTATTTGAAAAAAATATCAATTTTTAATAGTGCTGTACAGGTAACATGCATTATTTCCAGTTGAGAGACGGTGCACGCTATGATTGCAGGATCGCATGACAAGGACACCCCCATCCATCCAGCGCAGCGGTTATGTGGACAGACTTCAAATAGGTAGGTAATAGAAAAAGTTTTTTGTGGAGATATCAACTACTGTCTGTTTACTGGCTGTCCATACCTGCTGAAGAACCGATTACCGTTTGTGTAAACGAGTTCTTGAGTGGAGGCCACGGTTCTGCAAAGGTAGTGTGAGCTAGTCAGGAGGATTGTCCATTTGCAAAGGGCTGCTGGTAGATGCTGGATGCGTCAGGTCAGGACGCAATGGCTACAGGCTATGATGATGATCCTCTTCTAAGTACTTCTTCGAATGAGTTTCTTTGAGCTAGTGGTCTAAAAACTCCGACACCAGTGTGTCGGAGTTTTTAAACCGTCCTCCAACATGGTTTAACGAATGAAAGGCCGGGACGGGACTTAACGCGCTTTCCGTGTTACAAAAGCGCTCAGATCAGATCTTTAAACTGTCACCTTACAATTAAGGTACCAGAGTTTTAAATGGAGTGTTCAGAGACTCATTCATTGAACGGCCAATTTGCAGAAAAATTACGCGCAATATTTGTTCCAGTCGGCGCTGAAGTACGCAAGCAAACAGTTGAATGTTTCGATCTTTGTGAAAGAGTCCCCAAAAGCACCCATAGTTTTGGCATTATGGCGCTAAAATGGAACGTCGTGGTTGTTTTGGCCGGTAGGAGTTCGGCATAATCATTCTATTGCCTCGTAATGGTATGGTATCCATGAGGATTTCCCCACGTTAAAAAAAGGGTAAACCCAGCGCTTTCTTTATAAGTATTTGCCAAAACCACTTATTCGCTCATGTACCTAGTTGTAAATTTTCCTTGAGAATAAAATAAAACAAAATAATTGAATACCTTCAAGGTGTTTGGTAGCATTTACGGCTAATTTCCTACAGTTTGCCACTCACTCTAATTTGAGTTTGAATCCAAGATAGTTATCACCTCAAGAACCTCCATAACGTCAAACAGGACCACTCTTTTTAGTGCACTGATAGCAACTGAGTATCCTTTCTTTTTCAAGACTTCGCCAGCGCTTCGCGTTTAATTTTCGACAGTTCACAACTCACTAGATATTGAGCTTGACCGATTCGCCAATCAAAGACAGTCAGCAGACAGTCAGCTGCTTACTTTTCACCCTAATCAGGACACTACCTTTTCCCCTTTCGAAACTCTGGAAATAGTCTTTTGATAATTATTCCTTTGCTTAACCGATTCGCCACTCAGATTCAGTCAGCTACTCACTTTTCACCCTAATCAATCAATCAACGCGATTGCGTTTACGCAAATTTATAAGGAATCGAGGTAGCGCCATCTAGTGAGAAACGCGTGCCACTGACTCCTTTCCATACAAATTTGCGTAAACGCAAACGCAATCGAGCTGGTAAAAAAACTCGCACTAGGCACCCTGGACACAACCTTAAATTTCCCCTTTCGAAAGTCTGAAAATAGCCTTTTGGTAAATATTACCATGACGTCAAAGGAAAATTTTCGCATGCCCTTATTTTTTGACTTCTCTAACACGTATTTCGCATTTCTTAAAGTTGCAATCCATTCTCGTATCTAGGAATTAATTTAGGTTAGTCCATATAGACGTCTAGATGACGCCACTGCATCTACGTGTACGTTCTATGATGTCGTAACTTAATAAGCAGGTAGAACTGACACTCCGGTAATCGCATTTGGTGCAAGTTTTACTTTCATTGAAGGGTGTAAGTAATAAAGCTGGATCTATGCTACTTTTATTAGAATTCATCCATACTACCCTAGGTAGGTACCTAGTACTTGCAGTACCCCGGGTAATTATTTTATTATCAGCATTATTAAAGATTCATAAACGACTTAAACCTACTCACACTATTATGCTTAAATTGTTTGCTGTCTGTTTTTTCGTATTATATTTTAAAACACAAGTTACCCATTCCACGGTGGAAAGAACTAAAAGTAGAACAGTATTTCAAAGTGCTTTTTCTTTAAGTTTTTTTTATTTTGAGTCTGGTGAACAGGACCAAGTAAAATATTTTTAGTTTCTAAATGTGCAATAGTATCCACGTTGCATTATAAAGGGTGCTGTAATGGCGACTGCAATGGACTTTATTTTTAGGATTCAACTTTTTATGATGACTGACAAGTAGTACTACCCGTGTGTTCATTTAATAACGCCATTACAGCGCCACCTTGTATAATTATAGTGCGTTTAGAGCTTTAGAACTTTAGAAATATAGTAGTAAATATAGAAATATGGTAGAAAGTAGATCCGAACATCGGACTCAGGGGCGTCAATTAGACCAAAATAGAAGTACAGAGCAGTTTTTTGTTGTATAAAAATTTCATGAAAATTCAACCGAGTTTCATATCTACAAACAAGCTTCCTAGTCTACGACTACGTTGGTTTGAGGCTCCATTACTCCGATACATGATAGTGGTTTGGCGCAAGTAAATTGAGGATTTCTTTTTAGTTGAAGCAAGTCTTTGTGCACTGGTCTAGTAGAAGATTACGTAAGCAGACAGAATTGTTGAGTTGGATAATAAGAATCTAGCTCTAAAGTCCATTCTCAGACGTAACTAACCCTGTTGTTGTTTCTTGAAAAAGCTTCGATAAATAAATAAATATGGACGTTATCACACATCATAATCTAGCCCCAAACTAACCATGGCTTGTATTATGGGAACCATATGATTGATATACTACTTCATCATCATCATCATCATCCACAGCCCGACTTTATCCACTGCTGGATATAGGCCTCCCGGAGTTTGTGCCATCCACCACGGTCTTGTGCTAGTCGTATCCACGCTCGCCCGGCGACGCGTACTATGTCGTCGACCTCTCGCTACTGGTCTTCCGACGCTTCTTTTGCCTACCCTCGGCCACCATTCGGTCAATGTCTCCACCTGTCATCACCACGCCTCGCAATGTGTCCCGCCCATCCCCACTACTACGATATACTACATATTATACATAGAAAACACCCAGACCCGAGACAAATATCTGCAGAACTTGCAAACATTTGTCCCGAAGCGGGAATCGAACCAATTTTTTTTTTTTTTTACATCTTATAGGCTTACGTTTGACCGCCATCTCACCTGTTGGTAAGTGATGATGCGGTCGATGATGTAGCACGCTTGCCTAGAATGTACCTATTTACTCTTCGCTTGAAGACCCCTAAGTCGTAGTGATTATTAATTATTATTGAATAAAAAAAACAATAAGAGAAAGTAGATAGTGCATTAGGTATTTCATGATATGTAACACAGTTTCTCAACAACACCAGCGTATTCTGTCCACTGCTGGACCAAAGACCCCCTTACAAGAAGGGGGGATATGCCCATAATTCCCACGCTAGGCATGCGGGTTTGGAATCGCAGGACACAGTTCCTCGCACCGCCGCAGACGTTGCTGTTGCGTTGACGTTGCGCCGTTGGTGGCTAGGGTATTTATCTAAGGCAGTGTTAGACTGCGCTTTGCCGCAATCAGCCGGCCTCGAAAACCCCGTTTGTTACTCAGCAGGGTGCATCACGAGCAGGTGAGGTTGGCTTTTATATTATACTAGCTGACCAAACAGACGTTATAATAATGCTGGACTATCACACAGCATCATGTAGCCCCAAAGTAAGCAGAGCTTGTGTTATGGGAACCACATGATTGATATATTACATATATACTTTTTTTTTTGTAAATACATACATATCATACATAGAAAACACCCAGACCCGAGACAAATATCTGCAGAACATGCAAACATTTGTCCCGCGGCGGGAATCGAACCCGCAACCTTCTGCGTCCCAGGCGGACCTTCGCCCACTGCGCCACAGAGGTCGTCACTGTTGTCCTGTCTCAAAGAGGGTATCGTAGACCCTACCCTTTGCCTACTCTAACCCTACTTTTAATATTAAAGGGATAAAGTCTCCCCCCCAATTTTCAGCGAAATCGGTTCTTGAGTTATAAATAGTGTAACTAGCACGACGTTTTTTATATTTATATATATATGTTTTTCAGTCTCTGTGACAGTAGGTACGCGTCGTGTAAAAAGAACGCTGGAAGTAGTGGAGGGGATGTGTTTGCGCACGGGGAAATACCGATAAATCGCCCAATGCGCAGCTTACGGCCAGCGTTCTTTTTACATGACGCGACCTATACCAATAGTTTGGGCTATGTCTAGTTTGGGACCAGTTGACTATGAGTGAGCTTGTAATCTCCTTTATTATGGGAGGCCTATGTCCAGCTGTATAGACTGGTATGCTGATGCTGTGGTGGAGTTATACTGCCCGTATCTTTTTTTTATGCACCTGCAATGCCGGCTTGGTATAGGTCCAAACGCAATCATAAATAATTGGAAAAGCATAGTTCCATCAAAGTTTTTTTTAGTATGGGCCAGCTATTGACCTCGATGCTTGCGTGGGCAAGGATGAGGTCGACGATGAGACGAGGTTTCCCAGAAGCCTATTAACTCTCTTTTTGAAGCCGTTAGGGTCATAAGACAATAGAAAAACATACGCTGGCAGCTGATTCCATATTTTAGCAGTGCGCATTATAAATGATGTTTGGAAGCGCTTAGTCCTGTTAAATGGAATATCAATTTGATGCGGATTTTTAACCTTTCTAGTCCTACTGCTGGGCAAAGAACTCTCTTAAGGACTTCCAAACGTCTCTATCCCCAGCTACCATCCTCTTTAATTAACTTTAATAGGTTCTGCTTAGCAACTATACCTAAGGCCTTCTAGATTATCACAAAAGACACTCAAGTATGTATTTACACGAGTCAGGTTCAAGAAAACTGTAAAAATATAAAAACAATGTAGATAATGACAAGTCACGAACGAAACGCACGTAGTTATGCTACATTGTAAATAAATTCGCACCTTATGCCTTAGTTACCCATTATTATGAGTTATCTTTATGGTTTAGTTAATATACCTATTTGTCTTATTGAAACTGAAAATATATGCATTTCAAGGTAAAAATCATAAAACGGCAATGTGTGTTACTACTTCTTACATAACTATTAACACGTTGACTGTCACGGTTATAACGCTACGCGCCATGGCCGAAGAGCTAGCCAGTCGGCAGGTACGCTGCGGCGTACCTGCTTTATTATAACAATCTAAAAGTATAATCAGTATTATAAAATTATGACATTTACTAATAATCTAAGTTTTAGAGTTATAAAACGATATAACTCAAAAAGTGGCACTGTCTCTTTGAAGAAAAGTTGCCAAATAGTACCAGGAACGTACCATATAAACCGCAGAACGAAACTCGACGAAACATGCGGTCTATAAATGTTTAAAGGTTGCTTCCCATACAATAAAATTTTAGTTTTATGCCATTTACTCCTAAACTATTAAATGTATTATAAAAATATATGCTTAGATTTATCATTGCAATTGAATTTCTTAATAAAATTTACAAAATTACGACATTGAAACTTTTAGGGTCAGACCGACCTCTCCCATACATTCAAACCACCGTGCGCCGTTATGTTTCTGCACTCAAAGCGTTACATAAGTTTAGCGTTACATAAAGAGACATATCAATCCAGCCTAAGCTTTATATAAAAAAAGACGTGTGGCACTCGGGGACTGCCGCGGTAAAGCTATTGCATAGCATTTTGTATCAACTTATGCAATCATAATTATTTATTTATTTTATTTATGCAGTATTTCTTTTTCTTTGATATTAATTCAAGTTACACTTTTTGAGCGTGGTGATCGTCTCGATTCGTGCGAGCTTCGTAGAGTCGTACAATACGTCTAGTTGCACGCACACAAACACCGTGTCGAAGACTGCCGAAAAGAAACGACGTTAGACAATGCACGGCCTTCAAGCCACACCTCCGTGCCCGTCGGAGTGGGGAGCGTGAGGTTTTTTTTCGTTACGGAATTTCTGGATTCGGTCCCCGCGCTCAAGGCCCTCGATAGAAGCTATGCAATAGCTTAAAAGTATAAGCGTCTAAGCGCACTATGCCGAAAATGACGCGACGTAAGTTCCGCAGCTGATTTTGACAAGTTCGGCTGTATGCCATAACGCAACGTAATTTCAGCATAATGTGTCATCTGTAATTCAAATAGCATTGCAAACATACGTCGCGTAATTTCGGCTATTGTATGATTCCTATATTCAGGGCATATTGCACCTATTTATTTGAAATTACAGTAGGTTTTTACTTCAATACAAAAAAAATTTTTTACACACACGGAACGCTTTATAGCTAAACTGATGTGTTTGTGTGAGACCAGTTTGATTCAACTACATAATGGTAACTACTTGGTAATAATGGGGGTAGTAAGGGGTTGCAACCTTCATTTTTGGAACCCAAGCCAACCTCACCTGTCCGTGGTACTCCTGTTTTATAATCGGCGGTTATAGCCAGCAGAAGCGCGCCAAGCAGAAAGTGAGATCGGCGAAGCAACACGTCTGCGAATTTTTGCGGAGTGCCGAAGGCGGACAGTGGTCAGTGAGTCTTTCGTTTCCTGATGATGCCTTGTGGGGAAGGCGAAACATTGTCAAATTTCCGTTGAGTTGTTATGAAACTCGTCAGAGAGAGTTGGCGGAATTTGTACTAAATGTTTTATCTTTTAAATATCTTGTAATGGATTTCCGCAAAGTCACGCATGATTCAATTTATTATTAAGAATCACCCAATCAGTGCCTGATGGCGTTTTCTCAAGATTAAAAGTAATTATGATTTGCTTACCTAGCAATTTATATTATTACATCGACTATACTGTATACGGTCTATAACATTTTTCTATCAATTAGACACTAATAATAAAACATTTTTAAAAGAGAAATCATCAATATGCCTTTATGTATGTGCAATAACTTAGCAACTAGCCTTCCATTGCCAGACTAACAAACGCAATAAAACGAAGGCATTACTAAAATCTACCATCAATTACTTAGGTAAGCACCGACCCAAACTTGGTGCCGCAAACTGCGCAGCCGGTATTATCCACCCTATTCCCTACTTAGCGGGAGACGAATGTCGTTAGTAGTCTAGTGCTCGTAAAATCCAACAGTTTGTCCCCGATTGTAAATGTTCAGCTTGTAATCTTCAGCTTTTCTTATGAGATATGTGGCAAATCTAGTGTTACAGTTTCAGGTAAGAGCTTTTTCGCATATGGACTACGGGTAGTATTTAAACGCAAATCTAAAAATTCATATCGAATATAACTTTTGAAACTTTTTTTGGTTGTGAACATAATTATGTTTATCAACGGGATATTTAAATAAATAAATAATGCTGGACTATCACACAGCATCATGTAGCCCTAAACTAAGCAGAGCTTGTATTATGGGAACCACATGATTGATATACTACATATATATACATTTATTTTTTGTAAATACATGCATAACATACATAGAAAACACCCAGACCCGAGACAAATATATGCAGAACATGCAAACATTTGTGCCCCAGCGGGAATTGAACCCGCAACCTTCTGCGTCTCAGGCGGACCTTCGCCCACTGCGCCACAGAGGTCGTCATTTACCATGATTTGTGATCATTCATTCAATTTCATTCATTTCATTTAACTCACAAATCATGATAAATATTCCGTTGATATTCATAATTATATTAATATCTTAATTAGGTACTGATTGCACAGCAAAAACCTTAGAACCAACTGTATTTCTGTATCGGTTTTGCTGGTGGAAGGATTTCCGGGTGGTTATAAAAAAGCCTAATAGCCTACTATGCACGGGGTCTGGTTAATTTTCTGTGCAGTCAGTATTTATGATGCAGTTAATGATATCCCATGGACTAGTGAGATACCTGAATAAAAAATAGCTTAAATGTTGTTTCTGGTCACAAATTATATATATTTCAAGTTTCATCCAAATCCAAAAGAGAACAAATACGTATAATAACACAAATACTTTTGTATTTATTTTAGTTAAATACGAGTAAGTTAGTGAGAGCCTGTTGTCTGTCAGACCTTTAGACGACAAACGAGTGAGCAAATATATAAATAAATGCGTTCTCATTGTCGACAACATATCGTCACATAACAGCGTACCTATTTCTTTCGAATATTTTTTTTTTAAATAGAAGCTTACATCAAGAAAGAAGGAAGAAGGTGCGAATGCTAGTAAAGGTAGCACCTTAAAAGTTTCCGATTTTCCGTGTTACATGAACTAAGTTACCCCTCTCGATATTTCTGCCCAAAGTGTCTCTAGTTTTCCCACACACCATGGGTTTGCAGCGTATGGAGTTATCAGCTGGTAAAGCTACATATTACACTTTGATAAAGAAAACATGGCCGTCCACATTCAAAAAAAAAATGATTTATTCAATATTACAAGTACATAAAAAAACATGGTTTGGGATCTCTTCTTTTAAGTCGTAAGACCTGTATTCTCTGTGGCGACATAAATTCACTTGTAACATATAAATATAATATTTGTAACTAAACATGCAAAAGAAAAAAATTATATAAACTGTGTGACTTCACTCGATAAAACCAGTCTGATCACATGGTTGGCCTATGTCCTACATTGAACTGCTATAGGTCGATGATGATAATGATGATAGAAAAAATTAGGCTAGACGACTGAACAATTCTAATTAGTCCGTTATTTACATATCCAAAAAATATTAGACACGTATTTTTTCTTTTGTCAATTAAACAAAAAATAACAAAGATATAGTGCGTTAAACTTCCGCGCGACGTCACGATATAGTACATTTTTTACCTAGTCGTAAAGTCACGAGCCCCCACTCCCGAACTTTCACGTTCTTTATCTCCGTCAATTTCTATTGATACTATAAATAAAAAAATACGTGTCCAGTATTTTTTGTTGATCTAACTGACGGACTAATTAGAATTATTATTTTTTACCCAGTCGTCATGCCTATTATAACTTATAGAAATTAGTTCCTACTGATTTCCATAATATTCTTGTTCTCGCACTTAGGTACCAAATTAAATGTTACCACTTCTTTTTGGATATAATCATCTGCGGAACATAAGCTACGCCTCTCCCTTTTTTGGTTTTCATAATAACTGGTGTTAATCATCATAATAATTAACTGCTAGACATAAGCTTCCCCAAATGAGCGCCAATACGCCCAGCTTCTACCAGCACCTTGGTGTTAATGTCGATACACAAAGGTTAAATATACCACTAAATAAATCATAAAAAGTCGGTGTTTAGTATTAGGTTCTTACCTATTAATTTGGCGAATTGTATGCAGAATTTCGAGAAAATTGCTTTCTCAATACATACACATTTATCGTCTAAATTTGTTTGTCATTGTATCATTCATGGAGCTACAAATCCTATTTCCTAAAATATTGTGTGTATAATTGGACAACATTGTGAAAATTATGCGTAGCCTCATATAAACAAGACCGGTTAAGTGCGAGTTGACTCGCCCACCGCGGGTGACGTCAATGGCGTGAGATACTAATTAGTAAGGTTTCTTCGTAATGAAAATGAGTACGTCCTATAGAAAAATAGAAACCGGCTTTAGAATGGGCAAATTAGGGCCTTTCTGATAAGACCATATTTGACCGTGTAACTTGCTTTATAGCTTGACCACTGCACAGCTGTCATTACATTTATTGATGTTTCTACAAAACCATATTAGCTGGAAACTTCGGTATAATTTTCGTGTAAAATATAGATATACTTCTATAATATATTTCTAAAAAAGTATGGTCATTTCTTGGACTTTTTTTCATCCTAAATAAAAAACAATGCATGATATGATATCAAAAAAATAAAAACGGATTTATATTGTTCAAATTAAGGAGTAGTTCGGTAGAAGGAATAATTCCTTTTCATTTGATACCCCACTCGACCTAGCAACAACAACCTTTTATTTTTCAACTCTCCCCGCCCCCCACCCCGTTTTGGAAGATTTCTCAAAAACTGTTGAAGGTTTGGACTTCGCAATCATTTTCTATAACATACATTAGTTTCAGATTTCTGGCTTTGCAAACTTCGGAGATTAGGGGGGGTTATGGTAATATTTTGGACAATATTAATCATAAAATGAAAAATATCGTATAAAAAAAAACGGCTTTAAACTGGGCTAACTGACCCCTTTCATAAGATATGCCACTCGACTTATTGGCACCAGTTTGAAATTTAGACGTTTCTTATTTTGGACCTTTGTGGGATGAAAATGTTTTTTTTTTTCTACTGGCAATCTTATTCAGTCAGTGCATTTTAAATCTACACCAAATTTGAAGTCGGTAGCTTATATAGTTCCTGAAATAATCAGCTGTGACGGACGGACGGACAAAGGGGCGCCATAAGGGTTAGTTTGACCGGTTCGGTATCGTCACCGTAAAACAAACCTGACACATGAAAAAATACAAACGCGACAACACTGATAAACACAAAAAAACTGAAAACTGTTCAAGTTTTCAGTTTTTTTTTTTGGGATATACTTCCCCATTAAACATCTTTGACACAATGTTACGTTCAAAACATAAATTAATCTATCGAATAAAAAAATATGAACAAAATAAAATAGAGTGTCCAACTAACAATTTCTAATAGACAATTTCATAGTAAGTAAAATGTTTCGTCCGATTACGTAAAACGACGTACTGTTCCAGTTATTCCCTTTCCCCGCTGCACTGGCGTTATCGGGGGAAGTTGGGCAAGTCGGGGTACTGATGTAAAAAGCGCCGCATGTCGAGGTGCTCAGTGGCGCCATCTAGACGTCTAGATTGGCGCCCGCTAAATTAATCTCGTGAGATTGTGAAAGGTGCAGCGTACGCTGACACAAAATCGTTTTTCATCAAACATGGCGAGGCATTGTGTGGGGGCTGTATAGGGTATTTACAAATACTATAACAGACTTATATAAAAAGCGACCGTGATCTGGAAGACGAAGTGTATAGAGAACTTGCCGTGGCTTCGTGGAATAGGCTAAACGACTGAAAAATTCTAATTAGTCCGTTATTTACACCAAAAAAAATTTGACACGTATTTTTTTCTTTTGTCAATTAAACAAAAAAATAACAAAGATATAGTGCGTTAAAGTTCCGCGCGACGTCACGATATAGTACATTTTTTACCTAGGCGTGACGTCACGAGCCCCCACTCCCGAATTTCCACGTTCTTTATCTCCGTCAATTTCTATTGATTCTATAAATAAAAAAATACGTGTCCAGTTTTTTTTTTGTTACTGTAACTGACGGACTCATTAGAATTTTTATTTTTTGACCCAGTCGTCATGCCTATTCCTTGGGGGAGACATATTATGTTCAGTGTACTGTATACTGTGTTGTTGTTGTTGATGAGGATGATAATAAAAAGAGATTGTCTATTCGGCTTATTTTAACCTGTTTTACATTCAATCAAATTGAAAATTCCAAACACTAATAATAGTTTCAGTAACTAAAAAACATAATTAAAATAATTTTATAACGATAGACCATCTTAACCTCTTCGGACAAAGCTAAATTGTACCTTCTATGTATTAAATACAAAAGTTTATTTCCCCATTTTGAGTTATTTCGCAATTAAGAACACTAAAATACTTAATAGTTTGAATATGCTCATCAACCATAAGTGTAGAAAAACGCAAAGCCACTATACACATACCTCCCCAAACTAAATTATAAATTAATATATTAGATGTACCCATTCAATATTAAATTATTAGTTTTTGTTCTTTGCTATAATTAAGAGAAATGCCACCAAATAAATCTGAGCTACAGTGCAGAAATTCCACGCCAGTATATATTTTAGTAAATAAAATACTGAATTTACATCGATTCTACATACTGTAGTAACTGCAATAAGTATCAGGATAGTAAATAATGAAGGATGACGTCATAAGCTATTACATTACACGTGTTTACAATAAAGTTTTATGTTCACGCCTCTATTCTATAGGACTATAACTCTAAAATTATATAGGCGATTCTTAGAGTATGCGTGTGTATCTTACAATGCAAGTTATGCAACTATTAGGTCACGTTGACGTAGATATAGCAAAGTCATGGTCATACAACTATGAATTTTATGTGCAATTGTTGTGTGCCAATTATGTACCTTTGGCAGAAAAGTTGTCACTTAGCGATATATTTTAAAATAAATAAACAATGCTGGACATAATCACATAGCATCATTAAGCTCCAAATTAAGCAGAGCTTGCGTTATGGGTGGCTGATAATACTACTAATATACATTTTTTTAAATACATATATATTATAAAAATATAAAACACCCCATACAAGTATTTGCAAGTCATAAAAACATATGCCTTGCAGCGGGAATCGAACCCATGACCTTCAGCGTCTCAGGTGGGCTTTCACCCACTGCGCCACAGAAGTTGTCAAAACGAATAAGTACTTAACATTCTAATTAATTAAATTTAACAAAGTGCAAACAAACCTTTATACAAGTCAAATGGTGAAGGTACAAAGTAATGTTAGTTTTTGATGAAAGTAGGTACAAGCAATGTTAAAGCTTCTAGCACTTGCAAAAGCAAAGGCGGCAAAGCTAGCGGGTTTTTGCCGTGCATGTAGCTTTTCTTCGTCCCAGGTGCCGCCGGCCGGTAGTGTCAGCAAGCGCCGGGAATGCTACCGGCAAAGCCCGGCGGGTCAAGCCGCCGGCATTGTGTGTAGGAGCCTTTAGTAGCTAGTTTGTTAAAGTTTGTAGCAAGGTGAGATGTTGCTTTTGAATCTATATTATTATCATGTACGAGAAAAATTCCACATTCCACTACACTATGCTATATTAATTCTTCATTTCCTTTTATTTATTTATTTATTTTTACGTGGGTTAGACTAGCGCAGGATCGTGGTGGATGGCACAAGTTGAGGGAGGCCTATACCCAGCAGTGGGTGAAATCGGGCTGTGGATGATGATGATGATTTATTTATTTATAGATATTTTAGAATGTGCTTAGATCCCTAGTCAATTAATATAATAAACTCAAAATTGCGTGAGTACTTACTGCTATATAATAAATATAATTAAAACATGAATAAAGCGAAAAAACTATAAAGGTACTATAAAAAATAACTTCTGAAATAAAGTATAGTATAGTATAGTAAAGGATGTATGGGGTTCCAACACCCATCTTCGGAACCCAAGCCAACCTCACCTGCACGTGGTGCATCCTGCTAAACAACGAACGGGGCTCTGGCGGCCAGCTAATTGCGGCATAGCACAGCCTACATCGGCACATCTAAATCCCCTGGCCACCGACGGGCAGCAACGTCGGTGGTGCGAGAAGCTGTGCCCTGCGATCCCCAACCCGCATGCCCAGCGTGGGGATTATGGGTATATCCCCCTTTTTTAGGGGAGGCCTATGTCCAGCAGTGGACTGATATAGGCTGGTGTGGTGTGGTGTGGAAATAAAGTAAGGTGACTGTATTGGTTTTCTTTATTTATTTGCAGTTGTTATAGATAACTATATAACTATATTATATTATATTACATATAACTATACGCTGATGTGGTGGTGGTGGTGTGGTGGATATATAACTTGTATTATTGACACATATCATCCACACTAATAAAACGACAAACGTAGTGTAATACGCTCTCCGGCCAGGTTGGGTGACGATCTGCGAAAGGCTACAGGTAGAAGCTAGATGCGTCGACCTGAGGACAGGGCGCAATGGCGCTCATTAGGGGAAGCCAATGTCCAGTCTTCGACTACTAAAAAAAAAGTTGATTATGGTTAAATAAATAAATACTACATACTAAAATGAACTTGCACAGAATCTGATGCTCAAATCCACCACCTTCCAAAGACTAAGGAGAGAACCCCGCTAGACCTCAAACAACCCATGAATAACGTGGAGAATATTGAAGATATGGATATGCCACTGGGCATATTCCATGCATGAAAATGATGGATCAAACATCAAAACTCTAGCTCAATGCATAGAAAAGCAAATTGCTAGAAAAAAAGGATTACAAAAAAACAACTAAACCCCTTTTTTTTGTTAGTCTGGACTCTCTTTTACAGGCGCGCCCATCAGTCAGGCTAATCCCGTTCCCACTTACAAATTACACGAACTTACGTTGAAACAAAAACTGTTGAAACGTTCGAAAGTTAGTTCGAGTCGAGTAGAAGGCAGGTTTCTTGCACGTGCATCAATCAACGTCGCCGACTGCAGGACAGAGGGATTAGGGGGGAGAAACTACCTATTTCTTTGGAGAGTAACTAAACTCTTTTTCGTTTTTGAATTCCTTTTCATGCCCAGAATTCCTTTTCAGTTCTTACAGTAATCATACAGGGTGGTACGTAAAGGATTTTTTTTACAGGTCCTTGTTGACAAATGTTTGTCTGATCCGTTTATATTTGTTTTGTTACTCGAAATCTACAACTTCGGAAGATAACCCAGTTTACAACGCACCGTTTGCTAAAAAAAATGCGAAAGTTTATTTATCGATTATGTACCTACATACTTATTATGTAATTTTTAATCTTTATATAATAATGTAACATATGTTTGTATGCTAATTACTAGGATCTAGTGATTCATATTTTCTTTCCACCCATCTGAATGTAACATTACCTATATTCATAAACAATACATGAATTATGAATTTATGTGTGTGTTTTTTCCACTTAATTCCATAACACTGAATGGATTTTGATGAAAAATGTTATACATAGTTTGTGATCTGAATTAATACAAAGGCAATTATTAATGTTGTTTAAGCATTAAGTCCACCATTTTTAGCTAATAAAGGATTAAAAAAATAAATAGGCTCTATTACACTTTACATCCGGATACCACACGAACGAAACTAAAGACGGGACGCAGAGGGAGAGCGTCGCGTTCTGATGAAGACTCTCATAACGAGTCGAAACGCCGTCGGTGCCTTCACCGATGTAACGGTACGTGAAAATTCCCGTTTTTCAATATGAATGAGTTAATTCACGTTAGTTTCATGAGTAAAAAAGAAACTAAAGCCTAGTTATATCATATACTTTTATGTGACGCACCAGCGATACTTATCACTCACACAACAGGCAATAGGTACAATGCAGACATCGAGTTATTTTTATCCTTTTTATTTAGAAGGTAGTACTGTTCTTCGTTGAGGGCTCGTCCGGGGAAGTACTGCCACCATGTCTATTTCTGCCGTGAAGCAGCTGTGCTGTGTTTCGGTTTGAAGGGTGTGGGTGCCGGTGAAATTACAGGCTCAAGAGGCTTATCATCTTCATGTCTCAAGTTGATGGATGTAGGACGTTGCATCGTAGAGCACGGTCCGGAAAAACGTGATCTACGATGCAATGCATTGTCATAGGTAATGGTTACCACTTAACATCAGGTGGGTCATGTGCTTTTTCGATCTTCAAGTAGTATAAAAAAAACCTTATCATCCCACTGCTGGGCAACCTCCCACTCATACAATCCCGAGCTACCTCCCATCACTCTGAAGGTTTTGAAGGCTAGATATATGTGAAAGCAAATTAAAATAAGACTTCTAGAATTACCCAGTGCAGACGGTATTAAATAATAATTACTGTATCAAAGTCCTTCAGAAAGGAGCATGAAATGTCCCTGGTCTGCTTTGATAGCGCTTCACGTCCCCATTCAGTGTCTGCGAATGTGAGACGTGCTGACCTCACGTCGTCTCATGCGACTTTATACAATATCGGAATAAAGAGCTCAAGATACTTCGTACTCTGAAATAGTCAGAGGAATTTTCGGATTGAAATTCATATAGCGATTTTCCAATTTGAATGTGTTCGATGAAAGACTCGAGGTAAAATCCTGTGTCGTTTCTGATGACCTTCACCTAAATGTAGGAAGGTTAGGCAATCAATTGTCCTTTATTCTTGCTTATGAGATTTTCAAGATAGTAAATCATCAACATCATCATCATACACAGCCCGATTTTATCCACTGCTGGATATCGGCTTCCCGAAGTTTGTGCCACCCACCACGGTCTTGTGCTAGTCGCATCCACGAATGCCCTGCGACGCAAATATAACTACTTTATCAATTAAAAATTGTAGGTTCAGAAGCAATAAGATTTTTCGTAGGACCTTAATCCTTTCTACTCATATTATAAAGGCGAAAGTTTGGATACAGATATGAAGAAATGAAGATGTATGTTTTTGTTCCTTTCGCCAATACCACTGATCGAATTGAGGCCAAATTTTTCACATATCCGTAGTTATAACATAGCCCCCTTCCGCATTGTGCCAAGGAGGTGGCCTGTTTCAGACGACTACCTGACTAGCATACGATCGCCGGATAAAAAGTAGAAATATTAATTGTAAGTACTTAGTTATTAGCAACCACATAAATTAAAAAAACATAAATTATGATATTTATTTCACCCAAGTCATCATCATCAAGAAAAGTCATAAAAGTAGGTAACTCAGGTTTGGTAAAATGAAATTGTAATTACTTAATCTTAAAGTTAGGTACGTAGATACTGATAAAAAGAAATGCACGAACATTGGGTAAAATAGAACCGTTAATCAGCATTAGCAGCATTGGAGATAAAGCTCAGATGCTGCGCTGGTTTTCAGTCATATCAAATCAGTAATATTAGTCTGTCAATAAAAGTTTATTTAATGTAAGTAGTTCTTGACCGGGAGTAACTAATTAGTCAGTGAATAAAGATAATTTTTATTTTTGTATAGTTGCGGACAAGAAATAACAAAATTTTATTTTTTACCTAGGTACAAGAAGTCCGTAGCGGGCGAGAGCCTTGGGAAAGCTAGTTATTTATAAGTGGGTGTACTTCTATCTCCAAAACAACATCAAGTTGGTAAGCTTATTCAATGAAGACAAGCACATAAAGTGAACAGATTTCGTGCTCCACCACAACATTTTAACTTATTCATAGCATTTGAACGGTCCGACCGAGTCTTTATAGAGACCAAACACGCTCCCCTTTTTAGCTTAATTCCTATTCACTTTATCAACTAAGCAAACAGGTTTAAGCTGTGCTCTTCAAAGGCAGGACCGGAGTGGACAGCCCCGTGAGAAATCGTTTTAATACTCAAAATCCGCTTGCAGTTTCAGCGTTTAATGAATTACGTCGGGAGCAGCCTCCGGCGCAAGACGTGCATCGATCAACGTCGCACGCCCCCCGGCGCCCCCAGCCAGCCTGCCCCCACCGGGGGGGTAGGCGCAGGGGGGCAAGGCGTCCCCGCACTGCCCAAATAAAATATTCGCACGAGCGCTTGCACTCACTAGCTTAGATATGACAGTTGCTGTCGTGTCATATGAAAAGTGCATGTTCTGTAATAAAACATTTTTATTGATTTAGTATTCTTTAGGTTATCTTTGGACTATTTTTCAATGCAGGGATTTCGTTACATCATCATTATTATTATCATTATCAGCTGTCTACTACATACCTATACTAAAGCACTGTACTATAGCAGTCCACTGCTGGACATAGGCCTCCTCTAATGACCGCCATTGCTTCCTGTCCTCGACTCGACGCATCCAGCTTTTACCAGCTTTTCGCTAAACATTTTTAAAGGTTTTTTTATTTCAGTTTTTATCGAGGGATTACGCGTTTTGAACAAAAATCTGCGCCTTATTTTTCCAGCTAATAGTTTGTGGGTTTCAGAGGTAACTGAAGTACACAACACCTATTTGCTTTATAGCTATTATACAGCCTACCTTATCTGTGATGACTGACTGAAACCAAAAAGGTTGGATTAGAAACTTTTTTCTGTTAAAGACTGAAACTCATTTTTTTATTTTAAATTGTGTAGTGAAACCTCCTCATTGTCAATTAGGCCAGTATCCGTTGAATGAATTCGAAAAATGAATGAAATGACGCGTTACATTTTCAAACTTTTAATAAATATATGATAGCATAAGATTTAACAATTCGCGGCTTGGTTTGTACTACATGAGTTTAGAGTGAGAACTATTTTACCATAGCTATGTTCAGAACTGCTTTTTTCTATCAAACCAGCCAGCAACCAGCCCCGTTGGTAATCAATATTCTTCATTAAAACAATCCATAATAAGTTAGCTACTAACAAAAGGCTCCAGGCTTCCAAGCAGTGACTGTATTTGTAACAAGTAGGCGTCTCACTCCCACATTAAACCACCGACGGTTTATTACCTAACAATTAACCCCATCCGTTGAAAGTTACTCGAACTATCAACGTGGCTATACAATTCCTAATTGGAAACTTGTGTTTTGTTCTAGCTAAGTAAATTAATACGGATACAAATAAATTGGTTTAAAAGTTAAAAACTACTCAAACAGTCCACCTATTCCAAATAGTCTACTTACAAAATACATTCAAGGCTACAACGCGACGATGGGGACTTTTAACATTTCATTTTTAATGGTGTTCCTAACATTTGAACCAATTTTCAGTTTAATGCAAATTATTACCCGTACTTTTTGAGCTAACTGGATCGGACTAGATTATGCCATAGACCCTATAACATTTTTTTTTAACTGAGTATTCCATAATTATGTATTGAATGCAGCACCAGCATGGAATAACGTAATTTATTTTTCAAAAATTTCAAACAAAAACTACTGAAAAATACTTTCTTTTCAATCCAATTTTCTTATCCCATTTTATAGGTTCTGGCGAAAGATAAAAAGACGTAACTGCAAATTTGCCTGCGTCCGTGTAGCTGGGCTCGCCCGGGGCTACGTGAGACTACGTGACGCTTCTGAATTATAAGAAAATGCATTTACAGCGTTCTGCCGCAGAGCGCCCGGTTTCGTGCCTAGTACGTGGGCTCTACTGAGAATCGCGTACATTTTTTAAAAGTCTAACCAATTTTCTGTTGGCGAGTTTATGAAACGCCAGCTTTATTTTTAAAGAGATAGATAGATAGATAGATATATCGTTTATTTGCAACTACAATCACACACATATACAACAATTTTAAGATTTAACAAGTAGGTAATTTGACATTAGGTATACATACAATATGAATAGTGAAGACATTATATCTAGAAAAATATAAAAATTAAATTGAAAAAACAATATCTACGACTAAATATTGTGAGAAAGTTCATCACAGTGTATGTGTGTGTTGCAGTATGACAAAAAAGGCCATAGCTAAGCGCATAATTTTGCTCAAGGAGCAAACACTGATTTTCAGCTACTACCCTTTGAGGCCACAAGCGGAACGAGTCAGCAACAAAATAACAAACAAGTGTGTACATAAGTGTGTGTTAGGGTAATGTGTAAACCCAGTATGTAGGTGGTTACGCTTCCCTGAGTTCACATATAAATAATATTCGTAGGTACATGTATGCCTAATTGCCTATCATTTCAGAATTTAAAAAAAAAATAGTTTTTCAATTCAGAGACTAAGTTGCACGCGAGTCATCTGATTCATCATCATCAACAACCGAAAGAAGTCCACCATTGGATATCTGTCTCCCCCAAGGATTTTTACTGGTAGCTTGTTAATAAAATAATATATATATTATTACGTGAAATTGCGGTAGTTCTATCGTTAAAGAGGACCTCAAAATTTGATTTCACATATAAGCACTGAAATTTAGTTATGTAACGTTTTTATAAAGGTCATCATAACAATCATCAAAGAGTCATTAATTTTCTAATATTGCCTGTGCTCGTACGCAAAATTAATATAATATACATAATTATCATCATCATCAGCCTATAGCAGTGCACTGCTGGACATAGGCCTCCCCTAATGAGCGCCATTGCGCCCTGTCCTGAGCTCGACGCATCCAGTTTTTCCCAGCAGCCTTTCGCAAATCGTCACTCCAAATAGTTCTGGCCGGCGGATTTAATATACACCATACGTTAATTTGTTAATTCCATTATTCCATTCCATAATTATGAAACTTTTAACCCAAAACATCCATAATCCCATCACGTTATGAAAACTCATCTAAAACCCGGATCATAATGCTGCAAGAAACTGTAGCAAGAAATGTATGCAGCTTACTTGCATCCGAGCTTATCGCATCTATCAACGTCCGAAGGCTTTCACGGAAGGCTTTGTTCGCACCGTGGGCGGCCCCCTCCGCCCGCCCTACGTTACAAACAACTCGAGCTAACTCCGACATTTCACCCAACTTCTTTGTGAGCTGATGGCCTAAAAGTAACCAATTTGTTAGGTGCTTAGGATTACTATTGGCGTTAACTGATATTTTTCAAACCTTTTAACATATTTTACCAATCAACAAAGATAATAGATCATATGCAAGAAAGTAAAATAAAAGTAAAACTTAATCTTATTTGATAAAATAAAATGAAATTGACTTTTAGTAATCTAAATCGATAAAATGAATGACTGCGAGACATTTTTACCTTCATAATAGGACAACAAAGCAAATTAAGGACGAAATGTTTGTACGCTCTACTAAAATCAAAAGTATTTAGAGATATATTACGAGTTCAGAATATGTTATCACTTAGCATATTATAGACGAGAATCAAATACAGCCATAAAAAATAATGTCCTAGTAATATAAAATGGGACCATTCCTAGAAAGGCTATTAATGTTTATACGACTAGTTCTATTTCTACTATTTTACTATGAGTGATTGAATTAAAATCTTAGAAATAGAAAAACATTTATTTCGACACGGGTACACAATAATTAATCAATGCTTAGGTACAAAATAAAGGAGTGATCAAAAACAGGATTTATATTATAGATAAATGTAAATTGATGATCCCCCATAACCCTGCGTCGAAAAAGGGGTAGGCTCAGCATATGCTGAACGATAAACGTTCAGGGCTGTTTTCCAGCCAAAAACCATAAAGCAATTGGCACTACGGACGACAAGTTGGGTGGCATATAAATATAATATAGTATAGCATAATAATAACAATACATAAATTATTTGTAAATAAAAAATACATACAAAAGAAAATGCATAAAAATAAAAGTACGCTAGATGCAGCGGTTCTCGGTCGGAAACAACTTAGGCGCCGCGTGGGCGCAGCCGAGTGATCGGCTCCGATGAGCGATAAAGATTTGCTTACTAAGTAATATACTCTTCTATCTTTGCAAATATAATTATTTTCGGTTCAAAAATGAATTCGCATTTGAGGTTGCGTCTGCAGGCACCGGCATCGATCAACGTCGCAGCGCCGACCGGTACTAATGGGACTGAAACCGAAGCCAGCCGAGCGCAGGCCTTAGACAGCCTGAAGTCTGTTCCTATATCTACGTATACGGTATTTGTTAGCCCATTTACACGTACCTATAACGTACCTACGATTCGGGTGGCTGTTATTATTTTAAACCATTGAGATACGATAGTAACAGTATATATCAATAATTATTAATATCAACGGGATATTTACCATGATTTGTGAGTTCTTGAGAGAGTTTAGGAAACAACAGACCTCACAAATCATGGTAAATATCCCGTTGATATTAATAATTATATGCACAACCATAATAGTTTCAAAAGAAAGAAAAACACAGTAAATAATATTTTTTGAGTTGGTTTCGAAACGAAATCTGTTTCCCATTACAGGTGTAATTTAGTACCCAAGCCTTTTTATTTTCACTAGATCACATCTTAGGTACATACATTTTCAGAACAAAAATGGTAATTAAATTAACTTGAACGCAGCCCTGTAAAAAAGAGTAAAAATTAACTTATCTCGCGAGAGCTGATTAATAAATCATTTTATCTAATTAGCTTTTGAACCAAAAACAACACAGCCAAACAAAAAGAGCAAAATCAAACAAACAACAGCTTTGTTGCAGGAATAAAATCAGGACAAAGGCTACAAATAGAAGACATCGAGAGGGTTTTCTACGTAACTATAACAAAGCAACCTGTAAAATATAAAAGCAAATACCGAAACAAAACAAAGACAAATAATACCAAAGTAGATGTAACTGAATATAATGGCAACCATTATATACCTGAAGCATCAAAGCATAGATATCTTCCGGGTACCAACTATACAAATGCCCATCAATGTGTTTAAAGCCAATTATTCTAAAGGGCAATTTATAACCCGATATTTCCCGGTGCAAACACGAAATGGCAAGAGAAACAAACCTTATTAGAGTAATAAAGCTAATGCTCTATGGTTCGCGATGCGTCGGGAAGGTGGCGGGTGCTGGTTGATACCATCGCCCGCCGCCCACCACCCTGTATTACCTTCCCTACTTTCACAGCCTAAAAGTAACAAAACTCTCGATATGCGAGTTTCTTTTTTATTTGATTGGGAGATAGGGAAACAAGGTATTTTGATTCGCTGGTATGGTATTAGCTGTCTCGTAAATTAATACTAGATTTATTAGAATCAATGAGTGCTTTGGCATATTAATATTGCGAACTGTTAACAATTACGAGTACAAAACTGAAAGTAATTTTACAAAGAGCTGAAAAGATAGTAAAGAATATATTTTTTTTTGGAACTCAAAAAAATCGGAAATTAGGACAGACTATCAGTAAATATATTTTTCTTGGCTTTATGGCCATTCCAGGACTTATATCTTTTAAACTCTAAAAATACCACTAGTCATGTAAGTGAATAATCAAAGAAGCTCAATTTTCTCTACCTGGCGAAATGCAGATTGCATTTTAATGGAACTAAAAGAAAGATGGCTCTACCAATCATTTTGTAACCGAAGCGAAATTGGAGCGATAAGGACGCAGACAGATAGCAGGCTCTCAGTCAAAGGGATCACCCGTTCCATCCGAAGCGCTCCATCCCAACGTTTCATCCTTCTACGTCGAGCGAACAGGAACGTTTAATATCCGAAGTTGCAGCCTCAGCCATCTTTTTAGTGCACGCCGATCTAAAATAATTGATCGATACCACTGCAGACCATTAATGGCAGTATGCAACGACTAGAAAACATTAAACACACAAAAAGTCGTATTTTTCCGGAAAAATATTGAGTTAGAGTCAAGCGTAAACATTTTAGTATGTTTATAAGAGTTCTGATGGTGATTAAATAGATTTCTTTCTTTACCTATTCTATTGATCTTTTGAGCGAACTAGAACAAAAAATACTTACCAATCTATAAATTCGCTTGCTAAGACAACCTCTATGAAAAATTCTTCTACAAATTATCTGTATCGTTAGACCTCAACAAAAGGCTTCACGTTAGCTCAATGGTGTAGCAAGCTGCGATGCCGGGTCGGAGGCCGGCCTTTAGAGATACGGCCATTGTCGGTCCATTGTCAGGGAAACAATAGCCATTTCAACACCTCACAATAGCCTAGACTCTAGGGTAAGCTACGTGAAAAATTAACGCGAGCAACCTGCGTGCGAACGCAGACTTCCGACATTTTCAAGACTGTAATTGAACTATTATCAGTGGTCTAGTCTCTGTTCTTGTTCAGTGAGCTTTCGTGTCTTTTATGTTCGAATCGCGGTCGAGTATTTTATACTTATTCTTGGGCTCCCATTCTTTTTCTGTGAGAATTTTCTTGGGGAACTTCTTTTCTTTAGGGTAGAAACCCTGAAACCACAACAAAAAACCAGAAGACAAGAACTTTTATAAATTGGTTGAATAGCTATAGTTGACTTAATATTCTGTGCATTAGAATAAGTACCTGGACGACCGAGCTTTGCTCGGTATTTTTTTAAACCGTGTTTTTGTAAATTATAATACGAATTACTTATTGATAAAATATGATTTATTTTTTCCATCTTACCGACACATTAATAAGAAAATATGAACTGGTTACTTAATAAAAAATCACAAGTGCATTTAGTTTAACATTTTAATAGTTAACAGTCACATTTAACAGTTAATCAATCAATTTAGTAAGTATATTTTTATCATATTATTTATGACTATATTTTGGGTTTGTCGAGGATTTTCATTTGGAAGGTAGACTTTTGCCATGACTACTTTTGACTTTTTTGCATGCACCATGCATAAAGACCGGACTAGAGTTTAAGTCAACCTCAACAAATTCGAATGTTTGCCCTTGGGATTTGTTAGAAAATGCTACGTTTATCATGCCATGCATGAAGACTGGACCACTACCGTCAACCCCAACAAATTCCAATGTTTGCCCTTGGGATTTGTGGACAGTCATGGCAAATACAGATCTAACGGGAAATTGTTGACGCTGAATGGTGCATCTCAATTGTCCTTTTGATGAGTCAAGGGTTACCCTTGGTATATATACTTCTTTTCCAGATTGTTTACCAGTAACAATTTTTGCCTATATTATGTGATTGCACTTCGATTAGACTTGTTACAATAAGTTTTACACCATTTCATAGTCCTTCTGATGCGTCTAAATTATGCGACAACATTATCAACGCATTTTTTTCAATTTTAGTTCATGTGATGGCAAGTCTAAAATGTTGTTGTTAATTTGACTGCTCCTTCAGGTGGATCTTTCATTGAGTCATGGCTTTAATAGATTTTGTACTTACTATACTTACTAAAGTAGAAGTTTGGCAACTATATAATAATTATTTTTTTTCAACATTTTTGTTATGAGGCGCGAGTATTGCTCTGTCTTTCATTCCTTCATAATTTCCATTGACATAGCAGTTACCTAAAGCCCGCTATACTTACATGTTGATCGAGTTTAGGCCAATGCGAGCGTAGGCAAATTGATACATGAAAAGAGCTACCGTCTAGACGTTCGGCAAGTCTATGCAAACTATTGCAAATGGTCAATGTAGACGAGTTTTGTGGACTTGCCCCAAGAAAGCTGCCTACACGTTGTGCGATTGGCCAGGTGCATGCGAGCGCCTTTGATTTGTGCAGAAAAACCGTCACTGCTCCGAAGTGAGACGACTGGTCGCGAGCGACTGCGAGTTGTGACAATACCTACACGCCAAATGAACTCTATACACGTTGGCGGTTGCCTTTACTTGGCCAGCTAGGCGAGCGACACCGAACAATGGCAAGGCAAGGGAAATATGCTATCTATACGTTGGTGTATTGGCCTTCGCTCGGAAAGGCTCCACCAACATGTATTGCAGGCTTAATACTTCTTATGATCCGGGCTGCGTGCTGGCCAATTCACGGTGCGTTTTAATCTCTTCGCAATATGCTCAAACTTGTGCAGTGGCGTGAGTTTGGCCATTATCTTGCATTTGAGTTGAATTTTCCCCTATTAATCCCATGTAATGTATCACGTGACTTTCCAAAAACCTCTGTTATACAGCGTCTTGCCGTCAAACCTCCTTTTCATGTACCTATAAAACCTTCTAAACCAAACACGCTTTGGTTTAGTCGTTTAGTGCTGCTTAAAAACGCCATCTATTGTCAAGTAGCTTTAAGTGTTGCGGTGTTGGCAAAACAGTTTAGTTTTTGTTTACAGATGCTCGTAAACGGGCAATTTTGTCAATTTCTTGCTGCAATGGTATAGCCACCAAACTGCCGATTAAATCTCTCACAAAGTGCAATAATTGCAATATTGTAGCCCGGCAATATACTGAAATATATTTCAGAATAGTCGCAAGTATTTAATGTCTAGCCGGCTACATTGAAAATGATTTATCCAGCTTCGACTTCACTGCAATATTGCCGTATATCGTCTTTGCTCTGATGTTTAGGTGCATATCATTTCCCTCGCTCACCTCCCCCCGCCTCGTCCTGCAGCTGCCACTGCTGTCTCCTCAATCTAACCGCAATATGCTCCACGTGTACGAATAAAACTCCTCAGCAATCAGTTGCTGAATCTTCAAGGGTTACACTCGGCAATGTCGGCTTGTATTGCAAAATGAAGTAGCATATAATTATACTGAGCAATATTCTTCGATAAAAATAGCCCAAAAATGCAAATTTTGTTGCCCGTTTGCAGGCCTCTTCATAATAAAGAATTACTACTCGCCCATAGATGACAGAAAGAGTCATAATCGTATTCTAATTATTAAATAAACTTTTTTTTTAAAGAGCTTTTTGAGCAATTTAAGTAAACACGTGATATTTTGTCAATAATTTATATAAACATTTAATTTTCTTGGTCTAACCTCAAACCAAACATTCATTGGCTTAGTGTTGCTTAACAACGTCATCTTTTGTCAAGTAGCTTTAGTGTTGCTATGTCGGTAAAACAGTTTAGTTGTTGTTAAGCTGACAGCATCGAGTTATTATAAATAGAGGCAAAAACGTGGAAAAAGAGTATCTGCACCGAAACTTACTTACTTACTTAGACTTAAGGTCTAAATTAGTGCAAATTTGTCATTTTGAAGTTGATTTATGTCAAATACGCTTGGACGATTTTTTTCAGTTTTCACTTGAAGACTGCGATTCGATAGTAGTAGTTTAAACTAACTCGATGTCTGATGGCCCTAGTTGCCAAAACAATAGTAATACTACTCGCCAATAGATGTCAGGAAGAGTCATTTTCGTATGCTGATGATATTGTAGCAGCTTTTTTTTGGATAAAACAACATTTTCTATTAATAAAACCCAGCTAGATCGACTTAACGCCCCCAAAACCACCTACATACAAAATTTTATGAAAATCGTTGGAGCCGTTTCCGAGATCCAGAATATATATATACATATATATATATATATACAAGAATTGCTCGTTTAAAGGTATTAGATAGACAACCTGTTATCCTACATTCATCTAAAATTACCAATATCAATGGGATATTTACCATTATTTGTGAGTTTTATCGTGATAAATATCCGGTTGATATTGATAAAAATTTTCTTGATTACCATGGTAATATCAAAAGTTATCATCATCATCATAATTATCATCAGCCTATAACAGTCCACTGCTAAGGAAAAGTTATATTGCATCCAAATTGGCTTAAATTACAAAAAAATACTCTTTTTAATTCTGTATGGGTCAGGTTTCGACCTCGAGGCTTGCGTGGGAAAGGATGAAATTAAAATGTTCCTGAAGATTCTAACTAAAAAAATCAATTTTGTAGCATTTTTATTTCGAAATGCACCAATCAACATGCTCATGAAGAACTGTTAATAGGAAGAATAATGGCTAATGGCCTCGGAGAGTTTCCAATTGCAGTGCTAGCTAATGTTATAAATTCGTGCCGCATAGGCCGATATAAATAGAAATCCATAGTGTTCATAATTTATGTGCACACTATGCATGTCATTGGAGCAATTAGCGTGCAAGTAAATAGCCACGTTGCATTTTTTACAAATCAGATTGTATGAACTCACGCAGTTATTTGATCCAGTTTTATATACTCATCTATATTTATCTGTCTAGTTGTTATCTATATACTTTTCTCTAACAATAAGAGACATCATTAAAGAAGTCCACTTCACGACAAGTCTTTTACCAATAATGGCTAAATCTTGGAGATCTATGGAGATCGCAGTAATATTGGGGTAATTCTTCTGCTCTGCACGATACAATACCTAGTGCACAGAATGTTTCGGCCAAAGCCTAATAACGTCCTTTCCATTGTGTCGAAACAATGTTACATTCGATAGAATTATCTTGTTTATCATTTTGCACGTGGGTACACCCATCTTCATGACTAGGTACATCCATCTACGGCAAGACCTTATTACCATCTTTTTTACTTTACTAATTAGGCTCTAGCAACAGGGATCGTTTTTTGAACAAATCACCTGAAATGAGGGCTCGCTGAAGAGGCTTGTGATCAAAGGCCAGATAGTTGGAAACAGAGCAGAAGCTGATCACGAACTCGCTGGACAGACGTTATAAAAAAGCTACCTAGACCATCATGGTGCAGTTTTCGCAATGTAACTAATCGACACAAATTCTGAGGGCTGCAGGTCTGGCAATGCGAGGTGCATTGCCAGACCTCGGAAAGAAAACTGAAGACGACGACCCCAATATGGACACCAACAGCAAAGCCACGACCTCTCTGCAAGAGTAAACGACTAAGCAGAAGAACAAAGAACCAACAAATTTGTTACAGCTACGCTTATATATAAATAGCATTGTGATAGAGAGTCCGAGGCGAGTCACTGTGACCCCGCTTTACAGGCTAAAAACAGACATAAGAGCGGGATCATAGCGCATCTAGGTACCTACATCTGCCCATCCTATGAATCAGCAACTAATATAAAAATAACTAATCCATCTTTTGGACCCATATACGACCGAAAACAAAAGGCAATTTAGAGAACTGTGAACACTCAAATTTTAGGTCAAAAATAATTGGTAATACATTGTGTATTACCAATCTGAGGCATGCAGTTTACATGTCCGTCTTATTTCTCCAGCACACACACACCCTCAAATCGGAACAGAACAAAGCTGCTTCACAGCAGAAATAGGCATGGGTTAGTAAACCTTCGTAACGGGTACCTAATACCTATATCGTTTTAGTATTTTTTTTTTCTTTTTTACCTAATTTCTCCCAGATTTAGACGTCAACACGAAGGAGGTACGTATCTATAATATAATAGCAGTGAAAACAGTTCGCCTCAATGTAGATCAAGGTTACAACTTGTTACGACCGAGCGCCAATAAACTTCAAGGATTTACTTTGAAAAGAAAACTCTTATAAGTTTCTAAGATCTTCTTCATTTTTTGATAAAACCGATGGCTAAAGTTATTAAAGCCGCTTGAAATCCTCCTATATTGCAAAAGATTTAAAAAAATATCCTTCGATCTTTGCTCTTAAATACAACCTCTATGCCGCAATGAGCGAAAGTCCACCTGAGACGCAGCAGCTTGCAGGTTCGATTCCCGCCGCTAGACAAATGTTTGTAAAATCTGATAATATTTGTCTTGGGGATAGATAGATAGATAAACTCTTTATTGCACACAACACCAATTAAAAACCAAAAATTTACAAAAACAGAGAAATGAAATAGTTATTTTTCTTACAATGGGCGGTCTTATTGCTTAAAGCGATTTCTTCCAGACAACAAAGAATGGAAAGAATATAATTAAAAGAATTGAGGTAGGTATTTATAGTATGATATTTATGTATTCATAAAAATATATTTATAAGTAAGTAGTAGCATAAAAGTCATGTGGTTCCCATAACACAAGCTCAGCTTTTAATTAGGGCTATATGATGGGGTGTAAGGGGTTCTAACCTCCATATTTTTAACCGAAGCCAACCTCACCTACCCGTGGTTCACCTTGTTGATTATCAAACGGGGCTCTGGCGGCCGGCTGATTGTGGCATAGCGCAGCCTAACACTGGCACAGCTAAATCCCCAAGCCACCGATGGGCAGCAGCGTCGGCGGTGAAAGACCTACTACTAAGTTAGCACTATACTACTAAGTTAAAGTTAAGTACTATATTACTAAGTTAGCAAACATTCCTCCTAATGGTATACGGTCCTCCTGATGGTATGCGATTCCCGTAGCCTATGGACGCCTGTAATATCAAGTGTTATAACATGCGCATCGCATACCTTTTAAACATTTTAAAACTCCCTTTTTGAATTTTTTGTGGAGTGAAAAGGTCTTACATCACCTGTGGACATTACTTATTTATTTAAAATGGTCCAGCTCTTGACCTCAATACTTGCATAGGCAAGGATGAGGTCGACGATAGGGGCAAGCTTTCCCAGAAGATAGATAGATAGATAAAATTTTTATTATTTTATTTTATTTTATTTATTTTACTTTAACTACAACGGTGACAAACCAATTACAGTAATTAAAGATACAAATTAGAAATGACATATTCCAAAGTTAGTCCACAAAGAATTATATCTATTAATATGTCCAATTACACAATATTTTTTTTAATCAAAATTATAAATACATAGTTAGATAGAACAATCACAAATATTTAAATTAAAGTATTCAATTTATAAATAATGCCAAAACACACTCACTCAAACATCCTCACAGAACTTCAGACATACTATTAAAATCTGCTTCCATGCATCCTCAAACAAATCACAGTCCGGGTTGGCCATCAGAAGGGCGTTGAGTATTTATTTATTGGTTGAAGATGCCTATTAACTCTTTTTTGAAGCCGTTAGGGTCGTAAGTCAATGAAAAAACAGGCGCTGGCAGCTGATTCCATACTTATCCATTTGATGGCCATGCAAAAGGTTGCTCAAATTGATCACCTTAGCACGTGATTTGGTTAAGTAACGCCACGAGCTCTAAATTAGGTTAGGTGTATAGGTTAAGTACGCAGATTGAAATAATAACAAACAGATAAATCTCTGGCTCGTGCAGATCCATATCTTCAACGGTGTTAGTTGAAGTTCATACTTAATTAGAATTATCTTCACACTGCAAAATAAAGGACTCCACCTATTCCAAATGCCAGCCCTTTAGACGCAGGACATATTGAGGACGAGGCACTGACATGACGTGGCGTTTCTTAAGCTGAGTACGGACAGCACGTATAGGCGTAGTCGGGGTTCGCTGTGCACGCGTATAGTTAATGTGAATCGCCGCAAACCTGAACGCGAGGAGGTAAGTTTTTTTAGAGCGTCTTTTCCCGATATAGTGATTACAACTCTTACAATAGGCATAGCTTACCCCTTTAAGACTATTTTGCAGCCAGCCTGAATATTTTGTTTCCCATTTTGTATATATCAGGTTGGATTTGGTCATTTTTGGGTGATTTGTGTCATTATCCATTGATCTTCTCTATCTAGAATATCCCCAAATCAATTATATTAATATTGTGTTTTTTCGATGTTAAGATTAGAAACTAGGAAACTTTCTCTTGTAAAAGTTTCCTTGAAAAACTTTCTCTTGAAAAAGTTTCCTAGTTTCGAGAAAATTTATGAAAAATTAAATTTCTGTTTCTATAGTGAATGGCAGTGAATTCCCGAGTGGGAAACCCATGATAACATCCAGTTGTAGTATTCCTTGATTAAATACTGCGTTTCCTAAAATTTATGGAACATCCTTAATTACTATTGAGGGATTTCCCGTAACATAAACCATAAATGAAAAGAACTGCCAACTTAAAAGTGTACAATCGGTAGAAAAATCGGTATAATTTCGACGTATTCTCTGAAATCGTGGAAAAATCGTTGCATTTCGGTATTTAGGTAGAACAGAGCCCATATCGGTAGAAATACCGAAAAATCGGTAGGTTCGAGAACACTGCTAACCACGAATCGCGCCGCGAGCCAACTCGCGCGGCACGCGTTCTCCAAAGGGTACGCGTAGCTGCAAGTACAGACTTGGCGTTCCAAGATACGCGTAACCCGAATGCGCGTACAAATATACGCGCTATCCTGACCCAGCTTTAGACTCTCTTATATATTTTTATTTTATTTTATTGAAGAAATCAACAGCTTTTCTTAAAAAACAGGATTAATAGTTTAGTGTATAGTTAGCAGTACGATGGCTAAATTCAATAATTCTACAAGTTAAATGCCATTATTACGAATATTACCTATCTACGTAATTACATAAAGTTCACTTTGTGTGTGTGTGTATGTGTGTGTGTGTGTGTGTGTGTGTGTGTGTGTGTGTGTGTGTGTGTGTGTGTGTATGTGTATGTTTGTGTGGGTTATCCTATTCCTCCCAGTCTCTTAAAAGTCTGACTATCACAGGTAACGGCGTCTCGTTCTTACTTTACTTTACTTTATCAAATCCATTGTCTAAAAATAGTTACTTATCAATTCTTATCGACATAGAATTAAATCATACTTATAGTAACCATGATCGCTCATTTGAAGTAGTCAGGTATAGGTACATACGTATATATAGGTACTATTTATTACCTAGTATATGTATAGGTGTCACAAGGGATCTATGTCGCAGTCTGAAGTACCGTAGGTACTTCTACTAGTATGTGGTCTGAAGTTAGACTCAACCAATTTGAGTACAATCCGACCTAAAAATAGGAACTACTTGCCGCCAACTTCAGATCGTCGTATATCCCTACCCTATGTACACTATATAAGAGCATTCGTAGATAGTGTTGTAGACTGAGCCGTAATATCATTCTCATACATTTATTTCTTCGGTTGAATTGAAACCCCCACTGTCAAACGACATCTTTGACATAGTTGGGGATCTGTGGATGAGATTTGCAAGGGACCTTAAGAAAGAGTAGTGTAGGGAAACCATTTTTTTCATCTTGAATTACGATTGTCATTTTTGTTTTATTTTATTTTCTAGTGTTTTTATTATTTATGTTGTTTAAAATTTTCGGCATTTTAACCGATATACCTTAATTATACACAAGTGAAGTAAAATAGAATAGAAGTGAGTCTGGACTGGAATTTCCTGATGCTGAAAATTGTTCGCCGATCGTTTTTTGGTACCTATAGTCGCCATTACTTTAACAAAAAATTGGACCTCACTGAAGACTGGACGACTGGGCTTGAAAACCACCGTAGTACACGTTGCCTCACATTATTATGAACATTATACTTGACACCGGCGAAATTGTGGAAAACTATCCCAGAAGTCATTGAATAAAGAAGTAAAGTGAAGATGTAGTGTACGTAATGAAGCCCTATACTTAAAACTGGGTGTTAACAGGCTATGATGCTGATGATAACGATTGTAGAATGGCAAGTTGGCTAAGAGGTCGCCAAACTTCACATAAGAATAGTCAGCAAAATATACGGTATCGATACGACAGTGCTGCGGTCTCAATACCACCCAATTAGTCGACCCAGACTTCCGCACGTTTTTGCCCCAACACTAATAGGCAAGATCTCGACTAAAAGACCTTTACAATGCCTGTACAAACTCACTATGCATACATTTCGCTATTAACATGATTTATGGTACTATTATTCATGATAGCAAACGAACTAGATAGCAGTATGATAATTTAGTTGAAAAATTATAATAAAAGTACGCTCAAATGACAATGGCCCTCAAATTAGCATGTTTCTGATTCGTTTATTTAGCTTGTACGTACCTACTCCTATGCCGCTTTTCTGCTCCATAGGCTTCCCGTGATAAAAAGGAGGATATGACAATAATCTACACGCTGGGCATGCGGATTCAGGATCGCAGGGCACAGCAACTCGCACCGCCCGGACAGCGAATTTAGCTGTTCCGCTGTTAGCCTCGCTATGCTTCAGTCAGCCGCCGTTTCAAAGTCCCATTTGTTTGTTAGCAAGGTGCACCATGAGCCGGTGAGGGGCTCAACATACCTTTAGGTAAAATAAGCTAGGCGGCTGAAACTTTTTCAACAATTTTCTCACACATAGGTCTATACCTAGGAAGCCTAAATCTGAATTGGCGTACTGTGGAAACAAATCGTTTTTGAGATATTAATTATTCACAATTCAAAATTTTTCACGTTATTTCGCCAAACTAGATATAAAATTTTTTTTGCATTGCCAAATACCAAAATTAGGGTATTATTGTGGTAATCTGACAATGACAATGATATGTCTCGATATTGTTGTTTATTTGATTGACTGAATTTAGTCGTGTAATCGTTCTTGTCCGCAATACTGGGCACCCCAATTTGAGTAGGTTCTAAATATATCACAGAACCAACACATGATAGTCTAGTCTTGTGGTCCCTACCCCTAGATTCTATATGCAGATATATGTATACCTATACAGGCTGTACTGAGCAATATCTGAAGATGCCTGCAGTGTTGGATCGCATGGTATGAAAAGCCTCGCTAAGGATTACCGGGTCGGCTCGGCAGTCAGCACACAATTACGCAGGTCAAGCGTGCACTCGACTCGCACTCAGTCGCACTGCCACAATTCAACGTTGACGCCGGCTTCGAGGCTAACAATAAATAGGCTTTACTTTAAACGGAAACAAAAATAGTTGATGATCGTGGCAATCTCGCTCGAGGGTGCTTCGATACAAATCAAGTATGGCTTAAATCGTGTTAGGTGGGAAACAATCTTGATATGAATATTTACCGATTTAAAGTTTTAAGTGTTTTGTGATGAATCGCTACAAGTCAACAAGTTTACACGGTCTTATTTACAAGGAAAGAAACTGAGTGTCATTATGATTCTACTAGCTTCTGCCGGTGGCTTAGCTTGCGTGGTACCCGGATAAGTAGCATATATGTTAATCTAGGTCACAAACTATGTATATTTTAAATTTCATCCAAATCCGTTCAGTACTTTTTGCGTGAAAGAGCAATAAACATACATTCATCCATACAATCCATACTCACAAACTTTTGCATTTATATTATTATGTAGTATAGAATGTCAAGAAATAAATTTTTTGCCCACACACCGTCAATACGGAAAAATATATCTATGCACAAACACACATGCATTTATTAAATACAGCGTAGTTGATATATTAAAGTAACAATATAGATGTTAATACTGAAAATGAAAAGCCGTAGTGATAACGTATACTAGACTAGAATTCAATGCACACCCCTAAAACGAGGCAGGGAAGCCGGATATTAAATTTAACAGCGTACATTCGTAAGTATGTTAACAGGATAAGAAATTACAAAGCTCAAAGACCGACGCGGAGCATCAAAGAGGATGACTCTTGATGTTGAGTTGTCGGTCTCTTGAGCTTACGAGTACATTATATCTTGTTACCATTAAATACCTAAATTCTTAAGTATCTAAGAATAACAAGATATGAATTCCATAGGTAATAGACCGACACTGAGCATCAAAGAGGATACCCCTTAAAGTTTTCATTATCTGAACATAAATATCTTGTAGTCATTAGATACGTACGAATTAACGTATGTAATGGTAACAAGATATTTAAGCTCAGAGACTGACACTGAGCATCTTAATTAATCCTGTAACCAACAGATACGTAAATTCATACATATCTATTGGGAGCAAGATAAATTTAAAATCACCTGCCCTGCCGTCCTCGCTGCGCTGGCCTTTATATCTTCTTCATGGCGTAAGTAACGGTTATGGGTAAGACGAATTGTTTCAATTTTCCAATGCAACCTTAGACGTTTGTTGTACTAACGAGCTATTAAAACCGTTGTTGCGAACAATGAGTTTCATGGAATTAACGTGAAAATCTCAACGTGGGAAAGCTAAACTAGCCTCTTCGTCATAAACACCGATCTATTTCCATTCAAGAGGTCAGCACTACTCTGAAACTGGAAAAACAGATGATTTATAATTTGTTAAAGTTGTTCTTCTTCTTAAGAGTTAGTAGTCAACTCTGGTGTCGGAGTTTTTAAGCCGCCCAAAGGCCTCCGACATGGCTTAACGCAAGCCGGAACCACATCATAACGTGCCTTCCGATGCACGGAAGCGCTGTGATCTAAATGGCACTAAACTGTCACCCATCCAAGTAGTGACCAGACGGAGTGTTGCTGAACTTAGAACACCAATGGGAGACACGCCAAAAAAGATAATTTGTTCTCCAATTGGCTGTCTTTGTTTCCTGATGAGAAACTTTCGTATGAAAGGTTCTTTCATTTTGTTGAGTAAATTTTTAGACCGCGAACATTCAAAGGGGAGGATTAGGGGAGGCCTATGTCCAGTAGTGGCCTGCTATAGGCTGATTATGATGATGATGATGATGAACATCCAAAACTTTCTTTGTTTACTATATACATATGCATAACTATTCTAAGTGTAAGGATTCCAATATTCATCTATGGAATCCTTTTGTTTTGTCGGTGTGAAAATGCGTTACACATGTCCTCAAACTCGGGGAGAGTCAGAGGGGTTTGTCGGGCTCTCCATCGGCGACTAGCTATCGCTAGCTCGGCGGTCTACCGACTAAAAACACACCGTGTTCCTTCACTCACCGCAGTGCTAGTGCATCATCCAACCATTCATCGCATGATGAAGGATTCGACGCTGCAGTAGCACTTGACGGGGTCATGGGGTCCTAGTAGGATTCTTCATCTTTGGATAACCCAAGCCAACCTCACCTGCCCGTGGTGCACCCTGCTGTTTAAACAAACCTCACTTATAAGGTTTTTTGCTATTGCGCCAAGTTTCATCCAAATCCGTTCAGTAGTTTTAGCGTGAAAGAGTAACAAACATCCATACATCCATCCCGCTACTTCACTCGCGTGGTACCGGAATAAAAAGTAGCGTATGTGTTAATCCAGTTCACAAACTATGTATATTCCAAGTTTCATCCAAATCAGTGTTGTTGTTTTTCCGTAACAGAGTAACAAACATTCATCCATTCACCCATCCATCCATACATCTTGACTCACAAACTTTCACATTTATAATATTAGTAGGAGGAATTAGGAAGTAGAATTTTATTTAAAACATGGATAAAAAAGTTAAATTTTTCAGAGTAGGACGGTCATGGTGCAGTGTACGCATTAGCCGTGTATTCTTGAAATATGCAAAGCGCACTCACGATCCTTGGTAATAGCGCGTGAGATGCTCACAGCTAAAATCTCTAGGAAAGGAAAATTCTAGAACCGCCCATGCATTACCCGTTTTGTTTACAAACTCCGATTAGCTGGCGTAAATAAGTTATGAATTGAAATTGACTTCTCAAAAAACCTACGTCACAACTTCATGAAACATTTTCTTGACCTAAGCCTTTTAATAATTAAAATTATAAAGGCTTATATTAAAAAAAGGAAAAAATAAAAAAGGAAAGTAAAGGATTATATTATATTATTTAATATAAGCCTTTATAATTTTAATTATAAAGGCTTATATTAAAAAAAGGCTTAGGTCAAGAAAATGTTTCATGAAGTTGTGACGTAGGTTTTTTGAGAAGTCAATTTCAATTCTTATCTTATTTACGCCAGCTAATCGGAGTTTGTAAACAAAACGGGTAATGCATGGGCGGTTCTAGAATTTTCCTTTCCTAGAGATTTTAGGCGGAAGGCTGTCCGGTAGAACCTGAATGTGTCAAGCTGAGGGCAGGGCGCAGTGGCGCTCATAAGGGAAGCCTGAGTCCAGCAGTGGACTAGACAGGCTGATGATGATAATGATAATGAAGGCTTTGCGCCTGGTCTACATAAAATAAAATAAAAATAATAAATATTCCCATTATCCCCACGCTGGGCATGCGAGTTGGGGATCGCAGGGCACAACTTCACGCACCGCTGACGCTGCTGCCCTTCTGCGGATTTAGCTGTGCCGGTGTTAGGCTGCGCTATGCCGCAATAAGCGAGCCGCAAGATCCCCGTTTGTTAGTTAGCAGGGTGCACCACGTGCGGGACCTAAGGTTGGCTTGGATTCCGAAGATGAAAGTTGAAACCCCTTACCATAACATAAGCCTATATAATTAAAAGAAGGGGTATGCTGTACGGTAGAAACTAGATGCGTCAAGCTGAGGACAGGGTGCAATGACGCTCATTAGGGGAAGCATAATGAAGCTTTTGCGTCTGTTCTAGATCATTTATACAGCGTCTTAATACCACAAGTGGTATTTTTTACTAACTGACAGGGACATGGTCAGATAGAGTAGGCTTGTCCAGCAACTATTCCTACCATCTAATTGTAATTTGAACTAGGGGGAAAAAGTTTTGCACTGACGTCCCGTATCAGGGTGTAATGTGATGCCCCTCTGCTAACCTGGCCCTAGCCAGCCTAACTCCTCAATATAACGGGGAAGGACTCTGGGTTGGTTACACCATTAAGGTGTCTTTGTTCGTGAGTATTGAGCTACAGCATTTGTAACCGGGATTTGATTCTGGCTTCGTTTGTGGCAGTGCAGCGTAAGATAGCATGCTCCCTCCTCTCAACAAACCTCAACCTTAATAGCTAAAGAGGTAATTGCTATTCTCGGAGGAATGGTCATAGTCATACTTATTATGTATTTTAACTCGAGCTTTATAAAATTAATGGATAAATTAATTCATGCATGAAGATTATTCATACCTAATCTATTTTAATTAGCCGGAAAGCTTAGTGAACCAGAAAGATAAATAGAAGAAATTATACTCCATAAATAAGTAAACAGCTAAGTTAGTTCACGGCACGCACAACGTGGGCGCCTTTCACAGATATCGTCGGTAGATATTCTCCTATAGTCTATGGCAATAAGTCAACGGGAGCAGAGGAGCATTTAGCGTGTAAGGGATTGGTATTTCTTCATTGAAACTTGTCTAACTAACTTGCTCTTCAGAAACCTTGCAGCTTAGGACACCATTATATTGCTCTAGATTAGACAGCAACTCTTTTACTGTACAAGCTATACTCTTTGGAACGCCTTACCTCATTCCTGCGAAGTTTTATTTTTCAAGTGTACAATAAATAATTTATCTATCTATTTAATAACGGTAGAATGCGGTATGAATTACAAGCAGAAAAGTTTGGTGGTCGATGTAGATTTTATCAATGGAAGACGGAAGTCTTTGTGAAACGAAAACAGAGAATATGTTTCACATAAGTACTTAATTACTGGAATGTTAGAGAAAGCACCGACTTTTTTATTTCATATTATTTATTTGGGGTGATAAATAGTCATATGTTATAACTGCATTTGTACGTAAATATTAAGGTAACTATAGTCTAACATTAACATTAAACATTATGACCCACAACATCATTTAAAGTTTTGTCTACTATCGAAGATCATTATCAAAACGAATTGTTGAACTCATTTAATCAAAATCCGTCCAGCCGTTTGGGCTACAGCGACTGAAAAATAGTATTACAAACATAAGACACCCTAAAAACATAACCTGACTGAAGAGGACTTCAGTCGGGTAAAAATAAAATATTTAGTACGAATCCCGCTAACTTTCACTGACAAGTTTCACAAAACCGAATAGAAATTCGCCAATGTTTCACCTTCCTCTTAAAGCATCCTCAGGAAATGATCGACTCACTGTCCGACTTCGACACACCGCAGAACACCACAGACAGACAGACGTGAGCGCCAAACAGAAAGCGTCTGGCGCTCGGAGAAGCAGCACGTTACACTAAAAACCTAACAGAAATTCGACAATGTTTCGCCTTTCCTATAAGGCACACTTTTGTAGAAGTCGTCAGAGAAATTTCGTGAAACTTGTACTAAATAATTTAGTATTTTGACTATCTTCACTTGGTAGACATGAAGACTATGCAACATAGAACTAAGATGTCGATATAGCTCAGAGAATAAGCAAGCTGAAGGGGCAGTGAGCTGGTCATATCTGCCGAAGAACCGAAAACCGTTGGGGTAAACGAGTTCTTGAGTGGAGACCGCGGCTCGGCAAATTTAGTGTAGGACGCTCTTCGGCCAGGTGGAGTGACGATCTGCAAATGGCTGCTGGTAGAGGCTAGATGCGTGGAGCTGAAGAAAGGGCACAATGGGTGCTCATTGGGGAAGACCTTTGTCCAGCAGCGGACTGCTATAGACTGATGATCACGATGATGATGGCTTGGTAGACAAAAAGTATGCGTTTCCAATACCCTGCTGCGGTGCCTGCAATAAACAAATGGTGAGATTCTGCGTGCGAGATGAGGCTGCGTGAGTCGTGACACGACCGCACACCAATCTTACACTATTACTTAGCTATAAGGTTTCTATTTAATACGAAAGTAGAACAGTTTGACTGATTCATTTTTATCATTAGGCAAGGCCTTATAAATACGCTTGTTATGTAGATTATGGTTAATTTGCGTACCTACCTAGGCTTTTTGATGTTGTTTACAATTTTAACCTAACTATGGTTAGGGCCAAGAAGGCCTCAAAGTTACCTGTAAGAAATCGCTCTCAGTTGTAAGGCCGCCAGTTGTACCATTTTTTAATGTCATTGTGTTTTTATGTACAAGCAACCACGTTAAAATATTGACTGGTGCTCAAATGGGAATATCTTTGGTGCTCAATGCATACGTGCCCAAAAAATAAGTGCTCAAACGGGAATACTTCAGTAAAGGGACTGTTCCTTCATTAATTCATATGTTCAGTCGCAATAACGGTATCGAGTGCACACTGCACACGTATATCGTGGTTTTCTTACACTAATATTCCCAAGCTAAACACAACCTTTGGCACAAATAACAATGCTTAAATTAGAAATGTAATAAAATTAAGGCTCTATAATCGCTTTTTTGGAACCCAAAGTAAGGGCTGGACTAATGCATACGGAATCCAAAATTGCAAGTAAAAAATCCATAGTAACTATTACTTATTCGGCCAGTTACAGCACAGAATATATAATAGTTATTAAAATGTTTTTAACCTATATTCTGGATTCCAGATGTATTATAGTTCGAGCCTGATATTAATAATTTAGAAAACATAAGGAACCTGTATTTGTATTTTTTTAGTATTCATAGATATAAGATAAATATCTAGTTTCATACGTTAAATAATTGCAAAAGTATATTTTATTTTATATTACCTAATATTACAATATATATATATAAAAAAACATTTATTTCAAGCATAAAATCAAAGAAAACTAATTAATCAAAATTACAATGAAAATAAACAAAACCACAAGATAACTAAAATTAGAATTACAAAATAAGATAATTAGAATAACAAATTAATATTAAAATGACAAAATAACAACAACAACACACTGTCTGCTAGGCGGCTTGATATAATATTTTTGCAGTAATTTATATAATGTTCTAATGTGTAGGTAAGTTCCTTCATAACAAGCTGGATGCCTAAAAAAATATATTTAGTTTTATAAAAATTATATATAGTCATTTACATCTATCAAAAAATATTGGACACGTATTTTTTTTCGTACAATACCCTAAAGCATAAAAAATATAGTGTGTTGAAGTTCCGGGTAAGTACACTCTCTACATACATCCGCAACTTTGTCAATTTCTATTGATTTGATAAATCATTAATAAAATAAAATAAAATAATAATTAATAAAATAAGTGTCTAATATTTTTTGTTCATGTAACTGACGGACTTATTACAATTACTATTTTTTTCACCCAGACATCATCCCTATTAGTGTGACATATATGCCCTCTTGTAAAGACAGAATAATAATTTAAGTAAGCATTCATTTCTTAAATTGGTGACATAAAAATATTTAAAAAACTTGAGAGGTGTCAAGGGACGAAGTAGCTTTCTATGAGACAGAGAGAGAGAGAGAAACACGCGCACCCCGCACGGCTTCATTGAAATACAGATCATATTACATAAATTCAAATAAAAAACATGCACAATGACATAATCACCATAGAGATTTGAACTGGGTGTCGCGGCGCGGCAGCCCAAGCCTATACAGCGAGGCTAACGAGCACTTAGCATAAACGGCGCACAAGTATTTATACCATGACGTCATCAGCCCAACTATTTGACAATTATTACAAAGTGTCGTTACAACTTTTGGTCTTAATTTTTTCCGTGTAGCCCTCTTTCGCAACGCGCGATAAGGAACTTCGTTCCAAAAGGTACAGAAATCTAGGCTTTTTTTATGTTATATACCATGGATCGTATTCAGACTGGTGAGATTCTGCGTGCAAGATGATCTTTGCATGAGGTCGTGACACACCGCACACAACCTACAGCATCCACAATAACTCAGGTCTTTGCACTTATTTTAAAAATATCATCATCATCATCATCATTTCAGCCATTTTTGACCCACTGCTGCGTCAGCCAGGTGACGCCCACTATGGAAGATTATGGGGTGCCTGCTTTTGATGAAACACAATATTATGGATGTGCAATGTGTCTTTGTATTATCCTTTTATGTATCGAGCTTTAGAAAGTATGTGGACAGCGCAACGACAAACGAAAAAAAAACCGTGTAGGTCACCCTCTGGCTAGATGGAGTTACGATCTGGAAAAGGCCTGTGTCCGCCTGTAATTGGTTTCTATATCAGAATGAAAACTTTGTCAGTGTAACTCTACAATGTATTGATATTTAAGCTGTTGGCGTTCCTATTAAATAAATAAATAAAGGCTGCTGGTAGAAGCTGTATGCGTCGAGTTAAAGACAGGGCGCAATGGCGCTCATTAGGCGAGGCTTATGTCCAGCAGTGGACTGTTACAGGCTGATGATGATGATAGCAACGCCCATATACGACACAAATATTTTCAAATCATGCAAACAAATGTCTCATGGCGGGATTAGAACCCGCAACCTTCTGCGTCTCGGGCGGTGATGATGATAGCAACACCTAGATTAGACATAAATATTTCAAATCAAGCAAACATAAGTCTAACGGCGGGAAAAGAACCCGCAACCTTCTGCGTCTCGGACTGTGATGATGATAGCAACACCCAGATACGACACAAATATTTTCAAATCATGGAAACATATGTCTAACGGCGGGAATAGAACCCGCAACCTTCTGCGTCTCGGTCGCCTTCGCCAACAGAGGACGTAAAAAAATTAAAATTAGTTCTAAATATTAATTTCTTAAAAATCTGTAATTGTTTGAATACCTAGAGATTATTTTTCATCTCAAATTTATTTACACTGCCCAACTCACGAATTACAGTATTTAAAAAATGATTATAATGAAATCCCATTTCTGGATTGCTTAAAAAGATAATATAACTTACAAAAAATCTAAAATTGCTTAAAAATATTTTTTTTATATTTTACAGTCAATGGGCATCTTTAAACATTAATTAAATTTGAAAGCTATTGATAATCTACAGTTTTGTCTTGGGGCGAACTGAGCGATCATAACTTTGTGCGCAGACGCACCCCATTTATACGATAAGCCAAGTTTAACTACCGAGTGGTCAGCATAACTATTATTTAACTTATTGCCAACTGATACAATATTTTTCATTTATATGGAGCAATTAAAATAAATAAATGCAAATAAATTGGAGCTTATTGGTATGTATTGAACTGGTAATTAACAATTATGATAGCTCGCTACTCAAATGTATATCTTGGTCACTAACGAGCAAGTAAAACTGGGGGTAGAAGCTAGCAAGCTAGTTATGTGAGCAAGTAATGTTAAATAATTCAAAATAATTAATAACCTTCATTTTAAACCTTCGTTAGTGGAACAAAAAATAACAAAAGCTCGTGACGAGAATTATTTATTTCCGATGAATACTACTTTACTTAAATTAAGAATGTGAAAATAAAATATACAACAGTACAATAACAAGTTCTTAATAAATATTAATAGAAAATATGTACCTATTATTACTAAAATAAAATTTGCAAAGTATTGTAAGGATGTAAAGTATGTTTAATAGGGTGTAAGGCATCCCCGCCTCCATCTACCATACTATCCATTCTACCTACATTTTATTACTATTTCATTTCTCTGTTTTTGTAAATGTTTGGTTTTTAATTGGTGTTGTGTGCAATAAAGAGTTCATCTATCTATCTATCTTACGAAGAAGAAGAAAAAGGCACGTGTGAAAGCTAGAGAACAATAATCCATTGCATTGGTTCACAAAAAGAGAATTGTGGACTAAAAATAAAGCTTAATAATAAGCTTGTAAAGGAAGACACATACACCCATAAAAGTCGTTAGCGTTTATATTGCCAAGTAGCATTTTACACTAACTGAGAACTCCATTGCCCATTTACGGGCATTTAGACCATTTTGCTACAATTAGCTCATCCCAGGACCGGTTTATTCTGTGTGCTTTGCTTTAATATGCATGGGTGGGTTCCGTTTACTTTTTGTGCCATTCGTGAACATGTATGATTTTTTCATAAATCTCTACTGTTTTCATTTGGCTCCCATAAAACAAGTTCCGCTTAGTTTGGGGTTATAATGACGCTCTGTGATAGTGTCCAACATTATTTATTTATTTATAAAAAGTATATGAGGCGAGTGTGAATAGAACCCTTCCAATTCTTTCTACCGGAAGGGGAAGACCTCGACGTACGTTCTGCGATCAAAACGGAGACGAGCTGGAAAAAAAGCCAGGTCAGGAGTACCCTAAACCGATGAGCATGTGTGAAGAATGTGATGAGAGTGAATTAAGCAAAAGAGGTATGCCAGGATCGTAGCAAGTGGAGATCCGTGGTCTATGCCTACCCCTCTGGGAAAAAGGCGTGACTTTATGTATGTATGTTGTAATTATTTTTGTAGTTAACCTGTCTTACAGGAAAAAGTATAACGAAAATTTTTATTAGTTAGGAATTAACTTAGTCGCATAAAGCTCTGAACTAATTGCTTCCACAACTCAAGAGGTTACGTTGTAATTAATTACAAATCTTGATGCCTAAGGGATGTGGTATACCTATATTTGATGGAGACCACGCGTTATACTGAGTACATCCCAAAATCTCCTAACTCAATTCGTGCTGCGGTAAGCAATTTGACCATTCTATTTCGATCGTTACCTACAGCTACACTGTAGTGAAGCCATCTTAAATGAACCGTTATACAAATCACTGCTTTGTTATCCTATGGTGCTCTGATCTAGTATCGGTGTCCGTAATCATCGGTATTGGAGCATAGTGCGTTCAAATATAAACTACAAATTGCCGATCAGTCAGCGATTCTCAACATCATTGTATTATGATGTAGGGAATATCAGTATTATCTACCTACGTTATTACATGATGGTAATCGGAATGAAGAAGTCCATAATTCCATTACTGATTTATATTTCCACATATTTTAACTATTACATGTGTGCATGGGTTGAGCGGGGAGAGACGACTGGCGACGCGATACCAAAACCTACGCGTCAGCCCGATTGATACTTGTGGTACCTAGGCACCACAATGTTATGAGCCTGTTCCGGATTTTTAGGAAAGAGAAGGCAAACTTTTTGATGGATCAAAGAGGTGGTAAATGAAACGCTTTTTCATTTTAAGGTGCAGATCTTGAGATATCTTCGAATTGTCGTCTCTATTAAAAAAGAAAAGAAAATAAATATGTTGCTATTCTCAATGTAACTAATTGAGATCAACCGGTGATGGCAATTTTGGGTAAATGAAAGAGGTGGTAAATGGAACGCTTTTTCATTTTATGGGGCAGACTTGGAAAAATCTTCAAATTGTCGTTTCTATAAAAAAAATTGAAACTAAAATATGTAAATATGCTTGCTATTGGCAATGTAACTACCTAATAGCATTGATACTCAATGCCTAATAGAGATTAACTGGCAGTGAAATTTGCTTGAATTGAATTTGGATTACATAAGAAGTAATGTTAGCTTTTTAGTGAGATTGGTTGTTTGCCTTGTCAATGCCTTAGTCGTGAGATTGAAACCTTATATGGGAGATGATTTGTCGATAAAATCGATCGTATTACAAACTCATAAAGGCATCGACACTACGATAGCCGGACACATTTTATATTTTGCGACAATATTTAGCCAAGAATTCTGTCTCAATCGGGGTGCCTAATGCGAGTTTCTGACCAGCTCGATCGCGTTTGCGTTTACGCAAATTTATATGGAATCGAGGTAGCGCCATCTAATGAAAAACGCGTGCTACTGACTCCTTTCCATACAAATTTCCGTAAACACAAACGCGAATGACCTGGTAAACAAACTCGCACTAGGCAGTTTGAGAACCACTGTGAGAAAGATTTGTTGAGATTGCTGTCATCAGCAACTTCACTATTCTTCGTCGTGTAACCTGGACTTTACTGCTAAGGCTTACTTTAACTATGGAGGAAAGTTACTACATTAGAGTGCGTTCAGGCAGGGCTATTCAGATGATGAGTATCCATTAAAAATATGAAACAAAAAAAATTCTTCAAATTACACTCATACCTCGTCAGACTAATATACTTAGCATCCCAAAGTTTGAATGCCCTTAATTTCTTTTTCCACATTTCTTCTACCACCTGTCAACTTTATGCCCACTTCTTTCACAATCATATTCTCTACGACACAATTCATTTATCTCTCTATTTTGTTTGTTGCCGAGGCTATAGCATGCAACTTTTTTGTAAAAGTTGAAACATGCTTTCTTCATCCAAATATTTGGTTCTATCTTAGCTTCAGTTTCACAAAGTAGGTAGTTATAATTGCTTGTGCATACCTGATAAAAAGAAGCTTACGTGTTAATCCAGGGCACTAACTATGTTTATTCCAATTTTCACCCAAATCCTTTCAACCGTTTTAGTTGAGTTGGAACAAACACAAACTTTGGTTCTTATAATATTAGTATGATAACACTACCATGAGTCATATCGAAAAATATTCTCTATAGTCTATACAAAGAATATAACAGCCCTTTATTGTAAAACAAACTCAGGCTCGACAGGCCTCGAGCAGTGGGCGTGGTGCGATGGTAAGGCACGCGCCGGGACCATTACTCCAGCACGGCTCGCCTGTAGGAAGTACTAGAACGTATAGTTAGGTATAGCGACACGGAAATACCATTAACTTATCAAATGCAGTGTCACAACGCGGTAGATTGAAATCTTGGGCGTTAGGATATCCATATAAGCTATTTCGGAAGTTCCTATCATAGCGGTAAGCAAGGCACGTTGAAAACATTGTGTTTCTGTATTAAGATATGAAATAAACTCTTCATAATCATTATCATCATATAGACTTCTATAGCAGTTTACTGCTGGAGGTCTCCCCTAATGAGCTCTAAGTCTATAGCAGTTTACTGCTGGAGGTCTCCCCTAATGAGCTCCAATGCGCTAATGTAACTCTCTGTTTTGAGAAAATTGGGATTGTGTTAAATTGAATTTCGCTCTTGTGAAACAGGGAAACCTAACAAAATGATGTCTAAAATCTAGAATACGGGAAAGAAAGCATTTTTTAGAGTTGAATCTATTAAGATATTGTGTAATCATATAGCTACCTTATAGGTTTTAATCTAGAAAACGATTACATTACTAGCGCCCACGGTTTCGCTGGCGTTAGTTATTTTTCTAACCCTCGGAAACCTTTTTCTTGATAAAAGGTACCATTTGTCCTTTTCTGGAGGCCCTGAAAGTGTAAGCATAATTTCATGATGATCGGAAGAGTAGATAGATGGATAGATAAATTCTTTATTGCTTACAACACTAATACAAAAAAATTAGATGAAAAGTGAAATAAAATAGTAATCCTACATTACTATTTTATTTCTCTGACTACCGATAATTTTATCGTTCAAAGCGATTTCTTTGAGTTTTTTTGAGTTTTGATGACTTTTTTGAGTAGTTAATGCGTGAAAGCGTAACAAACATTGTATAACCGCGGAATAGTTCTATATATTTGTTTGTTTATGTAAAAATTGTAATTTTTTTATGTACAATACAGAGTTTTCTATCTATCTATCTATCTATCAAACCAACAAATATATTCATTTTGTATTCATTGTATTATATTATTATTTATATTTTATATTATTTTTACTTATTTTATTATTAATAAGAGTTAAGTTAAGAGTTAGTTCAAATACATAGGTACCTAAGATATTATGTGAACTTTTAGTTCTAGAAATATAGCTAATAGGTTTTACAATCAAAAAAACTATTATATTCATTGAACCAGTTAAGTTCACACGGATGCAACCTATTAAACAAAACGAGGCTTATCTCAACATCGTATTCGCACCCAGAAACACAAGTATCATCAATCATGTGAAATAAAATAAGTTTTCTTTGTAAAAAGTACGATAACACAATGAATTGTATTCAAACGTACCTAGTAAGTAGTAGTAAATCGAATGTGTAACTAGCGAAGTGTTCCTTCTACAATCGCTATCGACAAAAATGTAAATAATTACATCCCAAAACGTCAAAGCCTTATAACCATAAAATCGGCCACATGTGACAGCAATATACCTACTTGAATTCGGCGTGGGTCGGTAACTTGAGATGTTTATTACATCACACGTGTTTTTCGGAGCAACTGTTTATTATTTTAGTCGTGTAATTTCATGCGTTCTGTACACTTTTTTAAAGTTAAAACAATATAGTCATTCATCTTTCAAAAAAACGACCGAAAAAACTTAAGATTTACGTCAGAACGATCGACCTTTTAAAGGTCGGTGACAGATAAGCCCATTTTTAACATCGACCTTTAAAAGGTGGCTGACAGACAAGGGGGTTTGTCTTTTGACTTAGATCTGAATACAGTAGGTTTTTCACTGCAGGACAGAAGAATGTTTAAGACACCTTGAATAGGACTTGTCTTTAGACTGACAACTGGACATAGAGGCATACCTACACCGTACAAGAAACTCATATTATATGAACAATACAACGTGCTACCAACGAAATTATGGAAATGTTATCCCAGATACAATTTCATGAAGTTCTTAATTGAATTGACGCTGAACCTTTTCGTAACAACGTGAACAATTCAGTTCAAGAAAATGAGCATTGTATATTGTTACGAAGATCATATGGATGATTAACATAACTTCCATTAAAATACTAAGTTCCTCGCTTCTTCATATGAGCTTCATAGTGTCAACTTCAACTGTGGTGTCCGAATCTTCAGGTCGCTCAAAGACCTCCAACATGGCAGAAAAAGTCGCGACCAAAATTGTAACGTGCCTACCGAATCACCGAACAAAGGGTTATGATAAATATATCCATCCATGCTTATTGAGCGAGATTATAGTGTTAGAGGTGAGATTACACTTGGAACTTACTTAGAAGTAGTAGAGTTTTTCGAAGGGTTCATCCGGGGAAGTACCTGCTACCACGGTACCACTATGCCTATTTCTACCATGAAGCAGCTTTTCTGTGTTTCGGTTTCAAAGGTGTGGGTGCCGGTGAAATTACTGGCACATAAAGCTTAATACCTTCAGGCCTCTAGTTGATAACGCAGGACGTTGCATCGTAGAACACGTTCCCAATATGAGTGAAGCAATACTTTGCTATGGGTAATAATTATCACTTAACATCAGGTGGGCCATGTGCGTGTTCAACGTGAGTAGCGAATCTTCGAAAGCGATTCTAGAAACACCACATTACTGAATGCCTATTACAGAAGGTTCTAAATATGACAGTTATGATAACAATCGTGTGGGGCGCCGCGGTCTTTGCGAAGGTAGTCATTTAATTAATTAAAACCTCACATTTGCTGATATGCAATTATTAATCCTGTGTCAAGTGGATGGAGCTAAGTGCAATCACTAATCAAGATGCAGGTGTTTCTCACCTGCGTAGCAGACGTACATTTACTTAAGTGCTTCTCGTTTGATCCGCATCGGTGACCAGGAAAAAATTAGCGATTAACCGACTTTCATAAGGCACAAGGTTTTCTATTCGGCTATAATCTAGACAGATTTGAAACCGAAAAAATACGTATGATTAAATAAATTACGTACAGTAGTATTTAAATTAATTTACATTAATTTAATAGTTATACCACTCGTGCTCCGTAGTTCAACTGATAATTTGTTTTTTATGTTTGCACTAAAAAATCATTTGTGAATTATTTGTTTCTAACGTCTGTCGCATAGAAGTCTTTGAGATGTAGGTACACCATGTCCTATTCAGAACAGTTCTAAAAATCTCATATAGCTAAAATAGCGTTAAAATATCATGTAAACTCTTTTTATTTACATTTAAATGACAGGGACAAGCTTATTTATCGAGCGTTATAAATTTACAATTGGTTATGAATTACGAGGTAAGTCTATGGGTACATACTATTCATTTTATTTGTATGTCATTATATATACTTAGTCTTAGGAAAATTTGCCGATATTTTTAACGACGTCCACATTCCACAATGCCTGAAAACACGTCTCTTTAACCAATGTGGCCAACTATGACTTATGGTGCTAAGACATGGTGGCTCACGAAGGAGGCTGTGCACAAAATCAGTGTTTCACAGAGAGCTTTGGAGCGCGCCATGCTTGGCATTACACTTTTAGACCGAGCCCTCAATACCGAATCCGCAATCAAACTAAGATCCAGGACGTCAGCGAGCGGATATTGGGGTTCAAGTGAAATTGGGCAGGACATTTAGCCAGACGGAGTGACAACCGGTGGACCATAGCGATGACCAAATGGTGGCTGAGAGTTTGTTACAAGAATAAGGGAAGTCCTTCAGCAAGATGGGTCGACGATATTAGAAAGACCGTGAGCGGCACCTGGAAGACAATCGCGTAACTATTGTTGCAATGAAAACCTAGTCACACTTGTCAATTTTGGCAGCGTTGCGATCACGTAAGAGCTTCGATTGCAATAAAAACGGGATAGCATCTAAACTACATTATCGACCAGCGGGGTGATCGGCTAACTCTGTTGCAAACAGAAATAGTTGACACCGATCCTGGTTTAATAAACTGTGGCAGTATGTTAATTGACGCTCAGTGAATTTCGACGTATGAAATGTCAAAGTTTGTAAAAACAGGATCGGTGTCAATCATTTCTGTTTGCAACAAAGATAGATCTCCCCGCAGGAACGATTGCAACAAGATGTAATAAATAGCAAGCGGGTGAAAAATGATAGCAACAAGATGCGTGCTCGTTGTACCTTGAAAGTATTATTTATTTGTTAGTATCAATCTTTTGATAGCAACAGAACTAAGTGATCAGCCTGCTGGTGCAGACTCTTGCAAGATCGAGGCGAGAGTGGTACAATCAAAAGAAGGCCTAGCAGTGGATCGAAAACGGCTGATAATGATGATTATGGTGACATTACACTGTACAACCTGTAAGGTAGCGAAAATGAACTCAGTTTTTTAGTTTAAAAATAGTTTCATCTGATAAACTGTTTATGCCTAATCCGTCTATGTCCAAGATAAAGTGCGGTCTTTAAGGATAATGCGGCTTAATTATTGCAACTACAGCTGCTGCTTTTTGTCTTCATCCAGTAACTGTATTTGCACGTACAATATAATGTCAGTAATCCACTTTGATAGTTAGGCTTAAGTAGATAAGTGTTCAGTATGTAACAAAAAGAAAGCTACGGATAGCTCATTTTTAACTTTACTGTTTTACTATGTGCGTACGCAGATCATACGCAGGTAACGACATTTTCGAGAACATTGAATAATGCTCATTTGATTTAAGGACAGGAAGTATTAGTAATTATATAAATAGGTAGGCCAAAGAAAATGGATTTTGTAAGATAACAGAGTAAGAAAGGAGTGAGAGTTGAGCTGATGTTTGAGATGAGCTAATAGAGGGATAACCCAATCTTCATCTTATTCTTCGTAAGATCTAGTGGCCAGCACAGGGGGTCAATTCACCGAAGTACGAAATTTCGTGTTTCGTTCCGTGCGATTGGTCGTATTTCATACTGTCAATTCCAATATTGCGGTAGTATGTTTTGTGAAATAGAGTAGGATGCGAAACGTTCAGACTGTTACAATACAAACTTCGTGCCAAAATTCCGGTTTTCGTTTGAATTTCGTACCGTGCGATTGGTCGTATTTCATACTGTCAATTCCTATATTGCGGTCGTATGTTTTGTGAAATAGAGTAGGATGCGAAACGTTCAGACTGTTACAATACAAACTTCGTGCCAAAATTCCGGTTTTCGTTTGAATTTCGTACCGTGCGATTGGTCGTATTTCATACTGTCAATTCCTATATTGCGGTCGTATGTTTTGTGAAATAGAGTAGGATGCGAAACGTTCAGACTGTTACAATACAAACTTCGTGCCAAAATTCCGGTTTTCGTTTGAATTTCGTACCGTGCGATTGGTCGTATTTCATACTGTCAATTCCTATATTGGGGTCGTATGTTTTGTGAAATAGAGTAGGATGCGAAACGTTCAGACTGTTACAATACAAACTTCGTGCCAAAATTCCGGTTTTCGCTTGATTATAGGTACCAATCGCAAGAAACGAAACACGTAATTTCGTGCTTCGGTGAATTGTAGTAGACCCTCTGGTGTCGGAGTTTTTAGGCCGCCCGAAGGCCTAGGCCTTCGATATAGCTTAGCGACGATAACACAATATGTTGTGCCGACATAACATGGGATAACGACAGGATGATGATGATGATGATAGTAATTATTAGTAAAAAAGATAGATTAAAAGGTACAATGGGTAGAAAAAAAATAATAAGCAATGGGTTAACGGCTCTAAAAGTTAATTAAAAAAATATTTAAATCTGACTATGTCAATACTTTTAATTATATTCGTTCCGTTCTTGGTTGTCTGGAAGAAATCACTTTAAGCGATAAGACCGCCCATTGTACCTACATTGCTATTTAATTTCTCTGTTTTTGTAAATTTTTGGTTTATTGGTGTTGTGTGCATAAAGAGTTCATCTATCTATCTATCTATGTCATCAACCCATCGTGCTACTGGAAGATCGATGGGTTGATGACAGTCTGCGTCATGGGCCGTCAGTGGATCTGACTAGTGCAAGGACCGTGGCAAGTGGCAAGAGGAAAGGGACATTTACACTTAGCAGTGAGTGAAATTGGCTGCAACAACAACAACAACAACAGCCTATTCAGTCCACTGCTGGACATAGGCCTCCCCTATAAGAAGGGGGATATGCCCATAATCCCCACGCTGGGCATGCGGGTTGGGGATCGCAGGGTACAGCTTCTCGCACCGCCGACGCTGCTGCCCGTCGGCGGCCAGGGGATTTAGCTGTGCCGGTGTTAGGCTGCGCTATTCTGCAATCAGCCGGCCGCCAGAGCCCCGTTTGTTAGTTAGCAGGGTGTACCACGTGCAGGTGAGGTTGGCTTGGGTTCCGGAGATGGGGGTTGGAACCCCTTACACCCCTCATCATTTCCTCCAAGCCAGAAATTGGCTGGCTTGGAGGAAATGATGATGAACCCCACATTAATATAGAAGGGATAAAGACCAGAAGATAATAGAGAGACCATGAATATGTTATTTTGTACTGCGCTCAAAAAATAAATTGTTTTATTTTATTAAGTTTCAGCCCGATGCTCCTCTCACGTGGAACCTGTCTACAAAGTAGCCTATTTGTTACTTCCAGTCATATACCATGTATAGGACCGTGGCAAGTGGCAAGAGCAAAGGGACATTTACATTGCAGTGAGTGAAATTGGGCTGGGGATGATGATAATGATGATGATGATGATATTAACAGCTGACCACACATTAATAAACCCCACATTAAGACCAGAAGATAAAAGAGAGACCCTGAATATGTTATTATGTACTGCGCTTAAATAAACAATTTATTTTTTTCAAGTTTAAGCCCGAAGCTCCTCTCGCGTGGATTCTGTTTACAAAGTAGCCTATTTGTTACTTCAAGTCACACACCATGTATATTCCAAGTTTGTTCCGAAACCGTTCAGCCGTTAAAAAGGTTTAAGTAAATTGTACACTAGAAATAAAGATAAACTAGCTGTTCCTACTGTAAGGCTCCATAAAGTTAGTCAATCTTTTAATGTGTGTACGATTTTTTAACAAAATCCCAAATGATGTGATTAATCTATCTGTAAATAAATTCAAAAATGTTGTTAAACGTAATCTATGTAATAAAGCTTATTATAAAATATCTGATTATTTAAATGACAAAAAAGCTTGGGATGAAACTGCCTCCAACTCCATCAAAAACAATGTAATAGTTATTAAGAACAATGACGTTTAAAAAATATAAGCCAAGCAGAGTTTCTTGCCAATTCTTCTCTGTATGGTCACGTTACGAATTGGTGGTAAATAAAAAAATTACGTTTCAAAGTGTACTATACAGTTCCTACTGAATAAATGAATTCTGACTTTTTTTTTACTTTTGTAGGTAAGTAAAAATATGGTAAGTAGTTTCGCAAGTATGTCCGTAACGGAGTTGAGTGGGAACATACCTATTAGTGTGATAACGCACTAACCAATTATAAGTCCACATAACTAAATAGGATCACAAGCCAAATGGTAAGAGAAATTAAAACGTCGCGACGTGAAAGGAGCGATGAAGGCATCCCATAATACATCAGACGGGAATCGTGCGCAAATCGAATTAAATCACTCACTGGCTGAAAAGAATCGTTCCTTAGCACGAATGGACAACAATGCCTGTTATTAAAAAAAAGAATGGTGATAAAGAAGGTGTAATTTGTACGGTAATTAATGCGAACGGTGTGACGGGGCGTGTGGAGCTTCTCATTTCGCATGTGGAGCCGTTTTGATTACCGGCTCGGGGTCTTAGCCGCGATAACACAAGATAACGCCTTTTGTACAATTAATTGCGGCTAATTGAGATGTGAACGGCCATTACGCTTGTATTGTAAATGCAAATACATGTGAGGGGTTTGTTAAAATAGTTGCGCGAACAGAAAGACGTTCAGTGAAAGATAAGCAGTTTATAACAACTTTTTAGTTTCGATTATTGAAAGGGTAGAATTCATTCAGCTGTCTAACCAAAAAACAAAAAGACCTAATGATGTTTGTTCGCACTTATTTTATGGTATAAGTACAAGTACTTATATAAATGCGTCTATACATTTTAAGTATGTTTAATATTGCAACTGCAATATTAACAACGTATACTGTCAACGACCTTTGTGACGCAGTGGGTAAAGGTCTGCTTGACATGCAGAAAGTTGCTGATTCGATTCCTGTCGAGACAAGTGTCTAAGTTCTGCAAATATTTGTCTCGTGTCTGGGTGTAGGTGGCACAAAAATGTAATTATGTATAACAGTCATGTGTTTCCCATAATACCAAGCTGTTTGAGGTAAGTATATCTTATTAATTATAAATAAATAATAATGCACTATAACATAAAGCATAATAATGCGTAATTTTTAATCATTTATCATCAAGCCTGCTGCAATATCTAAGTAGATATATTTATTTTGAGAAAAAGCTCATTTAATCACATTTGTCCATTTCATTTTTTACATAGCTCTATAGTTCCAACTGAATCGTACTGACAGTTTAAATATTATTGTCGACGTGCACGCGATGGGTGGTTAAAAATCTCATCCCGATCGGAACCGCAGGCTGGCAGGTAAATTGAATTGCAATGTCTGGTTATTCAAAAAATTCTATGAATATTGTGCCTGAAATATACAATCGTCTTGATAGATGCCTAATCTATATTCACTAGTAAGGTATCGTTATATTTATGGGATGTATTTTGGTTGGAGGAAGTCAGAGTCAAGATTTAACCGAGTCAGTATACGTCGAATAAGTTACAATAAATCTTACGAGACTTTTTGAATAAGGTTGTCTAATTAGTATGTAATAAATAGGTATACCTAATGATAGATAGATAAACTCTTTATTTGGCACACATTAACATAAGAATTAAATAAATACAAGAGTAACAGCACAAACAAGATAGGTAAAGGAACGCTCCGCGAGCGAAGCAGCGCTGGTTTTCAGAGAATTCTTTCAAATTCTTTGTAACAACTAATGCTTAGTTGTTACAAAGAATTTGTAACTATTGTAATTGAAAATAAAAATATCTTTATCTGCTCCGATCCAGGCATCCATAACAAGATAAAGAGAAAGACACAGGAGGAGGCTGGCGAAATCTAAGGGAGCTCTACAACCCAGTAGTGGCTGATTTCGGGATGAGATAATGATGATGATTATGATGAAACTATGAAATCTTAGAGAATATTTGCTTCCTCGCACATTCCAGCAAACTTGAAGTACCAGGGCAAGTGAATTAAATCCTTAGCAACTGTAATTCAATTATAACATAATTAAAGTACCCTGATCAGTTAAGGCCGTTACAGCCAGTGTGCATCATTAGTTACTGGAGTGGCGTTCAATAGTGGGCTGTCTGAACTCGGCACTACTGAGGTTTTATGAATGAATGCGTATCTCTACTAATGAATGACGTTCACGCAATTAAAGCCAGCAAAAGGAGTGGATGGCAGGGTCAATTTCACCTTTGAATTCTTGGAAACAGGCCTAAGTAGTAGACAAAAACAACTTCTGAAATTCTTTTCGGCCAGTTGCCAGCTCTCAAAGGACCCAAATCTGCAAACGGCAGGATAAATTAGTATTTAGCTAATGGTGATAAGATACAAATTCCAAAGATCAGAGACTTTACGTCAAGGGTCATCCTCTTTGATGCTCAGTTGTCGAAAAATAAGATATAAGAAAGATTAATTAAAAACACAAAATATATTCAATGAAGCCAAAATTCAAAACCAACACGCAAAAATAGCAAAAAGATACACATTCCTATTATTGGAAGCAACACAAATATCCCGACCAAGTAATTTTTTATTTATCACTGGCAATATTAAGGAAATATTAACGCAAAAAATCCCAACCTTTTCCTTTTATTTAGCACTGGCAACATTATACACATCTATGTTTTTACACGCACGTTTTGTATTTCTTTGGGCGCCACGAGAGCTCTATATAAACTTGTTTCGACTCAAATCCGAATAACTTTGCATAGCATGAATCGCAAAAACCCCTACGTAGGATGCAGCATGTCCTGATTTAATAGAATATTGGCATAAGAGCGAGCCTGCCTTTACAGTTTATTTCCGTTCAAATTTACTTAAACACATGCATATTAAATTATGAGGGTGGTACTGTGGAGGTTCGGGATCATTTCTCGGTCAAATACCTACGTTTACGAAAGACCAGGAAATTTTAGAAACTTTTATTAAGAAGGATATTAGTATCTGATTTTACACCTAGTTATTATGATTGAATATTTGCTTAACTAGAATATGGTACTGTGGAGGTTCGGGATCATTTCTCGGTCAAATACCTACGTATACGAAAGACCAGGAAATTTTAGAAACTTTTATTAAGAAGGATATTAGTATCTGATTTTACACCTAGTTATTATGATTGAATATTTGCTTAACTAGAATATGGTACTGTGGAGGTTCGGGATCATTTCTCGGTCAAATACCTACGTATACGAAAGACCAGGAAAATTTTGAAACTTTTATTAATAAGAATATTAGTATCTAATTTTACACCTAGTTATTATGATTGAATATTTGCTTAGCTAGAATATGGTAGGACGTAAAATGGACTAATATTACATATTCCTAATATACCTAATTGTAGGTACTCACATTATGTTTGTGCAAATAAATAATTTGATTTGAAAGTTTATTGTTAGTTCCATAAAATGAGGCTTACATTGTCCAAAGTATAGAACAATGTACGGTGTACCCACTACAAACAAGACCGGTTAAGAGCGAGTTGACTAGCCCACCGCGGGTGACGTCAATGGCGTGCAATACTAATTAGTAAGGTTTCTTTGTAATTAAAATGTGTACGTCTTATAGAAAAAAATAAAAACCTGCTTTAGAATGGGCAAATTAGGGCCTTTCAGATAATAACACCATATTTGACCGTGTAAAGTTGTTACTAATCTAGACACTAGGGTTCTCTGAAGATAGCCCACCACCCCACTCGATCAAGCAACCTTCCCTTTTATTTTGATTCTGAGCCTTTCCGTGCTTTGGAAGGCATGTTAAAATGTGTCGGTATTTCAGCCGTTAAGCCATGTCGGAGACCTTCGGGCGGCCTAAAAACTCTGACACCAGAGTTGCCCACTCTTACGAAAAATAAGACTGTTCGGTGAAGTATTAATATGAATCAAATACAAAGGTTGTTATTTTAAATAAATGCATATGATAGTTAAGAACTTAACCAATTCTGTCAGACTGTAACTGCAATTAGTAGTAAGATGAAAAACCGAAAGGTCAAGCTCATCTTTTGATTAAGTAATTTGTTTAGTTTAACTTTTGACAAATAAATAATGCTGATTTTACTGACCTACGCAGGTTATTAATAGTATACCTAACATGAGCTTTTTTTAACAAAATTTCAACTAATTCTACAAAAACGCGAATATAATCGTTCGAAGTGATTCATTTCCAATAAAAAATCGACATTGCCGTCAAACGGCTTACTTTGGACTATTTAAGGGATTATTTCAGTTGGTTAAAAATCATTTAACAGTTTATTAAAACATCGATGGTACAGTATTGATACAGTTCAGGTAGGTTAATTGGTACCTACATACTTACATAAATTGTACAGACAAAAGTGGTAAGTACAAACAGAGGGCGTTCATGTAGGTAGACAATAATAATACTCTTGATCTCTAAAACTACTTATGAAAATAATTTATTTCATCCCTGTCATCTCTGTCTATAAGAAAGAGACAGCTTCTTTAACTAACGATTAGTTTAGTGAACATTTTAAAGAAGCGGACGTCATCACGATTGTCTGGAAAACATCGCTCTACACGATAAGACCGCCAATTGTACTTTCAGTATTATTATTGTTCGTTTGATTCTACATGTTTAAGTTTTCTATCTACCTTTCTATATATCTCACTGAAAAAAAATACTTCTTTCTATTCAAGTTTCCCAACATAAAGTAAACCCGTGTTCAATAATCGAAGCTCCGAAGTTTAAGAGCTTCGTCCAGCGGTAGGCGGAGGTCGCGCGTGCGGCTTCGTGGTCGTTTTGCGCATGCGTCGTGACCGCGCGCGCGCTCTCGTCACGCGCAGATCTGCGCGCGCGCGCCCGCCCGCACTATTTTATCGCATTAATTATTTGGAAAAGGATTCTCGGAGCGCTAGGGATGGGTAAACAGAGAAAAATATTAAAATTACGTCTGTCTTTTCCCCGCGACTTCGTAAAAGAAGATTGTAGGTGACATCTGTGGTGCAGTGAGCTAAGGCCCGCCTGAAAATCAGAAGGTTGCGGGTTCGATTCCCGCTGCGGGACAAACGTTTACATGTTCTGCAGATCGTTATCTCGGGTCTGGGTGTTTTCTATGTATGATATGTATGTATTTGCAAAAAACATGTTTTAGTAGTTTATCAATCATAACATCACAAAATACAATCTCGGCTTAGTTTGGGGCTAGATTTGGGGTTTGTGATTATGTCCAGTATTATTTATTATTTTATTTATTTATATGATAATCCTAGTCTAGAGTTACACAGACTTGAAAGGCGAACAAATACAACAACAACCAACACCAACACCAGTATCTTTCAGTCCACTACTGGAAATATGTTTTCCCTAATATAAAGGGGGATATGCCCATAATCCTCCCCCTCCCCCACACTAAACATGAGGTTTGGGGATCGCAGGACACAGCTTCTCGCACCGCACCAACGCTACTGTCCGTCGGTACACTCGGTACGGTCAGGGAATTTAGCTGTGTCAGTGTTAGGCTACACAGGCATGTGAGGTTGGCATGGGCTCCGAATATAAATAAAAATAAAAACAAATACTTATTCAAATGTATTATAAAGGTTGGAACTCCTTACACTCCATCAGAACAGATTTTACAGACTTTCGCCTTTAATTAGTAGGATGAGGTAGGCAAAAAACGTAAGTTGCTCAGCACTTATTTTGGCTTAGCACTCACTAACAACAATTTTGACATTAACAGCAGCCTTCACTTCAAGATATTCTTTAAGCGGGAAATTCACTAGGCGGCCATGCCCGCGGGCAAGTCTGCAGACATGTCCGGCGGACCTCGCTACGCTAGGTCCGTGCAATGTTTTTTAGAGTGAGTGTGGAATGTAATTACACAGACCTATAGTAGCGAGGTCCGGCGGACATGTCTGCAGACTTGCCCGCGGGCATGTTCTTCTAGTGGATTTTCCGCTTAACAAATCTATTCAAGTAAAGGCTGCAGTTACTGTCAAAATTAGTGAAATCCCTGCTTTAGCGTGATGTAAAATAGATGTTTGTATTATTTATTGCAGATTCTGTACTTACTAATGACTTTTTATTTGTTGTATTTATTTTGTGTATTACTTATTGCAGATTCTGTACCTACTAATGACTTTTTTTTGGTACATTTCAACATACCTAGGTACGGTACCGTTACGAGGTAAACATATCGTTAATCTTTTTTCCCTGACATTTTCTGCGACGTGCAATGAAGGATTAGAAGATACTTACAGTTAAGTAGAACATAAACCTTTTCAGCAGACGCGTAGATGGTGACTATCCAATTATCCAAGCAAAGTAAGGATTAGTGGCAACCCTACAATAAAGCCAGCATTCTTGGTAAGCCTGTCAGCTGTGGGAACATTTTCTAAGCATCCTGTATACCACGTATATGCATAGCTACAATGGACAGATTATGTGAGAGCAAACTTTTGACAGATGGTACAATTATTGCGTGTGGTTTAGTGTCTGAGCACCACACACCACACCAGCCTATATCAGTCCACTGCTGGACATAGGCCTCCCCTAAAAAAGGGGGATATGCCCATAATCCCCACGCTGGGCATGCGGGTTGGTGATCGCAGGGCACAGCTTCTCGTACCACCGACGCTGCTGCCCGTCGGTGGCCAGGGGATTTAGCTGTGCCGATTAAGGCTGTGCTATGCCGCAATCAGCCGGCCGCCAGAGCCCCGTTCGTTGTTTAGCAGGGTGCACCACGTGCAGGTGAGGTTGGCTTGGGTTCCAAAGATGGAGGTTGGAACCCCGTACACCCCAGTGTCTGAACACACTATTGCCGAAATTACGCGACGTAAGTCCGGCATGATTACGCCTGAATCCTATTTGAATACAGCGGGGTGATCGGCTAACTCTGTTGCAATCAGAAATGATTGATACCGATCCTGTTTTAACAAACTGTGACAATGTGTCAATTGAATTTCGACGGATGAAATGTCAAAGTTTGTAAAAACAGGATCGGTGTCAATCATTTCTGTTTGCAACTGAGTAAGCCAATCACCCCGCTGATGACACATTATGCTGAATCAAAAATCAGCTGCGGAACTTACGTCGCGTAATTTTCCGCATAGTGTGTTTAGACGCTTAGGCTTGTATTTGAAAATAGGGATAACCCATGTAAAGCCCAATTGTAAAATTATGAGTTGAAATAAGTATTTGCCATCAAGCAGAAAACAGTAAAGCTTCTCTTTTTTCCGATCTAACAGCCACATACGTTTATATATCTACTACAGGTACATAGGTATATAGACAGGTATATAGGTACTATTTAAATGTAGATACGCATAAATTTGCATTGTTTCTAGTGTAATTTAGCTTGAGTGAGTGTATAGAAGCACTTAGACAAACCTCTAACAGGTTTTATAGTGTTTTTTTTTATAAATAAATGTTACTATACTTTTGTAGATAATAAATAAAATACATAAATACAAAAAAAATACATAATAAACAACAACAAAAAATCTACGTTAGAAATATTTTTTATTTTTATTTTACGGATATCATACTGCGGCCATCGATACCTATCATCATCATCATCAGCATATAGCAGTCCACTGCTGGACATAGGCCTACCCTTATGAGCGCCATTGCGCCCTGTCTTGATCTCGACGCATCCAGCTATTACCTATATATCGATACCTATTGTGATCGCCATTTCTATTTTCGTCGCCTGTTATGTCGGGGCGTTCATAGTTCACCATTAAGCCCGACTGCAAACAGAAATTGTAAGGCCTTTTTAGGGGTTGAATTCTCGTAGCATAAATAGAATTTACCCAGAATAGTGCTACGTTTATACATGAGGGGCCACTCTTCTAGCAGATGAAGGGGCAATTTATTCGCCTCTTTGCAGAACCTTCAATACATAAATATGTGCTTGTTTATGCAACGTAAGTACGTTATATACTGTCCAAGGTGTAATCTTTTGTACCCCTAATACAGACTACTTTACTTCGTGTCGGTCTGTACGTGTATTAAGTCCATAATTAATTATTATATATAAGCTACTCGTATTTATCATGTACTTATTCTTGATCTCTGTAATGATTTATCTTGTATAGTATTCTTGCATCAGAAACTTCGACTACTAGAACAAAGATTTGTAGAAGATAAGAATCAAGCAAGAAGGTAGGTTATACAAACTGAAGAAAGAAGCAGCAAAGAGTGCTATGCTGACTCTAGCCCTTCATTCTGTTGCTAGTAGCTGGTAGATGGTGGTTCAAATTATACGGCCACGTTGCACTTGGATTGGTAGTTTATTTGGTTTGCACGGACACGGAAATGGTTATGGTTTTATGGTAAAACTTGGTATATATATGGTTAATGGTAGAGTATGATTTATACTTGGTCAATGGTTATTGAGTACGTGCCGCCTTTCCGGCGGCTATAGAAGTACTGATGATCACCACACACCACCACACCAGCCTATATCAGTCCACTGCTGGACATAGGCCTCCCCTAATAAAGGGGGATATGCCCATTATCCCCACGCTGGGCATGCGGGTTGGGGATCGCAGGGCACAACTTCTCGCACCACCGACGCTGCTGCCCGTCGGTGGCCAGGGGATTTAGCTGTGCTGATTAAGGCTGTGCTATGCCGCAATCAGCCGGCTACCAGAGCCCCGTTCGTTGTTTAGCAGGGTGCACCACGTGCAGGTGAGGTTGGCTTGGGTTCCAAAGATGGAGGTTGGAACCCCGTACACCCCATACTGATGATCGTTTTGGCAATTCTGCGTAGGCATTTGCTAGTAAGACAAATATGCAGAATTGCAGTGTTCGATGTAAACTCGAACACAAACATTCAATCTCTATACATTAGTGTAGCTATTGTTACGTAGGTACTCTTTCGTCACGTAACCTTACCATACCTATTATTAGTTGGGTTATACAGTTTAATCATTATTCTCACGAACTCTAACACGAATTCCGGGTTTGAAAATTGTAAAAACAAATAACGTGTAGGGTATGCGTGTAATGCTATTGATTGTTGGATCGCGAGGGCTCGTGCATGTTGGAGTTTTAACGTAGAGCCATTCTGGGCAAATTCACTTTAAGCCCAGAGGAGCTAAGAGAATTCACACCCAAAAAGGTCTTACAGTTTCTGTCAGCAGTAGGGCTTGGTTGTGAACTGTGAACGTCCCGCCTCAAGGGGCGACGCAAATAGAAGTGGCTATCACAATAGGTCTTCATGGCCGCAGTGATATGAAATCCACGCAATCAATAATAATAATAATGCTGGAGTTTACAGAACACTAATGACACCTAAAACACTGAACTTAAATGTAACATCCTATTTTATTCATTTATTTATTTCGACCAACTAGGATCATAATACTTACAATTACAATTAAAAATAAAATAAAATATAGACTAGCCAGATTTTATAGGTAACAAAAACTGTAAGTTTAAAATTATGAATTTGTTTAAAGTTAGCATGGGATAGCTTCCGCCCGCGCCTTTGCTTGTATTAAAGTTATTTTTCTAACCCTCAGGATTTTTTTTCTGGATGAACGGTATCTACATCTTTCTATGCACCCTGACAACTCTGTCAAATTTCGTAATTGGTAAACTACCTTGAGCTATCTCGTCACCCATACCATAGTGCCTGAAAACAAAAGTTTTTATCAGTACGTCATGACATACGGAGCCGAAACGTGAACACTCACATTACGGCTAGTACACCAATTTAAATTCGCTCAGCGAGGTATGGAAAGAGCTATGCTCGTTTCTTTGTAGGATATAATATATCTGTTTCAGGAAAGCACATACCTACCTAAACTAGTCTTAATTAGTCTCACAGGGTTTAATGGCTCTACACATGATGGATTCGGCAGAATACCAGCTTCCGCTGCTAAAACAGCGGATATAATGCTGAGTTGAAGCCATTTTGCTGCTGTAGTACGCATACCACCATGTTTTATGTTCACTTTTCTCTATTTTGTTTGTTACGTTTTTATTTTTGTTGTGTTGTGTGTTCAGTTGCAAATAAATATATGTCTATGTCTATATATTCCACTACGAGACATACAACTAAAGTTTTCGACATAGCTCAGAGAATATGGTCATATCTGTTCATGAGTTCAGACCCCGGCTCGAGAAACATAGTGTATACACCTTCTGGCCAGGTGGAGTGACGATCTGTGAAAGGCTGCTGGTAGAGACTGGATGCGTCGAGCTAAGGGCAAAGCGCATTAGGGGAGGCCTTTGTCCAGCAGTGGACTGCTATAGGCTGATGATGATGATATTTTGATAAGTGAAAAAATCCTTACCAATATAAACGTGGCTTCATACCACTTGAACCCTTTGCAAAAACATAATGTGTGAGGCTAGAATCTACCGCAAAGTGAGTTTACACTGAGAATCTCTGAGGGCATCGCTCTATAAACACGTCCATTTAATATTTACATTGTACTAACTATTCTACTTATCTCGTATACCTATAGAGGTCGTAGGTTGTTAGCATCTGTAGTCTGTACCTGCCACGTTACACTGGTATTATAAAGTTTATGAAGTATGAAAGTTCAAGATGAGAAACGAATTATACATGAGTTGGACAGTTAGTAATGAAGGGATCAAACCTTATAGTTTAAAAGATACATTTATTTTTATGTATACTCATTTTCTTAGGTACAAAGTTTTTAAATATACATTACATGACTAACCGACTTCAAAAAAAGAGGTTCTAAATTTTTTTTTAAATGTTTGTTACCTTATAACTCCGCCATTTATGAACCGATTTGGAAAATTCTTTTGTCGTATTGTAGGGTATACTTTCGAATCGGTCCTATATAATTTGAAGTAACAATACCAACCTTGAGGGTGATAAAACAGGGAATTAAAATTATATGGGCTCAAATTTTATTCATTTTTGTATGTTTGTTACCTCATAACTCCGTCATTTATGAACCGATTTAGAAAATTCTCCGTTTTGTGTGTAGGGTATACTTTTCTATGTGTTCCATAAAATTTGAAGGAAAAATATTAACCCTATATGTGAGAAAACAGGAATGAAGATTTTATTGTTCATAGATACTTAGTTTTTTTAAAGATACATTTATTTTTATACATAGGTTAGGTTTTATAAAATATACAGATTTTATTGATACATTAGTTTTTTTTAATCAGAATTTTTTAAAAGATATAATTGAAAATAGATCTTCTGCAAAATGGCTTTGAACGAACCTAATTGAATGCTTTAACTTAGCTCGCGTAAGGCCTGGACTGGTCGATTGGACCACCGAACTCATTGCACCGGCAACTCAAGGACAATAACATTACTCTCTATTTCCTGTCTATTCTTCCATGGAAAGAAAAGAACGGTAAGGGGCCACTAATAGTTATTTTTGTAATACTGCGTTCACCAACCCACCTGCTGCGTGGTGCAGAGTTTTAACGGGGGAGTGCGCGCCTCTCAATAAAAATGGCCAAAAAGGGTTTGTGCCTCGTTTCATCTTTTGTGTAACACTAAAATGGAAACGAAACACAACCTTTATTTGGCAGAATACATAAGGCATAGATTTTTGTTCAAAGCACGCACTAGCATAAATAAATAAATAAATAAATAATGCTGGAGTATTAGCACAGCATCATATAGCCCCAAACTGAGCAGAGCTTGTGTTATGGGAACCACATGATTGATATATGACATTTTTTTTTTAAATACATACATATCATACATAGAAAACGCCCAGACCCGAGACAAATATCTGCAGAACATGCAAACTTTTGTCCCGCGGCGGGAATCGAACCCGCAACCTTCTGCGTCCCAGGCGGACTTGCGCCCACTGCGCCACAGAGGCCGTCAAAATTACCAAAGTTAGTTGCCAAAGAGGCTGTATAGAAACCTTTTTCCTGCACCTACATTACTATTTCATTTCTCTGTTTTTGTTTTTTGGTTTTTAATTGGTGTTGTGTGCAATAAAGAGTTCATCTATCTTTCTATCTATCTTTTTCGCTTAGTGTTACTGATAATAACTGTCAAACAGTCAGAGGGTTTTCTACTTACTAAAGGTGGAAGAATATAACGTGAGCTACAGACTAACAAGAAATGAACTCTAAATGCTTCCAGCTAACATTACATAAAATCACTTGAAATATTTCGACATAGACCTCCCCTGCTGCCCGTCGGCAGCCAGAGGATTTAGGTGTGCAAGTGTTAGGCTGCGCTATGCCGCAATCAGCCGGCCGCCAGAGCCCTGTTTGTTAGTTAGCAGGGTGCACCACGTGCAGGTAAGGTTGGCTTGGGTTCCGGAGTTTTTTCTTAGAATCCCTTACACCTTCGTAGTGATTTCAGGTCAAATAATGCTTATTCATATCGAAAAATTACGCCCAACCGTAAAAATTAAGAAGCTTCTTTATACTTCTACCAGCAAACAAATGTTTACCATAAATACGTGGCTTTCGTAACTAGAATGGGATACGTAGATCGGATAAGGTGGAAAAATGGAACGGGAAGTGACACTATCCCAAACACGGACCAACGGCGGTGCTTCAAGATTATAGCTGGCTATTACTCGAAAAGTTTGCAGCACCTCCGACCTGCTTAGGAAAACATAGGTAGCTGAGTCGAATAGTGGGGGGTGTATTTTTTGTTGTATTGCTAAATGCTCGCAAAGCTTTTTACAGCTACGTTAAACATTTGGCGATTGCTAGGCCTGTAATACAGATACGAGCTTTTAAACCCCGACGCAAAGTGTCCTAAGTTTGTTTGTGTACATGTCGCTCATCCGGTGCAATAAAGACGCAATCACAGTAAACATGATTTTACATGAAAGGCAATCAAGGATTGCAAAAATCAGATCATGGTGGCAATAGAGCACACAACATTTTGAAAAAACAACAATGTTAAATGCGTCGTTATTACAGCGGATAAGCGATGTGTCTCTTTGTGGCATCGTAGCGGATGAAACGATTTTGATTTTTATTGAAAGACTTGATCGAGAATGTTCTTAGCAATTATTCAAGAAAATCTGTTTAGCCGTTTGAAGATCATCTGCTCTTTTCTTGTTGATGAAGAGATCTGAGCAACTTCTAGAGGTCAAATTTAACCGTAATTTGGTATTCTATCACATCAACATTGCAAGAACAAGATAGCAGTGACTTGATGATAACCTGGAATCTGCAGGAACCCAACTCCTCACAAACTTACAGAAGTAATAACGTGTTAAACATGGGCTCATTGGAATGGTCCGGTTTTAGATAGATCAGGATCTGACGATAGAGAAGAAAGTGAAATGAGGCGTCTCAGCTATTTGTTACTTCAAATTTTAAATTTATTTACTTAATATTAAGCACACAATTTAAAATTACCAATAAATACTTATTTTTACACTATTAATGGCTTATTTTCAAAAAATAGGGTAACAGCACCTAGATATAGTTGTTTAGACTTGTGTCGTAGATGCTGCATACATTCCATTATGTTAAAATTGGAATAGCCAACTTTAGATTCAACTTGCGCCAGTTTTGTTGATAGAGCCTACATGTCGATTCCCTAACGAGATTTTTTAATTTCATACCCTGAACAGACTCCCTCTATCCATCTATTAAGAGTCATAAAATCACCAGTAGGTAAACGGTACCTATACCATAGGAACTAACGAAGCTTTACTTCCCATAGAGGGGGAAACCCACAATTCCGTAAGTTCTTAGCCACGTCGCGTTCGACTATGCATCAGTCTTCTAATTGGGAAGCACGTCGCCAAAAATAGTATACGCAGACATAGACACCTTATCTGCAAGTGAGCGCTTGTAGTCTCGGCTCGCCGGAAATTACCTGCTTGCAGTAGTTTTCTTTGCAAACTGAATAATTAAAAGTTACCAGTTTTGGTGAATTGCTGCCGAAATATGCCTGTAGTTTTAAAATGTCTATCTTATCAGGTTAGTCCCTACGTTAGATTAACCTCTGTTTTGTTCTCGTTCTACTGTTATAATGAAATAGTCAATATTGTCTTTAGGAAACACAAGTACCAATGGTTTCTAAAAAAAAATGTGTCAAATTTAAGCAAATGGACAAGTCCTCTGTTCCCTACTTCATGGAGAAGTGAAAGATCTACCATTATGTGCGTATGTTCTTTAAATTATTGGGAAGTCTAGAGATGAATCAGTATAGCGAGACTGCTAACAAGACCTGACCTGACCTTACTTTCAGACAAGAAACCCACAGAAGTATAGGTTCCTTATTCCGTCTTTCGTGGCCTCACTATACGTCTGAAAAAGCCGGGACCAACATCTCAATGTGCCTTCCAAAGCACGGATCCAAATGCCTATAAACGGTCACCTATCCAAGCCGGGTAGTGTTGCTTAACCAGTTGACTTTGGGCCTCGCAGCTGCTCGCACCCTAATAGTTTGTTTTCAGTACTTCACACACAAGTGTTATAAACTGCCAAGAAAACCGAAGTAAACCTCGCTAGTAAAACCGCTAAAATCGAAGCGAACTCAAATGATAACAAAGTGCGCAATAGATATCAAACAAAGAAAGAATACATTATCGTTGTAAAGTATGATTTAGACGACCCGAATCCTCGCACAAAGGACATTATTGCGTAGCTTTGCAACTCTACATTTCCTTTCTCGATTTTATTTGTTATGTTATCAGGTTCAGGTTTTGCAAATAATATGAATACTAGCCGTCCCACTCACTACTTCAATTTGCATGATCTTCATATCCCGTCCAATTCACAAACATTCACTTGGCGGCTTTGACAGGCCCTCTGCCGAAGCATATGCTGACCGTTTTCCACGTCTTTATCACCTTTCATCATCATCAAGCTAAAGCAGTCCACTGCTGAACATAGGCATCCACTAATGAGCGCCATCCACCCCAGCACCCTGTCCTAAGCTCGAATACCTTTATTAAATCTTTAAAAAGCCTAGTTCTAAGTCGATTCGTCAGATCATAAATTATGTAAGAGATGTTGAAATATTTATATATTTTCTTTTCAATTATCACAATGTTATTACTCAAAGATTATTTTACATATCTTTAGTTTTAAACACCTTACACGACATGACAAGCTTCATAAACATCATCATCGAAAAAAGCGAGAAAGAGCAACACATAGATTAAGATACATGAGCCAGATAAAAGAGAAGGAGGCCCTCATATCAAATAAAGAAATGAAAGAGACCGTAAAGGAAAGAGCAAAATGAAGAGAACTGAATCACTACACAAGTATAACAATAGCTTTATGTGGAATAGTATTCCAGAGTTTACCGCAAATAAACATTCTTACAACCACTTCCTAGCCGATACGTTGACAACTACTTTGCAAGGTCCTCTCCTGGAAACAGCCTTCTAGCTTCCCATTCAACAATGTTTTAGAACCAATTGGGGACCGAACGTCATGACCATGACATGAACTAAATGTCATGAAGTCATCATACACGTCATAAACGTCATCTCCATCGTATAATTTAAATTTCCAACACTTATAAGTTCTATAGTTCATATGTATCTGACTATAGTTGTCTAACGAGTTTTCGGCTGATAGATGTCATCTCAATCAAGAATTTTAATCAAACGTTTCCGAGCACCCTAGTAGGGAATATGGTTACAAAGATATCAACCTTTTACAATAAAAGCAAACATACAAACTATACCGTTTTAATATTAGTTAGATCACACAGGAGTTATTGAAGGAATCCATCTTCAATATACCACGTGAAGTCGCAGCGATAACCGTAAACTTGAGACACACGAATGGTTTTATGAACCACCTAAAGTTTAGAACCTGAACCATCGTAGACTTCCTTGTAATATAAATATTTTATGTCATTCACTGTTGATATATTTTGTTAATGTCTCAAAAATAAAAGTATTTTAGAAATTGTGGGAGAATAGCGTAGAGAATGGTATGGAATGGAATGAAAAGTGTGACCGGATTGCAGCCAATGGAAGACCATACTTATTTGTTCAGTCGTGATTTTATGACTATAGGTAAAAAAAATAACAGAAAACAGGCTTCTTCTATAAGATTCTCTTAATCTTAAGCGTGTATCAGCCCCCTGCTGGACATAGGCCTCTCCGACTAAGCGCCACTGAGCCCGATTTTCAGCCCTCCGCATCCACCTTCCGCAAGTCATCGCTCCACCTGCCCGGGTGCCGACAGGTTTGCCAAGACGCGGTCTCCACTCTAAAACTCGTCTACCTCAACGGTTATCGGTTCTTCGACATATTATGTCACCAGCCCACTGCCACTCGAGCCTACTAATTTTGTGGATTATGTCGATTACCTTGGTCCTCTGTCAAATAATCTCGTTATGAGAGAGAGGGAGAGCGTCGCGTTCACTCACCCTGATGAAGACTCTCTTAACGGGTCAAAACGCCGTCGTTACCTTCACAGATGTAACGGTACGTGAAAATTCCCGTTTTTCAATATGAATTAATCTCGTTACGCATTTAGATTCCCTAACATAAGATAAAATATAGGTAGTTACAGTGACCGGTGTAGTTGTCCTGTATTCCTGTCAAAGGATCAATGTTTACACGTAGCAGGAGACGAGTTCAACATGCTTACGTACCAGCGTGTTTCCATACGCACGCAACTACCGTCTGTCGGACCGACACCGCGACGACAGCAACAGCAAATGCATAAAATGTTATCGAGACCGTGTGTCGTGACGATAGATCGTTGGTAGTGAGACCGGGAGCACATTCTAATGCAATGAGGGGTTTTAGCAAAACGGGTAAAGTACCGTACCATCGTAAAAGATATAAAACGTATATATAAAAGTATGTAAAAAAGTACGGTTAAGTACCTACACATTGAAATACTTTTTATTATTTCCTGTTATAGCTGTAATCTATGCATATTTCTACACTGCGAAAATTTCAACTCTTGATCTACGACTCTTTATGAGATACAGCCTGCTGACAGGCAGATGAACGGACAGGGGAGGCTTAATAATAGGGTCCTGTTGGCCACTCTTCTTGAATGGAAGCCTAAAAAAATGATTGGCTTGTTTGATGATGCTGACTCTTTTGGAGTTTCAGTCAGTCATTATCACAAAGTACTTTTCCAGTACTTGACATACTCACGAGTATGACAACCAACTTGGCTGACTATATTACAAAATTAAATACAAACACAAAAAATTTTATTTACCAAAATATTACATTTAAATACAAGGAACATTACTGGTGGTTCCAGGACTAGAGCTAGCCTGTATCGCCGGAAACCGGTTGGATACAAGAAAACAAGAAAAAAAAATACCGTACAATAAGAGTGACTGTATTCAGTCAGCGAAATCCATCAAGCTAGTTGGAACAATTTTTTTCGTGAATCAAAAACACCTCATTACTCCCTTGTAAGCTATCGTTGTGTCTACCGTCACGACACACGACATCTATTTGTCGTTATGTGAACACGCTCTAAATACAGAAATGTTGCAAGACTCCGTGCCTTTCAACAATTCTCGAAGTATCTTGCAAGTTGTGTGCTTACATTAGTCGAATGTGACTCCATTCGAGAAGAGAGATGTATACGCTACATCTCAGTCATAGTTTGAAAGTCTAACAAAATCTAAAATCTTACTCTCTTGTCTGTACTATTATCAAGGGTTTTTTTAGTGTAACTATACTATGTAAAGAACATACCCTAAAACTTTTAAGACTATCTTTATTCGAGCGTTTCCACTTGGCGGATATGCCACTCAATATTAATAAAAAAAAAACAAAATACGAACCACTTAAAAATTACCAAACCTTTAATTTCTATGCCCTAAATTTCAGCCCAGGATCAAAGAAAATTTCCAATCCAATCTAAAAAGAAATTTACTGACCTCATCTTTTCAGTCAGTGTTTAACGACCGGTTCTGTTTTATACCGATGACGCTTCGTTTTCTCTTGAAAAACTGTCAAATTTTCGACGCCTCGTTGTTAATTTTTGACAGTTTTTCAAAGCAAACGAAGCGTTATAGGTTACGGTATAATATAGGATTCGTCGATAAGTCAGTAAGTAAGGAGAAGGATTTCATCACATGAATTTATATAAAACCTATGTATAAATTCTAGTACATTCAGGGTGCAACAAAAAATAAAGGTAATTGAACCTCTCAACGGCTGACGCCTCTCCATAATCGTTCAGTTCACACGGCACTCGGCTGTTAATGGTCTACGGCGTAGCTGCGTAGCGCGTAGGTCTACGTCCGTACGTTGAACCCGTCTTGCCACCGAATTCGTGCACCCTATGAACTCATGCCGCCTCCATCCCGGGTCAAAGAGTAATGCACTTAGGCCCTACCCGCCTAATGACTGAGCCTCGAAACTATCGCATCGAATATCGATGACATATTCAAGCTGATGCTGTTTGTGAAAGTTGCTTCGAAAAGATAGAAGCGGAATATGAAAATGAATTATTTCAACAGAGAAACTTGCCAACTTTCATCCGATCATCCGGTGGGCGAACTCGCTGAAGCGACTGTAAGAATTGCACTTTCTGTCAGCGCGGAGCACCAATCATCGCGCACTAAAAACTTGAAACAGACGGATGGAGCCAGCACGTACCGCTCCGAAACCATCGATTTTGAGTGTGCTCTAATCGTTCATTTTTATCGAGTCGGGCCTCGGGCGTGATAGATTATCCTTTAGCTTCCTTTTTCCTTTTAGAGAGCGTCGACCGTCGGCTATAAGGGTGGAGGGGGGGGAAGGTGGGGGTGGTTGGAACCGCTGCGCTGAACCGCCAGCATCATTGCCCTGTCAACTGAACAATACTAAGCAGACGACGTTACGTACACCAGCTAATACGAAATACTTTCTAAATAAATTGAGATCGATGAACTTTTTCGGATGTTTCGATTTTTTTGACATAGAGCAGGATACTATAAAAAGGGTCTGTTCACAGTTTTTTAGAAGTAAACATGGAGTAGAACCTTTTCAAGTAATTACACGTTAACGGTGCACGGTATCGAATGTGGTCCTAATGAATCCGTTTAGTTTTACTTTTATGGTCACCGCGTCGTTTATTTATTCGTCTTTGAAAGTAAAGTTATGTTATGGAATTAGAACTTCTTTACCTACTGCCTTTAATTTTTTTTGATGCGACTTCAAAAAGTGGAGGTTTTATTTTTGACTGTTATGTATGTTCACCGATTTCTCCAAAAATGGCGGGCCGATTTTTTTATTATATAACCTTACGAATTTTACGATTAACGTTAGTAGTTTGCATAACAGTTAGCCTACGCTTACTTACGCGAGCAAAGTTATTAATAGTTTTACCTTCTATCATCATCATCATATTCTTGCCCTTATGGGGTAGGCACATTGAATTGAATTGAACTGAGTTTATTTAAAACGAACCAGGCTCTGGCGGCCGGCTGATTGCGGCATAGCACAGCCTACATAGTCACAGCTAAATCCCCTGGCCAACGACAGGCAGCAGCGTCGGTGGTGCGAGAAGCTGTGCCCTGCGATCCCCAATCCGCATGCCCAGCGTGGGGATTATATCATATCCCCCTTTATTAGGGGAGGCCTATGTCCAGTAGTGGACTGATATATTCTGCTGTGGTACCTACTCTAAGCTGTCAAAATAATGATCTCTACAGCATATAAGCGATTAGTCTTCACTGAAGCAGGTTTGATTCCTTCTTAATTATCCTGGGGCGCTTTATTTGAGGTCATTATTGCTGTAATTAAGTACCTTACTACATTTCACTTGACCAGTTACTCTTGTTACAGACTTATAGATGATCTGGATATCATTTTACCCATAATCATCATGAACCTATAGCAGACCACTGCTGGACATAGGCCTCCCCTAATGAGCGCCATTGCGCCCTGTCCTCAGCTCGATGCATCCAGCTTCTACCGGCAGCCTTTCGCAGATCGTCACTTCACCTGGCTGGACACTACTTATATTTTTGTTTTACCCATTACAAGGTATTACACACAACATTAAAAGGTATATATGTGAGTTCTATGAGTGTTCCTTACTTTGAAAGTTGTATAGTTAAAACTTCTAAAAGCACTCTTTACTGAGCTTTAACCCATTCTTTCACACGAAGCACTTTTGACCACGAGCTTGAAGAATCTTGTTCGAACGCAGTCTAGATAGTGGAAATGTTTTCGTTTGACTACTAGATGGCGTTGGCAAAGTTATTCGGGACCGATTGATTTTCTTTCGTAAACAGTTTTTAGAAGTTTCCACAAGAATAATCAACATAAGGTTCTTAATGCTGCCACCTAGCGAAAAAAATGAACAAAATTTTAGAAATTATTCATTTAAAACTTTGAGTGCTAAAAAGACAGATGTGATTCTGCGGGGCGAAATCATTTATTTGATAGAAATTAAATTTAAATTTAAACCATACTGGAATATTTCTTAAAATTTCGCCTCAAAATATGAATTAAAAAATAAATAACCGGTTCATTGTATTATTCTGTTAGCGACATTGAAAAAGTGGGCAATTTGGACTTGTCTCTAGTTACCCCCTATTTGGTATTTTCAATAGATTTGTGTATTGAGCAATATCTGATGATAACAATAGTAGGAAAAAAATCGTTGAGATTTTTCTAATTATTTAGCTCACAAATTAAAACACGCTAGCTAATACTTACAAAGGTACAAAATAATAATGAAAAACTTAAAATATCATTTTCGGCGTAAAATTAAAAAATTCAAAAGTCCCTTAAATTCGTTCATTCAATTAGAACCCTATGAAACACTTTATTGACATTTTTTAATTTACACATAGATTCTAAAAGCAGTGTTTTGCTTTTTTTTGTTAACAAATATATTTTCTAGAATCATAATCAACATAACTTTTTTTTTCTCTTCTTCGTAAGTATGAGCTAGTGGCCAGCTCTGGTGTCGGAGATTGCAGCTCGAAGACCAAAAACCTACACGAAATGAACGATTAGGTACATAATAATAAGCAACTAATTACTAGTCAACAGCTGCAGGGTGTAATGGTGCGATGCAATCATAATGCAAATTAATAGCAACTATGAACTAAAAGCCTCGGTACAATGAGAGCAAGTCAATCTGCTTTTTGAAGAAATAATCAAGTCGAGTCAGTAACATCCGAATAATGAAAGCAAAGGTTGACAAAGAACCTACTACAAGCTGAGAATCTCTACGTTAATTCATCATTCATTTATCAAAATGAAACTACATACTTTCATTGATATAGGCATGTTAGAGGGTAGGATAGGTATGGATGGGCCATATTTGTATATTGATAAATTGTAATGGCCAGCCCACTACTACTTCAGCTTGCTAATTCTCTGAGCTATGTCGACAACTTTAGTTCTATGTCGGATAAACTCATTGCGGATTTTATCCTTCAGAGAAACCCCGAACATAGCTCATTCCATAGCTCGCTGAGCGACTTTAAACTGGTGGACTAGCCGTACTGGCCATATCTGCCGAAGAACCGATAACCGTTGGGGTAAACGAGTTCTTGAGTGGAGACCGCGGCTCGGCAAACGTAGTGTAGGACGCCCTCCGGCTAGGTGGGGTGACGATCTGCGAAAGGCTGCTGGTAGAAGCTGGATGCGTCGAGCTCAGGACAGGGCGCAATGGCGCTCATTAGGGGAGGCCTATGTCCGGCAGTGGACTGCTATAGGCTGATGATGAAATTGTAAGGTACGTTAAGCCACAGACAACATAATACTAGTAGTAAAGCCTTTATACAGGCATATTAAGTACTTTAAGAAGGTATTCTCAGTAAATTAATAATGTTATTCTTTAGAGAAATAAAGTTTCAAAGAACTTTCAGAAGCTTTCAAATGCTTTGAAGCCCTTATTATTGTATAGTATATATGTATTGATTTAAAGAGAAGTGCAAGTAAACGTGTTTGGTGTAAGATAAGATTTAATATATCAATTATTTTAGCATTTACCTACTGTACTATACTAATACCTCAATAGATTTGCGTACTGAGCAATATCTGATGATATAATAATGGGGAAAAAGTCGTGAAGATGTACATACTGTACTAACCTACTACTAATTACTATACTATACCTTATCACCAAGATAAACTCTTGCTCCCGAGAAAATAGATAACTATTACGAAAGCCTTCTTGACAATGGATTCTTGGTGAAATTAATTATATTCATTTCGGTCAATTCAATAGCAAAATTCCTAATTATATCTGGCAGTTGAACACAATGTATGCTCAAATAAATAAAATAAAAGTAGGTAGGTACTCTTTATTATTCAATAATAATAATGATCTAATTGTAGATCTGGGGCAATTACAACTGCTTCAGACTTTCGTATCAAGTATTATTTTCTTATCTACGCTTTCTCATTGATTTTACTGTACGCCACTTTGAATTGACTGCTGCTATGAATTTAGTATTACACTGGATCCGTTTGAAATTGTATGTGAACGTGATTTTTTTCAGTATGTACATTACAGTACGCTTTGAATCAATTTGAGTAATTTTTTTTAAATTTACTTTAATTTGTAACGCTACCAAACAGAGAAGAATTGGCAAGAAACTCTGCTGGGTTTATATTTTTTAATGTCATTTTTACAATATTTTTCTTAACTATTACAATGGTTTTGAGAGAGTTGGAGACAGCTCAATCCCAAGCTTTTTTTGTCATCTATGTAATCAGAAACTTTATAATAAGCTTTATTACAGAGGTTACGTTTATCAACATTTTTGAATTTCTTTACAAATAAATTAATCACGTCATTTGGGATTTTGTTAAAAAAATGTACGTTATGCTCTTTAAATAATTGATTAACTTTATAGAGCTTTAACAATATGATTGTCGATTTTTTTTATATTACATATATATATTGGCACGGCACTGTCATAACATTTATTTCTTTAAGCTTAGATCTAAGTGATTCTCTGGGTCCCGTATTATAAATTGCACGATCAGCCCTCTTCTGCAGCACAAATATGGTGTTGATATCTGCAGCATTCCCCCACAATAAAATGCTGTACGACATAATGCTGTGGAAGTAGCTGAAAATTAAACCAGTCTAGCCATTTCTACTCCAGTAAGTTGACGGATTCTTTTGACTGCGTATGCTGCAGGACTGATTCTGTTCGACAATCCATCTATGTGAGCGCCCCATTGAAGCTTATTATCTAAAGTTATGACTGAAAATACAGTAGTATCCACAAGATTTAAATCTTCATCCTTTATTTTAATGTTAGGTTAAGTTTCACCTGCAGTTCCTAACGCACTCTATGTGCCGCAGCCTTTTCGCCTAGTGTGAGAACATCCTGCCCAACTTAACTGTATTTGAATTTTGAATATGGGGAGATAGTTGCGTTGGATAATTTGAAATTGGATAATTGGAGAAGCCTTGAGAAGGATATTATGTACATTCCGTTCCTGTTGGTATAAGTACACCAGTACATAGCATAACCATCGCAGTGTCATGATCTAGGTCCTAACTAAGAAGCATATAGGTCTTATGAAGTACCGACTCGGAACAGTAGGTACCTCCTACCTGAGTAGTCATTATCATCATCATCATCAATCTATAGCAGTCCACTGCTGGATATAAGCCTCCCCAAATGAGCGCCATGTCGCCCTGTTCTGAGCTCGACGCATCCAGCTTCTACCAGCAGCCTTTCGCAAGACTGCAGCGATTTGCGAAAGACCTGAGTAGTAGGACCAAAACGTACAATACGTTAACAAATTATTGTGCCAGTTATGAGTCTGATTGATGGTCAATTTTTTTGGATTAGGTAAATAATTTACAATAACGACAGCGACACCCTCCGGCCAAGTGGAATGACGATTTGTGAAAGGCTGCTGGTAGAAGCTGAATGCGTCGCGCTCAGGACAGGGCCCAATGGCGCTCATTAGGCGAGGCCTATATTGACTGCCTTAGGCTGATGATGATGACACATCCATACATCCTCACAAACTTTAACCTCTACCACCAGGAATATAACCCTCACAATAGAACTACATATATGTACAAAATATCAGTTAAATCCGATCAGTACCTACCTAGTATTGACGTGAAAAATAACAAACATACATCATCACCACCACCACCAAACCAGTCTATAACAGTCCACTGCTGGACATAGGCCTTCTCTTATAAAGGGGGGTATGCGGGTTAGGGGTTGCAGACCACAACTTCTCGCACCACCGACGCTGCTGCCCATCTTTACAAACTTTCGCTTTTATACTAATTAATTAGTAGGATTTCGTTTAGTAACAGAAAGAAAGAAAGAAAATGTTAAATCAAACTATATTTTTTTTATCTTACCTATTAGAATAGGAATATAAGAATAATTTATTTCATAAAACTTATAGGTACGATTACATAGTGCTTATGTTATAACTAACAGTAAAAAGAAGAAACACCCACGTACATGTTCAGAACTAGTTTATACACTATATCACATACACCACGAAATAAGGAAAATACCTCCCGTGCTAGTTATTATAAAACTGTGTTACGGCAAGGCAGCTCTTTCCTCCTTATGCAGAGCAGACTATATTTAATATACATATTTAGTGGTATATACATTTTTCTAACTAGATCTTATAATAGCGCTAAATACCTTCAATAAAATTTTAGTAAAAATAAATCTCCTTCAAATTATTTAGAAGTGAATAAGTTTTCAGTGGAGTTGTAGTCTAATTGTCGTAAGTACATTCTAGAGTTCTTCCACATAAATGCCTAGTCTTATCCTTTAGAAGCACAGATTTGCGAATTTGATTATATAGGAAAGGGAAAGGCCCATCTTTACAAACTTTCGCTTTTATACTAATTAATTAGTAGGATGGTAATGGTTACAGTTAGTCAGTAACCAGTAACGATTTCGTTTAGTAACAGTACCTATATATCGATGATTTAGTTAGTCCAGTGCGCCTTTCGTGCTGACATAATCAATTTCAAACCAGATAAAAACGAAATAGATAAATTGCAACCGAAATATGAAAATTAGCATTGCGAACAAAAGGTGGTGCGGCAATAAATATACCAGTCTAGACTGGTTACCGTGCGTCACCCTTCGGTTCTCACGCAATGCAAACCACCGCCTGCACAAAGCACAGGATAGATTGGCACAGAGTTTCCAGCAGTAGGGATACTAATTTATTTATTTTTTCTTCTTCCGTCCACGGCTTTGCCGGCGAGGTAGGGTCACGTAATTATAAAAACATAAAACCCGACTGCTAAAAATTAATGAACTTAAAAGAGAAAAACAAGTATCACAATATCAATGTATATTCAAATTAGTCAATCTAAATACTTTATGATGCTGTAGTCGGGTTTTTTTGTTTTTATAATAATATTTTTTTCAGACTTTTTTTAAATCATTGTCAATTTGTGTTAAAACAGTATTACAAACGTAACATGGTAGATATATTTTTGTAATGGTATTTTTACGATCTATTATTTGATATTCATATTGCTAGGGTACGGAAAAAAACAACATACCCCCCAACCCCACCCCTTTTTTAAAATTTGTGGGCGCCATTTTGAATATTTAAATAGCCTATGTCACTACCACAATTTTGATGAATTCAACGACACATCATTTGTCAAAATCCGTCCAGCAAACAGCACTTTAATTGTAATTTTCCCTACGTTGTAGGTACTTAAAATATTATTAGTACATAATAAGCTCGATTTAAGTTTTTTTACTAACTTTTGGGCTCTACTTTGGTCCTTAGATCTGGTTATATTCTTCTTAGATTATATTTCTGTAATGACTGTTTGTGCCAGAAAAAAAACAATAAAAAAAAACGAAAATTGAAAGTTTCGCATCATGCTGCTCGTACCAGGGGTTAGGTATTTTCAAACATTCGAAACATTTCAGAGTAAAATCCGAATTAAAAATATGTAAGGTTGTCTATGGACTCAAATCAAAATAGTAGTATCATTACTTACTGCTAAGTCGTTTACTGTGACTGGGGGTAAACAAGGAGGAGTAGCTAGATAACCATCTATGTATCTATGAAAAATGAACGGGGAAAAAAGCAACACGGTAATAATGTATAACGTATTGGAAAAACATTAATATTTTTCTTTGTTTGTTTGCTTAGATTAATTAGATTAGATTAGTTACGTTGGACGTAGACTGTTTTTTCCAGAAACAACTTAATAGAGGTCTGCAACCCCTGAATACGGAATGGAATGCTTTTCCGGCGTCAGTGTTTCCCGATCGCTATGACTTAGGGGTCTTCAAGCGAAGAGTAAATAGGTACATTCATGCTAGCATGCTAGCTGTAGCAAGCATGCTACATCGTCGCCTGCATCTTCACTTACCAACAGGTGGGATGGCGATCAAACGTAAGCCTATAAACTATTTTTAAAAAGCCATTAGCGAATATACCTATTTATGATTTTTATTAATGACTAGCGGCCCGTCCCGGCTTCGCACGGGTTAGGGCACTTTTTTTACACCTTGGGCTACGTTACTTAAGATTTAGTAAGGATACCTAATCTTTTCTACCAATAAATATAAGCCTACGTTACTCAGGGTAAATGTAGCTTTCCAATGATGAAAGATTTTTTGAAATCGGCACAGTATTTTTTGAGTTTATTCATTACAAACATACACATACACACACACAAATAAAAAAAATCCTCTATATAGTATTAGTGTAGAAAACACTTAAAAGTAGGTGTAAAATTAATCTATTGACTTAACGTAACTAAAGTAAACAAAACTATTATAACAAAACATAGAAGCTGGATGCGTAGAGCTCAGGAGACCAATGTCCAGTAAGTTTTTTAGTAGCAGTAGAGTTCTTTGTGAAGGGCTCGTCCGGGGAAGTACAGCCACAAGTCCTATTTCTGCCGTGAAGCAGCTGTGTTTCAGTTCGAAGGGTGTGGGTGCCGGTGAAATTACAGGCACAAGAGGCTTATCATCTTCATGTCTCACGTTGATGGACGCAGGGCGATGCATCGGAGAGCACGTTCCAAAAAAACGTGATCTATGATGCAATGCTTTGTGATAGGTAATGGTTACCACTTAACATCAGGTGGGCCATGTGCTTGTTCCATCTTCGAATACCATATTTTTTTTTAAAAGCAATCGATGTCGATTCTGTGGTACATTTTCCTAAAGTAAACTTAATTTGACATTCCTAAAAGTGATACTATCCCTTACTTTTAGGTGTAAATGACAAGGATAGCTAAAATTTTAAAGCTGCCGAATTTAGTTATGTTTATAAAAGTTAACAACAGAATCGACACAATTGACTGCTATAGGCTGATGATGATGATTATAATTGTAAACATAATAATTATAATATAATAATATATAATTGAATATAATATAATTGAAGACCCAAGATAAATATGTGCATGTTCTTCAAAAAAAATTCCTTGGTGGAGTCGAACCCGCAACCTTCTGCGTCTCAGGCGGGTCTTTACCCACTGCGCCACAGAGGTCGAAGAATTTTCGATTACGTTCTAGTATAAAGAAAAAGAAAAAAAACTCCAACCTCTTTGGTATAAAGTAGGTTGAACACAGAATAAAAGCATCTTTGACGGCGCTCAAGATATTTTTATTAATTCGAGACTTATCTTTGATTATGACTTGCTCAAGAGCAGAAAAAACTGGGCCCTGATTCTCGTGATTCGATATACTTATCACATTAGATATATCGCGCGAATTCTCAAAACTGTAGGTATGAAAAATTTACAGTTCTCGCGTTATATATCTTACGTGACATTTATATCTTTAACGTTTTTACCATCGAGATATTTATAAAGAACACTATAGAGTGACAGTCTTCAAGTGAAATTTAACAAAAATCGTCCAAGCGCATTTGATATAAATAATCTGTGATGACAAATTTGCACTAATTTAGACCATATGTCTCTTGAAAAGTGTTCAAAGACCGCGCAGTTGACAGCGTGCGCGAAGTTTTGGTGCATACACTTTTTCCACGTTTTCCACTGTATAGTATAAATATCTCGATGGTTTTTACCAATAAATTTATTGTCTTATCTATTCCTGCAAATCAGGACCCTGGACCTAATCCCATCTCATCCAACACAACATATTTACCCTGTTCTGTTTTTGCTATCCAAACCTTTAATCAAAACTAACAAAGCTTTACGAAACTGTAGACAGAACCCGATGCGTCATAACAAATTTCTGGAGCTGTAAGCTTTCGTGCACCCACGAGACCGCCCCCTACCACCCCCACCCCCTCCCGCTATTCCCACGCAACGACCTTTGTGCCCCCACCTCCACGATGCACTTTGACAGACTTTACTAATTCAATGGATGGACGGTGTGGGATCTTCACGTTACGTAATTACGCTGCTGGTTTTCATATTTGAATAAGAAAGTGGTGGGTTGGTATTTAATCAGACTTTGAGTTTATAGCATGGAAGATGAAAGAAATGTATTATGCACGTCAATTTTTAAACGACTTTACGACATTTCGACATTACTAGCTTCCGCCCGCGGCTCTGCTCGTGGTACTTCTTCTCTGCTCCGCTGGTGGATTCTGCTCTGTTTGGTCGCGTTACAAAATATTGTAAATTAAAATTAAAAAAATTGACGTTTCAAAGTGAACTGCATGTGCTTACTATCTTCCGCCTGCGGCTTCGCTCGCATGGTACCCGGATAAAAAGTAGCCTATGTGTTCATCCAGGTCACAAACTATGTATATTCCAAGTTTCATGCAAATCCGTTCAGTAGATTTCGCGTGAAAGAGTAACAAGCATTCATCCATTCATCCATACATACTCACAAACTTTCGCATTTATAATATTAGTGTGATGATTGAATAAACTTATTTTGATTTTGTTTTTTTTTTTATGTTGATAAAAAATAGCTTATTGTTAATCCATGATATAAACTAAGTATATTCCGATTTTCATCCGAATCCGTTCAGTAGTTTTTGCGTGAAAGAATAACTAACATACATCCATACTGACAAACTTTCGCATTTATAATATTAGTGTTTTTATACTTAATAGATGTTTAAAATAATATATTTTTATTTAGTAGCTTCTGAATTATAACATAATTACCTTTTTTTAAATAGGTATTGCTTAAGGCGACTATAAGGGTCAAATCTCCCTCTCGCTCGCATTATTCAACGCTTTTGAAGATATAAAATCACTGAATGTAGTTATGCAAAATAGCAAACCTTCACGGCCTAGAAAATAACAATACAAAGATTATTTTATTTTGCATAACTACATTCAGTGATTTTATATCTTCAAAAAGTTGAATAGTGCGAGCCAGAGGGAGGTTTGACCCTTATAGTCGCCTTAAAGTAGATATTATAAAGAGTATCTACCTACCTATATACTGGTAATTCATGTCTGTTAAAAGTGACGACTGTCGTGTCGATGATACATATCTCTTTGATTTACATAATGTAAATCCCTTATTGACGGTCCGTTTACTATCCTACTAATATTATAAATGCAAAAGTTTGTGAGTATGGATGTATCGATGAATGCATGAATAAGAATAAGAATAAGAATAAGAACAAGAAAATTTTTATTTGCAACTACACATAAATATATATAAAATAACAAATTAGAAACAGGTTTTTAAACTATAAAATAAGAGTACAGGTAACATAATGATGACACATAGAAATATAGTCGCATATATATAAAGTACATATACCTGGTATATAGGACCTGAACTCAGCATGTAGCGGGTTGAGGGAATTACCTACAACGCGCGCTGGTCTTCCGTCAGGGCCATTTTCTAAATTAGCGGATATGAGGAACAAAACACAAAACATGCAATCCGCTACCACAGAGAAAAAACTATCAATAAAAGGTACACAAAGAATAAACTAAATGAAAATGATGAATGTTTGTTACTCTTTCACGCAAAAACTACTTAACGGATTTGGATGAAAGTGAATATACATAGTTTGTGACATGGATCAACATATAGGCTACGGCCCGGTAACACGCGAGCGAAGCTGCGGGCGGAAACTAGTATAAGATAGCTCTGTTAACTCTTAGAGCTGTGGATTTTGTTAATAATATAAATAAAATATAAAAATTATTATAATGCAAAATTATCTCATCTACTACTCCCCGAACCCGATCAAAATTAAATGATTAGTGTCTCTATTAATACAACCTCTGGTAACCTCTACAGTGTTTACAGAAACAAATTGGTGTACGGCGCCGTGTAGCCCCGGATAATATCTCGCTGCCTGGAGGTACAACGTGGTTACAAGGTGGTTATTAGCAACGCCTCCGTCCATACGTACCCAAATCTTTAAATCCCCAAGGAAAAGATAGGTATTGTAGCAAACTACACGAAAGTCTGTACCCAGCAGACAGGTACAAACTTAGCAAGTTACCAAAGCCTCCAGCCGTACGAACCAAAATCCATAAATCCCAGAGGAAAACATACCTAGCTATTGTGATCATCTAGGTATATGAAAGCCTGCGCCCCTCAGGTAAACTTATCAGCAACGCCTCTGGCCAAGCAGTGGTAAACAAAATCCCTAAATTACCAAAGAACATACATTATAACAATAGCTAAATAAGATACGATATTAGATCCGAACGCACCTATCAGTCTATCGCACTTTGGTAACCTTACCACACCTTACACCTGAATTTACTGGTTTGTGGCTTTTTACAAGTATTGCTGTTTATTTTGAGTTTATTTTTTACCCACAGTCTAGTTCTTAACTCTTGTATTTTACGCAAATTCTAATAAGAATGTATAAAAGTAGACCACACTGTGATGGTACTTTTTGTTAACACCTACGTCAATATTAAACTTAAACGGTATCTGTGGCGTAGTGGGCAAATACTCGCCTGAGACGCCATGAGACGCAGAAAAAAGGTTGCGGGCTCGATTCCCGTCGACAATTTATCTGATCTGCTAAAATTTGACTCAGGTTTGGGTAAAAATAAGGTAAAAAATAAGGTCAGTCATGACGTGGTTCCCATAACTCAAACTCCGCTAGATAATGGTGAGTGATAATGTTTAGCATTTTTTTTGCACATATTTTAGGGATTTAGGGATTTAAATTACGAATTCTCGTTCATCTATGCTCCTTAGCTCCACACCAAGCTCTGAACTATGCACGATCTTATTCACTAATTACACACAACCGAATATCAACATTAATTAATACGGTACACAGTAATTAATTAAAACTTGAGCTTTGATATTGATAGCTTGAACGTTACTACTAACTAGATATTGTACTAAGGTCTTTGAGCTTGTATAGAAAATCGTTCGTTATTAGAAAATGCTTGATGAATAAAATAATTATTTTCCTTCGAACGTGATTCAGTCAAACCATTATTTTGCTTGAATAAACATGATGCTCATTTATTATAGAAACGTGAATCAAATATTTCATAGAATTATAAATGTAATAGTACATGCTTCTACCAGCAGCCTTTCGCAGACCGTCACTCCACCTAGCCGGAAGGTACCAAAAATAACCACCACAGTATACCACACCAGCCTATATTATCAGCCCACTGCTGGATTAGGCCTAATAAAGGGCACCGCTGACGCGGCTACCTGTCGGCGGTCAGGGAATTTAGATATGCCGGTATTAGGCTGTGCTATGCCGCATTACCACAGTCCACAGGCAGGTGAGTTTAGCTTAAATTCCGAAGATGGAGTTTGGAACCCCTCACACCCCATAAACCATGGGAACCACATGACTGATTTACTATTTGAATACATTTTTGTAAATACATACCTAGAAAACACGTAAAACAAACAGACCTAAAACAAAATAAATAATGCTGGAGGTAATCACACAGCATCATGTAGCCCCAAACTTAGCAGAGTTTGTATTATAGGAACCACATAGATATATAAGACAAATACCTGCAGAACATGCAAAATTTGTCCCGCAGCGGTAATCGAACCCGCAACCTTTTGCGTCTCAGGCGGGCCTTCGCCCACTGCGCCACAGACGCCGTTAAAGGATGTAGCAAATATATATACCTAGAATTACAATTTCACAGGCACCTCTACCGGATAGCGAAAATTTATAGGTAAAATAATATACGGTGCAAGGCCAGCCCTGGCGCACTGCGTATATCAAATTCTCATATAGTCATAGAGTTCAGGCTCGAAGAGTTCAGGAGGTATTTTTATCATTACCAGCACAGCAGTAATTTAAAATTCGAAGTGTCCTCGTACCATGAAATGAGCGTTGCGGAATGAGGTAACGACAGGCGAGCTAGCGGGTGAGGGTGGTGCTTGGTAGGGGGGTTGTTTTGGTCTGTTTGGTCCTAGGACGGCCTCACAAAGACGACGGCCGATCCGCACACTAATTCAAAGGAGATCGATAGTGCACCCGCCCAATGCGCCCTTTTATGCCCACCTCGCGATGGCGCGCGATAATTAAAATGTTTTGTTCTTTGGTGTGTTGGTAATTGGGTTCTAAAACATTTGTAGTTTAACTATTTTTACTGCTAGCTGATGTGCTAGCTATCAGTAATAATACCTCGGAACAAAACTAAACAAAGGAGCTTATATAAGTGTACGGCACAAAAGAGTTACCCAATTTTGCAGCAAATTACCCCGAGGTTCGAAACTGTTAATCCAATGCAACAGCAATTTGTCTAGCTCAGAATAAACAGTAAAATTCATAAAACAAAATACAAAATGAAAGTGTTCTGTAGCAGATTCATTTCTAGTAAGAAGTTTTGAACGACCTTCGAGGGGAGGTTGTTCAAGTTTCAGTTTCAGTTGCAGAGGGCGCCACCCACCCATCTTGGAAAATTTGCATGATTAGACGCGCCACGAGATGCATAAAAGAACGCGAGCGAAGTGGAAGGGGGATAACTGAAGTATCAAAAAAAACTAATAAGTTGAAACAAACAGACGAGTACCATATACGACGGGGACCGGGGTGCTACAAAAAGAGGAATAACCACTTAATTGGGTTCGAACATGAAGCTGTAGGAGTACAACTCGCTCCTTCAGACGTACTTATTGGTAGAAAGAGCATCATTCTAATTTTGCCATCACATTATTCACCTGTTAGGTGCTTAAGGTAACAATAGCCAGAAGGTTTACATGTAAAATCTGTAAGACAAAGGAAAACCATGAATATGAGTTACACAATATTCTTTGAGAAATAAAACTATACCATACTGTTGTGATGAAATTAAAATGATTACTAGGGACGTACTAAAGTAGGGGTTTGCTAACCTAACTGCTATCGAGATAATTTACAAGTAAAAAAGGCACCCATAATAGTTAAATCTTCGTCAAAGGTATTGCTAAGGCATACTTCGTAAATAAACTAATATTCGGCATAATACGGTGTTCCAAAATTGAAATCCACAACAAAGGGACGTCAAAGAAACTAGCAAGCGCACGCGTGCAAGCCAGCATAAAGAGCGAACGGTGTAGGTACGGCCGTGGTGCCTCGTGCGTCCATTACCCCCTACCTAAACCCAGGGGGGCAGGGAGCTGCCGAAAGTACGGGGTGGCAAGCGTCTCACTCGCACCCAAAGATGCATCGAATTTCTGGACGAAACCACACCGCTGCGCACATAATGTTAATGAATTTCGACGCTATTTATTCTACACAGTGTACATATTGGGAAACAACGGTGATTTTGAAAACAGTGCTGATGTAAGCTAAGTTAATATTTGGAGTAGCTGAAACCTTACAGACCTACGAGTATTTGACAAAAAAAGGCTTTGCTGGAAAAGCTACTAGGATACTAGTTTTGGGGTAGTTTAAATCTTCTACACTATTATATTTATATATTTCTATTTTATATAATATTATCTTCTTATCTTATCTTATTAGCCTGTCTGATCCCACTGCAGGGCAAAGGCCGCCCTTCCCTCTTTCTTTCCACACATATAATATTATAAAGCGTTTTTTTGTTTTTTGTGTTATTTGTAATGAATAAACTCAAAAAATACTGTGCCTATTTCAAAAATTCTGTCACCATTAGAAATCATCTACATTCACCCTGAGTAACATAGGCTATATTTATTGCTAGAAAAGATTAGGGATCCTTATTAAAACTTAAGTAACGTAACCCAAGGTGTAAAAAACGTGCGAAACCGGGACAGGCCGCTAGTAATTCTATAAAGAGGTATTAAAACTCAACCTAAAACAGAATACATACGTAGTTACGCATTATTACTAACCCAGCGAGCAAATGCAATATAACGTATCAGAAATTACGTAGGTACTCTAAAATATGTAGGTGTAACCCGTATCATACCCGAGGAGCAAACACAATACCTTAACCTATGATACAGGTATTTTGCTCAAAGCAGGTACCCTAGTCACGACATACCCTGCACCGATAAATCGCATTATGGCCCACGTGCAGGGAATACATTTTTAATCTTGTTTCCTTTATATTATCCGGTTTAGAAAAGCTCCAATGGGTACATTTAGAAGGTAGTTACACACGACATCTACCTACCAGCGCTATTCGGGGATTTCTGTTTGCTATTTACCAAGTATAACCTACGAAAACGAGCCATCTATAACATAAATATGAATGAAGGGGCTAGAAATATACTTACCTATATGCGTTGGGTAGATGAAATATAGATAAGTTTAGGTAGATTTTACCAACCAGATATCTTTAAGGTTGGTAAGTTTATACCTACTTATAGTTACTTATCCAAAAGAGCTCGTCTAATTTATTTCATTAGGTAGTATCTTTAACTAGATATATTGCTAAAGGTACTTAACAGAATTAAACATGTCGTCCCCCAAGGTTCAAACTTTATACGTGAAAAGACGCCAAAACATGGCGTCTCCAGTATTCAGCTCCAGACATCGTATTAGTGAAATTAAAGGAGAATTTTCGTCGGCGCCTCTCGTGGCATTTCCGTTCAAAGTGAACAACACCGCGCATTCAACACGTAAACACATCATCAGCGAGACTTTACGAAAAACAAACAAAAACAGCGACGTGGCGTTAATAACGCTCGCACTGGCTTCCATGACGGCGATGCAGCCATAGCTCTTTTCATTCGACGTGCAGCCTGTGTCAAAGCACGTAATTAGTATTTAGGAAGGTGGTAAGAAAGGCGAGGTCGTGGGCCAGACGTCGGCTATCGATCCGACCTGCCCCACGCTCACCACCCGGGGGGAGGGGACCACGCACATCGACCCACCAATTGACACACTTAATGTAATACTTGGAACATCGCCTCAGTTGATCCTGGTCAGGAAAGATAGCTCTTACGGCTTCAGCATTTGCCATTTATCTGATCGAAGCACCTAGACCTACCTCTACAATAATTCAAACGAAAACACTGGCATTATCTGTCCAATAATTTTCAGAAAAATACCGTTTTCGAGTGTATTGTATACTAATTCTTGTTATAGTCAGAAACAGTTGAAAGTTACAGAAATCTCGACCCACTTGGCTCCTGGCCCGCCTCTAGGTCGTTCTCGCAGTATGAAGTAAAGAATAATTTGTTTAACCTTGCCTCTAGTCCGCACTAAACAATAACATGGTGCAAAATTTGAAGAAAAAATGCAATGGTAAAAACGATTCTTTGGTTTTGATGATAGAGCTTTAAAGATACGAGCTAACTTTAGTAAGTTAATAATGAAAACTAATTTCCAAGGTTGTTACGTAACTTTGCGGTGATTTTTATAAACTGTCATCAGTGAGTCATACTCTTTCACTTCTAACTTAAGTAAGTTAATAATGAAAACTAATTTCCAAGGTTGTTACGTAACTTTGCGGTGATTTTTATAAACTGTCATCAGTGAGTCATACTCTTTCATTATCTACTAGGTAGTTCCGAAATTGCTTAAAATCCCCAAGTTCTTACCAATATTAATATCAAGACATAAAGCACGTCCAATTCCCTTTATCTCGCTTACAGTAGCGTTTCTCCAAAACTAAATTCTTCGTTCTTTATAAAGGCAATTTCCTGCAAAGGAATTACGGGTGAAAATAAGCAGAGCACGCAGATTGTCCGGAGCGACGTCGCGTCGGCGCTGCACTTCGGGGGAACCCCCCTTTAGTGGAGTTAGACATTGGGGGGGAGGGTGGTGTAAAATCACCCACAATCATTTATACCCGAACTGCCTGCAGAATTACTAGCCGTCACTGGATTCACGACACCTAGGTACCAAGCGGCGCGTCTTACATTGCCGCATGTCTGTACCTTCAGTGATTCTTCGTATACGAATAAGAGGCAACATTTTTAAATAAATGCGATAGACGAGAAAAAATATTCGACAGCTAAATAACTTGCAAGCTGTTTGTAAATAATCTGGATATATTGAATTTGATGATTAGCCTGATACTATGATGTTATCCAACATATGAGCGATAGTTTTACGAGTTAAGTCCTTGCTTATACTTAGTAGTTAAATCATGGATGTTGTTTTTTGAAATACACCTAATGTAAATAAGAATTATTCATAAATCAGAGACTGAATTTATTTCCAACGGATCTGTTCGTTATTTACACAATAGAGTGGAGCGTGGCAGTGGTGCGCTATAGATAGATCCACTCGGCAAAATCAAACGAAATTACTGCCTTGATCCCATTAAAGTCTATTTTAATTAGGGGCTATAACGGTGCAGCTGATGACATGGTAGGTTAGGCAGCGTGGTAGGTTAGGTAGAGGGAATTTGAGAGGCGACACGAGGCCACGTGGATGCGACATAGCTATTTGTGTCAGGAGCCTGCCTCCGTGACCTAGTTAGCGAACACCCCTTCCCGGTCCCCCTACTGCCGTATATTTTGGTCTAGGTTGTGCCAAGTTATATTGCCGCCATTACGCTCTTTGGTTGATGGTTTGGTAAGTAGCCATGTAGCCATATCGTAATGGAAAGTTAAACGAACTATTGTTTTGAATCTGAAACCGCAGCTTTGACAACCTGAGGCGAACTAAATGCCTAATTACTAAATGCGCCCTCTGGTTTTGCTTTAAAAACTGGTAATTCATTTAATCAATCGATCCCAAAGCTTACAACCAGTGATAATACCTACTATTATCTGTCACTGTCTACAACCAAATGATATAATTTGGCAAAGTAGACAATGCATCAGTACTTTCAAAAAGGGGGACACCATTTTTTTTCATTTTGAACGATGGCTGTGTCATTATTACATTTTCTAGTGTTTTCTAATGTACCTATATAGATTTTTAGTAATGGTATTATAACCGTTATACGTTAGTAATAAGGCACAAGTATAAGTGAAATGGAATAAAGAAGATTTGGACGGAAACTCTCTGATGAAGAAAATTGTGCGCCGATCGTTTTTTGTTATAGTCGCCATTGCTATAGCAGAAAACAGGACCTGTGACAATTAAACTTGCGAAATTGTGGAAACTATCCCAGAAGCCATTTAATAAAGAAGTGAAGTGATCTTTCAAAAAGATCTGTAGGTATCAATCACATCAAGATTGTGGTAATGAATTATCATTACCGCAAGATTCTCAGTATCGAAGTCAGCTTACTGGATCTAAAGTTTAAGTACTGGCATTTAACTTTTGATATCTGAAAATCGTATGAACATTTGTAATTTAGATTTCTCTCCCGTGATAGCGACTACGCCATCATGAGGGTAGCGGCTTGAATTAGCATTGAAAATAGACGGTTCGCACCGTCTCCGTGTCGCAATTGCCTATAATTACGATGCCTAATTAAACGGAATATCATAATTATTGCACGCGGCTATTAGTACCGAGGTTTAGTTACGGTGTCGGTCATCATTTCGGCTAAGGCTTCGGCTTTTTTATATTGTTTCTGGGCTTGCCATGAGACGTTCTTATGGCTAAGTCGGTGTTCTTAGTTTACCGAAAGCACATCTAAGATAAGCCGGATCTAACCTAACAGCATGACAACCTCAGTTTTTCGTGGTCCCTTGATATTATCCTACTAATTTACCTCCCTAATTAATTGTGACCAAATTCAAGTGTTTCCCTATGACTACAGAAATGAGATTCTTCAAACACAGGGATTTTTAAACTTAAAGAAGAGATCCCAAACCAAATGATTATACCACTCGTTTTTTAATGAAATTAAGTATTTTGTATGTTTTGTAATTTACTCCCCAATGTCCCAATGTTTAACTAATTAATTAATTATGAATTAACATATTTTTTTCACTTCTCTTGCTCAAAAAGTGTATCATAATAGTGTAGCTTAGCGGGCCTAAAACTCAAGTTTAATACCTCGGGCTAAAAAGTATTTTTTCTTTTTAATTTTTGTCTAAAATCATCAGCCCGTACAAAGCATTCGTTCTCTTACATAAAAACTCGACTTCTTGGTGCTCCGTCAATCTTTTTTTTTTGAAAATAGAACCGTCTTGGTGATGTTTTATGAAGGTTGATTAATTTTTTATAAAATTTCTGAAAATTGTCTAATTTTGAATTGTTTTATTTTCTCGCAATCGAAGTGAAAAGTAGAGTAATTTACTCGGGCCAAAACCACCCATTATAACTCGGTCTTGTCATCCTCCCTCGCTACGCTCGGGAGTATAACAACCTCGTATATAATGGGATGGTTTAGAACCTTGTAAAACAATCTACTATTTTATGAATATACGCCAAGTTGAGTTCTCAAAAGTTGTTTTAATATAACAAACATTACATTTATTACCAATTAGTTTAATCGAGACGAATTATGTACGATTCACACCTACCGGCCAGTCGGAGAGCATCGAAGCGCATTTTAAAACATGCTAAAGGAAATTGAGACATCCACAAAGTTTGCATGCAGTACGGATCTATTTGTCAGTGTTTGACAAAGCTCAAGGAAATAGGACTAAAGCATAGAAGAAGTCTTAAAATTCATTTATGATCTGAACATTAACTCATACGGCTGATCTCTTTCTTATGTCCATATATGTTAGCTAGAAAGAGATGCATACTTTATCTCAATGCGATTTATGCGACTACGTACCAGGGCATTTGTATGAACCTGCATAGAAATTTGTTCGAGCGCCCTGGTAAGATTAACTTTTTTGAAGTCGCATTGATATATGTATGCATCCCTTTCTAACTGATGATATTGGACATAAGAAAGTAGATATCAGCCGTATTGAATTTTAAGACTTAATCTAGTTGTCTTTCTATATCTGTGACAAAGCTCAAAGCTGCGTAAATTGGACATACAAATAATTAACTTAACTACTTTGTGGATGTTACAATTTCCTTTACCATGTTATAAAATGCTCTTCGATGCTCTCCGACGCGCGCCGCTAATTGTGAATCGTACATTACATGACACTGTACCGTCTTCAAATTATTTTTTCGGCCGAAACTAATCCAAGCCGAAACTTTTACCGGATTCAGCACAAGGCTAACCAAACCAGCAAATTAGACGCATTCGCCGGCTCTGAATAATGAATTTAATCAGCAGCAGAACGAATCGCTACCGTGCGTGCAAGACCGCGTGAAAGCTCGAATTTGCTTCCAGAGATAGCGATCGAAATACCATTTACCTCTCTTTGCGATTTGCATGTGTGGCTACATTTGTAATCCTGAGAAATTAAAAGGGTAGTATAGAGGTTGCAAATTAAGGATATCGTGTATAATTAATTAATTAAGGCTCAGCGAGCTATGAAACGAGCTATGTTCGGAGTTTCTCTGAAGGATAGAATCTGCAACAAGACTTACCGACATAGAACTTAAGTTGTCGACATAGCTCACAGAATGCTAATTCTGTGAGCTATGTTAGCTAAGCGTAAGCTGAAGTGGGCTAGCCATATCTGCCGAAGAACCGATAACCGTTGGGGAAAACATCGTTCCTCAGTTCTTGAGTGGACACAGTGGCTCGGCAAACGTAGTGTAGGACGCCCTCCGGCCAGGTGGAATGAGGAATTGCGAAAGGATGCTGGTAGAATGTAGATGCATTTAGCTCAGGACAAGGCGCAATGGCGGTCATTGGGGGAGCCCTATGTCCAGCAGTGAACTGCTATAGGCTGATGATGAAGATAATTTATTTATTTGACAATTTTAGAACCGATTACGGTCACCGGAATGCCGCAGGTATGTCTATCTAGGGCAGGTCCTGCTGTTAGGTAGACACAATCGAGAAACAGCTAAATCGCAGGAATTCAGCTAGGCAGCTCAGCATTTGGTAAGGTCTGTCCAAGTTTTACTTCCTGTTAAGATTTATGCTCCTGAAACGTGGGCACTGACGGTGGGTAGTCACAGTCAGCAAATTGAAAGTCACTCAGCGAGCTACGGAGACAGCTATGCTTGGAGATTAAGTATATTATGGATAGAATAAGAAAATGAAGTTATCCGATACAGAACGAAAGTAAAATACATAGCTCAGATGATTAGCAAACCAAACGTCCTATAAGTCCCTATTATCAGAACGAATTATAGGCAAAATGCATTTTCGATCAGAGCAAGTTGCTCATTCAACTCCTTGGCTAAAGCAAATATTGATTTATTTAACACCACAACGAGTAAGCATAAGCGCTTACTAAATGTCAATTTCTTTAAACCAAAATAATATAGCATTGGAAATTTATGTAATCTGTATTATTATATTTTGTCGTCTACTTGCTGTTTTTTGTCATACCTATTTATGTTAATTATTTGTGGAAACTTGTAATTGGCCATCAGGGTACATGTAACAACGTATGTGTGGCTGCATGTATTTATTATTATAATATTGTGCTCCCACTTAGCTGTAAGTTTTCCCAAAACTTTAAAAATAAAATAAAAGCTGAAGTGGCAGTGGGCCGGCCATATGACGCCCTCTGTGACGCAGCGGGCGAAGGCCTGCCAGAGACGCAGAAGGTTGCCGGTTCGATTCCTGCCGCGAGACAAATGTTAGTATGTTCTGCAAATATTTGGTTCGGGTCTAGGTGTTTTCTATGTATAATATCTTATTATGTAACTACATATTCATAAAAAATGTGTCTATGTAGTTTATCAGATTATCAGTCATTTGCTTCCCATAATACAAGCTCTGCTTAGTTTTGGGCTACATGATACTGTGTGATAGTCATCATCAGCCTATAGCAGTCCACTGCTGGACATAGGGCTCCCCCAATGACCGCCATTGCGCCTTGTCCTGAGCTAAATGCATCTACATTCTACCAGCATCCTTTCGCAATTCCTCATTCCACCTGGCCGGAGGGCGTCCTACACTATGTTTGCCGAGCCACTGTGCCCACTCAAGAACTGAGGAACGATGTTTTCCCCAACGGTTATCGTCTTTGGAATTCTCTCCCTGTCAATATCAGAACTGCTCAATCTCAGCCTATCTTCAAAAAGCTTTTGTTTAACTTTTATTCATCTGTTTCACATGACGCTTGAAATGAAATTTTCGTCATTGTTTTATAGTATCTATCTATCTATTTTATGATATTTATTAGTTTATTATAATTTGGTAGTTGGATATTTATTAGTTTATTATTATTTAATTAGTATGTAGTGTAAGTACATGTAGCTATTTATGTTTATGTATATTATAATTATATTATTCAATAATCTTAGTCCTCAAGGGATAAATTTGTGTTTATTGATATTTTCACCATCGTCTGCTATAGTCTTATTAATCCAGTCCATCCAAAGGTTGTCTGGAAGAGATCGCTCTAAGCGATAAGACCGCCCATTGTACTTTCAATGTAAGTTATTGTTTGTTTTGTATTTTATGTTTAAGTTGGTGTGAGTACAATAAAGAGTTATCTGTCTATCTATCTATCTATCGGTTCTTTGGCAGATATGGCCAGCCCACTGCCACTTCAGCTTGCTAATTCTCTGAGCTATGTCGATAACTTTATTTCTATGTCGGATAGTCTCGTTGCGGATTCTATCCTTCAGAGAAACCCCGAGCATAGCTCGTTCCATAGCTCGCTGAGCGACTTTAAACTGGTGGACTAGACTTACTGTGAGTGTCCACGTTTCGGCTCCGTATGTCATGACGGGTAAGACGCAATGAAAACTTTCGTTTTCAAACATTGCGGTATGGGTGACGAGAAGACTCGACGTAGTTTTACAAATGCTGCCCATCATCATTATCATCAGCTTATAGCAGTCCACTGCTGGACATAGGCCTCCCCTAATGAGCGCCATTGAGCCCTGTCCTGAGCTCGACGCATCCAGCTTCTACCAGCAGCCTTTCGCAGATCGTCACCCCACCTGGCCGGAGGGCGTCCTACACTACGTTTGCCGAAAAAATGCTGCCCTCCAATCCTCCTGAATCCTCCTCTTGGCCTCCTTCTCGAAGTTGTTCCTACCCAACTGCAATATCTGCCCGAGGTATGTGTACTCCGAAACAAATTCAAGAAGGCCATTATAAACGACAGGACACGGATCAATTCGGTCATTGACCATGACTGGTCTTGTCCAAATTCATGCCGAGACCTATCTTTCGCGAGGCTGATGCTAGGCCGTCTAGCATCTGTTGCAGCTCCTCCAGCTATGACATCGGCGAATCTCAAATGTGAGATGTGCTCGCCGTTTATGTTTATGCCGATACCTTTCCAGTCCAGCGTCTTAAACATATCCTCCAACACGCATGTGATGGTGTTCAGCATTATTTATTTATTTATTTATAAATGCCGTGGAACTGACGACTGTTGGGACTAAACGTATGTTAGTAAAGACCGCGTTTAGGTAAGCGTAGCGGACTCCTCCTGGCTAGATGGGTCTAATCTGCGTAATGTAGCTGGCAGACAGTGGACGAAAAGAACCGAGAATCGCTCAGTGAAATACCTTGGGAGATATGTCCAGCAGTGGACTGCTATAATATGTTGATGTGATTTTTTCAGATTAGAATAGATAGTTTCATAAAAGGAGAGGTTATTTCTCATATAAAAAAGTTGAGGTTACGTACTAAAATATCTTTTAATCAGACGTGTCTAGCACTCCAAACATGATTATTTCAACACTCACTATAACACTTCAAAAATAATTAGGTACATTACTTATTGTAGTTATGTGTCTAACACATATAAATAGGATATTCTAACACTTAAACTACCTACTGCCAAATTATTGCAGATCATTTGACCTTTACAGGCGTAACTTAACAGAAGTACTACAACTTTGCGTACTATTTACAAAGGTATTTTATTTACAATATAGTTGTGAGCAATGCTATGGCCCATGCAGTTTTGTGAGCACTGACTCGATATCAATATTTTGTATACTCGCTGAAGTTAATAAGTACTTTGTTTTCTTTGTATCTGAGTTAGAGTCGTTAGAACCGGTTGATCGTTTGCGCTTCTTTACCTCTTTATTCTGTATATGTTCATCTAAGACGTTATTTGTAACTGTCGTCACGTATTCTACTGTTTTCGGACTGATCGCTTTGAGTGGTGTATCCAAACTCGTCAGCGTAGAATCGAAAATCTCATAACATTGTGTTTTGTAAGAATCTTTGAGCGGAGTATACAATCTTTCCATGTTGCTTATTGAACTAACAGCTAATTCTGTTTCCTTAATATTATAACTATAATCTATGACCTCGACGCCAATCGGCTCTTGATCTAATGGTAATTTAAGAGATGTCGCTCTTAGTCTTACAGTCACCCCATCATCAATACAAATATCCATCGAGAACTTATCTTTTAAATTCACAGGTGAACCTTGCGGCATTTCTTTGGTATCGTCATGTTGTACTACAAAATAGTTTTCACTATCTTCGTTACATTCATGAATTGAAAATTCTACTTCGTCTTCTTCTTCATCAATTTCATTTTGAGCTTCATTTGCGACACCACTTTCAGTTTCATTAGGTGTTTCGAGAGTAGGTTCTTTGTTTTTCGACTGAACTGGTGCCGTAGGATTCATGTTATTGAGATCAGAAGTCTGCTGTGGAGCATCGAGTAAATCTCTCTCGATTATCTTTGCTGTTTCAACATCGAAGCCTCGTTTCATTAAATCATCTCTGAATGAAACTTGACTATCGCTGGGAGGCTGATTTGGTACCGTAGTTTGAATGTATTTCTGAATTTGATAAATATCTTCACATTCATTTGATTGAGTAGGGGCTTCTTTAGTTTTAACGTCTTGGGAACCGTCGTCAGACCATCGTAGAGCTAATTGCTCGGTATCAGAGTCTTGCGCGGGTAATGAATCACGAGTCGCATTTTGGTTTGTATTAACTATCGTTTCCGGAGAGGTATGGTCAGAGTTTTCGGAGTTAAAAGACTTAGAACAGTGTAGTTTTCTAGGTGTAGATGATTTTCTACGTGATTTTGTTGGTGCAGCGACTACCAATGGAGATGTGGAATCGGCGTTTTTGTCTTTATTTGCAGTTCTGTTTCGTCTGAATTTGTTGGGGGAGTTGTAACCTTGAGTGCCATTCTTTTTCCTATACCGACCTGGGGTTAGTTTAGTCGGCGTTTGTCTTGGTTTTATTTTGATGAAAGGTTTTTCTTTTAAGGCGGGAGATTTATTTTTCTTGCATGAGAGTCTTTTCTTGGCTTCTGATTTATTTGACTTCGGCTTTTCTTTAGGTGTTCTGACAACAGGTTCTTTGTTCTTATATCCAATGGACAAAGTAGAATCGCTACATGTAGAAGCAGCATCTGAATTTTCGTCAGCATCCTTTGTTTTATTTGTGGCATTTGCAAACCTGTAATATGATACGTTTTTGGTGCATTGTCTTTGCGGTCTAGATTTTCTTTCATCGTCCTTTTCGACTACGGTTTCTTCTGATTTATCTATTGTTATGTCTTCTTTTGATGACGATGACACTGTGCATCTCAAATCTGGTACAGGCATATAATCTTGATCGTCTGGTTTGTAATAGGAACCTCCGCTTGAGTAATCTGTGTGACGAGAGGACCAAGACGATGGCGTAGCTTGTACAGGTTTCGGTGTGTCTAAGAAACGAGGTGTAGGTATATTTGTGATCTTTATATCAGAAAGTGGTTCACCCGGTAAATCGGGCAAAAATCTAGGAGTGCCCATTTGAATATCGTAAAGAGCTTGTTTATAAGGAGTTTCAAGTAGATCGGATATGTTTAATCTAGCTCCGATTGCATTTTGCAAATACAGCCTCTCTCCCTCTGGGGTTTCAGCGCAGTCTTCTTCTTTTTCGTTAGACTTGTTGTGGATGACGTCAATTTCCTTTACACATTCAACGGGTGCATCAGCGGTATTACGATCGTCGCCACTGATTATATTAATTGTAGGTTTTAAAGAAGCGTCAGGTTTTAATGAAGCACCCGGTTTTAAAGAAGCACCCTGTTCTAAAGCATCAGGTTTTAAAGAAGCATCTGTTTTCAAAGAAGCATCCGGTTTTAAAGAAGCATCAGGTTTTAAAGAAGCATCCGGTTTTAAAGAAACATTCGGTTTTATGGCAGCTGCTGGAGATGAAACGTCGTCCTCATCATCAATTACTTTCCGACGCTTTTTAGCAGGCTTTTTAATTTTTGACGAAGTTATATTATTAGCTGAGCTTTTTTTATCTGGCTTACTGTCAGGTTTATCAACTGTTTTTTTCTTCTTTGTACTCTTTTTGAATTTTGTAGTTGTACCTAAAGATACTTCTTTAGCAACAAGTGCACGCAGATCTGCATCCCAATTAGATTTCTTACATTTTTTCGTTTTAGTTGCGTTCTCTTTAGCGGACCCAGTGTCGGTATCACAGCTATCTGGTTTTTGTACGATATCATTACTTTGAACTACGGTTGTTTTACTATTCACAAGAGTATTTTCAGCAACAGTAGTATCGACGAATGATATGTTTGGACTGCTACTGAGTACGATTTCAGCAGGAGCATCAGATTGACTAGCGGCTTGTTCGTTGATGGTTTCGTGCAGGATCCTTCTAGGCGTTGTAAAATCTAACACTCTAACGTGTGTCGTTCGGCGCGGGGTAGAAGATGATTTCCTCACAGGTGGTAACCCTTGAGGAGTATTCGATACGCACGACGTTGTATCTTTTGGCAGTGATGCTATTTTACTAAAATCTACAGTTTTTACAAGACCTGTCTCGGAAGAAACTGGTAGTAAATTGGGTATTTTTGTATTATCTTCGGGTTTTTTTTCGATAACCGGGGTCGGTGGGACATCAATAACTAGAGGGCGTAGTGGATCAGAAGTTGAACTTGCATTTGAACTTGTTGAGTTTTGTGGATTACATTTTTGTGTCAGAATTTGCTGACAGTGGCCGCTTGTTGGGATCCGCGGTGGACCTGAAATATATCATCCAGTTATGTACGCCAATGTGATTATTATTAAATTAGTTATATAATTTGTTAGTTTTAAGTTATTTACCTGAAGCTGGTACAACGATGAGTGTAGGCATCGCCATAATTTCATCTTTAGTGAACGTGTGATTGGAAACTGAGGTATGCTTGTAAGCTGGCTTGCCGTTTATCACTATAGTTTGCATTTGCATCAAAGGCGTTGTAGTCAATGGTGTTGATGTCGCGTTTTTCACTGTCTTTTTCTTGTTAGCCACTTTGACGTCTGATATAATTTTAATCTTTTGCTCGTCGGTTTTTGCTTTAAGTTTTGTATATTTAGTAATATTATCTCTACTTGTATGCGTATCATTATCATTTCTGTGAGTAACTTGTAAAAGCATTTGAGGCTCTACATTGTCCTTATAGTACTCTTTGGTTACGGGCGCCCTAAAAACCACAAATCAATCAAACATGGATACAATTCGTTGAACATGTTTAAGTTTCGTATTGAAAACATGCGCATAATTTTTACAGAGTAATATAAATTGTTTATTTTTGCTTTCTAATAAATTCGTAAGGTAATTTAAAGTATAATATAGGTACTTACTGTGTGCTTAAATTCTCAGACGTGCTTGAATCAGGTACATTGGGGTTCTGACTTTCTCCACCTGTTGATTAAGAAATATTTGTCTATTATTGTTTTCACTTTAGGTTTTTATTCACTAACATTTTATATACGAACCTCGGACCAGGAGAGCCTATAGTTTCATTCAAAAGTAAATTTCAAGTTAGACATGCATAATGTTTGTGAAATAACTGCAAAGAGCTGTTCACAGGCAAACGCACAAATATTTTAAGTAAGCAAGTTATCTTGATTATTGTTTTGTTTCTGCTATTTTCTAATATTAATAATAACTATGATAGACCTAAGATATTACTCTACGACTAAGATGCCCGTAATGATAGATGTAAATGTTTGTAAATAAATAAAATAAAAAAAATATTTTTGACGTAAGCGTATTGTGAAATTTTGGCCAAAAAAGCGTAAATTCAAAATAACGCGTTGTCATTAGCCAACATTTCAAGATACACTTTCGATACATGCAAAAAAATATTCGTGCTTCCTCTGGTAGTCAAGTGGATGCGAAGTGACTCAACATTAGACATAGACTTCTTGATATCCTCAAAGTGGCCAACTCAGACCCATGACAAATATTTGCAAATCATACAAACATTTTTCCCACGACGGGAACGAACCTATAACCTTCTGAGCCCCCAGCGGGCCTTCGCCCACTGCGCCACAGAGGTTGTGGTAAATAGATACTTTGAATTTACCTTTGAAACTATCACTTACAGTGGATTCCGGATGCATTCAACCCGAGCCTTACACAGAATTACAATAAGATTATCATCATCATTATCAGCCTATAGCAGTCCACTGCATAGGCGTCCCAAATGAGCGCCATAGCGCCGTGTGCGCGGCTCAAGACATCCAGCTTCTACCAGCAGCCTTTCACAAATCGTCACTCCATCTAGCCAGAGGGGCAGCGTCCTACACTACGTTTGCAGCTACGCGGTCGCCACTCAAGAACTCGTTTACCCCAACGGTTGTCGGTTTTCCCACAGATTTGTCCAGGCTACTGCCAATTCAACTTGCTAATTCTCTGAGCTAAGTCAACTGCTTTAGTTTAGTTCATTAAGATACTAACCAGAAACTCCCGAGGCGAAATCTTGGAATGTGCTCGCATTTGATACTCTATGATTGGGTACATTTTCTGAACCCGACACTGTATTGTTCTTATTGACAACAGATTTCAGAACTTTATCGAACTCCTCTATCTTCTTTCTAGACTCTGCCAGATCAGTTTCTTTTACCTAAAATACAAGAACATTGAATTATAATGCATGTTTAAATTAATTACACAAAACAACCTTACCTACACATTGGTTAAATCTATAATAGATATAGTGTTTTTTTGGGTGTTAAGTTTTGTTAATGTCAAACTCAACAGCGCGTGCTCTGGCCATTGTTGGACATAGGCCTCCCCTAATAAAGGGGGATATGCCCATAATCCCCACGCTCGGCATGAGGATTGGGGATCGCAAGGCACACCTTCTCGCACCGCCGGGGGTTTGGGGTCGAGCCTCCTAGTACTTCGGCGCCAGGACGCTCTGTCCTGGGTTGTCGTAGTTGCGACGTTTAGGGATTTTAAGTCTTTCTCGTCATCTCGACCCTTTTTCAAACACTGTTCGGGTAATGATGGCGTAGGATTCTATCTTATCATTGTACGAACACAGTGCTAAGTACCTACCTATACATTCATGTGCGTTTTTAATACAAATATTATTATTTTAGTCTACTTCAGTACTATCTAGATCTAATTGTTGTCTGAAATAAATTATTATTGAATGACAGGGATATGATATAAAAATGAGCGTGGATACGACTAGCACAAGACCGTGGTGGATGGCACAAACTCCGGGAGGCCTATATCCAGCAGTGGATAAAGTCGGGCTGTGGATGATGATGATAATGATGATGATGAATGACCGGGTGGAGTGTTGCTTAATTCAGATGATCGTCTAAGAAGAACAGAAGTAGCCACGACTTGTATTCCTACTATTATGTGCAGTAAAACACCACATGTATGTAAATTGGTATATTGACCTCAGTAGCAAAGCATGTAGTGAAAAACGATCAACTTTTATAAACTACCCTATGAGCACTGAATCAACCTTATTACTGAAATGAATAACGAAATGGTTAAATAAATGAGTTTACTGAAAGAAGGTTTGACAAGTACCAACACATATACAACACCTACTATTTCAGCTCAGAGGGCTTACCACAGGTTTTGATAGTTTTCGAAAACTTTATCTGTCTTATTCCAAAACGAAGACTAAAGATAGTCTGAGTTTAAATCTGACATTTTGTATACAAAATAACATTTTAAACCTAGACTATCTTTAGTCTTCGTTTTGGAATAATGCAGTATAAGTTTCGGTATCTTTCCATACATTTTCAGTACAGCGCCTCTAGGGAAACGTGCATGAACTACGAAAATGTATGGAAAGATACCGATACTTATAAAGTTTTCGAAAACTATCAAAACCTGTGGTAAGCCCTCAGGCCTATTAATTCGAGTCGGGGCCTATACTTACTGTTGAGTTTTGGCTGACTGTAGAAACTTCACTTCTCAGTTCAACACTATGACTGCTCCTATTCTCCACGCAGGCATTGCTAAGTGATTCTATACTGGTATCACTTTGGGTATCACTTAGCACCACGCAGACCTTATCTATAACCTTCAGCTGTTTTTTTCTAATTGTGACGTGGTTTCCTGTAAGAGATAAACAAAGACTCATCAATAGGTACTGAATTTTATCACACATTGTGTAGCCTCAAACTAATCAGAACTTGTATTATGGTAACCACAACACTAATGTACAATTAATGTATATTTTAGGTTTCCGTACCTCAAAAGGAAAGAAAGAAACAGGCCAAGTGCGAGACAGATTCGCGCACGAAGAGTTCCGTACCATTATGTATATATGTATGAGACCCTTAATTTATTTTATTTGAATTTAATTATTTATTTTTGAAGTGAAACTTAAACTTATAATTCTGTAAATATTTAAAGCGTCTACCTGTTGTCGTTATTAATATCGAGCAAAAAATGGCAAAACATTCACGTTTGTTGTATGGGAGCTCCCTTAAATATTTATTTTATTCTGTTTTTAGTATTTGTTGTTATAGCGGCAACAGACATACATCATCTGTGACAATTTCAACTGTCTAGCTATCATGGTTCATGAGATACAGCCTGGTGACAGACAGACAGATGGACAGTAGCGTCTTAGTAATCCCGTTTTTACCCTTTAGGTACGGAACCCTAAAAAGGAACCTTTTAGTATATTATTTCATAATTTTCCAACATTTATGAACAAGTGACGCCATCTAACGAAAATAGGCCAAAACAAGGCTTCTTAATCCATACCATCATAGCTGGGACGCGTGGAGGTATCAAATTGTTTTTTTTTTTTTTAATAATTATTATTATATATAGAAAACACCCAGACCCCATGAGACAAATATTTGCAAATCATACAAACAATTGTCTCGTGGCGGGAATTGAACCTGCAACCTTCAAACGGGCCTTCGTCCACCGCGACACATGTATGCCGATGCAATAAAGAAACGAATCTAAAATGGCGGCTTTTACTTGCATAGACAGATAGTACAGTTAGCATATAATATTTCAGGTCCATTTTTTTTACCAAATACTTTAAAACAAGCCCGGGTCCTATTTATTTCAAATAGAACAGCTTTAAAAGGTGACTAAGCTCGTATACACATTCATAATTATACAAAATCTACCTACACCTAGTACTTGCCTCAATTGCGTGTTTGGAAGATTTTATACATTGCTTATCCTACTAATATTATAAATGTGAAAGTTTGTGAAGATGGATGGATGGATGTTTGTTCCTCTCTCATGCAAAAACTACATAGCTGATTTTGATGAAACTTGGAATATAGGAGTTTGTGACCTGGATTAACATATAGGCTACTTTATTTTAACAGCGAATCTTAGCAATAAAACAAAATTCATCAACAATAACAAATAACTAAATTATTACAAGGAATTCGTAACAACAATCACCGAGTGCGTCAAGACAGCGTGAAAGCAAATCAAGACTGTTTTTTTCTGCCTACAGTACGCGCGAGAGTGAGTATAGACGGCACTAGTGTGCAAGCGAGAGAACATGATAAGCGCCGCCATTTAAGATTCATTTCTTTAATGAACCAGGTTATACATATAACCATTTCCTTGAAAAGTTAATTCAGTATTTTTAAATTACCTGGCAAATCAATCAAGGGTGTAGCCTCGACAGACGTTGGGAGTGAACTATCTTCAACATAGCTGGTCTGATTGGTTGAAGGTTGTGTTTTAAGTCTACTGGTGCAAACACAATTGACTAATTTCAATGAGACACAAGTATCACATGTGTTTGTCCTGTTTGGGTTAATACTACTGTGATGTTTTTCAAAGCTGAAATACAGAAAATAATGGTTAGTGTTTTTTATGATACCTGAAGAAGGGACAAGCAAACTAAACAGAGATATCGAGATAGAGGGTGGGCCAAAATTTTACATAGTTGAGGACCTTTTCTTTTGTAGTCAGAAGGTTTTGTTCTTAGGAAACTATAAGTTTATTTGAAGGAAATATAAACTGCATTTGCGTTAAAATCACCGAAACCAGATTTGGCCATACAAAAAAGTAGAACTGAGTGAGAAACCCGTATCATGGCTTAGGGACTAATTATTATAATAATTTAGCCTAGCTCTTGTCGGTGTAGTAATAACTCTTTCTATGGTAATCTCTTTCACTTCCTTATACAACATGACGGTGACCTTCTCTTTTATCTGGTAAATGTAGCTTATTCTTGGTCTTTCACTTCCATGCTTTCTACCTTTCCCCCGATGATGTTTCTAATGAAGCTGTCATATCATATAAGGTGTTCAATCATTTTGGGACTAATAGGACTATGATATTGTTTTGATATAAATTACTTACTTTGCTTTCTCAGCAGTTTCTTGCGATTGTATTTTGATGAGATCAACATTATTCACCAACAACTTGACAATATCCAGAAGATTTGAGCATTGGAATATCTTCTTTCGCAACAATAAAGGCTTGCATGTTTCCACTGAAAATTAAAATTCAGAACATAAAAAGTAAAGTAAAGTTTCTTTATTCAATAGGAGGAACATTAACTTTGAATCATCAATATTTTCAATTTACACCAATTCATAATGCAACCAAACAGAGAAGAATTTGCAAGAAACTAAAAGGGATTGTCGACTGTTGTTTTGTAGGTATGTTTAGTTGTAGGTTCGTAGGTGAGTATTGTAGGAATGGCACACACAAAAAAAATTATTGGCAGGTAGTTTCTGGTACATTTTGTTATGTTGCATACGAAAAATATTTGTTTAAATATTTTTTGGAAAATATTTAAGCAATTTACTTTGTGGCTGGTGTGATTTGTATGACATAACAATGTCCCAAATCCCAATGGCCCTCAACACACTTTACCAACACATTAACCTACCTCCTTATACATTTTAGTAAATAGTTATGACATTGAGGAACCCTATCAAGTTAAACTAATATTATAAATTAAAATAATAGAAGGCAGGGGTACTTACCGTATATTTTTACAGCCCTATACTCGGCCAGGATGCTCTTTAGTGATGTCATGAATATTCTATCATACTCATTCTGGAGAGCATCTAAATAAGGACTTGCCTGAAGAAACTCATCATAGGCAGTCATGAGCTGCTCCTCGGCGAGGTACCCTGCGCAAAAAAACAAAGGAATTCAAGGCCCTATCAGTCCGTTAATGGAAGACGATATTCCCGCCAAGCAACAACAAATTTACCCAGAACAAGTTTCGCCAAATCCTGTGATGGGAACGGTGGTATCGTCATTCTGATGTATTATATGTATCTGTACACTTTAGCACACTATAATTACGACAAATCATTCAAAATAGACCAAATTTGCTGCAAGTAAACACGACAACAAAATTCAAGCACCAAAGCAAAGCGATACAGCGAACGCACGCACACAATCATTCATCATTTTTCTTCTCTCTCTTTCTTTTCTTTCGTTTTTTGTTTCTTTCACTCATGCTTCCCCGTAGTTAACAGACCCTGGACTGGAACGTTTATTAGTCGATTTTTTATCGATCAATTGATTACACAGGATTCATCGACTAAACGACAGAATACAATGCAACTAAATTTAGTTCTCAGTTGAGTATCATGCACTATCCACAACTTTGACAGCTTGTGAGCTTGGTAGATGGCTGGCTGTCATTTGCTGGCTGATTGCTGGTGTTGCCGAACTATCGATAGTTTCCGTGGATGGAGTATATATAATAAGGATGGAGGGTTTGCGTATTCCCTAGAAATAACATCACAATCACCAATTCATTAACATCATCAACCTTTGAAATCCACTGATGAACATGTGACATTGGTCTACTACTAGGACTTCTGCGAAGCATGGTCTTGGGCTAAAATTGGGCAATCATCATCATCAGCCTATAGCAGTCCACTGCTCTCCAATGATCGCCATTGCGCCCTGTCCTCTGATCGGGCTTATTTGGGCAACTTCTGTACCAACCTACACACTACTTTCTTAATTTAATCATCGTACCGTGCCTAATTAAGCCCAAGTCACTAGAAAATATAAACATTATTTTAAAATAAATAAAAAATCCGGCTTCAAAAACTTTTGTTTTTTCTGCAAAATTATAAAGTAAAAATAATTGCATATTTTTTTGTTCATACAACTAACAAAAAATAATTGCATATTTTTTTCTTCATACAACTAACCATAAACCTTTTTTCTATCAATTTCTCCCGTACGATCTATGCGTTTACCACATAGGTAGATCTCGATACCTGCCTGTTATTTTTGGAGTCGGAGGCAGCTAAGGAAATACGATATTATAGCAACAATACCCCACCTCGGACATGCCCTCAGTGCGCCGCGCCCCGCCCACGCAATAGTTGGCTTGCCTTGGCTGACACCAACTCCAAACATAACAAGTAGGTATCTAGATCTACATATGTGGTAAACGCATAGATCGTAAGGGATAAATTTATAGAAAAAAGGTTTATGGTTAGTTGTATCATGGTTGTATGAAGAAAAAATATGCAATTATTTTTTACTTTTAGTTTTGGAGTTTCTGATTTTGAAGTCTGTTTTTTTATTTATTTTTAATTATTGTTTATTTCCAAATGTTTTGTGAATCTGACTTTAAGACGATTATTAAAAAATATATTAAAATTTAAGCCTATAAATTTTTTATTCCTTGTTTTCTCACCCTTAGAGTTGGTAGTTTTACTTCAAATTTATATGAGATCAATTGGAAAATATACCCTACACAACAACAAACACAAAAAAATAATAAAATTTGAGCCCATGAATTCCCTTTTTTGTCACCCTTAGAGTTGGTATTTTTACTTCAAATTTATATGGTACTATGGGACCAATTAGGAAGTATACCCTACATAACGAATTTTTCAAATCGGTTCATAAGTGACGGATTTATGAGGTAACAAACATAAAAAAAGAAACACAACTAAATTAAGAACTTCCTCCTTTTTTTGAAGTCGGTTTAAAATGTGCCTTGCTTCGCTTGCTAAAGTTTTTAATGCCTGCTTGCCTTTATCTTTAGCTATAATCAAGACTATACAGGGTGGTCCAAACCAATGGTAAGTACCTGAGGCCTCATTTACTAACTCAGTTGCACACCGAAATGATAAGAACCGGTCCTGTTTTTACAAACTTTCACAGTTTGTCAACTGACGTTCTTCGAATTTCGATAGATGAAATGTCAAAGTTGGCAGGTCCAGTCATTTCATTTCATCATTTCGGTGTGCAACTGAGTTAGTAAATGAGGCCTCTGGACGGAAAGTACCCACATTTTCAAGATTCTTCAAGAGTCAAAATAAAGTTAAGGTTTTACTTTATTTTTATTTTACATAGAAACAGCATTTACAAAAAAATTGAAAATTCACTTAATCCAGAGAAGAACCGACGACTTAAATAACAAAACGAGGCACCCCGCATTTTCAGCTGAGTTGGGCAGCGTGTGTAAAACTTTTTTCATCACCCACACCGTAGTTAATGTCTGAAAACGAAAGTTTTCAACCAGGGTCAATATAATTTACAAAAATAACTTTCTTCGTCTTTTAAAATTATAACGGACTAGTTAGCATCCTAGTCTGTGTTCACGCCTTGGGTCTGGCTGAAGCTGGACTCTGCTGGATCTGGAATCTTTTCCGTTAGACGGCCGGCAACACTCACTGTATTGCGACGCCATATTTATTTTATTTGTTGAAAAAGAAACGCCATCCTTGAAACCTGTTTTTGATTTCTTTTTGCAATTTTATCGAGCTTTCTTCGCCAGTTACCTACATTTTTCTTCTGAAAGCAAAACAAATCATTTTGTCTAAATATTTTTTTGTAATCATCATCTTTTACAATGAGTTCTACTGCTTCTACTCCCCTGTTTGCGTGTTCCCGTTGTTTCTCGAGACATCCTTTCGAAGAATTGTCTCCTGGCGAACAACTTTGCAAGGTAATTACAATAAACCTCTTTACGTAGTTTAATAAAATTTCGTGTATTTTTATCGAAGTTGCTATTATTATGGTACGACACAGTTTACAGAAACATCTTGGCAAACATGACTATACTATGACGCGTGCATTGTTTTCTCTTTTTCTAGGAATGTCGTGGATCATTTCCAGTAGTGAAGTGCACCTACTGTCGTTCAGAATTTCAACAAACAAGGTCAGTGCAAGCTGCCAAGGTATGCTCATACCATACACCATAGTATTACAGGCATGGCCAAATTTTTCAAAACAAAGAGATTTCTAGAGATCAACAATCGGGATAGTAGGTATTGCTACACAATACTAGCCTATTTAGTCCACTGCTGTACATATGCCTCCCCTATATGAAGGGGGATATACCCATAATCCCCACGCTGGGTGTGCTGGTTGGGGATTGCAGAACAAGCTCTCAACGTCGATGTTGCTGCCTGTTTTCGGTCAGAGAATTTAGCTGTGCTATGCTGCAATCAGCCTGCTGCCAGAGCCTTGTCTGTTAGCAAGCAGGATGTGCTGCGGGCAGGTGAGGTTGGCTTGGGTCCTGAAGATGGAGGTTGCAAACCTTTACGTCCCAAGTAATGCTACACAACAAAATATTAAAGTTAAGTAATAAATGAATTAATTCCTGCAAATAATTTCGAGATTGTCTGCTCCAAAGTTCTCTAACTTATTTTCTTTTTCTATAAACAGGCAGCTTAAGCTGATATGTGTGTATCGAGGTTGTGTGGTTATTTTTTATTTTTTATTTCAGTAAATCAAACACTTCATCCATCTGCAAGAAGTGTGAGGCAAACGTAAAGGCTCATGGGAAGCCTACCGCTTGTGAATATTGCAATATCATTGCTGCTTTCATCGGTAAGACTTCTTTTTCTTTTGGAATTTTTGGGAGAGTGGTCTTTTCAATCTTCATTTATTTATAGAGGGTTTGTTCACAATCTGAACAAGCCATTCTCGAGAGCTTATGCTACATAATAATCCACACTTCCACATCAGTCTACATCAGTCCACTGCTGGACATAGGCCTCCCCTAATCGCAGGGCACAGCTTCTCACACCACCGACGCTGCTGCCCGTCAGTGGCCAGGGGATTTAGCTGTGCCGATGTAGGCTGTGCTATGCCGCAATCAGCCGGCCGCCAGAGCCCCGTTCGCTGTTTAGCAGGGTGCACCACGTGCAGGTGGGGTTGGCTTAGGTTCCGAAGATAGGGGTTGGAACCCTGTACACCCCCATAATATAATAATAATCATCTATGTTTAATTGCTAACTTAACTATCTGATATAAACTTCTAGCAACTTCAGAATTAGGGTTTTTTCATGGGAGTTAATGTATCGGTTTGCTAATGACAATGTTTTACTTAGACTAGACCCTTGAATACTGAAAAGCTATTTGAGTCTTAAGTGTTGATTAAATTAACATCAATTGACTTGACGATCATTTGAAAGATTAAGACGATCACAAATGCTTGAGTATTGTTTCATTCATCAGCATGATCATGATGATGATGATGATGGGGTGCTAATACAGAAATTTATATAAATTATTTTAGGAGTAGTAGTAGAGCTCTTTGTGAAGGGCTCATCCAGGGAAGTACTACCACCATGCCTGTTTCTGCCGTGAAGTAGCATTGCTGTGTTTCAGTTTGAAGGTTGTGGGTGCCGGTGAAATTACAGGCACAAGAGGCTTACCACCTTCATGACTCAAGTTGATGGGTGCTGGGCACATTCCTAACAAGCATGACCTAAGATGCAATGCCCTTTGATAGGTAATGATTAATCCATCTTCAAGTACCATAAAAAAAAATCTAAAATGGTAGTCTCATTTGTTCTTTTTTATGATACTTGAAGATGGAACAAGCATGGAAGATGGTCCACCTGATGTTAAGTGGTAACTATTACCTATTACAAAGCATTGCATCGTAGATCACGTTTTTTGGAACATGCTCTACGATGCAACGCCCTGCGTCCAACTTACTCAACTTGAGGCATGAAGATGATAAGCCTCTTATAACTGTAATTTCACCGGCACCCACACCCTTCAAACCGAAACACAGCACAGCTGCTTCACGGCAGAAATAGGCATGGTGGCAGTACTTCCTCGGACGAGCCCTCCACAAAGAACTCCCACTACTACATAAGATTATCATATGAAAGCAGTACTAGCAATAACTAGCAAAAAAAAACAATCCCTATGTCACTAGAAATCTTTAAGTTTATCTCCTAAGTAACCATTTGAATAAGCTTTGCTAACCAAAATGGTTACAATGAATTTCTTACAATCTAACTTAACTACCAAAGAAAAAATTACTATGGTTTTGTATGCCACATAAAGCTGACATAACAGATTCCTTTTGGTGCTAGCTTCCGTCCGCCCACAGCTTCATACTCACACTGATAAAAGGCAGCCATTAAGTTAAGGCCTGTGCAGACCGGGACGGCATGGCAAGGGATTTAAATTTTTACCAATAAACATTCAAACCTATCATAAATAGAAATAAGATACAAATTCCTATGCTTTAAAATAATGCCGTGAAGTCCCTTTCGATGCCGCGGGATTAGGATAATAGATTCCTTTTGGTACTTACTAGAGCTTCCGTCCGCCCACAGCTTCATACTCACACTGATAAAAGGCAGCCATTAAGTTAAGGCCTGTGCAGACCGGGACGGCATGGCAAGGGATTTAAATTTTTACCAATGAACATTCAAACCTATCATAAATAGAAATAGGATACAAATTCCTATGCTTTAAAATAATGCCGTGAAGTCCCTTTCGATGCCGCGGGATTAGGATAATAGATTCCTTTTGGTACTTACTAGAGCTTCCGTCCGCCCACAGCTTCATACTCACACTGATAAAAGGCAGCCATTAAGTTAAGGCCTGTGCAGACCGGGACGGCATGGCAAGGGATTTAAATTTTTACCAATGAACATTCAAACCTATCATAAATAGAAATAGGATACAAATTCCTATGTTTTAAAATAATGCCGTGAAGTCCCTTTCGATGCCGCGGGATTATATTAAAGCATAGGAATTTGTTTCGTATTTCTATTAAGATAGGTTTGAGTGTCCACTAGTCTTCTTCTTCTTTCGTATGAGCTAGTGACCAACTCTGGTGTCGGAGTTTTTAGGCCGCCCGAAGGCCTCCGACATGGCTTAACGACTGAAAAGCCGGGACCAACATCTTAACGTGCCTTCCGAAGTACGGAAGCGCTCAAATCTAAATGCCACTAAACGGTCACCCATCCAAGAAGTGACCGGTCGGAGGGTTGACCCAGATTCGAGACAAATATTTGCATATACAAACATTTGTCTCGCGGTGGGAATCGAACCCGCAACCATCTGCGTCTCAGGCAGACCTTTGCCCACTGGGCCACAGAGGTCGTCAAAATTGTTTATTTGAAAAACTTTATTGCACGTATTTAAAATATGTTACAAAGGGTGGGCTTCATTATTGATCTGGGGGGTGATTGAAATGATTGACACCAATCCTGTTTTTACAAACTTTGACATTTTATCCATCCAAATTTAATGAACGTCAGTAGACAAGCTAAGATATTTAAAATATAAAATATTTAGTAAAAATAAAAAAAGCCAACTCTTTTATCTATGTTGCACGCAGATCATTTCGGTGGATCTATAAAACTTATATCAGGCCACTCCTAGAGTATGGTTTTCAAGTGTGGAGCCCCTACTTTCACAAGGATATAAATATACTTGAAAGTGTCCAAAGAAAAGTCACCAAAATACCTCAGGCTTTACGTCGTTTGACCTATGTAGAAAGATTAAATGCCCTAAACCTCACTGCTCTTGAAGAAAGACGTCTCCGTGGTGATCTTATCGAAACCTATAAAGTCCTTGGTGGTCATTACAACTTGCCAGACATTCAGGATATCTTCTGCAAGAGGGAATCCCTAAGACCATCTCGTGGCCACCACCTTCGACTAATGAGAGCCTCTACCAACACCATGGTTGCTCATCACTTCCTTTGTAACCAAATGGTCCATAATTGGAACTTGCTACCTGAAGCTGTTGTATCCGCTACATCAGTAAACAACTTCAAAAATGAGCTCAACATCTGGCTACGACTAAATAAATCAGTGATAAAAAAAGTGACAGAAACAATGACTTAATTTTATTTTTTTAACACTGCCTGAAATGGACACATCAGCGTCAAGCTGCTCATCCATAACTAAATAATAATAAATCTTTTCTTTTAAATATCTAATAAATATAATATTTAATATCTTGTAATGGATTTCCGCAAAGTCACGCCTGATTCAATTCATTAATAGACAAGCTGTCACTTGCTAAAACAGGATCGGTGTCAATAATTTCTGTTAACACAGTGCAATAAAGTTAGCCGATTACCCCGCACAGCCTTTCCAAAGAAACAAATATTTTGCAGGTAACAAATGTCAGCGTTGTGCTAATTCAGAACGGAAGTATGGTCCTGCTGTGACATGCGAGCAATGCAAACAGCGGTGCGCTTTCGACCGCCATGACGATAGCAAAAAGGTGAATAATCAGAAGGTAAAAATATATTTGCAAGCAAATGGGTCGACAAGTTTACCCTAACATCGGTGACTACTAACAACAGCTAATCAATCAAAACACATCTTCTATTACTTACAAACTGTTAATAAAATTCATTGTAAAACGGGAGTTTTCATGTTATTGGTGAAGGCTTGGATGGACTCGTTCTATGAGTCTTTAGGTTGAAGTCTTCAGGGGAGTCACATTTGTTTCAAATTCAAAGCTTTTTATTTACTTCTCAAAGTGATCGTCTACCCATCTCTTGTACTATCTGCCCCTTTGGTGTTGTGGTTGTGTCGGGGTGTCCACTGCGTTGTTTTTCTTGTCCACTTTGGTGTTCTTTCTCTGGGCATATGGCCTGTCCATCTTCATTTTAGTGATTTGACCTACTTTTTGACATCTTCCCATTTAGTCATTAAAATCATCAAGGTTGTTGACCATTATCATCCAAGAAGATACTACAGGCAGCTCACTGATATAGAGAATGTGAAATATACAAGAGACGTCAGATCAGAATGCAAATCAGTCGCGCGATCAAAAATTATATCAAATATTCCAACCTGCTTGCGTAACGAAAAGTTTCGATCAATAAAGTCCAACAAAGCGTTATTTTGAATCTAAAATTTTTACGCCTACGATACCTACGATAGGAATATCGTGTCCAATGAATGTGAAGGATCTTTTCATATTTTGGTTTTTGTCCAAAATTACTTATTAATATAAAAAAATATAAATGCGAAAGTGAGTTTGTTATGCTCTCACGCCTCACAACTCAACCGATCATCATTCAATTTTGGCATACACCTTGTTGTTACTAATAATAGGGTACTTCACCCAGAAAAAACTACTATTCCTGAGACAATGGATTGTCAAAGTTGACATAAACGATTTTTTGTATTTTTAGTATTAGCTCACTCTTTAGGGAAAATCTAAGATGTTTATATCCCAAAAATTTCGACTCTTGCGGGATTTGAACCGGCGACCTTCTCGTAAATACTAGTTTGCGCGTCCCGGTATTTATGGGAAGGTCACGGGTTCGAATCCCGCCTGAGTCGAAAATTTTGGGATATTATAAAAATCTAAATTAACGTCGGCGAAGCAAGGGCCTTTTGCCCGCTAAGCTAGTTAATGTAAAATGTAAACTTTAGAAAATCACATCATCCTCTTATATTATAGGTGGACGGCAAGTTACTATGCTGGCTCTGCACCCAATCACTGAAGCGTGCTCTAGCCAGAACAAAACAACATATGTCCTCCGTTGAGAAACACAAGCACCGGGGCCACAAGTAAGTCGCTTGTAGTTTTTCTTCTCAATCTCTCACACAATAGAACAAAAGTTAAAACCCCAAAGTCACCATACAAAATCATCTGTGGTTGGTCTGTGCCGAAACGTGAACACTTATGGCAAGGTTAGTCCATTAATTCCAGGTCGCTCAAAGGGTATGCTTGGAATCACTCCTCACTCATAAGAATAAAATCCGTAACGAGATTGTCCGACACAGGACCAAGGTAGTCGCTCACAGAATTAGCAAGCTCAAGCGGCAGTGGACTGGTCACATAGCCAGAAGAACCGATAGCCGTTGTAGACGAGTTCTAGAGTGGAGTCCGTGTCCTGGCAAACGTAGCGTAGGGCGCCCCCTGGGCAGATGGAGTGATGGCTTGCGGAATATGGGTTGCAAAAGGTGGATGCGAGAGCCGAAAATCGGGCTCAGTGCCTATGTCCAGTCCTTAGTCCAGGACTACAGGCGCAAGTTGTTCTGTGGTTTGTGATCTTAACCCCAGACTGATTAGATGTTATATAGAAATCCTGTATCCGATATTTTTGTTATATTGCTAATCTACTGCCAGTCAGCAGACTACAAGCAAACCAGCCCATTCGCCCCTTCTTTTTACATCAAGCAAAGAAGCTATTCATTTATGGGCACTACAACATACCCTGGCCGCCAACAGGCAGCAGCGTCGGCTACGAGAAACTGTACCCTACGCTCGCCAAACCACATGCCCAGCGTGGGGATTATCGGCATATCCCCTTTCTTATTATGGGAGACATGTCTTACTACTTTTTACACATCTTCCATTCAACAACTAATTAGATTAATTGTGATTCCAGATCAAAAAGCGGGCACAAAGATAAGCGCAAATCAGACATGAGGAAATCTATGAACAACACGGATTCTTCCCTAAATGATTCACAACCGCTTGAGAAGAAATCTAAAATGAACCCTCTACAAGGTAAACCTCTAATAAAACATATCCTATATTTAACCTATGTTTAAACGAAACCTTTCCTGACAAAATGGCGACTTCGATAGCATTAATGTAGATTGTGTCAACCCGTCTACAAGTTATTTTTCAATCTTTCTGGAATAGTACTTATTCTGGGTGAAACCCTATGTCCTCTACTGTACCCCTGTTAGCGTGTTTGCGAAGTTTTATGATGATTAGTGGTTGAGAAGTTAAGAAAAAGTGACATAACAAGAAAGCGTAACATAACATACGACCGAACGTACATAACGAAAGTATCTGCATTCACATTTAGATTGATACCTCTCAAATGAAGTATTATTCATATACTTTATTTCCACAAAACAGCATAAGTATACTTCAACACAAAGTAATAAGCTAGTTGCGCCCACGCGGACACCGCAGGTTCCATGGCTTCCTTGTGCGTCCAAGGCGCCAGCATGCCTTTGTTTGCGATTAGCAAATCTTGGTGCAGCAAGTTTAGACCGTGATACAAGGGCGGCCGCAGTCATAATTATATTAATAGGTTTCCAACATGACAACACAGACACATACATACATAGTTCAGATATGAACTAAGATCCTTCATGTATCATGGGTAGAATATCAGAAACCACATGGAAAAGGGACATACAAGACATCCCTTTATGTAATACCAAAACACCGAGAAGTAACTATGCTTTCTGTGGCTTGAGTGTGAAAAACATGAACGGTTTGTGGTGCATCCTGATAATAGGGATGGTGCCTGTGTAGAAAAATAATAATTCTAATTAGTCCGTCATTTAGATTATCAAAAAATATTGGAAACGTATTTTTTTTTTTTTAAATCAATGGTAATCGACAAAGTTATAGAGCGTCAAAGTTCGGGAGTGGGGGCTCGTGACGTCACCTGTATGTAAAAAGTGTACTTACCCGTGACGTCACGCGGAACACTATATCTTTGTCATTTTTAGTTTAATTGACAAAATAAAAAATACGTGGCCAATATTTTTTGATAATGTAAATGACGGACTAATTAGAATTTTTCAGGCATCTAGCCTATTAAGAAACGGGGTTCTGACGACTGGCTGATTGCGGCATAGCGTAGCCAAACCCCCTGGCCGACGTCATCGGTGCGATGTTACGTCCAGCAGTGAAGTAGGCTGGTGTTGTACACTAAATAGAGGTCATTATTAGAATTTCCATCTAATTGCATAACAGTGATATCCTTTTCAGGTGAGTTGGACCCCAACAGTTCTGACCACGTGGTCGCTATGACCCAGCTCAAAGAGACCATTGCAAGCCTCCAAAAGAAGGTCCAACAGAAGGATTCAGAACTACTCTCCAAAGATAAATTGGTGAGTACTATTACTAATAATTTAAATATGGAATTATTTTTATGATCAAATGAAAATAAGGCTAGGTTAACATGGACAAGCCTTATTGTAATGTCAGTTCTGAAACATGGATAAGCCCTATTGAATGAACATAACTATTGGAAATTTGTAAATAAAGCAGTTTATTTGAATCAAAAATGTGACTTCCAGATAACTGAGCTCAAAGCTCAACATCACAACAACACATGCGATCTTCGCACCGAAATGAAAAACAAAGAGAGGCTCAATGAGACAAAATTCACTCTAATGAATACAAAGATACAAAACCTACTCAAAGAGGTGGCGACGCTCAGCAAATCCGCTAAGAAAAATAACAAAAACACAAAGTCCGCTCTAGCCAACGCGGACAATAGCGGCAGCGGAACCGACAGCCCCAGCACCAACTAAACCACCATAAATTAATTTAAAATTACAAACGGAAGAATTTTCCCATTATTTTTTTACTCTACAAATGGTTTTATTTGTAGTTTTTATAATGTTAAGCGTAAGTAGGATTTCAATTGACATTTTAGTTTTTTTTTATTTATTAAAGGGACGTTAAATTTTTTACCGGTTTACCTAAGTATATTATTTATTTAGTTGTATTAGGTAATCACTTAAACATACGATCGAATGCGGGTAAATAACGTGTTAATCCGGTATATCGAATGCATGTCGATTATGGAGATTATTTTTTGTGTCAATTGATCGACTCACTTGCGCGCTAAATAAAAATGCATATTGGGGTAACTGTTCGTATTCGTATGAGTTAGTGGCCAACTCTGATGTCGGAGTTTTTAGGCCGCCTGAAGGCCTCCGACATGGCTTAACTTAAGAAAATCCGGGAACAACATCTTAAGATGCCTTCCGAAGCACGGAAGCGCTCAGATCTAAAGGCCACTAAACGGTCACCCATCAAATTAGTGACCGGGCGGAGCGTTGCTTAACCAAGATGATCTGCTAAGAACAGAAGTATGACTCGCCACGAGCGCTTCACTGTTCTGTTCGTGTTTATGTCTTGGCATCGTGTGATAATGATGAGAGTAGGGAAGTAGTGACTAACCAGCATACTTATACCCAGTATATGTGACCCTGGTTACAGATACGTTAATAATATAGTGGTATTTGAACAACTGAGAATTCAATGAGAAAGCTTCTATTTAAAATGACGTTTGGTCAAAATTGTTCGTTGCGCTGACGATAAAGTAAGAAAAGACGTTGTAATATTCGTTATCGCCATACGAAGAAATCCCGCAGATGCGGCGCCACTGCCGTCCGAAAGTTATAATGGAATGGAAATAAAATCAAAAGACAAGCAAAATCAACACGTCTACCACTAAAATAATGATGCCAAACTATCGGTTCTGTCTAGAAGAATTTCTTGTAAATGTACGGTGTTTTTACGTATAATAATACATAGCGGCGCGAAACAATAGCGCTGATCGATATTGCGCAAAAGTCAAGTAAGGTATCTTAAGGGAGCTAGAGGCGAGAGAGAGAAAGATGCCCATGCGCAAACGTTTCGTTCAACACTAGACTTACATGCTGCTAGCTGTACTAAAGATTCTGCTTTAGTACCGCTTGTTGTCGCGGGACTCCTTTCGTAAAAAAGACTACCACGATAAATTGACGTTTTTCGACAGAACGTATAATAATTTCTGTCACATTGATATGGCAAAATATAATAATCTAGAGAAGGACCTTGGGTCAAGATTTGAAAACACAAACAACAGAGATCGTAAGATGGTAACATGCTAACATAAGAATATTATTTACCCCTTTTTCATACCTGTATCTTGCGTAAGTGGGTCAAAGGGCCCGATCTTCAAACTAAAACTAGAGCGTAAGTTCACAGAATAGATATTTTTGACCATTTTCTAAAACATCTACAAAATATATACTCTCATGTCTAGTTTCGTTCGGGCCCTGGGGTCTGATTCTGACGATTCTACTTATTTGATTCTATTAGACATATATCGGGGAAATAGTCGAAACAGTTTTGAGCTATATACATCTAAGCGTCTAAACACACTATGCCGAAAATTACGCGACGTAAGTTCCGCAGCTGATTTTGACAAGTTCGGTTGTATGCCATAACGTAAAGTAATTTCAGCATAATGTGTATGTGTATGTCATGTCATATGTGATTCTAATAGCATTGCAGGCGTAATCATGCCAAACATACGTCGCGTAATTTCGTCTATAGTATGTTTAAACACTAAAAGAATAAAATATATGGAATCGACAGAATCAGGCCCCTGTTCTGTTTCGTATCAATATTAAATGTTAGTCAAATTGTGTTTCTTAATGTAGCGAAACCTTAGTGAACTAAGTAGATAGATTTATGCTAATTATGTGTAACATAGTTAATGGTGTTCTATTCGGCTATTGATCAAAAATAGTACCTCCATCATTATATTTGTTTATGATTTTAAAATTATGTTAGTAGTTTTAGTAGAATCATTTTTTCTGTAGAATTAGCTTGTAATGTGTTTGTATAACGTCTTTTTCAACTTAATAATCTGTTTTCTTGGATATTTTTTTACTGGCTAATTAATCTATAAAAAATATTTTATAATGAAAATCTTTGTTATTCGGTGCTTTTTGAAAGTGCATCAAACAACTGTAGGACTGAAATATGTACTATTCATATCACTTAAGTTATAAATGTAAACCAAACTTGATTTCGCGTTATACTTATTTTAATGTAAAAACTACTTTAACTGTATGTGACATAATTGTGATATATTACCTTTAGTTTATTAGAAAACAAATAACTCATAGATGGAAGTTTTTAGGCCTGGTTTCCAAAGTTCTTTTTATAATGAAGACAATATTATTATAACCTTATGCTTAATGCAAAACATACTTAGGCGCTCAGCAGACGGGACAACTTAGTTGACGCAACTGTCAACTTTACTAAGAACTAGAGTTGGTATGCCCGCGCAGTTTCCGAAAATGAGTGTGAAATTGCCTTTTGATCTAACTTTGAGATCAAAGTTGCTCCGTTTGTGGAGCACCGTAAGAGTTTTAAGTTTGTGTTCACAGCTCTCTTAGTCTTAGAGCGTGTTCAAGACGACACTGTCGTCTGTCGGATCTCTAGCTGGCGAAAATGTCGTGTGTCGTCAGGATAGATCGTAGGTAGTATAAGCAAGTGTATTTTTCAATGCTAAACTATCGTTTTGTCGTCTATCATTACGACAGACGATAGCAATCGTCCTTTTATGAACACGCCCTAAGGTTCAATTTACACTTTCTACGTCATTGAAAGAACTGGAAAGTCGTAGAGAGTAGCAAAATTAACACATACCACTTCCCAACGACATTTGAGTCACGGAAATGTCGTGGATGATTTTATGCAATCGCGCCAAAGAATTTAGACGAAATTGCCGTCGGTTCTGACGAAAGTAGCAATGCGTGAAAAGTATAAATATCAGTATTCCATTGTTGGAAAGTAGTATGTACATTTGGAATAAAATATCTACATTGGAACCATGCCGCTTTAATTTTTTGGATATATTTGACGCACCGGTATGTCAGCAAGAGCTATTAAACTATTGCAGATTTGCAGGCGATTGTAAGTGTGAGTTAGCACTCTACACCACACGTTATTTTTGCAGAATGTTTCGCAGTCATTAAGGCCCATAGTGCACCAGCATTAATAGCAAGTATATGCAGCAGTTGACAAGTTTGTAAAGCGAAATTATTGGCGCGTTTACATTAGGTCGGTTCGGCCGTATTTTGATTCTTTTCCGATCACTGACTGATGTAAACTGGGTGCCTAGTGCGAGTTTTTTTATCAGCTCGATCGCGTTTACGTTTACGCAAATTTAAATGGAATCGAGGTAGCGCCATCTAGTGAGAGACGCGTGGTACTGACTCCTTTCCATACAAATTTCAAACGCGATCGAGCTGGTAAAAAAACTCACTGGGCACCTTGGTAAGGTCGATTCACAGATACTAGTGAAGCCACAATTCCGACATTGTACCGGAACAGTACCGGCACAGTGCAAAATATTCTTTCATACATTCTCGATGAACGCATCTTCATTTTTATTATTATTTTTACTCTTAGTATTTTTTGTATTTATTTAGTAACCAAAAAGTTACAGTAACACATTACTTATTTTATAAAACCTGTTAAAGGTTTGTCTTAGTGCTTCTAAACAGTGACGACCTGACGACACAGTGCTCTCGCGGTTGAACCAAATGCGGCTGATGCATTCGGTCAGCGACCTTATGTAAACGCGCAAACTGCTACGGTTTCTCGGCCGTGATTTGTTATAATAGTTCAGTCATATAAGCTTAAATTAGGTAAGAATCTCGGAATTCGAGATACCCAGCTGTAAGTTTGTAAATACTTGTATATTGACACCCTAAAAGTTGTCTCAAAACCTACATATGGTAGGGTGTACGCAACTATTAAATTTCAAGGTCAAAGGTCACAAAAATTTCAAACTGGTCTTCATTATCGTCTTCAACGACATTTGTCTCAAGTTCTTCCATAATTTCGGGGTCAAAGGTTCCATCTGCGTTAATGTCGCTCTGATATCGTAGAGCATTGAGACAAGCTTGCCCATTACATTGGCCACAAGCTAAAGAGCATTGCAAGCCCGCTTTCCTGCATCCGCATCGCGAACCACAACCACTCTTGCAGTTGCAGTAAATTGTATTTAGCAAATCTTCTGGAGTAGGTGGTAAAATTGTCATGATAGGCTCCAGAAAATCATTTCGCATTGCCCAACCAAGTTTGAACTTGATATTATACAGGTTTGAAATGTTGATGAGCAGCTGCACTTGTTGGTGGAATATTTCAAAGCTGCATAGGCTTATTAAGTTTTGAAGACTAGACGTAATGCATATAACGAAGATGATCGAGACTTTTCACAGATTTCGGAGCATTATAGACTTTAAAATTTACAGATTTTTAAGAAGATGCACTCAATTATTTTCTATTTAAAATGTCATTAGTGTAAATGGGAATATGATTACATTATGATTTAAGTTTTTCCCTTAATTATTTTTTAATTTTAGGAAACGGTTAACAGGTTTATTTAATAGATATAGATTTAATGCATGAAGAAAATGATAAAATATAATATAATAGTTAATAAAAATTTACAAATATTTATAATCATTGATTTATCGATAGTTCATCAACTATACATGGCGCGTTTTCGACCGGAGGCACCGGTTGACCTGAAGTGATGCTGTGACCGCGCGCTCTCCGACCTCTATCTCGAAAACGGTTCACCGTATAAAAATTTTTTTTTACAAAATTTGTAGAGAATTTTGTATTCTACAATATTGATAATAAATACAAATAGCAAAAACCCATAGGAAATGAGATATTTACAAAAAAGGCGCAAAAAAACGATTTTTGTGACATTTGACCTTGAAATGTAATAGTTGCATACACCCTACCATATGTAGGTTTTGCGACAACTTTTAGGGTGTCAATATACAAGTATTTACAAACTAACAGCTGGGTATCTCGAATTCCGAGGTGAACTTACTATAATGACAGGACTGTAACGCCCTGACAGATAATACATGGAAACATTTATCAAAAGATCTTGTTAAGTCAAACAGTCGTTCATTTAGTCTGTCTTTACACATGGGCCTGTGCAAGCTTCTAATCAAGTGGCAGTAATTGCGATTGGATCTTACATAACGTTAGTTATAAGTAGTATTAATATTAAATTTATTTGAACAAACGTATTTTGGAGATATTCATTTTATAATTGAACTAGAATCTTGATGCTGTGGAAATATTCCAATAGAATTACCCGTGAATCGATAAGTATACAATGTTAGTAATGAAACGAATGGAAGTAAAATAAAGAATGTAAATGAATTGTTACTTTTATTTTTTATCGCATTTTAAATGTATTTTGCCTTAGCATTCATGGCGTGCTAACATCATGACTCAACATAGGTAAAATCGAAGTATTTTTGAATAATGGCGGATTTACATTTGTCCATTTTTGTCGACAAAACACCGAATTGCCACCCCATTTAGGTAGGTACACGGGTCGATAAAATGGCAGGTAGGTATTTTTTGACAAAGAAAAAAATAAAGCGCCTGAGGTCGCTTTTAGTCACCAGATATATCAATGTTACGGATATCTATAATCTTTGTTTATTTAAACAGAACATTTCGCCAATTGATACCCAATACCAGTAGTAGCTCAATGACCAATAGTAATTTTGTTTTGAGTTCTAGTAAGGGATAGTAAGGTTAGAGTTTATCTCCTGCCAGAGATATAGACGACAACTAGATGAACCCTTAAAATTCACTATGCTCGGAACGTCAACTCATACAGCTGATCTCTACTTTCTTATGTACATATACCATTTGCTAGAAAGGGATGCATACTTTATCTCAATGCGATTGTTGCGACTTCGTACCAGGGCATTTCAATGAAACTGCATAGAATTTTGTTCGAGCGCCCTGGTACGATTTTGATCTCCTTTTGATCTCTTTTGAAGTCGCATTGATATATGTATGCGTCCCTTTCTAACTGATGATATTGGACAAAAGAAAGTAGAGATCAGCCGTATGAGTTGATGTTCAGAACATAGTGAATTTTAAGACTGCATTTAGTTCTCTTCTATATCTGTGACTGCTGCCTTCAGTAACGTTGTCTGAAAAAATTCAAATTGTCACGCTTAATCAAGTAACGAAAAATAATTTTAGACACGCTCAAGATAGTCTTCATGTCATTGAATTCTATGTACAGACGCATTCATAAGCAGTCATGGGTTTTAAAGAATTTTGGTTGTTCTGTATTGCCTTGCAATCTTAACAATAAAGTTTGAACCATTGTTTCAGACTGAAAGTAAGATCATTGGCGAGCTCTCGAGACTTGTTTTTGTATTTAATGCAAATTAACGAACAAAAAATGCTGAATATTTTCTAGCTTGATGGGAAATAACCTGCACCTCTGCGTAAGGGCACGTTCACACGAGCACGATTATTTTCAAAACTACACCGCGCGCGAGTCGCGTCGGCTCCGCTTCCTCAGAAACTTATTCAGTTTATATCATTCACATAAAGTACATATTTGATCGATATTAATGTACGAGCGCACGCTCAGCGCTTGAATAGAAACCGCTTCGCACACGAGTCGAACCCGCGCAGCGCCCGCGCCGCGCCGCCTCCACTCGGCCCGCGCCGCTTCAGCAAGGGTGACAGTCTCGCCGCGACAATCGCGACCGTCCGGAATATTCATAAATAAAATAAAATAAAAAGACATTTATTCACTTACTTACAATACCCCACACAAAATACAAATTGTTTACACAATGATATCTGCTTAGTAAAATATGAACCCCCTTACTTAAAATTTGCCTTTGCTCAAAGTTAAAACTGTCACTGTTTGCCAATATCCAATGGTAGGAAGAGATGGCAAAAGTTTAAGCATCGTTTATCTTTTGACAGATTTTTTATAAGTAAGGCCCTCAATTAACAATAAGATCATCGTGATTATTGAAAAATTTAACGGCCACATTGGATTCCATAAATAATAAACAGTTCATTTCGTTCAAAGCGTGGCACGATATAGTAATCGTTAAAAAGTTAGAAAATTTTGATAGGTATTGTACCTTTTTGTATAAGTAATAAGCCAATTTATCACTTTTTTTTCTTATTCAATGTAGACGGAGATATTGTATGGTGTGGACACCACGGTAAAAACGTAGAATCTGTTGGATTATGGGCGGTCATCCCATAGAGCGACTGCTGACTCTGAGCTGACGCGACCCGAGCGCGATCAGCGCGCGTTGAAATCGTGCCATATGAACGGGCCCTAAAGCCAGCAGCATTGTGCTGATTTGTGCTACAGGTCCGAGTAACATCGAAATCGAAAACATACCAACTTCTTATCATCATCATAATCATCATTATTAGCCAGCAGTCTACCGCTAGAAGTAGGCCTAATGAACGCCATTGCGTGCGCCCTGTCCTCACCTAAACGCGTCTAGCCTCTTAACCAGGCAACTTTAGGCAACTTAACCGAGGAAAATTAAACTAATTTTTAAATGCATTATATAGAGTTATCTGCTGTAAATCTTCGAAGTAGGTACTTATACCTTAAATTATGTACGCAACTGTTCAGCTACGTTTAAACTGACAGTGACATGATTACAAAAACAGCATAACGTGTTTACTACACCTGTCGTTCTTTTGTAAACAAATCTATTTGCTTGAGACAAACTCGGCACGTTTCAACCATTATACAATCATGTATAACTTTACTTGAGCCGTTGTGAGTATGTCTGTATCAGTTACTTTATTGTCTTTAATTATTATTTTAAACTGCTTCACATCAATAGATTAATGACTTAATGAGTCAGGACAATTCTATATAGGGTTGGCTTCGCAAAGTAAAGGGCTTCAGGTTTATACGCTGTAGTTCCCTCCTGGCAAAGAAAGGCTTCCATATTATGGATGAGTAAAACGTGGTTCAAACCATCTGGTGCGAATCGTGGGACCAGGAGAACAGCTGTACAGAAGTAAAAAGAGGACGAGGCATCCGACCAGGGCTGGTCCTTAGGCGGTGCGAGCGGGTTGTGCGTTACTCCAGCGGCATGTTGACTCGGATCGGGATGAAACTTACAGAAAAGTTAGAGCACTATGTCCTGTAAATGTGCCCCAAAAATGAAATTTGTGCCTATTAAGGTTCCAGAGTTATTCGAGAAAATAAGATGCCGCTGCAGTAACGCCTGAAAACGTTACTGCAGCGGCATGGTTTTTACCCATTAGACTTGGCAAAATTTAAAGTAGCTTAAAAGATAGCTTATATTTATGCATGTCACTGGCCAAACAGCAGCATTTGTGCGACCTGTGGTTTATGAGTTATTGCAGATGCCGCTGGAGTAAAGTTTTGCAGATTTCCGAATCTTCGAAACGGCTGGATGCACAAATATGATTTTTTGTGAGCAAATGCGGTGTAATTTGTGCCTATTTGTGCGCTAGTTGTTTTTCACAAAAAATAAACGATGTATGACTTAGACGAGTTTTTGTGAAAATCGAAAATTGCCTCTAGCTCTTGAACTACTGCTAATGGGTAAAAACCATGCCGCTGCAGTAACGTTTTCAGGCGTTACTGCAGCGGCATCTTATTTTCTCGAATAACTCTGGAACCTTAATAGGCACAGATTTCATTTTTGGGCCACATTTACAGGACATAGTGCTCTAATTTTTCTGTAAGTTTCATCCCGATCCGAGTCAACATGCCGCTGGAGTAACGCACACCGACCGAGCGCGCGAGTCGCGTAACAAAATTGCGGGGGAACGGGAAGCGGGGTGGGGTGAACTTTCGTCAGTCACTTGTTTCACTATAGTTCTTCCATCATAAACATGATGGTTTTTTGACATTTGAAACTCAATGCTGCCAACGTTTTTATCTAAAACGGTCCGAACCCAAAGCTAAAAAGGTTCGTTTTGCAATCCGATTTTTTTTACAATTAGCTATGATGCCCTAATAGATGGTATTTCCAATTTTATGTTACCATATTATATTTAAAAATGATAGTATTTAGAAATAGGTATTTACAATATAGTGGGATTTACATAGCAGGTATGTCGCGTGGCATAGTAACTGCTAGCAAAAAGTGATCGTCTGTCAAATATAATCTTTGGACTTCCCTCTGACTATTCCATTTTACGGATTCCTCATTCTATTATAATTTATTCCCATATAGATTGGCGTACTAAGCAATATCTGAGGATATTCATATTGGGAAAATTCATGATGATGTTTGATTTTTGTTTTCTTCGTAAATAGTACCAGCTACCTACCTAAATTAATAAAATTTTTTAATCGTCGACCGACATCAAACTGGCGTCAGATGGTGAGTCTTCGCCTAAATTTATTAAGATTGGTTCTTCCTCTCTTATGTTATCGAAAGTCACATCCCTTTCCCAATCCGATAATATTAATCGTTTGGTCTTTTCCACCACACTTGCCCAATTTTCAGGTGTCACTTGATTGCAGGCATTCTTTAGCAATTCGAGCATCTTTTTAGCTGTATATAGCTGCTGGCAGCATATCCTTTCACTTGTGCCCAAATAAGTTCTATGGCGTTATATTGGCAGTGGTATGGCGGAAGTCTGAGAACTGTGTGACCGTGTTCAGCTACGATTTCATCCACAACGTATAGAGGTTTCTGTTTTTTAGTTTTTAAAATGTTTACCAGTTCACACTTCAACATAGATTCACCTACGTTTTCACCATTATCGCAAAGCCAGTTTATGATATCTGACTTTTTGTTGGCTTGCGTTGGCATTTTATTCAACTGGCGAGAGTGATATGGTGCGTTATCCATGATGATAACAAATGGTTCTTCTAGTGCCAGCAGTAAGTCCATAAACCAACCTTCAAAGACTTCAGCATTCATTTTTTCATGGTATTCCACGGTCTTTTTTTATTTAAATGCTAGCAAAGCTCCATCTACAAAACCTTTTTTACTTCCTGCATGACAAACGATTAATCTTTCTCCTTTTCCTATAGGTACTTTCGAGGTAGACGCAGCATTATCATCAGTCCAGTACCTCTATAAAGTGTGGTTAGCATTAAGCCACGTTTTGTCGATAAAAATTACGTTTTCCCAGTCCTCTATTTGTTTTGCTTTCTTTAAAAAGTTACACCGGTCTAGGGCAATATCTGTCCGCTCCTTCAAAACTTTTCTTTTATTCGCTTTTTTAAATAAAAATCTAATTCGTTTTAACTCTTTGCTAACGAAGACTTCAGCCCACGAAACAAACCACAGCGAACCGGAGCGATATTGTCAACTTCTTTAATGTTGGGAATACATTTCTCAAGTAGTAGTTGTATATGTGACGTCAACTTCGTTTGTAATGTTCGTTACAAACGACACAAAGCGCTTCTGCAACACGTTCACGCACTTTTGACACAGGCAGAAGGGGTCCATTGTTTTGAATTTCCTTTTCAAAATACTCACGCAAGCGTATCACCAACTCCTTCGATTGTCTTCTCAATACATTTCCCTTAGGCATTTTAGAATGACCTACCCAAACGCCCAACAACCTCCTGCGTTCATGTGAAAAAGCAATAGTGAAAAGCATTTTTCCTTTGACGCATGCTTGTCACAGTTTTCAGGTACATCATTTTGACGTACCTATGTTCAAACCTAAGTTATTTGATAAGAGTTATCATGTCTTTTTCATTCAATTTTTTTTACGCCATTTAATTATATCATTTTCTTCTACAATATTAGCAATACAAAAATAATTATAGTTCTTGATGAAATAATTAATTAAATAAATAAATAATAAATAATGCGGGACGTAATCACACAGCATCATGGTAGCCCCAAACTAAGCAGAGCTTGTATTATGGGAACAACATGATTGATATACTACACATATATTTTTTTTTTGTAAATACATACATATCATACATAGAAAACACCCAGACCTGAGACAAATATCTACAGAACATGCAAACATTCGTCCCGCAGCGGGAATTGCACCCGCAACCTTCTGCGTCTCAGGCGGACCTTCACCCACTGCGCCACAGAGGCCGTCAATTTGGTGAGATATTATGACTCTACAATGACAATGACAAAATAATGATATCAGCTTTTTTAATCGACGATGGTGTCAATAATCGATTCAAAAATCGTTCAATGTTATGTGTCTGCTATCACTAGTTCTGGACTTTGACATCTATTAAAAATACATTTAAAAGATGGAAATACTATATTGTTCGAACGGTTTGAACTGAATAAATAACAGTTGACAATTATTAAATTATCCACCACTTCACATATAGGTATTCGCACAAATGCTTCAACTAACTTTTGACAGCAGAATAATCTGAAGCCACTGCTTTTTCTGGTGGAAAATAAAGCAACATCTTAATTTTTTTTATTTAGAGGGGCGCCATTTTTAGTCCTTGCACAAGTTAAAAATGTTAATAGGTCCGGCACTGCATCCGACCATTGCTTATGGCGCGTTTCGATGGACGCGTTGTGTAGCGGGCTGTGAGTTGGCCAATCACAATGTTCGAAAAGCTCGCTCACATGACACTGGAAATTTCTAGCATCGTGATTAGCCAACTCATAGCCAGCTCCGCATCAATCGAAACGCACCCATTCTAGCTGCAGGTCCTTAAAGCCCGCGGTTTTTTAATACATAAAAAGCTATTACCGCGGATTGTTTTTTACGTTTGACGCAGCAGCAATCGTTGCGTGAGACGGAATGCGTTTACGTAATAGTGCGCGTCAATCGCAATGCGTTTTTCGCAGTGTTGGCCGAAAAAAGCATACCCTGACTGCCGAGCTAGTAGGTAGGTACTAGCTCAATGTCGGACTGCTAATAGCTGGGCTAGCTTTTTAAAAGGTTTAAAATACCTGGCTTTTGCCAATTATGACGAATTTCTATAACAGTAGGCAACCGATAACGCTACATTGGAATCCATCATAAATGAAGTGTTGTTGGTGTTGGCATAGAATAAGGAAGAGAACTGGTTTTACCAATACCAAACTACCCAGGTACCTAGTTGCCTCCTAGGTAACTCTACCAATCGCATTTTGTAAACCTAACCTTTTTGTGTGTTATTTATAACGTCTTATACAAACGTCTGTTGGCGTGATGATTTATTTATTTCCAAATACTACATTAACTAATTCCAATTCAACCTTGCCCTTATCCCTTATGACATGACGTGATCGGTACCTACAACAAGTTTCTTTGTAAATCGTTATCAGTAAGTAAACACGAATCTCTTACTCATGTCTTATTTACAGCTTCTTAAAATCCATATTCTTTTTTAAGCTATTGCATAGCTTCTATCGAGGGCCTTGAGCGCGGGGACCTAATCCAGAAATTCCGTAACGAAAAAAAACCTCACGCTCCCCACTCCGACGGGCACGGAGGTGTGGCTTGAAGGCCGTGCATAGTCTAACGTCGTTTCTTTTCGGCAGTCTTCGACACGGTGTTTGTGTGCGTGCAACTAGACGTATTTTTATTTAATAAAAGAAAAAAAAATGTTTTCTTATCGGTCACCACGCTCAAAAAGTGTAACTTGAATTAATATCAAAGAAAAATAAATACTGCATAAATAAAATAAATAAATAATTATAATTGCATAAGTTGATACAAAATGCTATGCAATAGCTTTACCGCGGCAGTCCCCGAGTGCCACACCTCTTTTTTCTTTTCTGCCACAACCAATGCAATTAATAATTATTTCAAAAGATTCATATCCTCCGCTAAGGCTGCTATATTCTTTTTCCATTGAACATTATGCTTGCCACCACCATCACCAGCCTGTATCAGTCCACTATTAGACATAGGCATCCCCTAATAAGAATGGGGGTATGCCCCTCCTCGTAGTAGACAGCTCTTTGTGAAGGGCTCGTCCGGAGAAGTTCTACCACCATACCTATTTCTGCCGTGAATTAGCTTTGCTGTGTTTCATTGTGAAGGGTGTGGGTGCCGGTGAAATTACAGGCACAAGAGGCTTAAGCACTTTCATGCCTCAAGTTGATGCGTTGCATCGTAGAGCAAGTTCCAAACAAGCGTGACCTACAATGCCATGCTTTGTGATAGGTAATGGTTACCACTTAACATCAGGTGGGCCATGTGCTTGTTCCATCTTCAGCTAACATAAAAACCCATAATCCCCACGCTGGGTATAGGGGTTTAATCTTGGGTTGTGGATCGCAGAGCCCAGTGTCTCGCATCGACAACGCTGCTGCCCGTCGTCGGTCAGTGAATTTAACTGTGCCGGTGTCAGGCTGCGCTACGCCGCAATCAGCCGGCCGCCAAAGCCCCTTTTGTTTTTTAGCAGGGTGCATCACGTGCCGCTGAGTTGGACTTGCGATCCGAAGATTGAGGTCGGAACCTTTTACACTCCCTGTGACAATTGCTGATTTAAATCTCTCATTCCCGTTCTTTATCTCAGGCTGGCAAATGGAAAATGTGACTACACCTACGCGTCCAACTTATTATAGTATTCTTACTCTCTGTATAGCATTGCATCTTCAGGCGAAGAAGCTAGGTGCTTAAATTTTTGAATTGGTGACGCTCCATGAATGCCAACTAGGTAGTATAGTTGGCATTCAACGACTACATCTTAATCAACCTTCCAAATTTCCAATGATCAAAAGACGAAAGTATGGAAATGATCCCTTCCTGTTTTTTGCTACTTGATGCAATTCAGACTACCCTCGCGTTTTCAAAGGTGTTTTGTAAGTTTTAGTGGTGACATCCTTAAATACCTAGTATTGATCAACTACCTAATCAAAATCAACCTTCCAAATCCAATGAATAAAAGGCTCCCATTCCCATCCCTTCATTGTTGCTAGCTACTTGAGGCAACTCATGCTAGTGTTTTATAATTTTTTTGACACCCATAAATTAGGGCTGATTAAAATCTAAGCCCGAATCAACCTTTCTCTATGTTTTTGTTATTCGCCGGAACACGATTATTATAACAAGATTGGTATTTAGTAATTTTCAGTGGTGACACCCCTAAATTAGGGCTGATCAAAATCTTAAGTCCGAATCAACCTTCCGCTATGTTTTTGTTATTCGCCGGAACACGATTATGATCTACTGGCGATTTAGTTCGTTTCTATAAGTAGTGGGTAAGTGCGGAAGATTCATTCAAGGCTCTACTTCGCTATCGGTAACGTCTCGTTTTACGAGCTCTTGTAACAATGGATATTCGTTTTGTTTACATTTTGGCTTTCTTTGTGTTGGGATTTGTTCAGTGTAAACGTGAGTAATTTTTTTTTATATTTTTATTTATTAGGTATTTATTAAAATCGAAATTTTTGTATAGGTACTTAATTTTAGTATTTTTTAAAGTACTTACCTACCTAGGTGCTTGCCTTCTACTCAATTAATGTTCCTATTTTTTACTGACTTCAAAAACAGAGGTTATTTTTTACCATTATGGTTTGACTTTTTTACAATAGAAAGAATAAGTATACAAAATTTATTTCGACGAACTCTGTAGAGCAGTGGGCGAAGGCCCGCCTGAGACGCAAGAGGTCGCGGGTTTGATTTCCGCTGTGGAACAAATGTTTGTATAATCTCCAGATTTCTGGTCTGGATGTTTTCTATGCATAATTATGTAGGCATGAATTCACACAAAAAATGTAGGTATTTATGTACTATTATAATCAGTCATTAGGTTTCCATATCACAAGCTTTGCTTACTTTGGGGCTTTATGATGTTGTGGAAAAATTTCGCGTATTATTTATTAGCAATTAACAATTTATTTTGAATAATGGTGAATGAATTTAGCAATGTAGAGTCGAAATTAACAAAAAGGTAAAACCCGAGGAAGACCCGTTAAACAATACTATTAAATTATGTTGTAATATGATACGGGATGTTTATAAGTTTAATAAACCTAATTACCTATTTTCTTCAGTGCTAAATCTGAAATGTGAGGGAATCAAGAAATTCGTAGATGGACACAACGCGAGACGTCTTCAGCTTGCCAAAGGAAAAGTGCCAGGACAGCCAGCTGCTTCGGAAATGAACTCTATCGTAAGTTAAAAAGACAGCAGCCAGAACGGCTAATAGCAGATTCCTATAATATAGGTACCTACCGTAATTGATGACGCTTCGTTTTCCCTTGAAAAACAGTTCTTTTTGTATATTATAGGAATCGGCCAATTTTTTTATGTTACTTGAAGATGGAACAAGGTGGACCATGTGGTCCACCTGATGTTGAGTGGTAACCATTACCTATCACAAAGCATTGCAACATAGATCACGTTTTTTGAAACGTGCTCTACGATGCAACGCCCTGCGTCCATCAACTTGATTCACCAATTCAATTCAATTCAATATATTTATTGCAAGTAAGAGATTTACAAGAGATTTTTACAATTTCAAGCAAATGCACATTTGCACAAAGTCATTAAATTAATTTATTACATATTCCCATGTATCTCTACACACTCATGTGCCGAGCTCCCAGGCTGTTTTGTCATCAAGATAATCATTGCCATCATAATACGCCTTATTTAATGATTGTTTGAACACTTTTCTTAAATTTATTCTCTGAGAGGTTAACAATTTTATCTGGTAATTTATTGAAGTACTTAACACATTGTCCTAAGAATGACTTATAATCTCTAGCTAATCTAGTTTTTGTACAAGCAATTTTATTTATATTTCTTGTATTGTACATATTCCCATCTCCAAGCCTTTTCATTTGTCCATAATTTTTCCTAACATACATTAAATTCATGTAAATGTACAAAGAAGGCATTGTTAATATTTTAATTGTCTTAAAAAGTTATTTTAGAGAAACTCGTGGGCCAAGCTTGTAGATAGCCCTGACAGCTCTTTTTTGAAGTAAAAATATGGATTCAGCCCCAGCAGCTCTTCCCCAGAGGAGTATACCATATGACATGACGCTATGAAAGTAGCTAAAGTTAACGAGGCGGGCTGTGGCGGTATTTGTTAGTTGACTTACTTTGCGGATAGCATATGCTGCAGAGGCCATTAGTGTGAAAACCAAGGCAAGGTTCTCCATCGCAATGCATCATATGTAAAATGACAAAATGAAACCAATTCTTGGTTTCACAAAACCAAGCGTTGTTATCACGTGACTGGCCTGCGCAGACCGCGCGGTACGGCATGGCAAGGTATTTCAATTTTGCCCAATGAACATTCAAACCTATCGAAATAGAAAGACGATACAAATTCATATGCTTTAAAATAATGCCGTTAGGTCCCTTTCGATGCCGCGGGATTATTTTAAAGCATAGGAATTTGTATCGTATTTCTATTTCGATAGGTTTTAATTAGGGATGGGCCGAATGTGGTTTGAACCGAATACGAACTTCGGCCGAACATTCGGTTGAAATAAAAAGTTCGGCCGAAGTTCGGCCGAACTTCGGTTTAATTACGCCGCGCTTTCGCGAGAACGTCATGACTTGTTTACGTAATTACATGAATTGTTGCTTGATGCTCCCCTTCCGCACTCCGCACTCCCCCGCGAGGCCCTTAGCCGGCCGTCATTAGCAAATACGTCATCGGTGTGTCGCGTGTGTTTGTTTACATTTAACAAATTACTTGTTTTAAAGTGAATTAAGGAGGTTTAAATGAATACATTTTGTTATTTGCTTGTTGCAAAGATCAGTGGAAGGAAGAAATGAAGTGTTTGGACATTTTATACGGAAACTGACGAACAAAATAAAGTGAAATGTACCTTATGTGGTTCGCTTATATCTCGTGGTGGTATTGGCCGTTCAGCGTCTACTTCTGCACTGACCAACCACATTCGTGTGAAGCATGATCGAGAATTTGCACAATTAAATCATCCTATTCATACGTCAAACCTCTTGTAAATTTTAAATACGAGTAGATGGATAAAATAATAGAATTTTAAGCATTTGATTGAAATTAAACACCCTTTCTTAATTCTAAATTCTAGTGTGTTCTAGTGTCTAAATTCTAGTTTGTTTAGTTGTAAACAAAAAAAGTGATTGTTGACATTGTTGATTAACATGTTCCTAACTTTTGAAACTATCATGGTTGTGAACATAATTATGAATATCAACGGGATATTTACCATGATTTGTGAGTTCTATTGTTTCCAGATATTTCGACGCAGTTGCATGCGCCATGATCACCGGAGGAACTAAGAAAGAGGGTAGATAGATTCGTCTGGCAGTAAATACCCACTCGCACAGAGTTCAGTTCCTCCCGTGATCATGGCGCATGCAACTGCATCGAAATATCGGGAAACAACAGAACTCATAAATCATGGTAAATATCCCGTTGATATTCATAATTATGTTCCTAACTAAATAAATCACTGAATATATAAAGGTCTAATTTTATTCTACGGTTATTATGATATATATATGATTTCTATTAATTTCAGTCAAAATACTTAGTGCATAGTTCCAGAAGAAAGTAAAATTAGTTACCTACATCCTACTTTTTTCTTGCACCGAATGTTCGGCATTTAAACCGAATTTCGACCGAATGCCGAAGTTCTGCCCAAATTGCCGAAATTCGGTCAAACCGAATGTAAAACGAATTTCGGCTCATCCCTAGTTTTAATGTTCATTGGTAAAGAATTGAAATCCCTTGCCATGCCGTCCCGATCTGCGCAGGCCATTAGCTGATAAAATCGCTCGCATGCTAGCTGTATTACAAGTAGCCTATATGTTATTCCTTGACTAAAAAAACTACGCGGGGACTGTATGGAGGGTACATCTTCACATTTACAAAATATTAGTAGTATAGGATCTTCTGTTATGGCTTTTCATTTTCATCTATTTCATGAAGTCTTGTGCAATGACTTTGATTTGTTGTGATTGATCAGATTCAAAATCAAATAATTGACCGGTCTTCGTGAGATGGAACTCTACCTACTCTGGATAACTCTACCCACCTACTTAGCATGATACATAGATACCTATCCATGGCAGCAAAAAAAGTCAAGATGAGCTTTTTTTTTTCATTACCTAGGTATTTAAAACGGATCTGTCTTTTAATCTTATATTTTTATATTTATTTGTGGTTTTCTAGATGTGGGACAGCGAGTTAGCTGCAAAAGCTGGCAAGTGGGCATCCAAAAACAAATACGGACACAATCCTGATAAAACCATACGTAAGCTGCTTCATATACTAGTTAATTAATCAATTAGGTGCTGGAAAGCTTATAGTCTAAGATCCGACTGCAGAATTAGTGTACTCATCGAATTTTTGCTAAATATCAAATTTTTAGGCATATTTATGATTAGAAAAATATATATCTACCAAGGTGCCTATAAAAATGTGGCCGCTACTATTTTTAATTAAATTATTGCAAATTGATTTTTCGGAAAAAATTTCATTCGCTGGTTTTTTAAATAAAATATCGTCCACTTTACGGCAATATACATGGAAACTGTGGAAAACCACGGTTGCCGTTGCGCACTTGGCCGCACCTCTTCGCAGCCAGGTGTAAACAGGTATGATTTTGATACGTTTGTACGTTCATAACGTACATTTATTGTTTATATATCAAATTAAAGCTAATTTTTTTCTGCTTATTATGATATACGGTTGCTTAATTAAATTTGCCCGCAAATAAGGGTTACTGCATATTAAAGATGGTAAATATTTAAGATAGAGTGAAAGAGAGCTAGCGCGTAACATCATTAGTCAGACGAGGATAGTGATTGCCAGCTGGACGACACTTTAAAGCCGTTGCGCATGCGTCGAATGCTAGTGTTCTCAACTGAACAGCTGCGAATTTTCATTCTAACATAAAAACCACGCTGTTTTGGAGTTTTCATTCATTTTGAAAAAAACAAAATATTTCTTTTGGAGTATTTATTAAGTAGTCCCTACTGCTGTTTGAACCGGTGGTTGAGAACACTAGCATTCGACGCATGCGCAACAATTAAAATAATAATAACGTGGCCGCCGACGGGCAGCAGCGTCGGCGGTGCGAGAAGCTGTATCCTGCGATCCCCAACCCGCATGCCCAGCGTGGGGATTATGGGCATATCCCCCTTCTTATAGGGGAGGCCTATGTCCACTGCTGAACATAGGCCTCCCCTATAGGCTGTTGTTGTTGAACATTTTACTATCCAGTTACCTAGCCACCTATTTCTTTTTAGGAACAATGATAATTGAAATAATATCTACCTACCTAGTATTAGATCAGAAAACTATTTTACACTGGCTGGCTGCATTAAGAGCTCAGAAAATAGGCATACCTACTAGGTAGGTACTTGGGTCCTTAACACTTACTTAAGTGTTTAGGTGTCTTGTGTACGAAAACTGAATAATCACTGTTTAAGGTAGGTACATCATGCTAAATCTTATGAGAAATTTTAGTAGGTAGGTACCTACCTAGATATTTGCAAGAGAAAAAAACAACATTTGGTTTGTAGGTAACCTAGGTATCTATATATCCTAGTTTTAGTTGTTAGTACACCTACCTTTAGGTAACTTACCACATCGATTTGTCTACCTACACCTACCTACCCGACTGTTTTTAAGTAGATAACCTACACTGCCTACTTAAAGTAGATAACCTACACTGCCTACTTAAAGTTAAACCAAATAAAAACGTACCTAGCTTGGGTTTCTAATCTTGCTCTCAGTCTACATAATCAAAATCATAATACCTACTTACTAAAGCACTATGAAGGCCTACCTACCAATGGCACAAAAATTGTCTATGAAAAAATACCTACATAATAATATTACGTTTATTTATGTAGGTAGGTACCGCATTCAAATAGAACTTGTACCTAAGTAACTACCTACTTAAGTAAATACGGGAGACTTTGATATCTAAACAACGCATTATTTGGTAGAAAAACTTTCAGTTCTGTACCTACTATTGGTATTATTTACATTTTATTATATTATTATTCAGGCGACCAAATGCTCTGTAGTATTTTATACTCAAGGACACTTTCGTTCCGGGCAGAACGCGGCAACCGACGTAACGAACCAGGCTCGCAAGGCCGGCGATGCGTAGGTATATTTTTATACCTATTCTGCGGAGTGAAAGAGGCCTGCTCTATCTTAAATATTTACCATCTTTAATATGCAGTAACCCTTATTTGCGGGCAGATTTAATTAAGCAACCGTATATCATAATAAGCAGAAAAAAATTAGCTTTAATTTGATATATAAACAATAAATGTACGTTATGAACGTATAAACGTATCAAAATCATACCTGTTTACACCTGGCTGCGAAGAGGTGCGGCCAAGTGCGCAACGGCAACCGTGATTTTCCACAGTTTCCATGTATATTGCCGTAAAGTGGACGATATTTTATTTAAAAAACCAGCGAATGAAATTTTTTCCGAAAAATCAATTTGCAATAATTTAATTAAAAATAGTAGCGGCCACATTTTTATAGGCACCTTGGTAGATATATATTTTTCTAATCATAAATATGCCTAAAAATTTGATTTTTAGCAAAAATTCGATGAGTACACTAATTCTGCAGTCGGATCTCGTACTATTATAAACTCCATTTTGACTCCGTAACTTTAGTCATACTTTTTAAGTACTTAGGTACTTTAACAAGAATGACAGAAAGAGTTTGCTAGATGAACTTGGCGCGCATCAAGATCTTGGCCTGTTGTAGCGATAAATCGCGAGGGGTGTTAGGATTGGAAGGAAGCCTTTGCCCTGCAATGGGATCAAAATAATAATAAGCAAGAATTGGTCATCGACATTCGCTGTATTATAGGCGCATGAATATATTAAAACTGTGGTAGCTATTTTGATTTTTTAATCTAGGAATAATGATCTGTCTTGTTTCTTCCTAGAGCAGGCCAGTCTCACTTTTTACTTTTAAAAAGTGAGAGTTTAGGTATGAACCTTTAAGTACATAGGCGGGCCCCGACTGCGGGGTTCGCTCCGTAGGTTAGAACGCATCAGAGAGAGTTACGTATAGAAAGGGATGCAAGGTGTAGGTGAATATAAAATGATAGATACGAGCTGAATAGCACTTTATTGCGTCGCATTTAAAGTCGCTCTTTGTTTAAACATTTTTGCGGAGTGAAACGTGAAAGTTCCTTTTTCTATTCTGTGCCTAGAGTTGAAAAAGTTACACAAAACAAAAAGGTGCACAGCTCAATAATTTTAGAGTTGTAATTCGAATCTTATGCGTATTCGAGTGACCCTTCGTCTTAAATAAAGGAAGATATGGATTATGTGTCATCTTAAATTCTCTTACAAATGTGTAGGTTATGCTTGTTTGTTTCCCAAATTAAATAATTTTTTACCTACAAGAACAGAGCTCAATCGTATTCGATTCGTAATTCGAATCGTTTAACATATTCGACAGACTCTTCGTCTTAAATAAACTAAGATATGGACAATGTGTTATCTAAAACTCTGTAACATACAAGTGAATTCTTGTTTGTTTCTCAAATAAAATACTTTTTTCACAGCTTCAAATAGGTTTGATACCGGAGAGAATATTTACTGGTACGGCACTAGCGGACAAAGCCTCGAGTTTGATGCAGACAAGGCCTTAGACGCCTGGTTTAATGAGTACAGACATTACCGCTACAAGGCGTTGGACTGGAAAGATTTTACGGATGGCCCAGCAATTGGGCACTACACACAGGTACCTACTTCTTAACGACCTCTGTGGCCCAGTGGGCGAAGGCAGGCCTGAGACGCAGCTTGCGTGTTCAGTTGCGGGCCCACCTGATGTTAAGTGGTAACCATTATCACAAAGCATTGCATCGTAGATCACGTTTTTCCGGAACGTGCTCTACGATGCAACTCCCTACGTCCATCAACTTGAGGCATGAAGATGATAAGCCTCTTGTGCCTGTAATTTCACCGGCAACCATACCCTTCAAACCGAAACACAGCTCAGCTGCTTCACGGCAGAAATAGGCAAGGATAACAATAGGTTGGGCCAGCATGCTAAATAAAATAAAAAAACATTTGTCCCGCAGCGGGAACTGAACACGCAAGCTGCGTCTCTTGCATGAACTGCAGATATTTGTATCGGGTCTGGGTGTTTTATGTAAAATAATATGTATTTACAAAAAAAAATATTCATAGATGTCGTCATGTGGTTCCCTGTATACAAACTCTGCTTAGTGTGGAGCTAGATGATGCTGTCTAATAATGTCCAGCATTATTTATTTATTTTTACTTGACGGCCTCTGTGGCGCAGTGGACGAAGGTCCGCCTGAGACGCAGAAGGTTGCGGGTTCGATTCCCGCTGTGGGACAAATGTTTGCATGTTCTTTAGATATTTGTCTCAGGTCTGGGTGTTTTCTATGAATTATAAATATGTATTTACAAAAAAAAAATGTGTAGTATATTAATCATGTGGTTCGCATATTACAAGCTCTGCTTAGTTTGGGGCTATATGATGCTGTGTGATAGTCCAGCGTTATTTATTTATTATTAAGTCAACCAGTGTAGTTACTTCTGGGCAAAGGTTTGCTCTAAATTCCGCCAGCCATTTCTTTCTTTCGAGATATCCTATCCTCCATCGAAAGTGCTGCACACTGCACTGCCAAGCCAGAGCAGAATCCGGGTTAGAAAAGTTGCTTGATCAAAACTCACAGACACAGGTAGCATCGGCAATTTTAGAGCAATTTTGCCACGTTGCCACCAAGTCCTTCTCGGCTGGCTGAGGTCGGGTCAGCAGGGGGAAAATGAACAATACAACCCATTTATTCAATTAATTGAGATTAAAAGGTTTCGGGTTCGTCCCGTCGTTGTCCGTTCGTTCGCTAAAATAACTGTTTACCGCCTAGTGAGTTGTACTCCGATTTCCCATTCGAATGTCAGCCGTGCTACAATGAATTTTCTGTGAACTCAAAACGGTGAACCAAAACATCGTGAGGTAGCCCGCGGTTTAGTAAGTGCGGGTTCCATAGCTATCAGTATCATAAAACAGGGTTTTTTAAAGTAGTGTGCTATAAAGTCGATTTCATAAATCATAATGATTCCGTGCTTTGGAAGGCATGTTAAGATGGTCCCAGCTTTTTCAGTTGTAAATCCATATCGGAGGCTCTCGGGTAGCTTTAAAACTCGTTCGGAGTTCGTCACTAGCAAACGGCTGATTGCGGTATAGTGTTAGTCTGACTCATGAAAGAGTGGTGAGGTGGAAGAAAACATCGTGAGGTAGCCCACGGCTTAGTCAGCTCGCGTACATCAATAGCTATCACTTGCCTTGATAAAACGATTGACATACTATACAACAGGGTTTAACAAAATAGTGTGCTTTAAAGTCGATTTCATAATTCATAATGATTCCGTGCTTTGGAAGGCATGTTAAGATGGTCCCAGCTTTTTCAGTCGTAAATCCATGTCAAACGCTCTCGGGTAGCTTTAAAACTCGTTCGGAGTACGTCACTAGCAAACGGCTGATTGCGGTATAGTGTTAGTCTGACTCATGACAGGTAAACTCTTTGTTCGCCGATAGGCAGCAGCGTTGGAGGTAGAAGTGTGCCCTGCGATCCCCAACCCGCATGTTCAATATATTCCCCCTCCTTTTTAGGGGAGGCCTTGCAGTGGACTGGTATACCAGTTGCCTATTTATAGGCGGGTGTTGTTGATGCAATGAGCTGTATTGTACAAAAATCTTCGATAATAATATAAAGAGAATTAAAGGTAGTGAATATTTCCACATCCACATCAGCCTATATCAGTCCACTGCTGGACATAGGCCTCCCCTAATAAAGGGGGATATACCCATAATCCCCACGCTGGACATGCGGGTTGAGGATCGCAGGGCACAGCTTCTCGCACCACCGACGCTGCTGCCCGTCAGTGGCCAGGGGATTTAGCTGTGCCGATGTAGGCTGTGTTATGCCGCAATCAGCCGGCCGCCAGAGCCCCGTTCGTTGTTTAGCAGGGTGCACCACGTGCAGGTGGGGTTGGCTTGGGTTCCGAAGATAGGGATTGGAACCCTGTACACCCCAGTGAATATTTGTGAATATTTACAGAAGTGTAGTTTATAGAAGTGTGTAGTCACTTTCCACAGACTAGCCAAGATTTTCGAGAATGACGTCACTTGCACCGGTGGCAGGCACAATATGCGGGTTCAAGACCTGTGTTCCGAAAATTTTTGATAGTATTTTCAAATTGGTTCCGAATGCTATCTCACTACTATTAATATTATTAATGCGAAAGTTTGTGATGGATGTTTGGATGGATGAATGTTTGTTACTCTTACACGCAAAAAAATACTAAACGGATTTGTATGAAACTTGGAATAAACACAGTTTGTGACCTTGATTAAAACATAGGCTACTTTTTTTCCTGGTACCACGCGAGCGAAGCCGCAGGCGGAAGTAGTCACACTCACACTATAACACTAATATTATAAATGCGAAAGTTTGTGAGTATGTATGTTTGTATGGATGAATGTTTGTTACTCTTTCACGCGAAAACTACTGAACGGATTTGGATGAAACTTAGAATATAATTTAATTCTTTATTGCACTTTTACAGAGATAATAGTACAATGGGTGGACTTAATGCTAGTAAGCATTTTCTGCCAGTCAACCATGATAGGTAAAAAATTGTGGTTGGCGTGCATGAACTTATCCAAAAAGAACAACAAAAGAGAAAATTATACATAAAAAAACAAACAACTAACTTACCAAACAAATCTCCTTAAAAATAAATTTATATATAAATATAAGCCAAGCAGAGTTTCTTGCCAATATTTCTCTGTTTGGTCACGTTACGAATTGGTGGTAAATTAAAAAAAAAATGACGTTTCAAAGTGTACTATACAGTTCCTACTGAATAAATGAATTTTGACTTGACTTGACTTGACTTATATATATACATATACACACAATATACATAGTTTATGACCTGGATTAACAAAAAGGCTACTTTTACTGGTACCACGCAAGCGAAGCCGCGTGGATGCTAGTTAAGCTTAAAAATGTTGTATTTTCAGATGGCGTGGTCCGACACAACGTACGTCGGTTGCGCTATATCACAGTACCAAGAGGACGGCTGGAACAAATTCTTCGTCGTTTGCAACTATGGCCCTGCGTAAGTATTTAATCAGTCTACTTAACATATACTCGTACAAAACTTTTTAAATGGAACTACCTACATAATGATCTCGAGGCTCGATTAAGCTGCGTGACAAAATTATGTATGATGTGCTTGTTGAAATAAATGTTATGACAGTTCCGTGCCTATATATATATGGAAATTTAATGTATGTCAGAAAACATATTAATTTGTTCAGTCTACTTATCATATACAAAACTTTTTAAATGGAACTACATAATGATCTCGAGGCTCCCTGCGTGACAAAATTATTTATGATTTGCTGGTTGAAATAAATGTTATGATGACAGTTCCGTGCCTATATATATATGAAAATTTAATGTATGTCAGAAAACATATTAATTTGTTCAGTCTACTTATCATATAAAAAACTTTTTAAATGGAACTACATAATGATCTCGAGGCTCAATTAACCTGCGTGACAAAATTATGTATGATGTGCTGGTTGAAATCAATGTTATGACAGTTCCGTGCCAATATATATATGAAAATGTAATGTATGTACGAAACATATTAATTTGTTAAACAAAAATAGCGACAATCATAATGTTAACACTAGAAATAAATGTAAACTTGCTATTCCTACTGTAAGGCTCCATAAAGTTAGTCAATCATTTCAAGGGCAAAACGTTCTTTAACGAAATCCCAAATGACGTGATTATACTTTATCTGTAAATAAATTCAAAAATGTTGTTAAACGTAACCTCTGTAATAAACCTTATTATAAAATTTCTGATTATTTAGATGACAAAAAAGCTTGGGATGAAACTGACTCCAACTCCCTCAAAACCAATGTAATAGTTAAGAAAAAAATATTGTAAAACGAAAATTAAAAAAATATAAGCCTAGCAGGTTTTCTTGCCAATTCTTCTCTGTTTGGTCGCGTTACGAATTGGTGTGAATGAAAAAAAAAACTATTCAAAGTTTACTTTAATGTTCGTACTGGATAATAGTAGATTGTTTTACAAGGGACTAAACCATCCCATTATATACGAGGTTGTTATACTCCCGAGCGTAGCGAGGGAGGATGACAAGACCGAGTTATAATGGGTGGTTTTGGCCCGAGTAAAACACTCTACTTTTCACTTCGATTGCGAGAAAATAAAACAATTCAAAATTAGACAATTTTCAGAAATTTTACTAAAAATTAATCAACCTTCATAAAACATCACCAAGACGGTTCTATTTTAAAAAAAAAAGATTGGCGGAGCACCAAAAAGTCGAGTTTTTATGTAAGAGAACGAATACTTTGTACGGGCTGATGATTTTAGACAAAAATTAAAAAGAAAAAATACTTTTTAGCCCGAGGTATTAAACTCGAGTTTTAGGCCCGCTAAGCTACATTATTATGATACACTTTTTGAGCAAGAGAAGTGAAAATAAATTTTCACTTTCACTTTTAATTCGGGTCTAGGTATTGTGACACAAAAACCTAAGATCTGAGTAATCTTACTTTAAATTATTATTTTCTTCAGCATTATCGAACTAGGGGAGCTGAGCGAGCCATTAAATCATACTAGTACCTAATGGTTGATCTACGAGTACAATACTATATTCAATGAAATAGAAAACGGCAACATTTTCTTTAAACACCTAGTTAATCGTAACACAAGGTGTAAAAAACGATGTCGGCGAGCGGAGCGAGCCGCTATTGTATCATAGACATAACTATCTAACTAAAAAGCCTACCTGTTGTGTTCTAAAATTTTTTTGCAGTATTAAATAATTTAATAATAATAATAAATGATAGTTCAAAATATTTAATAACGAGTTTACAATTAAATAAAGTTTCATTTTGTTCTAGTGGAAACTACGTTAGCCAAACTCCTTATAAGAGAGGAACGGCAAGTGGGTTCCTGGCCTGTGGAACCGATGACTGCAGTCGAATGTATGGAGACTCCTGTTAAATAACCTATTTAATCTCATTCATCTCAAATACTATCGATACGTAAATAAATAAAAATAAAATAAATAAAACTCTTATTTATTTAATATTTCAAATGGTACTTACCACTTTATACATCCATCCATTTTACAAACATAAAAAAAATACTGTTCGACGACCTCTGTGGAGCAGAGGACGAAAGCCCGCCTGAGACGCAGAAAGTTGCGGGTTCGATTCCCGCACCGAGACAAATTCTTGTATTATTTGTCTGTTTAAATAGGGTGGCGCAATAATGGCGACATTAAATTAACACACGGATAGGTGCTACTTGTCAGTAATCATACAAAATTAAATCCTAAAACTATAAAGTCCATTATTCGATTTTTTTTCAAACTTACATCACAAATAAGGTAAGAAAATTTGAATAATGCTGTGTACCATACACGTACATACGTTGTATGTTACATACGTGTGTACCATATACGACGTTGGCAATGGTAAGTAGCCCTTACTTGCATGCTTCAAATTTTCTTACCGTATTTGTTATTTAGTTTGTTAACAAAATAAAATGTTGAATAATGGACTTTACATCTCTCATGTTCGGTAAGTAGGTTCTTATTACCTCCAAATGGGGCTTGTAGGTGACTAATTAGCGCTCTAGGGTAATAATGTAGCTAGAAGAGCCCTAGGGCGGTAAGTAATTTAAAAAAAACACTTCTTTCTTTCAAAAAGTTCGCATACATCTAACCATCATTTGGCAATAGACATCATGCATTCAGCCCAATGACCAAAGAGGTCGCTTTGCTATTCAGCCTTGTCTTCGTGTGAGTATAATAGTCATCAATTTTAAATAATCGAACGGCGAAGCTCAATTTCGTTCTTGAAAGAAAAAAATAAAAATGTTTTATTCGTGTAATGCCGTTTTTTTTCTACTTACCTTACAATCGAGATGTAAAGCAGAATAGTTAGCTTGGGTGTAAGCTAATTTTATCTCGGGCTGCAATTGATGCCTTACAGCCCTTGGCTACTAATCTACTATTAGTTTTAGGATTTAATTTTTTATGATTATTGGCAAGTAGCGCGACCCGTGTTTTCATTTAATTTCGCCATTACAGCGCCACCTTGTTTAATGTGTTTTATCAACCATGTGGTTCCCATAATACAAGCTCTGCTTAGTTTGGGGTTACATGATGCTTTGTGATAGTATCTAGCGTTATTTATTTATTAACCAGAGGGCCATACGCGAGTTGGCGAGGGACAGAAGCTTTTTGTGTATGATTACTATATTTACGTGGAATAAGAAACGTATTGTAAAAACAATTTTAATAATTCAAGGAAACAAAACATTTATTATAGTCATTATCCTTGCTTATTTCCTATAGACAACATTTTTTTTATGCCTAATCTACATAATTATTTTAGTAGGACAGGATTAAAAAATAGATACTTGAGTACCTAGATAAAGTAACCCGTGTTATACCAAAAATCTTGTTCTTAATCTATATGATAACGTTCTAAATGATAAACCGAAATTGGTATGTGATTATGATAATTATAATTACCACCAAATCAAATGTGAAGTGAGTGTTTGTTAATAATGGTGAGTAGTTTTTCCATTTTTATAGTTTTTAAGTTTTTAGAACATTAGATCTCACTGCTGTTCACCACCTTATCAAAAATGTGAAGTGAGTGTTTGATACAATGGTAAGTAGTTCTTTTCAATTTTTGTAGTTTTTTGTGTTTATTTAGAATATTAGATCTTACGCTGAATTCGGATGCAGTTCAGTCATTGAGTTCAGTAGCTAAAAATTTTAACCGACTTTAAGACAAAAGGAGATGGTTCTCAATTCATTGAGTGTATTTTTCTTTGAATGTCTAAATCTCCATAGAAAACATAACCTACCTAAATCTCGTAGTGTGTGTGACATAAAATTATGACTAGGTTTCGCCCGTGGCTCTGCTCACTTGATACTCGAGTGAAAACTTCTAGATGTAAACTATCCAAATTTATTCCAAATTCGTTCAGCCGATAAGGAATGTAGAGAGGACAAACATGCAAGTTGAGATCAGTTGACTGTATGCAAAATGACCGTTTATGATATTTTTTCTACGATAGTTATGATAACAGTAATATTACATTTAATTACAGGCACATGAGGTTTAACACCTTCATGCCTCAAGTTGATGGACGCAGGGTGTTGCATCGTAGAGCACGTTCTAAACATGCGTGACTTACGAAGCAATACTCTGTTATGGGTAATGGATACCACTTAACATGAGGTGGTCCATGTGCTTGTCCTATCTTCAGATAACTATTATAACAAGTATTTATTTAAAAAAAAAACCCGATTGCATAGACAGGATGTTTTTAGTACTTAGTCAGTTTAGTAGTCTTTTTAAATTGAAAATGGCTTCTGACAGTCGCCAGATTGGATTTTTTAAAATTTTAAATAGCCTTGTGATCTAGAAAAATCCAACGACACCTCATTAGTCAAAATCCGTCCAGCCGTTTGGGCTACAGCGACCGACAAATAATATTACAAACATACATACACTCTAAAAACATAACCTGACTGAAGAGGACTTCAGGCGGGTAAAAAAACAATGAAGATAGTTAGGTATTTGACTTAGGTGTCATCATCATCATCATCCACAGCCCGACTTCACCCACTGCTGGGTATAGGCTTCCCTTTGTATGTGCCAATCCCCACGGTTCAAAGCTCGTCTCATCCAGTTTCGGCTCACGATTGATGCAACATCGTCCGCCCTTCTAGCTGCTGGACGACCGACGTTTCTGTATCCGGTTCTTGGACGCCATTCAGTTATCGCCTTACTCCACTTGTTATCACCTCGCTTTAGGTGCCTTAGGTGGTTAGGCCTTAGGACTTGTGTAACTTTTTGAAAATCTATTACAAAACATTTGTGAAATTGCAAGTAACTGTCTACTGAGCGTAAAACATTTGCTGTCTTCACTTCTTTATTAAATGGCTTCTGGGATAGTTTCCACAATTTTGCCAGTATCAAGTATGTTCATAATAATATAAGGCAACGTAGTACGGTTTAGATGTACAGTCGTCCAGTCTTGAGTCAGGTCCTGTTTTCTGCTATAGCCATGGCGAATAAGTATTAACAAAAAATGATCGGCGCACAATTTTTTTCAACACATAATTCCCGTTCAATCTTCTTTTATTCCATTTCACTAATACTTGTATCTTATAACTAACGTATAACGGTTATAATACCATGACTAATAAACGACATACATTAGAAAAACACTAGAAAATAAAATTTAATAAAAATGACCACCGTCGTTCAAGATGAAAAAAATGGTGTCATTTGCTGTCTTATTCCAAAACGAAGACTAAAGATAGTCTAGGTTTGAAACTGGGATTTTGTATACAGAATGATAGATTTAAAACTATCTTTAATCTTCGTTTTGGAATAAGACAGTTGATGTTTCGTACCAAGTTTCCTCGATACAGGCTTAGCCTGGTGAGGAAACAGGTATTTCACAAGAATCGTATTAACACGTTAAGATTAAACAATTGTAAACATAATTAAATTGCATTATGTTATTAATGATGTATGTTTTATGTTTAAACATGTTATCCTTTCAGATACTCATATTGCTGCTAAGTTGTGCTTTGCCCTTATCATGGGCAGGGAAGGGCAGGTTAGTGGAGCCTCCATTGCGCGTGGATATGCCACCACCAGAGTCTAACGGCTCAAGTACACGAAACGTCTTCGATAGCTGGATGTCCATGCCTCTCGATCACTTTGATCCACAGAATACCGACACTTTCCTAATGGTTTGTTATCTTCATTATTGGCAGGACGAGGACGTGTTCGAAACATAGATACCTAGATAGATAGGAAAATCTTAATTGCACAAGATATAACAAGAAAATAATGCTTAATGTAATAGTATTTTGTTCCAGATAACCTTTGTGTAGTGTGGTGATAGATTGGTAGTGCTTACAAATTTTCTATGTGAAATAGTAGAACAATATAAAGTTAACTCTTAAAATAATTAGAGAACGAATAAATAGATAAATAAGTAAACAATAAATGAACTATACTAAAGATAAAAATAAACTTAAGTACATACATACAATGACAAAATCTCGTAAACATACATAAATTAAGTACTTAAAGGACATAGGACTATACCTAGAAGTTCAATTTATTAATTGACTATTTTGTAAAGACATAAAATGATTTTTTTGGATTTCAATATTCCTAAGGAGACAGAGCTACAAATATCCGCTGGAAGAGAATTCCACAGACGGATAGCAAACACAGTAAATGAAAGCCATTTAAAGTAAATGAAAATAAAGTTAAGAAAACATTTATGAGTCGGCAACCAGAAAAAAATGCAAACTCTTTGCGGCAACCAGGAAAAATAAATAGAAACACGTAAAATTACAAGTTCACAGTAAGAAAGCTGAAATGCTGGACACTATATGACACACCATCATGGAAGAATGCTGCTTAGCATAAGTTCGCCTATGTTTACCTACTACTTGTTTTATCTTGTGCAATAATGAGATTTTGATCTATCTGTAATAGATTTATCAAAGGCAGAGCTTTTATTATAGGAACCACATGACTAATATTAAGTAATAATCATATACATTTTCTTTGTAAATACATAAATATATACCTACTACGCATATAGAAAACACCCAGAGGCAAGAAAAAAAATTATAAATCCTAAACATCAATATTTTACTTACTTTAAATCTGTTTAATCGCAATTTTACACTGTTTCCTATTGAAAAAAATACATGATATTTGCCAAGATCCCTCACTCTCAACGTGAGATTTCACCTAATCTCACGTTGGAGGCAGGGTTTGATTCAAATAAATTTTAAATCGATAAGAAGATGTTTTCTACATTATGTTTCATAGATAGAAATATTTTCTGGTAAGTAAGTACCTAGGTATACTCTATAATAGAAAATTCCGAAATGTATTTTAGCGTTTCATGTACAATGAAGAGTTTTTTGGAGGACAAGGATCACCGATCTTCATATTAGTCGGAGGGGAGTGGGCAATCGTTCCAGGTTGGCTGCAAAGCGGGAACATGTACGAAATGGCAAGGGAGAACAGAGGATACCAGATATACACGGAGCATCGCTATTACGGACTCACGCTGCCTTTTAAGTGAGTAGAATACATTGCCAGCTTCCGCCTTCGCTTTGCTCGCGTCGTACACGAATAAAAAATATCCCATGTGTTTTATGAGACTAGCTTCCGCCCGCGCTTCGCTCACGTCGTACTCGAATTAAAAGTTGCATTTATATACGATTAGCTGATGTTCGCGGTTTCGCTCAAGTTAAAAGTTTTAGTTTATAAAAAAAGTATAATTATGTGTTATCTCTCGGGAATAGAACCTACTTTTTTCTCGATGTCCTTCTATGTATCCCTGACTACGTCTATGTGAAATTTCATCATGAACTGTTGTGTAATTCAGGCGTTATGTTGATACCTTATTAGCATTTACAATATAAGCCTTTTGTGTTACATTAAGTAAACGCTGAGGATGTGATTGATTTGTTGAGCATTAGAAAACGCGAAAATATTAAAAAACTATCTAGTTTATAAAGTTCAGTGCGAGCTTTTACCTATTTTTATCCCCGGACATAAAAATAGGGATGTTATATCTGTGGTATCGTAGGTTCTAAACGGATGAAATGATTTTGATTAAGTTTTTTTTAAAGATTGATCGACTTTATCAAGGGTTTTTTTTAACTATTCCAGAAAATCAGTTCATCTGTTTGAAGATCATCAGCTCTTTTCTTATTGATGAAGGGATGTAGGCAAACACATGTCTCAACGATTCGAAATTAAGCATACTGTTACTTTAATCATTTATTTTTGCAAGAACATGGTAAACTTGACTTGATGCTGCAGCATACCTTGAAATCTGCAGCATACCCAACTTTTTTTATATTGGATAGGCTTGCGTTTGACTACAACTTGCCTGATGTTAAGCGAAGATGCAGTCCTCCTCACAAACTTAAAGCAGAGGAATCGCGTTTGGGCTCATTGGAATTGTCTCGATGAATAGTACGTGATCAATCTGATAATGGAGTAGGAATGAGAAATGAGGCTTTTATGTCGTTAGTTGAGATTTATTACTGGCTTAATTAAAATAACTAAACATATCACAGCTAATGAGCTGAATATCTAATAAGCATAAGTAAAAAATGTTTACAACATTTCATGCATTCATTCATTCATGTCTAAAATAACGTTCTAATGCCTTCAGTTTGCCTTCAGCTTAGACATATAAGAAACTCTTTATGGAACTCGCGAACATAAACATTTTATGCCTTATTTCCACAGTGACTTCACAACGGAAAACCTCCGCTTCCTAAACGTAGACCAGGCGTTAGCCGACTTGGCCCATTTCATTGGTGAATTGAAGAAGACACCTCGCTACTCCGAAAGCAAAGTTATACTGTACGGAGGATCATATGCCGCTAATATGGTGCTATGGTTCAAGCAGCGCTACCCACACCTTGTTACTGGAACTGTAGCTTCTAGTGGACCAATAATGGGGAAAGTTGATTTTACCGGTGAGTTTACTAACCATTCTTAGGGGGCGTTTAATGCGAAGGAAATATAGCTACACACACATACTCACAAACGCGTGTGATGTGATTAGTGTGATGGTTCAAACAGCGTTATCCACACCTTGTTACTGGAACTGTTGCTTCCTGTGGCCCAATTATGGGGAAAGTAGATTTCACCGGTGAGTATTTTCCATTTTTCCATTCTTATGATGCGTATACAATGGGGTGTACGGGTTTCATTTCATATTCGGAAACCAAGCCAATCTCACCTGTCCGTGATGCACCCTGCTAACTTCTCTGGCGGCCGGCTGATTGCGGCAAAAAGCGGGTAAATCTGGCCGCCACGGGCAGTAGCGTCGACGGCGCGAGAAGGTGTATTCGCGATCACCAACCCGCATGCCCAGCGTGGAGATTAGGGACATATCCTCCTTATACGGGGATACCTATGTCCAACAGTGTACTGATATTGGCTGGTTTTGGTTGCGTTGGTCTACAATGCACCCTTCGGCGAAAGTTCATCATCACCATCTGTTCAATTAAGGCGACTATACATGTCAAACCTCCCTCTCGCTCGCACTTTTCAATATTTTTGAAGATATAAAATCACTGACTATAGTTATGCAAAATAGCAAACCTTCAAATTCTAGAGAATAACAATTCAAAGGTTCAGCAAGAATATCATTTTGATTCTATCAAGTTTTCTTACCAAAAAACTTGTACCAAAGTGATCAATTTTGGTACAATTTTTTTGTTTAGAAAACGTGTTGGGTTCAACTCGATATTCTTGCTGAACCTTTGTATTGTTATTTTCTAGGCCGTGAAGGTTTGCTATTTTGCAAAACTCAGTGATTTTAATTCTTAAAAAATCTTGAATAGTGCGAGCGAGAGGGAGGTTTGACATGTATCGTCACTAAGGCATATCCAACTGAAATGTCAAATATTTGTCTCTCCTTCACCCCAAAACTAATGAACGGATTGAGCTGAAATTTGCACAGAGGGCAGGCTATCAGGCAGAAAAGCTTCACGCGTTCTCGTTTTGCGTTCTACGCCATAGAATTCAAGTACGAATTCGCGTGGTACCGAACGCCTGCTGTGTGTGCATGTCTATGTAACGTAGTGAAACACAACGAGCGCAGAACGTGAACGCGTGAACGCTTTCTATCTGATAGAACCCATAGGTATGTGGCGTAATGTCATAGGCTACTTTTCATCCGGGTACTAGCGGGCGGAAGCTAGTATGAAATTAAAAACAAATACTCGATGCAAATCTTCCAAATTAGGCTTCTATTATAAGTTTAGCCAGAAGTCAAACATTTTAAAATAATTTAGATCTAAGTGTCTACCTTTATATAAGCCCTTCTTTTTAAGAGTCGAAACGTAGTAGGTATTTGGTGTCAAGGAGTTTAATAACTTTTTTATTATTATTATTAACAGCCTTCAGTGTCCCACCGCTGGGCGAAGGTCTCCCCCCATTCTCTCCATTCCTGTGCTAAGCACAGCATCCATTCGACACAGAATTTAGCGAGTGTCTGGGCACCACTCTGTAATTAACTTGGCCCACCTGTCTCCCGACATGCGGCAGACATGACCAGCCCAGTCCCATTTCAGCTTGACGGCTTTGGTTGCTACGTCGGTTAACTGTGTCCTAGAGCGTAGCTCGGTGTTGCGAATGCGGTCAAGTCTCTTAACTACTAGAATGCTACGCTCCATCGCACGTTCGCAAACCTTGAGCTTAAGCTTTTGGATGTAAGCATTGGATTAGAACTTATAAATGCCAATTACTTTTGTCCAGTCAGCGACAACCTACCTAGCTATACATACATAGGTATATACTATAGGTTAACTCCATATCAGTGTCACAAGAGGCAATCCTGAACTACCTAAAGAAATAAATAAAGCTGGACACTATACCTACCAGCATTATATAACCTCAAACTAACCAGACTCTTGTAGGTATTATGGGAAGGACATGACTGATATACCACGTAGTGGTAGAGCTCTTTGTGGAGGGCTCGTCCGGGGAAGTATTGCCACCATGAGTATTTCTGCCGTGAAGCAGCTGAGCTGTGTTTCGGTTTGAAGGGTGTGGGTCTGGGTGCCGGTGAAATTACAGGCACAAGAGGTTTATCATCTTCTTCCAAAAAAACGTGACTTACGATGCAATGCTTTATTATAGGTAATGGTTACCACTTAAAATCAGGTGGGCTATGTGTATCTTCAAATACCATAAAAGAACACATTATATATTTTTTCCTTGTAATAAGGGAATCTCATATGACTGATATGCAATTTTTGTAATACATAGGTACATATTATAAATAGAAAACACACAGACCTGAGACAAATATCTGTAAACAATGCAAACATTTATCCCTCTTCCTTCTTGTACCTTCGCTCGCTAAACCACAGAGGTTGTTAAGTATTAACTAAGTACATAATATTATTAGTAATTAAAGTAAATGTATAAAGGGTGATATCCTTTTGGTTTGACGACCTCTGTGGCGCAGTGGGCGAAGGTCCGCCTGGGACGCAGAAGGTTGCGGGTTTGATTCTCGCCGTGGGACAAATTTTTGCATGTCCTGCAGATATTTGGCTCAGTCCGGGTGTTTTCTATGATACGTATGTATTTACAAAAAAAAACATGTATGTAATATATCAATCATGTGGTTCTCATAGCACAAGCTCTGCTTAGTTTGGGGCTACATGATGCTGTGTGATAGTGTCCAGTATCATTATTTATTTATTTATTTATTATATTTTGCAGGATACTTGGAGGTAGTCCACGAGGCTTTCTTATCCGAAGGCGGTGAGGAATGCATATCTCACATCAGAAAGGGCATTGACGATACAATAGTCGCGATGAGGACTGAGGAGGGCCGACGTGCTCTCGAAAATGCATACAGGTACAGAAACAACTTGACCTAAAAATCTGCATATTGTATTGTATTGTATATTCATTTATTTCAGCCAGATATTAAAATAATCCATATCACACTCACAAAATTTTACTTGTATTCAAATTCCACAGTCAGTAAAATAATAATAAATAAGATTAGATAAATTACGTTACAAATTCAAATTTTTTTAATAAATTACTAAACTTACGATAATGCTTTTGTGTTTTATCAACAACGCACCATTATTGCTGTCGAGTCAACAATGTTTGCTGTCAAAAAACAGGTAGCAGATGGGACTTACAGGTTCGTTATAAGACATTAATATTGGATGGGTGACCATTTAGTGTCATTTCAATCTGAGCGCTGCCATGCTTCGAATTCATGTTAAGATGTTGGTCCCATTTTTTCAACCGTTCAGCCTTGTCGGAGACCTTTTGGCCTCCTAAAAATAGTACAACACTGGAGTAGAACTACTGTAGAATGATAAAATATTCACATTTGAATATACATTAACCTTAGACTCTCAAATAAATAGGATCAAATTATACTTTTCAGACTCTGCTCGCCCTTAGATTACGATGACCGGTTCACACTTGGCTATTTCTCCGGTTTGATCAGTTGGACGTTCTCCACATCCGTACAGCAAGCCTCACCGGGCAGCTTGTTGGCAGTTTGCAACAACTTCGCTTCCAATGCTTATGGTTAGTTTTGAATGGGATCCTCGAAAATATGGTCTACTTCCTCGGACGAGATGGGTCCTCGATATCAAACACTTGGCTCAGACTAGCAGATAATCGAGGCGAGTGAAAAAAGGCTTATGCATAGCCACACCAGCCTCCTGGACATAGGCCTCAACTAATAAAGGGGGATATTTATTAGCAGGCTTCAACGGGCAGCTTGTTGGCAGTTTGCAAAAACTTCGCTTCCAATGCTTATGGTTAGTTTTAAATGAGATCCTCGAAAATATGGTCTACTTCCTCAGACGAGATGGGTCCTCGATATCAAGCACTTAGCTCAGACTAGCAGATAATCATGGCGAGTGAAAAATGGCTTATGCATAGCCACACCTGCTGGACATAGGCCTCAACTAATAAAGGGGGATATATAATAGTCTATAGACATTAGACAATAGTTATTCCAGCAAGCTTCACCGGGCAGCTTGTTGGCAGTTTGCAACAACTTCGCTTCCAATGCTTATGGTTAGTTTTAAATAAGTTATTCTAGAAAATACGGTCTACAGAATAAGGGACATCCATCGGTGAGATCGGTCCTCGATATCAAGCACCTGGCTCAGATTAGCAGAGCATGGAGAAAAAGGCTTATGCATAGCCCACAGCCTTGGCATAGCGACACCAGCCTATATCAGTTTGCTGGACCTCCCCTAAAGGGGATATCCCCATAATCCCCACGCTGGGCATGCGGGTTGGGCACAACTCGCACCGCCGACGCTGCTGTCCGTCAGTGGCCAAGAGATTTAGCTGTGCTATGCCGCAATCAGCCGGCTGCCAGTTGGGGTTGGAACCCCGTACACCCCATATCAGGCACCTGGCTCAGACTAAAGAATCGAGGCGAGTGGAAAGAAGGCTTATGCATAACCACACCAGCTTATAAGTCCACTGCTGGACATAGGCCTCCTGATAAAGGGGGATATTTATTAGTCTATAGACAATAGTTATTGCACTTAGTTAGGTCGTTAATTAATAATGAAAATTGACCATAATACCCACCACTTCTCGCAACGCCGACGCTGCTGCCCGTCGGCGGCGATTTAGCTATGCCGGTGTTAGGCTACGCTATGCCGCTATCAGCGCGCCGCCAGAACCCTGTTTGTTAGTTAGCAGAGTGCACCACGGGCAGGTAAGGTTAGCTTGGGTTCCGAAGATGGGGGTTGGAACCCTTTACACCCCTTATGCATAGTACTGGGTGGAAAATGGTTGATGATAATAATAATAAGGTTGCTCTAGGCAGGTCTGGCAGTTCCGACAGAGTATTCCTCCCGAGAGACCTTCAATTTTTTGGTGACAGACAGACGGACAGTGTAGTCTTAGTAATAGGGTCCCGGGACCCTTTAGGTACGGAACCCTAATGCATAAATACTTAAATAATGCTGGAAACTATCACAAAGCATCATACGGCCCCAGGCTCAATAGAGACCTAGTGCGAGGGACAGAGCTAAGCCGAGGTACATTCTTTTCTTTATGCTTATCATAAGTACCTCCTGTGTTCGTACCTACTAAACTAAAGTAAAGTTATGTACCTACCAGATAAGTTTGTAAAAGTCTGAATAAATAATTTATTATTTATTAGATAACTAAATACATTTGCGCAATAGATATAAAATTAAATTAAATTAACTTGAAAACTAAACATAAGCATCGTCGACTTCAGCCTTGCCTATGCAAGCCTCGAGGTCAAGAGCTGGCCCATATTAAATAAAAAGCTGGAGCTTAGTTTGTTATTGGGAACCACGTGACTGGCATACTACGTAAATACTTCTTATTTTGTAAACACGTACCTACATATATTGAAAACACACGGACTCGAAGACAAACATTTGCAGAATACAAACATTTGTCTCCCATCGCGGCCGGAATCGAACCCTTAAGCTTCTACGCTCATACGAGCCTTCATCCACTATGCCAGTGGTCGTATTGCATAATTATAATAACTATATAAGACAATTTTATTTTTATTTTCAGGCAGCACACCTATGCAGCAAATAGGCGGCTATATCGCTGCGGTTCGTGGATTGGCAATTGATAGCTGCTGGACAATTAACTACGAGAGTTATGTGGCCATGTATTCGGATACAGCACCTACGATCTGTAAGTAATAATAATAAGCCAGTAAAATTCTTTTAGTTATTATTACCAAACCTTGGTCAAGCTTTGATAATTTGCCTTGGAGTAAGGCGTTCCAACTTGATGTTCCGGGACATCCCCCCTCCCTACTAAGAGAAAACGGTCACCACATTAATATCACAACATAGTAAGCCAACATCACCTGCTCGTGGTGATCTTGATAAATTACTAACGAGCATAGATTATCTGTCTAGGCTAACGAGGCTCTGGCGGCGCCGGCTGATTGCGGCATAGCGCAGCCTAACACTGGCACACCTAAATCCCCTGCCCGCCGACGTGCAGCAGCGTCGGCGGTGCGAGCTGTGCCCCGCGATCCCCAACCCACATGCCCAGCGTGGGGATTATGATCCCCTTCTTATAAGGCAGGACTATGTCTCGCATTAGACTGATAGCAAGAGAAAAATGGCTGGTGTTGTTCTTTGAAGAGATAAGCCAAGACTGCTTAGTTCTAATCAGTAATTTGGTTCCAGCGCGTGCTTGGTATTACCAGACTTGTACTGAATATGGTTACTACCAGACCGCACCGCGCATCGGAACTGCATTCGACGCATTGGAATGGCTCAGCGTGGAATTCTATGTGGACCTTTGCAAGAGGATCTTTGACGAACGGTAATAATAATAAGACGCAAGGGGCCAATATCAGCTTAGTCGTAGTATGCTGGAAACACAACTGAGCTGCAGGTCGCGTAGCGGCATGTCTGAGGCCCGCAGTCAACGTGTTAATCCAGGTCACAAACTATGTAGATTATTATATGTCTCATCCAAATCCGTTTAGTGGTCACCAAGTTGAGTGGGAACAAACATACTCACACACAAAAACGCTCACTTTTGATACTAGCAAGTATCTAATGTGAAAAAGTAGTGTTTATGAACTAATTCGAACTAATGTGGGTTCAAGGCTATGTAAGTAATAGTAGATTAGTCGCCAAGGGCTGTAAGGCATCAATTGCAGCCCGAGACATTTAGTAGTGACCTATAGTGCGAGGGTGCAATTGGTGCTTACACCCGAGCTAACTATTCTGCTTTACATCTCGATTGTGAGGTAAGTAGAAAAAAAACCGGCATTACAAGAATAAAACATTTTTTTTTTTCAAAAACGAAATTGAGCTTCGCCGGCTTTAAGATCACACATGCAGAGCCTATACAATATTAATATGTTAGACGTAGGTATATTTCTAAGTATCCTAGCTGATCCGTTGTCTGAGGCAGCTAGGTCACTTTATTCTATGGTGTATAATATTGTTAAGTGTAGTTGATAAAAGTATTACATTGAATGATGTAACAGGGCTGACATAGTTGCCATGCGACTCAAAGTCCTTTGTCAAATATAAGAATAAAAAAAAAAAAAAAAAGAGCTTCGCCGTTCGATATTTAAAATTGATAACTATTATACTCACACGAAGACAAGGCTGAATACCAAAGCGACCTCTTTGGTCATTGGGCTGAATGCATGATGTCTATTGCCAGTATGAATGATGGTTAGATGTATGCGAACTTTTTGAAAGAAAGAAGTGTTTTTTTTTTAATTACTTACCGCCCTAGGGCTTTTCTAGCTACATTATTACCCTAGAGCGCTAATTAGTCACCTACAAGCCCCATTTGGAGGTAATAAGAACCTACTTACCGAACATGAGAGATGTAAAGTATATGTAATTGGAACAAAACAGTGTACAATTAATCTTGTAGAAGCTCTTGAGCTAGTGTTAGCTAAAATAAATAAATTAAAATCATTTATTCAAAATTTCTTAAATTGGTAACATAAAAATATTAAAAGGTACAGAAAGCTATATGTCAGAAGTAAGTTCCTTCCTAAAATCTAGGGTACAACAACTAATTATTAGTATTTAGGCTACCCCGCACACGACCGACAATCGGTGACCGACTTTTTGTAGGAGGAAACTGATTGCCATACTACAACGCACACGTCCTACAAAAAGTCGGTCGTGGGCGGGGAGTCTAAAAAATAGAAAACCCCATTATCTAAATGGCGTGTAAATAATGTGCCAGTGTTTGTGTGTGTATGTGTGTGTGTGAAAGTGAGGGTGGGCCGTCCTGTCCCCCTGTCTCAAAACGAGTCTGTGTGAATGTATGTGGAAATTCTAACGTACCTGATAATTTTCCAGTTTTGACGAAAAGTTTGTGTACGACGCCGTAGAACGCGTCAACAATGTATTCGGTGCATTGGAACCGGACGTAAACAACACAATCAACATACACGGTGCCATCGACCCCTGGAAAGCTCTTGGCGTCTATGACAGAGACTTGAAGGCTTCATCGCCCACTTTCACTGTGCCTAGGTAAGTTAGCTCAGAGAATAAGCAAGCTGAAGTGGCAGTGGGCTGGCCATATCTGCCGAAGACCGATAAGCGTTGGGATAAACAAGTTCTTGAGTGGAGACCGCGGCTTGGCAAACGTGGACGTCATCCGGCCTGGGGAGTGACGATCTGCAAAAGGCTGCTGGCAGAAGCTGGATGCGTTGATCTCAAGACAGGGCGCAATGGCGCTCATTAGGGAAGGCCTATGTCCAGCAATGGACTGCTATAAGCTGACGATGATGATGATGATAGTTAAGTTATACAGAAATAATGCCGGACAATTTCATTTGAAATAAGATCATAATAGCACCGAGTAAACACGGCCTATGGACTGATGATGTAGACCACACCAACTTGACCAAATGGTGCTTTGAGCAAATGGACAAATTAAGTACTGTAAAAATAGGTACCCAAATAGCTATAGGAGTACCTATATTATTTGAAGAGTTCTCTCGATTTTTCTAGGATCCTATCACCAGATCCTGATCTGATGACAATAGGACTAAACGTGGAGTAGGGTATACTTCACATTCCCCAAACAAAAAAAATAATACAACCTAATTGAGAATGTTAAAAATAGGTAAAAGACTCAGATGCTCTCTTCTTTGGTTTATTTTTGGTGGTCTTGACACTTATTGATGTCCCAAACGGTAGGTAGTGTCACAAAAGATAAACCTTTGGTTCTGCCGGAAGAAATATTATGTAATCATAATAATATAATATTGTAGAATAGTTTTGCGACTAGAAGACCAAAACTTCTTACCCAGTTTTAGCTGCATATGAAAAAAAAAAAACCTATTATTGCTCGTGTAAATGAAACTTTATAAGAATGAGTAGGTACCTATTACCCCCACACGAAGTAGTATGAGTAGGTACCTATTACCCCCACACGAAGTAGTAATTTTATGTTATCACTAGGCACCAAAATCTCGACCTACTTCAAAAATAATTATTTCAGGTTAGATGTCAAGATAAATATGCAATTGCATAAGTCAATTACCGTATCCGTGAACCCCAATAAGACTTGAGCACAAGAAAAATAGGCTGTTATCACAACTGATAACTTGTTATTAAGATTCGAGAGTATTTAGCGAATCATTTTATAAACTAAATGATATCATGATATGATGAAATGTTATTGTTTTTGGATACTCAACATGTTTTTGTAAGTCCAATAATTAACATATCTATAGAAAACAAAATGTTATCATGCAATATGATGTAATATCGTTATATATTTTGCGCCAGAGACGGAATCACGTTTACGGCATTGATAAAGTTATTCGTTTGAAATGACATGTATACATGCTTACTTTATGGCTATTGTGTAGTGTCATAGAATAGAAAAGGGAACAGAATTTTCACTGCGCAAAAACGTTTAAACAAATAGGTGTACTTTAACAGCGACGCAATAAAGTTTTATTCAGCCCGAACCTAACATTTTATATTCACCTACACATTGTTTCCCTCTCTATACTCTTCGCTCCGTAGGTTTGTACGCGTCAGAGTACGAGCCCCGCCGATGTACTTATAGCTTCGTACCTAAAGTGCGGAGCGAGACTGGCCTGGTATAGTGTGTAAAAGTCCAGTACCTACTATTTATTAATTTATTGACGTCGTGTAGCTTCTATTTGGCTTTCCTTATTAGAGAAAAAGTTCACCGTCTATCAGCAACGCTTTTGAAATGATATATAATATCAAATTATTATTATTATTAAATATTATAGTACGGTTAGTGGGTCCTTTACTGTACTGTACTTTGTGTATGGTTATAATCTATCTTCTCCCTATCAAATGCTAAGGGTTATTAGGCAGCCTAATGCGTTTACCCTCTAACCCAAATTATTTGGTAGTTATTAGTTCAGATGGCAAATTAACCTGTTTATCTTAATTACATACTGAAATATATATTTATTTTGTTAACAGGGCTTCACATTGCTTCGATATGAGAGGTTGGGGAAGAAGTGACACAATTCAAATGACCAAAATACAACAAACAGCGCGAAGAATAGTCGCTTCATGGCTTTCAAACTAACTAAAAAATTACTTCGTAATGTACATAAGTAGATGACTAAAATAAATATGTATAAAGTTGCAGCCAAAGTTTTTTTTCTTTCATGCGAGGTGTTTATCTATAATAGGTTGTACACATAGCTGTAAGACCATTTTTCAGTGACACAATTATAACTTGGCAGACCTGAAGTTAGGTTTCGTAAGCATCGGGGCGAATTTAGTTCCTAAAAGTTCTATTACGCAGCCAAATAGCTAACTTTAGATCCGCCAGTTTATAATTGTGGCACTGCAAGATTCCTTGAAGTTGTTTTGTGTATTTACTATTGGTAGACCTTATAATACTAAATAAAACATTTTATTCCGGTATCCCGGCAGACATAATTTATTAGTTTGAAATTCCACAATCGATAATCCACAGAAGTTATTAGGAAACTTTTAACAGGTCGAAATTGAAACATTACAAAATATAATCACAAGTAGATACATACTCACTACGAAACCTACTCATATTTTAAAATCATTTCTAAGTCAGTGTGTAGGCAACGTATGCTATCTATTTCACTTATAAATCTATACACATTGCATCACAATAACTTTATTTAAGATATAAATGCACAGTACACTACTGCCCTGGATAGGTCGGTGTGTTTTCAAAATGGCTCTTTTCCACATTTTTCCTTTTCGGAAACACAACACAAACTGTATAGAGCGGGAGGTGACTGACAAATTGCCATATATTTATTTACATAGCTCAAATGAATGCAATGTACATTTACAGATATAAAACATCTTTGTACAGCACTGTTTGGAATTTCATTAAAATCCACCTCACCGCCTATACTATATTTGCAGTTAGCGAAAGGAAGGGAAACCAAAGTTTCTCTTGAATTCGCTGCACTGTGACGGCTCCAGGGAAGTAGTCAACTCTACCTATTTTGTCATAGCACTTATTTTTAGTTGAAAACATTCGAGATTGAAGGCAGTCCCTTGTTAAAAACATTATCAAATTGGATCATAATCATAAATACAAATTCAAATTATTATTGGAAATTAATCACTTAAAATACATTGCATTGACATTAAAAATAAGGCAGTGTAAAACTCATTATCAGAAATTCATTAGTATTGACATAAGTTTATCTACACTTAAACAATAGGACTGCCATTATAACCCCTGAACTTACTCAAATTCAGAAATGACGGCACCTTTTTATATCTACGGCTATTATCTAGTGAATACTTATACTATGAATCTCGCATATGCAACCAACTTTGGATCTTGTAGTTCCACAGACGAGGTTCGATTCACATTACATACGATACGTCTAAGAGTCGCTCATGGCTCGCTACAATGACACACGTAGAATAAGAGCTAACATACTGGTGGAATATTTACAATGTACTAGTTCAGGTCTGGAGTCATTCGATCACGAGTGGCTTGGGACTCTCCCATGGGAAGCCCTCCCGTCCGAAGTGGCCGTAGGTACTAGTCTTCTGGTAGATGGGCGCTCTGAGGTTCAGTTCCCTGTGTACAAAACATTTTGATGTCATCCAATGAGATTTAAAATATACTCAATTTTGAAGGACCTTTTTTTGTTAATTAACTGTTTTGAGTGATAAATATTTTAGTTTGCAAGACGTTTCTATTTATAACCAGTTGAGTAATTTCCAATAAAGTTACATTAAGAAAACCGGTCAAGTGCGAGTCGAACTCGCGCACGAAGGGTTCCGTACCATTTTATGGGAGCTCCACTTATTTATTATTTATTTAATTCTGTTTTTAGTATCTGTTGTTATAGCGGCCACAGAAATGAATCAAAAATGTCAACTGTCTAGCTATCACGGTTCATGAGATACAGCCTGGTGACAAACAGACGGACAGTGGAGTCGCACGCTCTCGCTACAAAGTAGCGGCTAGACGCAAAGTGCACACACGACAATTGCTTGTGACAGGTAGGTCTTGCTGTGAGTGCACCTGTTACCGAATCTCAATGAACATGGTTAAGTTTGATGCCGATGTTTTTTATTCGGATGTCTAAGAGAATTTACACGTCTGTCGACTCGATGCAGCGACAAGACGTACAATTTGCGTAGGATCTAAAAAACTGCGATGTGCTTGCAGCCAGTCAATTGGAATGGTACTGCTTGCAAATACTGAATGTGACTTAAAATATAAAGAATATGATCTGAAGTGTTTGTTTGTTGTTCATAACATGTTTCTCTCCTTCCTCTTTTAGCCCTCTCACGCACTAATTGTTAACCGCGGTGGCGGCTAGCCGCTTTAAAATATTAATATGCTACTAACTATGTTTATACTTGGTCTATTATAATAGGCTATTTTCTAAATCATATTTAATAGTATAGGTATAATCGAATTGTTTTTTAATATATAGTATAACTGATATAGATCTTAATTTGTTTTTGTATTATAAGCACCACCATTCAATTCTTTTAATTATATTCTTACCATTCTTGGTTGTCTGCTAAGAAATCGCTTTAAGCGATAAGACCGCCCATTGTACCTACATTATATCACTATTTCATTTCTCTGTTTTTGTAAATTTTTGGTTTTTAATTGGTGTTGTGTGCAATAAAGAGTTCATCTATCTATCTACGCAACCGCCTATGATTGTACGCACTTAACCGCCGCAAAATGTCAACACCGCGGGCTCTAAGTCAGCGGGCGCGGGGCGGCGGCGGCGCGGCGAAAGAATGGCGCATTTCAATACATAGATTTGCATTGGCGCGCCGCTCCCCGCGCTGCCGCCGCTGACTTCGTGACCGCGGCCTAAAGATTAGCCGCGCGGCTAGCCGCAACTGTGGTCAACCCCAAGTGCATAAGAGCACTTATACTCGGCCTATTAAAATGACTACGACTTTTTAGTACTCACTTGACAATTTTTCCCGGTCGCAGATCAAAGTTCTTCTGTACAATGGCAAGAAGTTGTTGTTGTGTCTTGTGTGAGGTGCCATAGTCGAATACAGTGATGGAAAGCGGCTCCGCTACACCGATGGCGTAAGCAACCTATGGAAGACATTTTAATAAAACTAAAGAATAAGTTTCTTATTCATATAAAAATGGCAATTTTCACGTTGCTTAGCAGTATGTGAAATATGCCGTTAATAAGAAGGGTTAACTTTTCCCTAGAAATCGCCACCACCTCGATTAGAACCTATATAATCCACCGCTGGACATAGGCCACTCCTATAAGGGGGGATATGCCCATAATCTCCACACTGGGTTTGGAGATCGCAGGGCACAGCTTCTCACACCAATGACGCTGCTGCCCATCGGCGGCCAAATCGGCAGGTGAAATTGACTTGGGTTTCAATGATGGGTAGGTTACACACTTTAAATACTAATAATTTTTGTATGAACTCTCAAGTTTGGACAGAAAAACGTCTGATATATTAGAATGAAATTTACCTGAACCATGCAGCGCCTGCAAAGGCCGGCTTTGACGAGCGACTTGGCGACCCAGCGAGCAGCGTACGCAGCTGAGCGGTCCACTTTAGTGAAATCTTTGCCAGAGAAGGCGCCACCGCCGTGGGCACCCCAACCGCCGTATGTGTCCACTATGATCTTACGGCCGGTCAGACCAGCGTCAGACTGAAGTAAAAATAATCATTTTAATAATCTACCATTCTCCTGAGTCGTGTTAGGAACTAGATACACATTTTTTTACGATTACGATCCGCCTGCTATGTCCCACTGCTGGCCAAAGGCCTCCTCACGAACCATTCATTCGTTTCAACATTCAGTGAAATTCTTCCCAGAAAATGTCGCCGCCGTTAGTTTCGCCCTTTTTACAATCACCATTTCTTATCCTACTAATATTATAAAGAAGAAAGTTTGTGAATAGTGTACATGTGAATTGCCTCTTTTTCACGCCAAATTTACAGAATAGATTGAACTGAGATTTTTCACATAATATGTAGTTCGTCCAAGAGTAACATATAGGCGACTCTTTATCCAAGTAGCTCGCGAGCATCGCGAGCTAAGCCGCGAGCGACAGCTATTTAATAATTCTAGAAAATCGAATAAGCACACAGGTAGGTGTCTTCTAATAAGCGCCATTGTGTCCTGTCCTTAGCTCGACGCATCAAGTTCATCACCATTTCTTATCCTACTAATATTATAAAGAAGAAAGTTTGTGAATAGTGTACATGTGAATTGCCTCTTTTTCACGCCAAATTTACAGAATAGATTGAACTGAGATTTTTCACATAATATGTAGTTCGTCCAAGAGTAACATATAGGCGACTCTTTATCCAAGTAGCTCGCGAGCATAGCGAGCGAAGCCGCGGGCGACAGCTATTTATTAATTCTAGAAAATCGAATAAGCACACAGGTAGGCGTCTTCTAATAAGCGCCATTGTGTCCTGTCCTTAGCTCGACGCATTAAGCTTGCCGTCGCATTGCCATCGAATTTCTTTACAAAACCAGTCGCACCCAGCATTCTGTCGCATGGCTACCGCAAATTTTTACAGTAAAATATATCTACTGAGCATGCAAACAGCGGAAATCGATCCGCACCATTTGCATCTTAGCTTATTTTGGCTACGCTCCTGTTCCACCACTGGAATGTTACTTTGAGAGAACACTAGCGAAAAAGTATCCGTATCGTAGACGTAAAATGTTGGCGAATAAAAAAAAATAATTTCAAATAACGCATTCGCCGTTACGATTACGATAAATCAAGTTCAAATATTCGTGATCGCTTGAATTTTAGATGAAAACTGTGTGGCGAAACGAAAATGTGTAAAGGGCAGAGAGTACATTACCTGAGGGCCACCAATGATGAAGTTTCCACACGGGTTGATGTGTATAACAGTTTTTTCGTCAATGTACTGAGCCGGGATAACTTCCTTGATCACCTTCTCTCTGATTTCATCACGTAGGGTTTCCAGTGTGATCTAGAAACAAGGAAAAATAAGCTTAGATCAGAAACCCTACTAAAGGTAAAGGCGAAAATTTGTGAAATGGGCCAAAACTACTAAACGAGATCAGGTTTTTATTACCGGCATATTATAAGTCTTTTTACCGGATGAAACTTTATTACCACGCGACGCGACCGAAGCCGTGAGAAAAAGCAAGTAATAAAAAGTATTCTCCTATGTTTGTACTTGGATTCGCAATAATAGTATTTTCTGAATTATTACATAGTATTACTTCCAGTGGACTAGTTTGGAGACACAGTGACATTGAAATTAGCGTGTTCATAAGTTGTGAAATATTCTTCATCATCGTCATCATCGGCCTATAGCAGTCCGCTGCTGGACATAAGGCCCTGTCTTGAGGGCTTACCACAGGTTTTTATAGTTTACGAAAACTTTTTTCGGTATCTTTCCATACATTTTCAGTACAGCGCCTCTAGGGAAACGTGCATGAACTACGAAAATGTATGGAAAGATACCGAAACTTTTAAAGTTTTCGAAAACTATCAAAACCTGTGGTAAGCCCTCTGAGCTAAGCCCTCTGAGCGGAATATTGTATCGCAGTAATTTTATACCCAGCGGCTGCCCGTTCTACAAACTTCTAATTTGATGACCCTACCCATCGCCATCTCATCTTACTAATAGTAATTCTGAGATGTTAATGCCCTGCTGGTTATGTCCTATCTAATGTTCAAGTCCCAATTCGCCACCACAAATAATAATGAACGCAATAGGTTTTCAATCGCTGCACTTCGTTAATTAAAAGCCCTAAACATTTTGAGAGATTTTAAGGTGTGATTAGTATCCATTGGCATAACAGATCACTACCAAGCCATAAGGCTTTCCGGTCTAAACACTGAATTTGATGACCACCCATTCCCACCTCGCTCCTCGCACCTCGTTACGTAAAACTACAGATTACGCCAACTATACTCCTATCCGATGCCAAGATTTCAAAAACACAAAAAACAGTAGATTTTCTCTCTGCGCTTCGTCAGCTTAAACATTGAACTATTAGTTACTTACAAATAATATGACCATCTTATCAACTAACATATTTCTCGAACTCGTTCTGTTAAAAATTATTGTATTCTATGATAAGGAAAAATGGAACTTGAAATCTTGTTGCCAGGGTTTCATAACAAGTATCATTTACGGAAGGAGAAACTGAAGATAAGAGCTGACCTCTTGTTCTTTGATTAAAATTCAGATCTTACGAATCAAGGCGAAACGACCAAATAGACTCATGGTACCAAACTACCTCGTCGGCCCATTGACCAAATAGACTCATGAGGTTTTATGTTCGATTCTCGTGTTTCAGGTTAGACGTTATTGTATCAAGGTGTATTAAAAGTTCCCTAGTGCAATGGCCAAATAGCGGTACTCTGAGGATTTGGGTAGGATGTTGTGATATCAAAGTGTATTCAATCGAAGTTCCTTAGAGCAGTGGCCAAATAGCGGTACACGTGAGGTTTTGTGTTCCATCCACGCATTTCGGGTAGGATGTTGTGGTATCAGGGTGTATTCAAAGTTCCTTAGTGCAACATCCAAATAGCGGTGCTCATGAGGTTTCGAGTTCGATCCCCGTGTTTCGGTTAGGATGTTGTGGTATCAAGGTGCATTCAAAGTTCCTTAGTGCAATGGGCGAATCACAGCACTCGTGAGGTTTTGTGTTCTATCCTCGCATTTTCGGTTAGGATGTTTCGGTATAGAGGGTGTACACCATCCAAATAGCGGTACTCATGAGGTTTCGGGTTCAATCCCCTTGTTTTGGGTAGGATGTTGTAATAGCAAAGTGTATTTGATTATTTGTAAGTTCCAGTACACAGATAAGGTTACAGTTTTTTTTTGTATATTCCTAGAATTTTATTTTGTCAAGGTTGTATGTTAATATTGTGATCAAGTTATCAGCTGTATAAAGTATGCTAATTCGAGACAATAAGAATAGTAGAATTATAGGCAAATTATGAAGCGTATTGTTTTACTGCAGCTGTTATCTTGTAAAATGTGTATCATCTCTTACGATTTTATCTTATTCTTATTTATTTTAAAGTAAGATTTCTTACACGTAGCTTTTTATTGGCCAAATTTCGAGCTTTCAGACTACAATCATAGCGTAAGTAAGGTAAATTAAAGGAATAATCCGTTTGCATGTATTTTAGATGATTTATACAGCGTCAATGGTAACTTTTTACGCCCTGAGTCTCTGACCATTGAGCCAGGGATATGTTAAAAAAACAATATTCAATTAATTGTAACTTTCAAAAAGTTTTATTCTTAAATACGTTGTTAATAAATAAATAATGCTGGACGTTATCACACAGCATCATGTAGCTCCAAACCAAGCAGAGCTTGTATTATGGGAACCACATGATTGATATACTACACATATACAGTTTTTTTTTTTAAATACTTACTTATCATACATAGAAAACACCCAGACCTGAGACAAATATCTGCAGAAAATGTAAACATTTGTCCCGCGGCGGGAATCGAACCAGCAACCTTCTGCGTCTCAGGCGGACCTTGGCCTACTGCGCCACAGAGGCCGGCTAGTCCTTTCCTTATAAAGATTATCCTTCAAAATCTTTACATTTTTGAGTTAATTTATATAACATCCTTGTTGTAAGCAACCTAACATTGTTAAGTTTATTATGTAAGTACAAAGATCGGATATAGATGACGAAAAACTGATAATATTTAACCTTAAAACCTCTTTTATCAGCTGCGTGTAACTAGTTATACGTAATGCAGACGGAAGTAGAGCATTTCAATACTTTTGTTATGTTAAATTTAATTTTCCATAGAAGATAACATTATGTGAACACTCTTCTAGCTATCTAAACATTTATTTATAGACGAAAATGAATCTTAAACTGGATCGATACTTGATCATGACTTATATTTTTATTTGAAAAGTGCCAAAAGATTAAATAATAAATTATTGGTTAAAACACTTTTAAAAACAAGCTTTTATTAAAAGCTCTTAAAAGAAAAAAATAAACTTTAAATTAAATCAAACCCATCAATTTTTAACATTACACAATTTATATGATATAAAAGCTTGTCGATAAATACATTATGCAAAATAGCAAACCTTCACGGCCTAGAAAATAACAATACCGTTTGTATTGTTTCAGCAATAATATAATATTGATTCTATCACGTTTTCTTACCAAAAACTTGCACGAATGTGATCAATTTTAGTGTAAATTTTTTGGTAGGAAAACGTGTTGGGTTCAACATTATATTCTTGCTGAACCTTTGTATTGTTATTTTCTAGGTCGTGAAGGTTTGCTATTTTGCATAACTACATTCAGTGATTTTATATCTTCAAAAATGTTGAATAGTGCGAGCGAGAGGGAGGTTTGATATATATAGTCGCCCTTATAGTCGCCTTAATGTCATTAGGACTTACGGCTTACACTGTGCGTTGAATGAAAAGTCAGTCAGTCAGTCTCAATACAGATTTAATTTACAAAATAGATAGTTATTTTATAATAACTGAAGAAGAACACATGAGGATAAATTTACAAGATTGCAAATTTGCAATGACGTAGTATTTCACGATTGTATTCATAACACGCAATTTATTATGATGACGAAATGTGATATTTGATTTAGCACGTGTACTGAAGCGTGAGAATAAAATTAACCTAGATTGAGTTAACAATACCTATTGTTGTACTTATAAAAATATACAACCGAATGGAGAACCTCCTTTTTTGAAGTCTGTTAAAAATTTAATCTATTATCACAGTGATCAAGTAATGGCCTGCGCAAACCGGGACGGCATGGCAAGGGATTTTAATTATTTACCAAAGGACATTCAAACCTATCGAAATAGAAAATTGATACAAATTCCTATCCTTTAAAATAATGCCGTAGCATCGAAAGGTATGTCACGGCATTATTTTAAAGCATAGGAATTCGTATCTTATTTCTATTTCGATAGGTTTTAATGTCCATTGGTACAAATTGAAATCCCTTGACATGCCGGAAACCTAGTAAAATCATTAAAACTTTCCTTTCAGCATTTATTTATTTATTTATATTTTATTTATTTTGACACACCAACAACAGTTACATATAACACTTATGAATATGGAATTAAGGTTTAAAATTCTAAGCACCTGTCACTTAAAGGTATGTGCAACATTCTTGAATAGGTAACTAAAAGCTTAATTATATTAAAATACTAACAGTGTAACAACGGAGTATAAAAAAGTTGTTATTATTATTACGGTTTCATCATCATCAGTCAATAGCACTATCACCAATATCACCACTGCTGGACATGGGCCTCCCCTAATGAGCGCCATTGCGATCTGTTTTCAGCTCGACGCATCCAGCTTATACCAGCAGCCTTTCGTAATGGTAACTCCACCTGGCCGTGGTTAGAAACTTCTAATTTTAGCTTTAATTATTTTAGTAATTTTACATAATTTAGTATAAACAGTTAAGTTATCCATTAGAAAAGTGTGGTTACGTTATTTTTTATCCTAGTGTTATTATATACCTATAGGTGACAGGTTATTTCAATGTTAAGCCTTAAAACTTCGTTTTATCATGAATTTATGTATCTGTTGCTAGTTTCGAAATACAATATAGTTCGAAGACTTTAAATTGATAAGAAATGGTAGAAAAATAGAGAAATTGTAGAAAAGTAGAATACTAATTTTTCGAATTTTGTGTAGAGTCAATTAAAAAGATAAACATTTAAATTTATTTTATGTATAATGCAAAATTTCTTTGTAGATAGTTACTACAAAATAACTGACAACTAATTAGGAACATTTATGAAACCATTGGAGGTTTAGGCCTGAAAAAATATCTTGGTGATCCCGTACTGAGTCCCAATTCGACGACCTATGTGGCCGAAGGCCCGCTCGAGACGCAGAAGGTTACAGGTTCGATTCCCGCTGCGGGAAAAGTTGGCATGTTCTGCAGATATTTGTCTCGGGTCTGGGTGTTTTCTATGTATGATATGTATGTATTTACAAAAAAACTTATATATGTAGTATATCAATCATGTGGTTCCCATAATACAAGCTCTGCTTAGTTTGGGGCTACATGATGCTGTGTGACCGTGTCCAGCATTATTTAAATCAGTTGACCACATCTGTATAGAACCTTAACGAAGTTGACGGACTAAAAGCACGACTTAGGCCGTAATTTGGTACGACTTGCATAGTTTAGGTATGGGGTATACTAGGAAATAATTTCCTAACATTCACTCCTTTAAGGGGTTCAGAGGGGAGAAACTACGCGGACCGAGTTACGGGCGTTCTACTTGTATTTCATAAAACTAACAAATTGATCACCTACGATTACCTAAATACACATCCTTCATTATTTTATGGTGAAAGGAATTCGGAAGCTTTTATTTTTTTTTCAACTTCACACTGTAATTTCCATTAAGTAGAAACGTACATATTCATTATAAGGTGACGAAGATTTTGGTGAACATTCTAATAGCTGTTTCATGTAGATATATTATAATTAACCGACATGGCTTTTCAGTCGTTAAGCCATGTCGGAGGCCTTCGGGCGGCCTAAAAACTCTAACACCAGAGTTGGTCACTAGCTCATACGAAGAAGACCTTCGTACTATTATTAAGACGAAAATTTGAAAAAATATGTGAATTCTTCCTTCACGCCAAAACTACTGAACCAATTGAGCTCTAGAAAAGGAATATCATATAGGATACCTACTTTCTATAATGGTACCACGCGAGCGAAGGCGCCGGCGGAAGGACAGTCAGTAATTTTTGTTAGCATATTTGGGTAGTCTAGGTCAAAACAAAGTTAGTTTATATTAGATTCTACTCTGTTTTGTGAACTTTAAAATAAAAATAAAATGCAATTGAATCCTTCCTTACCTTCTCAGAATGTTGAAGCGAGACGACAACAGTGTGAACTCTCTGCGGGACCGTAGCACCACCAGCGAAAACGTACTCGCATGTCACCTGGAAACAAATTGTAATAAAATATACGGGACTTTTAACACACCGTCAACGGCAAGCTTATCATAAATCATACATAACTTAGCGTGGTAGTCTGAAAGTCTCCATCTAAGTTGCCTGGAAAAGATCGCTGTAAGTGATAAGGTACAGCCATTGCACGTCTATATTTAATGCCTTTTTTTCAGATTAGTTAATAATTGTTTGGTGTTCAATAAGGACTCTATCTTCATATTATCTATGCCAGCAACGAATTTAGACCTCCCAATTCCTTTCTGCATGTCGTAATGGTGAAAGATTTGGCCAACAATATCTCCTTGTTTGCTCAGAAAGCATAACTGCGTATCACCAACCCCCCAATAGATTCTAAAATAATGTAACTTATCGATAAATTTAAAGAAGCTCTCCCTTCGAGCTGAGCGCAAGCGTCGATCTGAGTACAGGGCGCATATGGGAGGCCTATGTCCAGCTGTGGACTGGATATAGGCTGATGATGATGAACTGTCCCTTTCTTATAAGTGGAGATAAGAGATGAAGTGAATTTAAGTTATAACTAGTTTTAGCGATAAAGAACCCACAACGGTGATTTCAGCACTCTCGTCATTAACATACTGGTATTGTTTCTGAAAGAATCACTTTATCGTTACGTTATCTTTAGAGACGAAATTACTTGAAGTCAGTTATTTTTAACTTGATTTAGCTTGTGTTACTCAGAATCCCTATCAATGGCATTTATAAGCTGGAAAAGAAGTCATGTCCGTCTATGAGAGTTTACAGGACAATTATGAGTTAATTTGAGTCCTGCAACTCTAAAAACTGTATAGCGACAGAATAATGGTCAATTACCAAGTAATAGTCTCATTACTTGATCTTATGTGACCTTTCGATTGGCACTATTGAAATGCATGCTTCCTTTGTGATACAAAATATATTGTGATTCTGCATCAATTGAGCATTGTGTACTCGATCTATCAACTCGTAAATTGGATGTCTTACTTGACACCGGAGTCCGTTTATTACCATGTCGTCAACAGAAACACTTTAAACGCTGACAACGGTAGGATGAGTGCAATCGAACACCTCGGTTCAAATTCAAACATGAAAATACTATTATAGTCATAATTCGTCGTATTTAATGTTTGGTTTACTAACTAAAGTAAATAATTTTACTAAATTATTTTGTAATAGATGACAAGTTCAAACTAATTTGCTGCGCCCTGACAGGGTACATGAACTAACTAATTCATAATAATTCGAAAATTGGGCTCTGTGGCGCTTACTGGGAGAGGCCTATGTCCAGCAGTGGACTGATACAAGCTGAAGAAGATCTAAGCAACAAAAATCAATGTACCTGGTTACAATAAATATATGAATATTCGTCAGCAATTCTTTGACCTATGATATCCGAGATAGAGAACATTTTTTTCAGCTTTTAAAATCATCATAATTTTAGCTATTTTCGGCTTACTGTTGGTCTTTTTAATATCTAAATTGTTTCGGTCCATTCGGGTGCACACTTTTTTTTTGTTATATAATTCGTTACTGAAGTTATTGTTTTTTTAAGTGTAGGCATGTTCGTATAATAACGAATAGAACAGAATACTTATTTAGCCTTGGAATGAGTCAATAGATAAAACATTTGATACCTTTGTAATAATGCAATTAAAAATGTTTCGCGATACTGCTGGTTCATTGCTCTTTTCTCAAGGGTAAAACATAATAGGCTAGAACATAATTTAGTGTTTACTTACTAAAGATTTCTCATCATCATCGTCATTTCCAATAACTGTTTTATACTCTTTGTAATTAAACGAACTATATCTAAAAAAACAGTAACTATACAGATATTTCTCAAACATTATATTAAAGAACTGTTTTATACGCGTTGTAATTACAGGAATATGCACAGATACGAAAATGGCAATTGTCTACAATTCTGTCATCACATCACTAACAATTCTCAAATATTTTACGAGGTACAGTTTTGGATCCAAAATTTCAAACGTAATTTGCCGCCCCAAGGCATTATATATTATATGATGAATTATTTGCACTCATAAAAAATCCTTACTTCCGAACGGTAGGCTGACGAGGACATGTGCGGAAAAAATCAGATGGATGGTGGTCCTACAAGAACTCGCATTTGGCCATTTTATTAAAAAAAACTACAAAAACGGCATTTGAGGGAGGAGACTTATGACGGCCTCTGTGGCGCAGTGGGCGAAGGTCCGCCTGAGACGCAGAAGGTTGCGGGTTCGATGTTTGCATGTTCTGCAGAAATTTTTCTCGGGTCTGGGTGTTCTCTATGTATGATAAGTATGTATTTACAATAATACAATATACAATAATATTAATATAGTATAGTATATCAATCATGTGGTTCCCATAATACAAGCTCTGCTTAGTTTGGGGCTACATGATGCTGTGTGATTACGTCCAGCATTATTTATTTATTATTTATTTTATTTTATTATGACCAGCAGTGGATTTTGAAAAGCTGAAAAAAATGAATGTTTTATTTGCAAAAAAGTATGATATGGTTGTACAACGGTCTTAAGAATAAACATTGGTATCACACACCTTATTGAATAAAACGGCATGCAAAAACAACGATTTAAGAAAAATGATGATGATGATAATGATTAAAAAACGAAAGTATATAGCTCACCTGAGTTTTGGAATCAGGACGCGCCCACCAGAACTCGCCATTCCGCCTAAGCTCAGCTATCTTCTGGTTTAGTCTATGTGCAAGTACAACAGTCAAGGGCATGCACTCCTCAGTCTCGTCTGTCGCGTAGCCGAACATTAAACCCTGAAAGACATAACAAAATTGACAACCCTAGTAAAAATATACGATAAATAGTTGTGTAGCTGGCTAGCAACCAATATTGTGTAATTTGAACTTTATTTTGATTAGTTAGAGCTGGGAATGGTTTGGTAACATGACAACCTAGGGTGGTCACTGGTCAATCAATAATTTAAAAAAAAAAATATTGCTCAAATCAAGAAACACATTTAAGTTATTTAAGAACACATTAATTCTTGAAAGGTGGTCAGTAATTGAAATTAATACTTACTAGAGTTTGTAGTGTAATAGGGAAATCTTAACTCATCTAGAAGTTGGTAAAAATGCATGCATAAATTACTCATGCTATGTAATGAATTGTAAATTTACTCAATATTATGCAACCTATTTAAACATGAATATATTTTTTCTTAATTTACCTAAAATAAATAGGATACAATAAGTATGAGAATTGGGGATACCCCCCACCAGATGGACCGATGACATCGTCAAGATTGCAGGTAATCGGTGGATGGAGAGGGCTCAAGACCGTTCTTCGTGGAATTCCTTGGGGGAGACCTATGTTCAGCAGTGGACTTCTATAGGTTGTTGATGATGATGATGATGAAGTATGAGAATTACTTAGCAAAAGTTAAAGTTGTTATCTTTGAATAAAATAAAATACTTTGAATAAATTAAAACTTTCATGCTATATTATATGGTATGGATGTTGCATTGCTTATTATCCCATCACAATCATGAATTATTAACTAATAAAGCGCTAGATGCAGAGCTACTTGTTATCAGCATCAAACATTGTTGAATCAACAAAATGCAAGCTGTTGATTGGCCTACAATGTGCGTTGTTGGAAAATATGCAAAAAATACAGTAAACCCAGGTTAACCCTCAAGACTTCTTCGTATGGGCTAGTGAATAACTCAGGTTATCTGGGCTCCGAGATGGCTTAAAATTTAAAAATACTGGGACCAACATTTTAACATGCTTTCCAAAGCATGGAAGCACTATGTATGAATGACATACAAATCACTTTTGTCTGTATTTTTAGAGACCTCTGATGATCTGAGATGAAAGGCTCACCTGGTCACCAGCCCCAACTTCTTCGTCTATCCTGTTCTCATGCACCCCTGCTGCGATGTCTGGAGACTGTTGATCCAGTGCCAGCATCACCGAGCATGTCTTGTAATCAAACCCTGAGCGAACCCAACATGCCAACATTAGTTGAATGACACGAAGATGTAGTTTGATTTTAATCCCACTCGTTGACTCGACAATGACATTGTTGGTAAAGGAAAAGCCGGCTGAGATGCAAGAGGTTGTGAGTTTGGTCATTCAGCATAACAAGTTTGCACTATCTGCAGATAATTGTTCCTAGTCTGGCTCTTGCGATAGCAGTGTTCTCATGGATACCCATGGGAGACAACCCTAATGTAGGTCAGGTGACAGCCCCATTATAGGTCATGTGACAGCCCTAATGTAGGTCATGTGACAGCCCTTATGTAGGTCAAGTTACTGCTGGATGTTATGGTTAATGAATAGTCCATGTAAATAAACCTAGCAAATCAATGAAAATTTTATCACAGGGTTGTTGTTTTAAGAATGAGTCTCGTTCTGATCTTACTGAGATAAAGTCAAGGATATTCGGATGCATAAAATGTACAGGAAATAACTAAATCAATGTATGTGTACATAGGTCAGTCAATTTGAACTTAAGATAAGTAGTGTAGCTTGATGAACATCAATACATCATTTGAATTGTATGAATATTAATATTCCTTCTTTTCTGTTACATTTATTTTCTCACATTGAAATGTATAAATATTATGAAATAGGTACATATTTAAGATTTTGTTTATAGTTCAATCAATTAAGGTTTTAAGGATTAACTCAGTAAGATCAAAATTGAGGTTTTTTATTCGAGGTTTTTTATTGCTCTCCTGACATTTCCCAGTTTGTCATAGAATTGACATGCAACCATAAATTTATTTGATAGCCCATGTTTTTGTCGTGCGCAGGCCAAAATCGAATTTATACCTGATCTCCGGCCCCAATATCAATTTCCTCTCGGTCTTCATAGACCCCGTTTGCAATATCTGGGCTTTGCTCTTCGATAGCCACTAACAAGTTCAGTGTACGCCAATCAAAACCTAGTTTACAGAACAATGTTTAGTTTTACAATAATTTTGAATAGGTAGTTTGCCTAGATCTGTCTGGCTAGGCGCCAATACATTATATTCCTTCTAATATTCATTCAAGGCTTACCTTTGGATGAATCGTCATATCCAATATGTTTCACTGTCTCTCTAACAACTCTCTGGTAGTCCACATTGGCCTTTGAAGTTATTTCTCCACACAAAAGTACCATGCCAGTTTTGGTCACTGTTTCTGTAGATCAGACACTCAATATTAGCACTTTTTTACGAGCTATGCTGTGTGCACTTTTCAAATTCTTGTTTGATAATAACTTACCGCATGCTACTTTTGCATTTGGGTCTTGTCTCAAGTGTGCGTCCAAGATAGCATCGCTTATTTGATCACACATTTTGTCTGAAATAAAACATAGACGTGGAATTATTGTATTACAGAATTCCACTATAATCATCTCGTGATGATCATCATTGCGGGCCGGACCACGTGCAGTTTATTTTGACATGGTGAGCATGATCGATTGGCCGTCACCGTAAACCATGATGTAACAAAACATCAGCAGTCGTCAGAAACCATGTGTCATAACATGAAGCAAAGAACATGTTCGCGCGTTTCCAAAGGAAACCAATGTAAAAACACATAAAAATGAAAGGAAATCTATTCGATACAAATGTGCGCACATGTTCCAAGGCGGCCATTTTTCGTAGGTATCACACACAATTCCTGCTTCGGCGTTTGAAGGAAACTAACCTGGATGACCCTCGCCAACAGATTCAGACGTGAACAAAAACACTGATCCATCTTCCATATCATAGCTGTGTCCATTTGTTTTCGCGTATCCATTCATTTTTGAGGTCTCCGGCATTCTGAATTTAGAGTTAGCTCACAAAAATAACTCGATAGAGTCCCCCGAAATAACACTGTGGAAAAGAGGTTCGGCGCAAGACAGCACTGATATTTATAAGATTGGCGGGGCGCCACTGTGCACAAACGTCTATCCAATCGCGGTCCTTGCTGAAGAAGTATTCGAGCGTTTTTATTGGTCAAATTATTTGTTATGATTTTCCGACCTGCAACAGATAAAAAAACTAAACCCGCGTAATTTTAAGCCAAGTAAAAATGCAAGTCGAGGAAAACATTAAATTAAAAATTAATATCACATCAACTTGTCTCATATTTACTTTTAAAAAAAACCTAATACTATTAATTAGCAATGTGTGTTATCGCACTAACAAAAAAATTAACGTTTTCTATTCCTTTTAACAAACTCTCATACAAACACTGGCACAGAAGAGGCAAGCAATACTTACCCGTAAAAAGACAGAAGAATCTATTTGAAATAATGAAAAATACACTTATAATTTTAACTGTGCTAAGTATTTTGTAGGTATCGTAAAATACACTGCCACTTCACACTTCACCACAACTCGCTGTCGACTGAGACTGAGATAATTATTCTGAGATCAAGTTTATATACTTTGAACTTTGGATTAAAATCTTACTTCTCATGCAAATAATCACTACAGAGAATCATATTCGATTCGCGCACATTATCGCAAGTCCACGCCACGCATTATCGAACATAAGATATAAAATATTCTTATGTGAGCAATACGTACCTACCTACATAACAATAATATGAATATACTTAGTTAGACATTACTTTGCCTAATAAGTACCTGTACCTAATACTTTCTTATATTATTTTTTGAGATTGTAAAAATAAGTGAACTAATTATACATACATAAGGTACAACAACAACAACAACAGCCTATTCAGTCCACTGCTGGACATAGGCCTCCCCTATAAGAAGGGGGATATGCCCATAATCCCCACGCTGGGCATGCGGGTTGGGGATCGCAGGGCACAGCTTCTCGCACCGCCGACGCTGCTGCCCGTCGGCGGCCAGGAGATTTAGCTGTGCCGGTGTTAGGCTGCGCTATGCCACAATCAGCCGGTCGCCAGAGCCTCGTTTGTTAGTTAGCAAGGTGTACCACGTGCAGGTGAGGTTAGCTTGGGTTCCGGAGATGGGGGTTGGAACCCCTTATACCCCACATAAGGTACGCCGCGGGACAAATGTTTGCAGATATTTGTATCGGGTCTGGGTGTTTTCTATGTATGATATGAATGTATTTACAAAAAAAATATTTAAGTAATATATCAATCATGTCGATCCCATAATACATAGCTTTGCTTAGTTTGGGGCTGTATGATGCTGTGTGATTAATGTGCAGCCTTATTTATTTATTAAATATAAGTTTGCAGTAGGTATACTTGTAATTTTTACATACAAACCTATTTTAGTCATTATTTAATCCTTTAAAACTGGTTACTTTATGTATTAAGTAAGTACCTACCTACATTACATAGATTTTAGTATAAGTTTTCTACAAGAAAATTTGCAGTTTACTGTTGAATTACCGTCTGAAGGTCTATAATGGCCGGTTACTATAATATACCGTTACCGATTACGCCTCGTTTTCTCTTGAATAACTGTCAAAAATTAACAACGAGGCGTCGAAAATTTGACAGTTTTTCAGGGTTTTTTTTTTAAAATCGGTAACGGTATAATATAGAAACCGGCCGTAAGAAAGTACGTCCGTAGGTAGGTATAGATTATGGGACGGATTTCACGCACGGTTAACTGATCCCAAACTTGGCAGAGCTTGGTCTATAGGTACCACAGACTGATAAACATTCTTAGATACTTAGAAAACACCCAGACACAGAACAAACATTCATGTTCATCACGTAACATGACGAACCCTGTGGCGAAGATGGCGAAGGTCCACCTGGGACGCAGAAGGTTGCGGGTTCGATTCCCGCCGCGGGACAAATGTTTTGCATGTCCTGCAGATATTTGTCTCGGGTCTGGGTGTTTTCTATGTATGATATGCATTGATATATATTGTTACATGATATGTATGTCTAGAATGGAGACGTTGTGTGCAGAAGAAGGTGTATGCGTTTGAAGATGACAGGAGGCGAGAACTTGACATAAAACGAGACCAACTCAAATGTAAACCGCCTTCAAACATTATGTAAATAATATTTTAACGTGTGCTGTTGGCTTAAGAACATTCAAAGCCAAGATAGGATATCAGTCACTTAAGGGCAAAGCATCCAAGCACGTAGGACAAAACGTAAAAACCAGTCACCGAAGCCGAAAACGGCTAGGTTGATTGATTATAATATAATATGTATGTATTTACAAAAAAAATGTGTATTTATATCAATCATGTGGTTCCCATAATACAAGCTCTGCTTAGTTTGGGGGTACATGACCCGCAGCTCAGCAGGCCGAGTTACTGAGCTATGAGGCCAGTCGACGTCGAAATAAACGTCTAGGTACTTACTCATAAGTACGTAGTATGCATTCTGGATCGACAGCGGTACAAAAGTTTTTTAAGTATAAAAAATAAAAATGTTTAGGTACTCATGATGTTATTGAATGATTCAATATGAAAAAGTTTTCCTTTTTTAAGTACCCTGATACATTACAATTACATGAAGAGTCACCAATACAAGTAAACTTAAAAATGGTATTAGGTAAACTTTTATTTTAACGTCATGATTACGGGGATAAACTTTGAACTATCATTATTTTTTTCAACATTATACAAACGTGTGATGGTTTTATCTATTATGATTCCTTTATCTTAGGATGATGCAATTTTTGTTATTGAATAAAATACTTATTTATAAAAAATCTTTTTTTACCTGCTAATTAATACGCTAGCAAGTACATTCACTTCTTCCGTCAGATAGTATGGATCGCAATTATATTTTCTCTTTGAGTAAAGCACTGCTTAGACAACTGCTACTAGACTTGTGTATAACTCAAAAATGTACCATTGCCACCTGTTTTTCCACTTTATACTTTACGCACGGTGCAGTGGCGCCACTGAAAACCAGCGCTGCAGTAGCTTCCATGCTCCTGCAGCATATACTGTCGCGCTAGGCGGCAGAAAGAGGTATAGAAAGTTAAGGGCCTCCCAGAATAGAAGATTCTGGAAGACCAGTAGTCCTACCTAACAAGGGTAGTAGGTTTTAGGAAAATACATTAAAGGTTTAAACGGCAATATATTAATCGTATCCTAATACAAGGTTGCCTGAAGGGCTTAAACTAGGACTTATTGCTAAAGGTAGGCCGGAAGGGCCGGAAGGATAGGTCCTAACGAACGGAGTGCCTGAAGGGCTTAGGTTAAAAACTAGCTCGGATAAAGTGGAGGGGTTATGTAATAGGATCTACTGTCTCTTTAATAGGTTGTTCACGGACGGGTAGCAAATTCGCGCACTGAAGTTACGGTAAGTTATGAGTATTCTCCGACCAAACACTGGTACTGCCATGATAATTCCGTCGAGGTGACACGTGGCTGGCAGGCTGGCTCGGGTCCTCGCGGCGACGGGGCAGGAAGGCGGCAGGCAGTAGACAGCAGTGCGGGTCGGCGGCGAGAGTTTTTGTGTCACTAATTCTAGTATTAGATTTAAGCACTTTTTTTTTGTGAACTTATTGTATGACTCAAATATTCTTTTCACTTCTCTTGCTCAAAAAATGTATCATAGTAGTGTAGCTTAGCGGGCCTAAAACTCGAGTTTAATACCTCGGGCTAAAAAGTATTTTTTTCTTTTTAACTTTTGTCTAAAATCATCAGCCCGTACAAAGCATTTGTTCTCTTACATAAAAACTAGACTTCTTGGTGCTCCGTCAATCTTTTTTTTTGATAGAACCGTCTTGGTGATGTTTTATGAAGGTTGATTAATTTTTGATAAAATTTTTGAAAATTGTCTAATTTTTAATTGTTTTATTTTCTCGCAATCGAAGTGAAAAGTAGAGTGTTTTACTCGGGCCAAAACCACCCATTATAACTCGGTCTTGTCATCCTCCCTCGCTACGCTCAGGAGTATAACAACCTCGTATATAATGGGATGGTTTAGTCCCTTGTAAAACAATCTACTATTTCTTATCTTTATTATCTATATACCCATTTTCAGTTTACTTACTGACATATGTCAGAAAAGAGACTCATCTTAAATCACTAATTTCAATATAATTACTTAGCAATTTGGATCTATGTACCTAGAGGTTATCGGCGTCTAGTTTATCAATACATGATACTTTATCTTTAATAAGGGGCACGAGCTGCTTCTAACCATAGAGTTAAATACAGTGAAAGAGGTCTACATATATATTTTATTATTTATATCTATGTAGGATATAAAAAAAATACTGAAAACGTTACTTATTGATATTTTACCTTTTTAATGTTGAAAGAGACATAGGTTTGCCAGTGCCGTGTAAATGTACGGAATCGAAATCCTAATTTAAATTTTAAGTTCTTGTACAGAGTCAACGAGCTACGACGTAGCATTGCGCGCGTTTATGTCTTTTGTAGGGAATAGAGCGGCGCTTGTAGGACGTTTCGTCAGTGTAAGGGCTAAGGATTGTTTGTTTCCAGCCTTACATGTAGAAGATGCTATGATGATTGATACTCGTAGTTTCACTTACACAGCACCAACGTATCACTGATAGTTCACAGAGTTTTAGCCAGTTAGTTCTTCTTCTTCATATGAGCTAATGGCCAACTCTGGTGTTGGAGTTTTTAGGCGAAAGCCTCCGACATGGCTTGACGACTGTAAAGCCGGGACCAAACTCTTAACGTACCTTTCGAAGCACGGAAGCGCTCATATCTAATTGCCACTAAACGATCACCCATCCAAGTAGTGACTAGTTGGATCGTTGATTAACTAAGGTGCTAAGAACACCAAAGTGAGCTACCACCAGTTAGTTTATAAGGATAGTTTATTCAGGTCTAAAACTACGAAAAACTTACCGTGGATTTCTATCGGTGATGAATGAAAATTGTCCAGAACTATAGGTGCCGGGTAAGCTACCCTTCAGTTTAGTCGGCCTTGGAAAGACAATACGTGTTAGGCTCGTGTGCAGCAACATATTTTTTGCCATTTTTGCTTTGTTTTTATTACTTCTGTGTGGGTACGGTTAACAATTACAGTAGTCTATTGGTATATAGACCTAAGCCGCGGCTATCCTCATGATTCTTCACTTTGAATCATGTGGTACTGCACATACATTTTTCAAAAGAAAAATTGATTCTAATAATGTACCAACCTAATCAGGAATAATAAATATAAGGCGGGTATTTCATCACCTCAAGGGCCGGCAGCGCATCAGTATTGCCTCTGGTAATGCTGGTGTCCCTGGGCGGCGGTGACTACCTCCCATCAGGTAGCCCGCATGTTCGTCTGCCAGCATTGGAATAAAAAATAAAAAAATATATAAAGAATATCGCAAAAATAAGTATAAAGGCGAGCTTCTTTTTAAGAGTTTTCTCCCAGAAAACTATTGCACCTGTAGTTCTTAGAATTATCTTGGAAAGTTGAATGTACTGTCCATGTGTTGCTATTGTTTTTATCTTAGGCGTTATTTCCACCCAGCCAGTAGTGTAGTCAATGGTCTATTAGTGTAGTGTATTTGAAAAAATAGTAGGTACCTACGTCTGGTAGTTAAGACGTACTTAATATTTAATACGTAAATAAGAAGATTACCCGCGGTTTCGGACCTTCATGCTTTGGTAAGTATTTATGGTGGCAACTTCCTCCAACCACATTACAGTGCTGCATAAGCACAGCACATATCTACGCTCACGCAGGGTCACAGGGATTTGGCGGACGTTGCGTCTGGACTCGGTAGATTATAGCGACTGGAGCGTCAGTCTGTATCAAATCTGACATTAACATCTAAAACATTAAATACTTTTAATTCAAGTAATTTTCGTGTTTATAAAGGCTTTTCACGGTTTCCCGTATAACTAGCGGCACGTAAGTTTAGCGCTGAACGAAACTTCAGCGCATGTGTCCCTCGCTCTCTCTCGCCTCTAGCTCCCTTGATACCTACTTTTTACATTTGTGCAATAACGGTTAGCGTTAGAGTTTCGTGCCGCTACTTGTACAAGTCTAAGTAATACTTTAAATAAATTCGAAGCGACATTATGAAGAAAATAGTCGAATGTAAATAGATAGGTAAGTAGGTACTTATTAAAAGTGTTATAATTTTTGGATAGATTTTCGTAGAGACTTTGAAGAATATTTCGTACTAAATGTAGCAGGTTCGATACTTAGAACTAAATAAATAATATAATGCTATCTATCACACAGTAACAAAATATGCACTGTGGTAAAGATAGGTGTACCTCATGAGTCAATACATAGACTAAATAAAAAATTTAAAGTAAAAATTGCTATGTAATGAGTTTAAGTATATTCAATAAAATTCCTCAAGACATTCAAGCTGTGTGCTGTGTGCCCAACCCGCGTGCCCTGCGTGAGGATTATGGACATATCCCCCATTTATTTGGGGAGGCCTATGTCCAGCAGTGGACTGCTATAGGCTGATGATGATGATGATGATGATGATATATACATATATCCATTGTGGAACGACAGTACAATTTTGTACCTACTCTCTGAAGATTTATATTTGAGAATGTTTTATTTTCTATGTAGAATATATATGTCCTTTGAAACATTTTTTTTTATTTTACTTGTAAAAATCCGCAACTTCCGAGGATAGTTTGAATTTCGAAATAGTAAATTATTTTTGTGTGTGTGGTCTCCTCTTTATATAAATTTTCATACAAAGGCGTTCCAAATTCAAATCACATTAGCTCCCAAGGACTACTTTCATATTTTTCCATAGGGAGGGGAATCCCTCGGGAGGTGATGAGTTACTTTCTGCGAAGTTTGAATGACCTGTAATGTGACATTTTCGATCACATTACAGGTCATGCAAACTTTACAGGTGGAGTGAAAATAAACAGAGTTTCTTACCTTTAATACTTTAGTTATTACCTACCAATTCTTCTCTGTTATTGGTGTAAACTCAAAAAAAAAAAACGATGTATAGAAGGAATACTGGTTATAGCGTTTGAGTTTAAACTATAAAAACACTCAGACCCTAAAAAAATCCTTATTTGAAGATCATTAAAACATAAGTTTCTCAGCGGGAGTCAAACCTGTGCATCTCAGGCGTGCCTTCGCCCACTGCGCCACAGAGGTCGTCGACTGAAATGCCGATTTTAGGTACTTTACTAACTTAAGAAAACAAACGACAAAATAGTAGGTACCTATTATTTCCTGCCTCTATCTTAAGATAGAGGCAGGAAATAATAGGAGATAACTCATATAGAAATATATAATATATAGATATAGGAGATAAATAATAGAGTTAACTCTAAAAAACAAACGACGAAATAATAGGTAACTACCTACTTACCTATTAATTCGTGACTCTATCTGGCGCATTATATCGAGTTAGTACAAAGCTGTTGTCCAAAGGTAATGTTGTGCTATCAAGAATAAGTCTTGAAGTAGGTATTCTATCTAGATGTACCCATAGATAGGGATTACACATTTTAGCACTAAATATACCTATTACATTTTTCACGAAGATATTATTTCTTTAAATCACTTCGTTATTAATTGGTTATTAAAAAAATCTATGATAACAATTTTATACCGATAAGATTATGGTTTAAAATCAGTGCCAATAATCAGGACCTTTAGATAACTGCTTTTTTGTCATGCTAAATTTCTTAGATAAAGCAATACTTATAGAACACTCAGTTAGTGTAGACATCTTGTGTACCTAGATTTGATTGTGGTCGAAGATAATTTGTAAACACGGTGTTGTTTAGTACATACGACGTCTGCTATTCTAAATACCTACCTCTGTTCGACAATGCTACAATACAATTGACAAAAGCTGTTGTAGCATAAACACGTACGGGAATTTGAGCGGATCTAAATAATCAATACGAATTTCAGCCGCAGTTACGGTGATAATGATAATGATTGGCTAATTTCCATCAATTAATTATGTTTTATGATGTGTCTGTGCAAGAGTGAAATTAAAACATGCTTATGGATTACACACTATGTTTTCTGACGTGTGTATGTGTTCTTTTTGGAACAAAGGTAAGTTTTATCCATACCCTTTTCTGCCGTGAAGCAGATGTGCTGTTTCGGTTTGAAGGGTGTCGGTGCCTGTGAAATTACAGACACAAGAAGCTTTTAAAAGTTAATGCCTCAAGTTGATGGACGCAGGACGTTGTATCATAGGGTGACACATGACCTTAGATACAATGCTTTGTAATAGGTACCTAATGGTTACCACTTAACATCAGGTGGGCCATGATGAACAGGTAGGTCATGTGCTCGTTCCATCTTCAGGTACCATGAAAAAACCATCTGAGCCATTAGGGCACCTTTTAACAGTTTTCAGACATTCGGGCCTCTAGCTCATACTTAGAAGAAGTACCCTAGCTGAGTGAAATTTTATTTGGCTAGAGAGAAGGCTAGAAAAATAAAAAAATGGCGACCCAGAAGTGGATAATGCAAGATAAGATAATGATGATGACATGCTATGGCAATGAATGATCAAACAAAAGTTCTTTTAGATTTTAGGGTTTTTAATTTTACTTTGAACTTACAATTGTCAAAACTAATAAACGTATTATTATTTATTAGAAAAACATAATTGTGGCGAATTTACACATACTTTGTTTGGTGACAAATTTATGTTGTAGCAAATGTACAATATTGATACCTTTCGGAAGGATGCATGTAAACAATTCTTAAAAGAATCAGCAGATCGTAACATCATTTTGTCAAACCCGCAATCAGAGGAGATTAAATACCTGGTTAAGCTGTACCAAATTAAGATTAAGACACAATCTAACTGAAGTGAGTATTACGTGAGTAAATACCTAATGTATTGACTCATGTAATACCTATTTCTTTTTTCTTCTTGTTACTAATTTTATGATTCTCTTATTTTTAATTACATAATAATTTTAAGTATATTTACCAGGGCGGCATAATCGCATTGTGATTAAGCTCTTAAATAAAGAAAAAAAAATTTACCCTTTGAGAACACGTCAATATTGCATATAAGAAAGAATTGAAAACTATTCATACATGACTCTGGCTGAAGTTCCAAAGAAACTTTCTGTATTGCAGAATTATAGAAACTTAAGAACCGCTATTTTTAAGAAATTGTAAGGTTACTCAACAGGTACATATGTTGGTTTATGTTCCGATTCATATATTATTGTGATTTCATATACATTGTGGTATTATTTTACAAAAATATTAGCTTAAATACTCAGATATATGACGGAGTGGGAAGTGGGATGGCTACACCTCCATTTTGGTGATGTAAGTACCTACTTACTCACAACTAAAGATGCGGTCACCACTGTCAAGTGTTGTACCTAGTAGGGTAGCGGTGAATCTCCCAACCAAATAAATCGGTTGTGTCCTGAAATGTTCTAAACCATCACTATAACAATTATATCAAGGACAAAGTTCATCAAAATCGGTTATGCTATGGCTGCTTCGCAAGCATTTGAACAAATAGGTAACTTTACAATATAGTATCTCGATGCTTTACTCGCCAGTTTCAATAAAATTCGAAAAGTTGTAGAAGAATTTAATGTTTTGACCTTCGTGACTAGATTTATCTCCTTTCTCCTCCTTTTATCAACTTATTATTAATTCAAATTCACTCTGTTTAATGCTGTTTGTTGTTTTGAACAGACTTCAAAAAGGAGGAGGTTCTCAATTCGTCTGAACCTTTTTTCGACTTTTTTTTTATGTATGTTCACCGATATCTCCTTCAATTGTAAACTGATTTTCAAAATTCTTTTTTTGTTTAAAAGAGTACAAAAACTTTAAAGCTGTTAAATGTTATTCCTGAGGGATTGGTACTTTTCCCGGAAAACTCAAAAAACCTCATCCTCACTTGTAATTTTCGCTCTATGATTACCAAGATCTCCGTCAATTGTGAACCGATTTTCAAACTTCTTTAGGGCAAGAAGTAAGAAGTGATTTATATGAAGTCGGTTTTTTTTAAAGTCCTACTTGTTGTTGTTTTAATGCTATTTTCTGTAGGTGGAAGCGTATTTCAATGACTTTGAGCTGCTGAACGCGGATTCAGAGGAATGGCATCAGCGCGACCCCCGTGTTGCGATCCGCAACGACTTGGAGAGAAGCAACCTGGGCTGCGAGCGACCCAATATCTACATTTGCGAGGTAACTGCAAGCAAATTCTAAAATTTAGGAATATAAACAACTTTTTATAGTTGATTGACTCAGGCGTTACTTTGCGGAAATCCATTATATTACATCATACAATATATTCAATATATAATATATTTAGAACAAATTCCGCTTACCTTCTCTGACTCGTCACAAAAACCCAACAGAAATTCAACAATGTTTCGCCTTCCCCGTAATGTAATCGACTTGCTGTTCCCCTTGTTGCTTCGCCAAGTGCCAAGCAGAAACTATATTTTTTCTTTCTTTTTGGCGCTAGAAATAATAAATGCTTGGTTAATTTTAACCCGTGATATATTGATGTCAATTCTGTAGCACATTTTCCTAAACTAAACTTAATTTGACATTCCTAAAAGTGATACTATCCCTTTCTTATGGGTCAAAATGACAAGGATAGCTATAACTTTAAAGCTGTTAAATTAACTTAGTTTTAGTAAAGTGAGCAACTGAATCGATAGCAATAACTTACGCTTTTCGCTGCCACGCCGGTTCACTGGCAATTGATACATTGACATTGCATGGTTCGCAGTTGGTCTAAATAATACATGCTAAGTATTAAGTGTTCGAAATTTCTACAGCAACTTTCTTTCTTCATCTATCTTATGCGCTCAGTACTATTTGACGGCATAGATGGTAGGGTAGAGCAATCAAATTCTTGTTTATCAGTCATATTCAGTGAGCCTTTTTTAGGAGCCCCCTGACCTCATCCAATCACAAACAACAAAGACCTGCAACTACCGCAACACGCGCTACCACGAGCAGATCTTCAAATGGGTGGCGGGGCGAGGATGTCTGCTCTACACTCCTGACTTTCTCTACGTGGCTGGCTACAACAGCATCAACCTTACAGCCGCCTGCCTCTACGACGGGATGTTCGCGCCCTGTTTGGAGATCGTTAGTTGCTTCCAGACTTGTAAGAATACTTGTAAGAGAACACTGACTCCGTTTGCTATCACCCTTAAATCAGTGAATGGAGACTCAATATGATCATCGAGGAATGGAGGCCTATGTTAAGCATACAAATACTGGTTGATGATGAATAAAGAGTTCCTACAGCATAAAAACAACTAGAAAATATTTTTAAATGTTCATTTGTGTGAGATCTTCGAACAGATCTGTTGATAAAAAGGGCTGATACGAGTCAACCAGCTCAAAGACTCCGCTGTTATTTACAACATAAAAAATAATAATTGTTAATTGTACACAGAAACAATATCTACTAATTATGTGTTACTAAAAATATGTACAGAGGCGAGCTTAACCCTTTAAGGAGTTTTACTCCCAGCAAACCTTTGAGTGGGATGCCATAGCATATAATAGGAAGAAAAACTGTACCTACAACAGACAAATAAGTATAAGTTGGTAGTTATAAACGTATTCTGTGGTTTAACAATGCATCATAAAATTGTATGTAATTTATGTACCTAATCGCACTTGTAACTAAAAACATGATAATTTAACTTTTATGATGTAGATGCTGAAAGATAAACGATTAATGACCTTTTTGGTTAATTTAATAGTTCATCGTCATCATCATCCGCAGCCCGAATTCACCCACTGCTGCGTATATGCCTCCCTTTGCTCCTTCCACTTGCCAGAATCCTGCGCTAGCCTGATCCACTTTTTCTTCTTCTTCGTATGAGCTATTGACCTCTGGTGTTAGGGTTTTAAGGTCGCCCGAAGGCCTCCGACGTGGCTTAACGACTGAAAAGCCTGGACCAACATCTTAACGTGCCTTCCGAAGCACGGAAATATAAATGTCACTAAACGCCTGATCCACTGGCGGCCCACGACGCTGAATCTGTCAATTCATAGTTAATTAGTATTCAATTAGTAATTAATATAGGCTAAAGAAGACGGGACCTGCGGCTGCTACCCGTACGATCCTAGTTTTGAGGAGGTGGCAAACGCAGTCAGAGAAGCCACAGTCCCGGCAGCCCATGGTCGATGGGAGAGATGCTATTACACAGCTTGCGAATGCTGCAGCCATCATATGAACGCAAATGTAACAGGTACGAAGAAAGAAGAAATAAATAAACAGCTTCATCATCATTATCTGCCTATAGTACCACTGGACTGGATATATGACTCCCTAATGAGCCTAATGAGCGAAGAAGAGAGAAAAAGAAGTTGGATGCGCCGTCCTGAGTTCGGCGCATCCAACTTCTACCAGCAGATCTACTTCACAGATCGTCACTCCACCTGGCGGGAGGGCTTCTGTTTAATTGGCATTAAATAGTAAAGTACAGTAGGTGGACAAATTATTAGGGACTCGTATTTATGTAATTTATAGATTATAATATGTATATGGTTGGTTGGTTTCCTGATGATAATGAATACATTTTTATACAGAAGTGTTACTGCATTTTTAGCTGAAAAAAATGTCTCGGATTTGCCTTGGCCAGGAAATTCACCAGACATGAATCCCATAGAAAACATGTGGGAACTCATCAAACGGGCGATTGCGAAAGAAGTGATTACCACCAAACAGCAGTTGATTGAAACTCTCATCAGAGAATGGCATCACAACTCCAAATTCAAGGAAAGTGCAAAAACATGTATATTGCCGCAAAGGGTGGCATCACTAAATATTAAAATTTATTCTAGTAATTTTTACCAATATTAATAATACTCTTACGAATAATTTAAAACAGTTTTGTATAATTTTTGTGTAGTTTCTGTGATCCTAATAGAATACAGATACAAATTAAATATATAAGAGACCCACAACTTATCGTTTGTTACAGAAAACCAATCAAACTAGAAAATACAAAAATCTCAATACTGTCCCTAATAATTTTGCCACCTACTGTAGTTGTTGTAAATTAATTTATGAAACTAGCTCTTGTCAGTGTAGCGATTCAATTCCCTGCATTTGGCTCTTTCCATTGCGGTCCATTCCACCGGCTGGTACACTTACAATTATCTTAGAGCTTCTAAATTTTTAAAGTGTCAGCGGTACAGTAGCGCACGTCTTCTTCTTCTTCGTATGAGCTAGTGACCAACTCTAGTGTCAGAGTTTTTAGGCCGCCCGAAGGCCTCCGACATGGCTTAACAACTGAAAAGCCGGGACCAACATCTTAACGTGCCTTCCGAAGCACGGAAGCGCTCAACTAAATGTCACTAAACGGTCACCCATCCAAGTAATGACCGGGCGGAGTGTTGCTTAACCAAGGTGATCTGCTAAGAACACGGAGGTTAACCACACCACGACCGCTTCAGCTGATACGTAGCGCATGATACCTCAAAATGCTAAAGAACATTAAAAGTTATGGTACCTTTTCATCAGGTAGGCCGCTTATTTGCCACATTTGTGGTATTAAAAACTGAGCCATCGCAGAAGGCCTGGAAGATTTGAAATATCTTGTACAGAAAATACTTTGAACCCACCACCTACAGCGCAGGAAGTTTAAACAACCGTCACTACTAACTTACCCTCAATCATAAACTCAAACTCGGTTAGGTTAGAAATAAATAGGTCAAGCGAACCTTGGCAGCGTAAACACCTATTCCATCAACTGGTCTACCCCGCATAAGATGTTTTACATCAAAAAAAATTTCAACGTACCAGTACACAAAAGGCATACACAAAGGGCTTTAAACCCTTCCGGAGCACTGGAGCACAATGGTTTTGATTTTTTATGCCATAGTGACTTGTTTACCAACCCTTTCGCAATCTCCTCGCAGCTTTACTTTTACCATTGCTGATTTTTGGAATAATAGCTAGAAGTAGCTTAGCGACGTATTTCCTATTATTGAGTCAGATTGCACTAGGATTGGTCGAAGCGTTTGCTAAACCTTATTAAAGAGGGACAAATACAAATCCGTTGTGACGGTTGTTATTAGTAACAAAATTGTAAGAACCCAGTCTGAATTGCAGCTTCAAACCACTGCGAAGCTACATTTGATGGTTGGACGTGCTGGCATGAAGCAGAAGCCAATACAATAGCAAACAATGTCTGTTCAGAGTTCGCATACTCCAATACAGGACCTTCCTGCCACCGTAAGTTTCTTCAGCCTAAAACTATTACAGGACATATGTCATAACATCTGCCTAAGTATTCAGTCCACTGCTGGACATATGCCTCTAAGAGGGGGATATGATCAAAATCCCCACGCTAGGCATGCAAATTGTGGATCGCAGGGAACAGTTGCTCGCACCACCGAAGCTACTGCCTGTACTGTCAGCGGCTAGGATTTAGCTGTACAGGTTAGGCTGTGCTATGCCGCAATCAATCGGCCGAGACTTAGCCGATTATAAAGCAGAGTGCACCACGGGCAGGTGAGGTTGATTTGGACAAAAAAGCTTAGTAGCTTAGTAGTATTTACTTTAGGGTGTACAGGGTTCCAACCCCTATCTTCGGAACCCAAGCCAACCCCACCTGCACGTGGTGCAGGCTAAACAACGAACGGGGCTCTGGCGGCCGGCTGATTGCGGCATAGCACAGCCTACATCGGCACAGCTAAATCCCCTGGCCACTGACGGGCAGCAGCGTCGGTGGTGCGAGAAGCTGTGCCCTGCGATCCTCAACCCGCATGCCCAGCGTGGGGATTATGGGTATATCCCCCTTTATTATGGGAGGCTATGTCCAGCAGTGGACTGATATAGGCTGATATGGATGGATGTGGATTTACTTTAGAATTTCAAAAGTTAATCGAGATCAATTTTTTATTTTGGGCGACTCCTGAGTGACTTTGCTTACAGATTATTATTTTCTTTCAGACTACAGTTCGAAAGAATGCTTTGGCAACAGTACATGGATGCAGCAAACAGATTACAGCAGTTGCAGCATCACACCTCGGCTGCTGCGTAGATATCGCTTCCACATCGCTGTGCTATCCTTTTCCATCGCATCGTGTCTTCCAGCTGTCTTTATCTTCTTTTTCTACAAAAGGCTGAGGGTGACGCGTGTGTCTTTACACAGGAACCTGCTGATAGCAATCATAGTGAGGAACATACTGGTTATAGTTAGCCGAAGTGAGGTAAGTAACTCTACTTTTCTCGTATGTATGAATAGCACAAGGCCAGCTTTGGCCGTCAATTCACGAAAGTTTGTTTTCCCCGATTAGCTAGATTAAATAAAATTTCATATATACCTAATTTAGGAAAGTTCAAGCTTCCGACCGCGGCTAAGCTCGCGTGAAAGTTAGTTTTCTATCCCTTGGGAAATTTTTTTTATCGAGGAAAGGTACCCTATGTCCTTTTCTGTACCCCTGACAACGTGTAAGCGAAATTTCAGGATGATCGGTTGAGCAGTTAGGGCGTGAAAGTGTAACAAACAAATAAATATACTCACGTTCCCGTTTATAATATTACGTAGGATATCAGTTTTACTTTAATCCAGGTCAGATATTACTTGTAGATATTTTATGTATTATGATATTTTATGTATAATATGTTTCATTATTGTAATCTGTCGATAATTCGCGAAACGGTCTACACTAGAAATAAAAATCTTTATAAATCCATGGTTTCGCTAAATGTACCTACTTTCTTAAATATAAAAATCTCGTGTCACAGTGTTTGTGGTCGCACTCCTTCGAAACAAGTCGACCGATTTTTATGTTTTTTTATGTATATTTGGTAGGTATGAGTATAATTCATACCACCAGGTTTCCCGTTCCTATCAAGATTATTTTCATATTATGTAGTTCTAGACCTGGAATCATCATCATCATCATCATCATCAGCCTATAGCAGTCCACTGCTGGACATAGGCCTCCCCTAATGAGCGCCATTGCGCCCTGTCCTGAGCTCGACCGACCTGGAATGCCACATAAATTTTATCAGAGTACACGCGAGCGAACCTGTGTGCCGAAGCAAGTGTTTAAATATATAAGAAATTATATGAATTATCAGCTTAATTGCCAATCTAAGTACTTACCTATTAGATAGAATTGTGAAAACTAGTTTCAAGGCGTTTAGATTTTGTTCAGAACTGATACGTCGGAACTGAGAACCATCCTTTTTAGAAGACGGTTTATAATACTAGGGTAAACTTTATGAAATGCATTGCTTGATTGGTGTTCTGCAGATTTATATCGACGAGCTTACCAATACAGGAGACACAGCGATGTCCACCCACAGCATAGCTTGCAGGGTGCTGGCCATTGCTGAGAAGTCGGCAGCTAACTTCGTGTTCGTTGCTATGCTAGTGGAAGGTGTCTACTTGCATAGAATGATTGTTGCTATATTTCGGACGAAGTTCAACATCAAGTGGCTGTATGGAATTGGGGTTGGTATGTGCTATAATGATTTTTTACTGAGTATTCTCAAACTTAGCTATAAATTTTAAATTTAATAAAAGTTACGGGATGTGATTGGAAGTATTTTTTGGATGTGTGGGGGAGTCCCACACCATACCAGTCTATATCAGTCCACTGCTGGACATAGACTTCCCCTGAGAAAGGGGGATATTACCATAATCCCTCGCTGGGCATGCGGGGCATCGCAGAGTACAGCTTCTCGCAATACCAACGCTGCTGCTCGTCGTGGCCAGGAGATTTAGCTATGGCGGTATTAGGCTGTGCTATTCCGCAGGCATAGCAGGGTGCACCACGGGCAGGTGAGGTTGGCTTGAGTTCCGAAGAGGAGATAGAGGATTTATGTATTCTAGCAAATAAACATTTGAATCTTGAAACTTGATGGAACTCCTTACACCCCACCAGTTTCATACTCATCTTCATGATACTTGAAGATGGAACAAGCACATTTCCCTCCTGATGTTGAGTGGTAACCATGACCAATCACAAAGCATTGCAACATAGATCACGTTTTTTGAAACATGCTCTACGATGCAACGCCCTGCGTCCCCCAACTTGAGGCATGATGATGATAAGCCTCTTGCCTGTAATTTCACAGGCACCCACACCCTTTGAACCGAAACACAGCACAGCTGCTTTACGGTAGAAATAGGCAGATAGGCAATAGAAATAGTGTACTAATAATAGTGTACCCCAGACGAGTCCTTCACAAAGAATTCTACTACTAAAATTATACTTATTTTGTTTTGTACAGTTATAGCGCTCATCCCCGTAGCAGTGTGGGCGACAGTGATGGGTATCCATAACGACCATTCGTGTTGGATAGTGTACACGGTGGATAACGTGCAATGGGCACTAGACGCGCCTCGAATAACCATTCTCCTTGTTAATACGGCACTTTTCCTGGACGTACTAAGAGTTCTACTAACGAAGCTACGGAACAGCGAGAATGCTAGTCAGCTGTAAGTGTACACTTTAAAACGAAATCACACTAATAATTAAATAAATAATAAAATATACATAACAGACCGTATGGGCGTCATACAGAACAGACGTGTTGCTCATTATTTTTAATTATTAAAATCCAGTTACATTCCAATTCACGCCTTCAACTATTCGAGATAAGTGCCATAATTGTAATTAACAACTGTGTGGTTGTTGCGACGTTTACTCCAGTGTCTCAAGCCATCGACGAGGTAACAATTCTTCACCCCCTACCGCGAATAAGAGACAAGCTCTTATTTTCTTGTTCACTCACTGCGGGCATACCTATACAGATATGAGTGAAACATGTTCGCCTACTGGAAGTGGCCTCGGCGTCGGGCGCAGTGACTCGCAGCCCAATTTCTTTTGAGTAACAATAGCCTGCTATCAGAATTATCTGATTTTAACAAAGTTACTAAACGTAACAAGCGAAAACAAACCGACGATACTGAAATAGTTTTATCAGAAGTATCCGAGATGCGCAAGCAAATAACAGAAATGATGTCAATGTTAACAGCTCTAACTACAAACCAAAAAGAGTCTATGGATAACATATCAAAAGATATAACGTCAATTAAAGAAGATTTGAAAAATATTAAATCTGTGACTAACAACCTTGCTAATGAACAACTATCAATGAAATCAGACATAGCAAATCTGTCCAATATAGTAAAAGTACGGAAAATAAAGTTACTGCTCTGGAATCTAAGGTACAACATCTGAAAACCTCTCATGCGTCCACATCAGCTGAAGATATTATGATGGAAATAAGCGACAGGGAAATGCGCAACAAAAATATAATTATTACCGGAATTCCTGAGCCAGCATTGAAAAAACCTGAGGATAGAATAATTCATGACAAGGCCGAGGTAATAAGAATAACTCAATTAATTGAAGCTGATTGCCCTGAGCCAGCCAAAATCTATCGCCTCGGAAAATATAGTCCCAGTAAGGCTCGCCATATGAAGGTCTGTTTCAAGACACAAGAGACCGCGAAAACCATATTACGCCACAGAGACAACCTCAAAAATGACAGTATTAAAATATTTTCTGATCAAACACCTAAGCAAAAGGAATATATGAAAAATATGAAGGAAGAAGTTAAGCGCCGTACTGAGAGTGGTGAAGGCAATCTCACTATAAAGTTTATCAGAGGAGTGCCTCGAATTGTAGCATCCCAGTCAAAAAACTACAACCAATAGTGAATACGGACAATGATGACACAATTAAGAATACTAATGTAACATACCAAGCAGTAGACAGCTATGATAAAATAATAACTAGTAAAAAAACTATCAAATTCCTTTATGCAAATGTACGCAGCATAGTGAAACCAGGAAAATTTGACGAACTAAAATGCGTCATAGATTCTCTTAAAGTCCTTATACATATTATAATCTTAACCGAAACGTGGATCAAGTCTGAAGAGGAAGGAAAAAGATATCAATTACCTGGATACACTCACTACTTCAATTTTCGACCCAACTCGAAGGGAGGTGGCGTCTCAATTTTTGCACACAATAATATAAAACATGGTTTAATTCACGAACAATACCAAAATGGCAATCACTATCTCTGGGTCCACATAGAAACAATTTCGCTAGATATTGGTGCAATTTATAGAAAACCAGAATCTACAAACGTCAAACAGTTTCTCGATACTATGACAGAACAGCTAAATTATAGAAAAAGAGGCTTAGTGTTTGGAGACTTCAATTTTAATATACTCAACCCAGAAAATAAGACTGTACTGTACAAAGAAGCCTTAGAAGAGAGTGGATACGAGATTTTGAATAAGATTGAAGAAAAATACAGTACGCGGGATACTACTACAACTAAAACAACATTAGACCACGTTTGCACCAACTTAAAAGAACATGATTTCCATTTTGCTAACATTGATACTCCAATTTCTGACCACAAGCAAATATATGTTGAAGTAAAGAAATATCAAGTTAAACCCCTTATGAGAAAAAAATACACAGCAATAGATTATGACAAGTTATATAAAGCAGTAGAAGAATTCGATGCAGAAAATAAAGATGCTTTGTATAATTTATTAGAAGAAAAAATATTAAAAGGTATTGAAAAAACTAAAACTACAAAAACTAAAATTCTAAACCCACCAAGACAAGAATGGATTAATAGAACAATAATAGAAGACATAAATGAAAGAAATCAATTATGGACTGAATATAAACGTAACCCAAAAGACAAAACAAAAGAGGAAATGTTTGCTAAGAAAAGAAATGAAGTCTCAGAAAATATACAAAAAACCAAAAGCAAATACTATCTAAAGGCGTTCGAAGATTGCAAGAAAAAACCAACCAAGATGTGGACGCTTATTAACAATCTTTCGAATAATAAAGTAAAAGAAACCTCTAGTCCACGGAAACTACAAACAAACGCCGGCTGCATAACTGATAGACAAGAAATTTGCGAAACATTCAACAGCTACTTCTCTAAAATTGGTTCGATCCTAGCTGAGAATATATCTAAAACTAATCACAGTAACCTAATAAATATTGTAAGTAAAGATGTCACTATTCTTAAATACTCTAATTCAAATTTACTCATACTAGAAAAAGCAAACATAGATGAAATATCAAAAATAATTAATAATTTAAATTGCAACACTAGCACTGGACTTGATGGTGTAAACACTAAATCTATTAAATGTATAAAAAAATATATATTACATGAACTCACTAAATGTATTAATAAATGTCTAGAAAACGGAATGTTTCCTGATAGTCTGAAAGTGGCTAAAGTAGCCCCTATATTTAAATCGGGTGATAGATCGGACCATGGAAATTATCGTCCGATTTCTGTGTTACCGATATTATCAAAAGTTTAAGAAAAGGTTTTGTATAACAGACTAGAGAAGTATTTGAATTCCATAATTTTTTTGTATAAAAAGCAGTACGGTTTTAGGCCCAAGTCAAATACACTCTCGGCAACTATGGATTTAGTAACAAACATAAAACTTAAAATTGATAAAAACCAAATAGCACTTGGAGTGTTTATAGATCTGAAAAAAGCTTTTGACACGGTCAGCCATGATCTGCTGCTTAGTAAACTAAATGATATTGGTGTCACCGGTACTGCAAATGATATGTTCAGATCTTATCTTTCAAATAGACAGCAAGTAGTCAAAATCGATCAATCATTTAGCAGACCTGCTATTGTGACGCATGGTGTGCCACAGGGTTCTATTCTGGGACCCCTGCTATTCCTCATTTATATCAACAGTATCTATGAAATTGGACTTAAAGGCGACGTCACATTGTATGCGGATGATACTAGTTTATTTTATTTTGGAAGCTCCATAGATTCTATAATATCCGAGGCACAAAATGATCTAGACCTTGTCAATGGGTGGTTCCAGACAAATCTTCTGACTATAAACATTCAAAAAACTAACTTTATCTTATTTACTGCCAAAAACAAAATTATTTCGGACTCTACACCATTGACAATAAATAAAGTAGTTATAAATAGAGTTCATCAGGAAAAGTATCTCGGACTAATACTCGATAGCAAGTTAACTTGGAAACCGCACTTGCAAAAAAATTAAATCTAAAATAACTTCACTCACGGGTGCACTGCGTGGAATAGTTAAATGTCTTCCGCAACAAGTGCGTTATACAGTCTATAACTCGCTTGTAAAACCCCACATTGACTATCTGATAGAAGTGTGGGGTACAGCTGCTAAAACTAACATAGACTTACTGCAAACGGCACAAAATAAATTAATTAAACGATTATTTAACTACGACTTTCTCACACCATCAAAATTTTTGTATAAGAAAACTAAATTAATGAATGTATTTCAAACTTATATATACAAGAACTGCATGCTAATAAGAAAAATATTGATTAAGGATATACAAATTCAAATAACATTCACTAAAAAACAACAAATTCAAAAAATCAGACTGAGAAATGCAAATGATATTAAATTACACGTACCACGCACTAATTATGGTAAAAAAACATTATGTATGAAGGTGCTCAATTATACAATAAGTTACCAAAAGATATCAAAGAAGCAAAATCGAAGGAAACGTTTAAAAAACTACTTAAATATCATATTCTGAATAAACATAGCTAAGAGACCTATAAAATATAATATATATGTAAAATTTAATGTCAACATAAATAAGTACCTATACGTAAGTACATATTATTATTTAAGAAAATAAGCGTATTAAAAAACAAAAAAATTAAGTTAAAAACAAATACCTAACCATAAAAGTATAAACAAACATAATTATTTAAATATTATACCATACCACAAACTTGACCATTGCATGCCACTTCTAGTCTCATGTAATCCTTGTTAGTTGACCGGTCTAACTGCCTCAGCTTGGCTTTAGTTTAAAGATAGCATTTGTGGGTGCTTCTAGTATGAGTAATGATTTAGTAATGCAAAACTACCTTCATCGGCACTGCTTTATTGTTAAAACATTATTAGATTACTTACATTACTGCAGAATGTAGACGAGATTTTATATTTTAACTACCTACTTAACCTACTTGTATGATTAGCCCAACAAAATATTATTTGTTATTACCTAGAATAAGTTTTTTCTCATGTAAGTGAATTTAATTCTTTTTGAGAAATAAATATATCTTAAACCTGAATATACGGGACTACCTCAAGGACAACTGATCCCAAACTAGGCAGAGCCTGTACTTTGGGTACCAGAGACCGATACACATTCATAGATATCAGTTGGTTGAGGGTTGAGAGGTTTGGTTTGTTTTAAGGCGACTATACATGTCATTCCTCCCTCTGGCCCGCAATACTCAACATTTTTAAAGATATAAAATCACTGACTATATTTATGCAAAAAAATGCTTGAAAAAGCTCAAAGGTTCAGCAATAGTATCATTTTGATTCTATCACGTTTTCTTACCAATGTGATCAATTTTGGTACAACTTTTTTGGTAGGAAAACGTGTAGGGTTCAACTTGATATTCTTGCTGAACCTTTGTATTGTCATTTTCTAGGCCGTGAAGGTTTGCTATTTTGCATAACTACATTCAGTGATTATATATCGTCAAAAATGTTGAATAGTGCAAGCGGGAGGAAACCAAACCTAGAACAAACATTCATGTTCATCAGACAAATGTTTATCCTGGGTACCTAATCATCGAATCCGCAACCTGCAGTTCAGAAGTCTTCCAGCCGAGAGAGACCGTTGCCCGCTGCGCCACAGACTATACTACATAAAGGTTTTAATTCCGGTACCACGCAAGTGGAGCTGCGTGCGTAGGCTAAACCTACTAATATTATAAATGCGAAAGTTTGTGAGTATGGATGTATGGATGAATGGATGAATGTTTGTTACTCTTTCACGCAAAAACTACTAAACGGATTTGGATGAAACTTGGAATATACATAGTTCGTGACCTGGATTAACATAGGCATAGGCTACTCTTATCCCGGTACCAGGCGAGCAAAGCCGCGGGTGGAAGCTAGTCAGTCACTAATAACTCTGTGAAATAACATTTATTTACAACCTATCTGAAAGATTAAAACAATGTCTTTATTTTTTGTAATTTTGGTTCTCAGAGACCTTTATGTACATAAGTAGGTAAAGCCATTGCCATTCTGTGTATTTTGGTACATAGGGAAATGAAACAATGACCCTGTGAAACAACATACGCTCATGGACCAAGCAATAGGTATAAGAAAAAAGTATAAGGTCTACTAGAAAATACCCAAACAATACCAACACCAGCCTATATCAGTCCACTACTGGATATAGGCCTCCCCTAATAAGATTTTGGGGATATGCCCATAATCCCCACGCTGAGCATGCGGGTAAGGGATTGAAGGGCACAGCTTCTCGCAAAGCCCGGTCAGGGAATTTAGCTGTGCCGGAGTGAGGCTGCGCTATGCCGCAATCAACCCACCGCCGGCGCCGCCAGACCCCGTTTGTTAGTTAACAGGGTACATCACAGACAGGTGAGGTTGGCTTAAGTTCCGAAGATGGCGATTGGAAACCCTTACAGCCCTTACTAATCCCTTAAAAATTCCTAATTTCAAAGCCATTTTATGAATGGCACGGTTTGCAAACTTTTAGCCGGACGCTGAATTCCGGTCAGGCTAGTTAATTCATTTCCTGAAGTACCAGGGTAGCATAAGTCACAAAGAGATCTTACATGCTAGCTAGCTTCGCGACTAGCATGAGCTAGTCCAAATAGGTATAAGGAGTATGTAATCCATTTGCGTTTTTCCAAATTGCGTTTTATACACTGTACAACTTTGGTAAACTGAGTTTAAAGTTTTTTGCCTCTCAGGCGTTTTGCGTCTTAGATGTTTCAAATCTTAGGCAATAAGAGATTAATGAATTTTACCTAGCAGGCATATTACATTTTAGACATCCATGTTAGGTATTTTGCTACAAAGGCCAAAAGCTTTCTAGATGACCCGCTCATGAGCGAAAACTTCTAATGAACAGCGGATACTTAATATGAATTTGGTTCCTTCCTTATTCGTATGAGCTGTTGGACAAATCTGAATTTGTTAATACCTACTTACAGGAGTACAACAAAAGCGACACTTTTCCTGATGCCAATCTTTGGAACCCAATTTCTCCTAACTGCTCTAAGGCCCTCTACAAATGATTGCACTGGTGAACAGATTTACTACTACGCATCATACACGCTGGAAGGTATTCAGGGATTCATCGTTGCTTTGCTGTATTGCTATATTAACAAAGAGGTAAGTTATTTTTGGTATATATCTAAGTATATATTTTTTTATATTAAACTAGCAGCCCGTGCCGGCTTCGCACGGGTTAAGGCAATTTTATACACCTTGGGTTACGTTACTTAAGTTTTAGTAAGGATCCCTAATCTTTTCTAGCAATAAATATAGCTTATGTTACTCAGGCTGAATCCAATGGTGAAAGAATTTTTGAAATGGGCACAGTAGTTTTTGAGTTTATTCATTACAAACATACACAATTATAAAAAAAATCCTCTCTATAATATTAGTGTAGATGTACATGTGGATAAAAAATGCTGGAACTTACAACCTATCATCATCTAGCCCCAAACTTAGCAGAGCTTTTGAGAGCCACATGACTGATATAATAATTATATAAATTTCTATGGTAAATATATATACATTATAAATGGAAAACACCCAGACCGAAACGAATATTTGCAGATCATAAACATTTGATGCAGGTTGACTAAAAAATTTTTTCTGGAGAGTTTGATGAATAATACTTTTATTTTCACAGGTCCATATTCTAATAAAACAAACGTATAGAAAGACTGAGAACGCTATGACATCTCGCGTTCGCAGAGACTCCGCAAATCCAACTAGTATGGGTCAATCAGACAGAAGGCTTACTTGCAGCACTGCTCTACCTTCCCACAACGAAGAAGACAACAAAAACCAATACGCAAGGATCCAACCTAGACTGCACGTCGCAGAAATCATTTCTATACAAGCTAGTGAAAGACTCGCTGACATACTTGAACCAGTGTACGAGACTATTCGAAACGGTGTCGTAAACGAAGGCTATGATTCTCTAGAAAGATCTGACAACGATTCAGGGTTCATTCCGAACAGAGGTTCGAGGGTAGATGATTATTACGGCTTTACAAACGCTTCTAGTATTTCTATCGATTGCCAAGATTGGATCAGATGTGTCTCTTCGCCCTCAAGTAGTGTTTACAATAACTCGCTCAATGATTATGAAACACGGTATTTGGAACGGAAGTTTCCTAACCATCCAAAGCTACAAGAGATAAATGAAGCAAGAGAAAAGAAAAACGATGTAGATTCGAATGTAGAAGATACTACTGAAAACGATGAGGTCTCTAAAAGTGACAAAACATTAGCAACAGACGTTGAAACTGCTGTTGATTCGGAAATCGATAGCGAGATGTTGGATGAAATAATGCAGTACATCGAAAACCATGATAATAAAGACGCAGTCATTCTGAACCCAGTATTGCTGTCTCCAAACAGAGAAGAAGACGATAAAATAGTTTTTGTAGAAGATAAAGTTTAGATAACCGTAATATTAATACATTTTGTAGGTACTTTTAATAATCAATTCAAGTAAATGCTCAATTTCCTGTTGAACATTGATTTATTTTTTATTGCTTAAATCCATACATAGATAAGATTGGAACATGATAATTTTGTTTCAATGACTAACACGTTCATGGTAGACATTTGCGCAACCATGGTAGTAAACAGCTATTTCGGCACACCTAAACCTCCGGCGTATGAGCATTAATTGATCTGTCAACTCGTTTAAGATCTAGATCCTTTCGGTGGGTTACAAAAGTGAACGGAGCAGCGTGCCCGGTACAGTCGAGTGCGGGTCTTTTGACTGACAAGTTCTGAATTTTTTCAAAAATGTTATCTAAAATTTTAATAGCTCTCGTTGTTTGTTGGTGTGTGGAGAGCTTTCCGGATGGTGCGCCGATTGACACTTGTGTAAGGGATCGTCCTAATCAGCCGAACCACAGTCAGCACAGGACACAGCCGTTATCCAGTCTACCATACAGAGTTCTGGCTTCAGGGACCTCGTATGCACCAAATACGCCAATCACAGGTTTGTAATGTTTTATCAGTTTTTGCAATAAAGCAGTTAACATACACTTTGGTAAATTGAATTGTCAAAAGAATTTATACCTATTCCTATCAATCACTACTAGGTACGTAGGTATATTTCGTCATCATCATCATCATCATCAGGTGTATAGCTTACTAGCTTCCACCCGCGGCTTCGCTCGCGTGGTAACGGGATAAAAAATAGCTCGTCTTAATCCAGGTCAAACTATGTATATTTCAAGTTTCATCCAAATCCGTTCAGTAGTTCTTGCGTGACAGATACAAACATTAATCCATTCATCCATACATCCACACATCCATACTCACGAACTTTCACAATTATAATATTAGTAGGATAAATGCCTCTTAAATAAGGCTATATTATTATTAAAGCTGTCTGCGAAAGGCTGCTGATAGAAGCTGACTGCTACAGACTGATGATGATGATTAAGCTTATAAAAGAGAATGTGTGAGCTAGTCTCGAACATACATTTCATACATCTTTCTTTAGTCCGAGAACATTCTTCAATGTACAGAAAGCGTCAGAGTCTGGTAACCCCCCTAGTTAACGTTAGTAGGTTCGAAACGTCGCAGCGTCAGTCGTGGATCTCGAACTTTTTGCACAAATGTGTGTTTTATAAAAGTCCTCTTCCTTGCTTACGCATATTTAATTTCACCGATTTAGCTAGATGAGACGATGGAGTGGCGGTTACAACACTCGACATTAATCTATACGTTGAAAGAGTTCTGGGTTCGAATCCCTCATTACCTATATGTTTTTTTTTTTTTTTTTTTGTTACTAACACAATGGACTACGTTCTAAGGATTAGGTAAGTTACCTAATTATTTAAATTCAGGTAAAATAAAACAATTTTCAAAAGTTGTAACAAAATAATAAACGTATACTGTAACTTAAAATTTCGTCATAATCGCCAACCGCTACGATAGCTCAGTTGGTTAGAGCGTCTAATTCATAAACTAGTATGAATAAATTGCTGGTTCGATCCCCCAGCCAAGTATAAATATTTTTGTATAAGATTTTGGCCATTTGAATATGGTAGCCTCCAAGGCAGCAGTTTAAATTTATATTTGAAAGGGGTATACCAGATCGTGACGCTGTGTGTACATTGAATAATAATTACATAAGTAAATAATCATAATGTCAGTAAGCAACTACATAGTTTCAGTAGGTTAATTAGGATTTGCACTAGCCTAGTTTCTACACATCTTGCTTCATCTTCAAAATGTAAAAACATTTTAATAAGCATAATAAAGATTAAGTAGATCTCTTCCTACTTAGGGGAGGGAGATGTAGGCAATTTGAGTGGCAATGGCGATGACTCCAATAACTCTAAAATCAAACATCACTTCACTTCACTTCTTTATTAATTGGCTTCTGGGATAGTTTCCACAATTTCGTTAATATCAAGTATGATGTTCATAATAATATGAGGCAACGTAGTACGGTTTATATGTCCAGTCGTCCAGTCTTCAGTCAGGTCCTGTTTTCTACTATAGCCATGGCGAATATAACAAAAAATGATCGGCGCACATTTTTCTTCATCAGAGAATTCCCGTTCAATCTTCTTTTATTCCATTTCACTAATACTTGTGTCTGATAACTAACGTATAACGGTTATAATACCATGACTAATAAACGACATACATTAGACACTAGAAAATAAAATTTAATAAAAATGACAACCATCGTTCAAGATGAAAAAAATGGTGTCCTAATCAAACATGTTGTTGGATGTTGTCAATAACGTCAATAACTTTAAGCTACTAATGCTAACGTCAATAGTTATAGCTATATGCCGGTCTCGATGGCTGACTAATGGCGGATTCCTTTAAAAGGACCGTAACCATACATTTTGTAAAACAAAATTGAAACTCTTTGACCATAACCGAAGCGTTCATTTTCCCTTGAAAAACTGTAAATTTTGACAGTTATTGAAGGGAAAACGAAGCGTCATTGGTTACGATATATTTTGAATCGGCCATTACGGGCCACACGTTAGAGACTCACTTCGTGCAGTTCTAATCTAATGAAATCTATGCTCAAAAACAAGAGCGAATAACTTTTTTATGTATCTAGGAAGATACATACTACACGGGTTTCTGAACTTGACGGTGACGCACTTTCATTGATAAGGTAAACGTGAAAAGTTTTTATCACTCTGTTGCTTAAACAAATGTTTGATTACCTATCTATCCTATACCCACGTTTTAAAAATCATAACAATACCCAAAGTACTTGGCTTTAGGAAATTATTTTTTGAAAATACAAGATGAGTAAGAATTCGTATGTTAAGCCGAAAAGGGTTGATTTAGATTGAACAGCATGGTTGTACACATGTTGTTCTTAAAAATAGTTACGTGATTCAAATATTTTATCCAAAAACTTTAAATAGAATAAACATTTATTTCAGACCATAGTCCATAAAAGTATGTAAATAAAATGGTTGAACTTAAAACATAAATTAATTAAAATTACAAAATAAATCTTTGTGTTGTATGTGGCAGCCCTAAAATTAATCAATTCAGTTGATTTTTAAAACGTTTTTGACCTTCGGTAGTAGATTCCCTCGTTTAGGGACAACATACGAATTCAAACTACGGTGAGTTCGTATAAGAAGAAATCGATTGGAAAAAAATGTTTTGGATAAGTCAAGAAAAGATAAGTCTTATTCCTAAAGGGTAAAAGTTTAAAGGAATGACTATTATATGAAACACTATCCTGCAAGAGCGATGCTTATTTCTCAATAAATCGTGGGAATCGTGCATTCGAGATGGGGACAGTAAGCTCTTACGCAAACATCAGTAGGTAGGTAGGTGCACGTTGTAGGTCAGGCTGCCTGCCCCTAGTAGCCAACCGGTTCGCGACAGATGAACTAATATAAACAAACACCTTGAAAGATGATCGTAAATCAATCAATCGAGAACAGATAATCCTTCATTGCGTAAACTCACGAGCTTATCAGACCATACTTGACCTCTTTTAGGAGTTGGAAAACAAACCAATCTAGTTAGCAGTTAGATTAGTTAGAAAGCATTATCTAAAACGAAATATACCTCAAACTCGGCACGCTACGAGATTCACGAACCACAGCGACCCAAGCAGGTAATATTCCTCTTCGTTGATGAGGACTAGAAATGTCTGATGGATAACCTGGCGCGATGGCGTCGAAGTTAATCATAAAATATAGACTGTGCCATACTTTTTTTTTAAATTATTATTTGTGTGTGCTGCAGCAAGAAAAAAAGGCCTTGTCTCAGTGATTTCTTTTGCTTTAAAGCAAAAACACTGATTTTCAGTCAAGACCTGATCGAGAGCGAGCGGAACGAGCCGCAAAATAATGTGTGGTTACGTACCTAGCTATGAAATATGATGGTTGTGTAGCAAATAACATTCCTAAATTTTGAATTTTGAATATAGTGTGTAATATTAATGTATAATATGTAATACTTCCCATTGAGACCACTCTACCGCACACACCACGCAAAGAGACGAATGCGAATATTTTCAAATTCTTCATAATCATCATCCACTGCTGTAGCTCGAACTCAACATGTGCTGTCCACCACAATCCTTTCCTTATTATTTCATAAACACATTTTTTCATACCTAAAGATGGAACTAGTATACCTGATCTTAAGTGGTAACCATTACATATAACAAAGTATTGCTTCGTAGGTCACGCAACAACTAAAGGCTTGAAGGTGTTAAGCTTCATGTGTCTGTTTTACCGGATCCCACTCTTTAAGCCGAAACACAGCAATGCTCTGCATCACGGTAGAAATGTGGGGAAATGTGTGGTAGTATTTCCCCGGATGAAACCTTTCACAAAGAACTCAACTAAGTTCTGAGTGTGAAATGATGAGAGAACAAGTACTTCGAATTATTAATATCTAAGTACCTACATACAATAAATCTCTTCATCTTGTCACATAAACGCACAAATTAAGAGCTACTCGTCTAAGTATATTATACAGGTGCACACTTAATGGTTTCCGAGAACCAAGATTTTGCAAAACGTTACCCCAGCAGGAAAGATAATAACTCAAAAACCACAAATACAAGCTACCTGCCCATATCATTCATTTTTGTCTAGGATCATCTGTTTAGAATCTTCCTGCTGGAAGAACATTACTCCAGCCGAAAACGTATTTTGCGTTTTATTCCAAAACGGCACGCTCAATTTTTTTTCTTGACGCATTTAGGCAGCAAGTAATGCTCTAATTATTCCTGGAACTCACTTCATTCTAGAAGATACTTTTCTGCTGGGGTAACACACACCAATCATGTGTGCGTATCCAATAAATATTCCTTGCCTTTGCTCACTCCACGTGCGTTCAATATTACGTCACAATGCTATCATCTGTTTACATAAGTTAAAGAAGCTGCTGACCATTCATTATCACTGATAATAAAAGATACATAAATTAATTAAAGCTGGCTGAATGTAATCGAATAACCTAACATGAATACACTTCGTGAAGATATCTTCGGTAAACACGATTAAACTGCACATTTGAAATTAAATTGAATTGACTAGTTTGTAATATTACTTTACTTGTAAGTATTGCATAGCAAAGCTTATGATAGATTTTTTTTTTAAAATAAGAAATAGATAATTATTTGAGCCAGGATAAAACCACCGTTTACTGTTTTGTTTTTGTTTTTTGTAATACAAAATAAACTTTATTATCATTGTTTGAAATGAGCACACTTCGAAATATTTAGGTATATTTAGGTACTTTGGGTGATTTCTCAAACAGCTTCTAGCAATGTACGAGTATGTATATATTTACCTACTAATGTGTAACATTATTATTATTATTATAATAATTATTAAATTATTTTCTTTTAAGCTTCTATATCATCACATAAGTTGATAAATAAAATATCTGTGTTTAAAAGATCCCTTTAGTAAGTTAGACATCGTTTATAAAATTTTCTGTTCCAGTTTCAATAGAAGGGGCTGAGCCCTTCAAAGGGTTCTTCATACAAGCGCGCTCTGTAGAAACAAACCAGTGGCTGGGAGCGTGGGAAACCGCGCCAAACACGACAATACACCCCGAATGCTCGTCGATCACGCATGCTGATCCCGTGGACAAGGTCAGGGCTACTCTACTGTGGAGAGCACCTGCGGACGCTCATGGCAAAGTCTATTTTACGTAAGTTTAAAAGATTCTAGAGTTTAGAGCAGTCAGTAAACATCTTGTCTCTTAATCATAGGTTACTGTTATTAAAAACTGTTTCTAATTTGTACTTTTATATTTATGTGTGAGCATATTCCAATCTCCTGCGATATTGCGGGCAAGGAAACACGTAAGCACCAATTAAAGTATATTTAGAACTCAACATATGTCGTATATATATGTCATTTCCTACAATTGATCAGTCACATCACTAGTATATGTTCTGGGGTCCCATCACTACACAACAACCAGGCGGGACAGTACATTACTTGAGTAATGTACGACAATAATTAAATGCAAGTACCACCGGTCTGAAAACCACAGAGTTATCTCAAAACTTCCCGCCTGGGGGTTGTGTAGTGATGGGACCCCAGAACATATACTAGTGATGTGACTGATCAATTGTGGGAAATGACCGAATCACCACATGTGTAGTTGCAAATAAAAAAAATCTTATTCATAAGAATCAGAACTATAACTGACTTCATCATCAATATCAACATCAGCCTATAGCAGTCCATTGCTGGACATAGGCCTCCCGCAATGAAAACCATTGCGCCCTGTCCTCAGCTCGACGCATCCAGTCTCCACCGTCAGCTTTTCGTAGATTGTGACTCCATATATCATGATTGATGACTGACTTATCATTGAGTACATAAATAAATAAATAATGCGGGACGTAATCACACAGCATCATGTAGCCCCAAACCATGAGAGCTTGTATTATGGGAACCACATGATTGATATACTACACATATAATTTTTTTATAAATACATACATAGAAAACACCAAGACCCGAGACAAATATCTACAGAACATGCCAACATTTGTCCCGCAGCGGGAATCGAACTCGCAACCGACTGCGTCTCAGGTGGACCTTCGCCACAGAGGCCGTCAATTAATTTAAATCATTTTAGAAGTTAGGTCGTAGAAGCTAGCGCACACTACCACAACACTATTTGAGCTAGCGAGATATGTCGTACGGCATTTTGTTGTGGGGGAATGCTGCAGATATCAACACCATATTTGTGTTGCAGAAGAGGGCTGTTCGTGCAATTTATAATATGGGCCCCAGAGAATCACTTAGAACTAAGTTTAAAGGAATAAATGTTATGACAGTGCCGTGCCAATATATATATGAAAACTTAATGTATGTCCGAAAACCTATTAACATGTTCAAGAAAAATAGCGACTATCATAATGTTAACACTACAAATAAAGATAAACTAGCAGTTCCTACTGTAAGGCTCCATAAAGTTAGTCAATCTTTTAAAGGGATGTGTGTACGATTTTTTAACAAAATCCCAAATGACGTGATTAATCTATCTGTAAATAAATTAAAAAATGTAGGTAAACGTAATCTATGTAATAAAGCTTATTATAAAATATCTGATTTTTTAGATGACAAAAAAGCTTGGCATGAAACTGCCTCCAACTCCATCAAAAACAATGTAATAGTTATTAAGAACAATGACGTTAAAAAAATATAAGCCAAGCAGAGTTTCTTGCCAATTCTTCACTGTTTGGTCACGTTACGAATTGGTAGTAAATTAAAAATGACGTTTCAAAGTGTACTATACAGTTCCTACTGAAAAAATGAATTTTGACTTTGACTTTGACTTTGAGATGGGTAGACGACATAGTACGTATCGCCAGGCGTTCGTGAATGCGATTACCTCAAGACCGTGGTGGATGGCACATACTTCGAGAGGCTTATATCCAGCAGAGAATAAAGTCGGGCTGTGGATGATGAAATTATTCTCTTAATTTAATACTGTTACGGCATAATTATATTAGATTTATACCTACGTTGATTATACAAATCATAAGTTTACCAAAGATAATTGGTCCTACATACATTTTAATAGGTTCCCATACTAGGATATGACTGAAGCAATATGTTAATAAGGTCAACGAACCGTACCCAGTTGCACTTACCTTTCACTAACGCATGGTTGCATAATGCTTCATAAGTGCTTAGCATATGACCTCAGATAAGCTTTGCACTAAATGCGTCTTTGGTATATATTAATGATCTCGATATTCTACTTGTGTATCATAGGAATAATAACGGTTCCAGAAATATCCCCTTAAATACTTTACTTAAACACGAGCTCGCAGCGCATCAAGGAGGTTTAGTATGGTAGGGCGCGCTTTGAGCAAATGTGTGCCTAGTTTGGGTAGGTATTTTTATTAAGAAAAATCAATCACCGATTTTTAATCAAAGCCCGCAGTCCCTAGGTACAATTATTAATTCCATGGCTCGCACAGCTGCCGCACCGCAGTTGTTTTCCGGCACGCAAAGCGTCAACAATGACAACATTGCATCAAATAAACATTACAATTAATTAACATTACATAAAAAAAATATACGCGTTGACTTGAGAACCTCCTCCGTTTCTTCGTCGGTTAAAAATAGACCGCTGTTGTGTTTTTCAGCACTACAGACGTCGACAATGACAACATTCCATAGTCACGATTGACTGTAAAGTATCAATGTTGTAACCTGTTAAACTAAACTACCTAATGTTAGGTACTGACAATCATTATATTCTCACTTTGTTATATTAAGAATAATAATGGTTGAAGATTTGATCGAAGTTGAAGATGATATTGCTAGCCTCTCAGGTGGAGTTGAGGGCTAATCACAACTTTGGCACCCCAATTGAGTCTAAACCTCAAATTGCGGCCAAAAAACTGGGCATCCTAAATAAGCTACGCTAAAATAAGCGATACTTCACACCTCTTCTCAGCTTCTGAGCCTGTATAAAGTTCAAGTCCGATCCTGTTGTACTTCGGAGTGTGCGCGCAGGAGCTACATGATCTGATTCCGCCTTCACCTTTCTACCATAGGAGCTTCAGATGCAATGCTAACTACCATCCGCATCAAGTTGATATTCCAGGACTAAGTGCTTCCAAACATCATTTATAATGCGCACTGCTAAAATATGGAATGAGCAGCCAGCGTCTGTTTTTCCATTGTCTTATGACCCTAACGGCTTCAAAAAGAGAGTCAATAGGCATCTTCTGGGAAGGCTCGTCCCATCGTCGACCTAATCTTTGCCCACGCAAGCCTCGAGGTCAAGAGCTGGCCACAACTAAATAAAAAAAAATTAAGAAAATGGTTCAAACATCTTAACGAACAAGGCATATTTTGATGTCAATATTTATCTTGATGACAAAAGAGCCTAATAGCTCGGTGCATGATTGTGTTACGGTTAAACGGGAATCATCATCAACAACCTATATAAGTCCACTGCTGAACATGACTCCCTCAAGGAATTCCACGAAGAACGGTCTTTTGCCCTCTCCATCCACCGATTACCTGCAATCTTGACGATGTCGTCGTTCCATCTGGTGGGGGGTCTCCCTACACTTCGTCTTCCAGATCGCGGTCGCCATTCGAGAACCTTTATTCCCCAACGGTTAACGAGGACAGGGAATAACCCGTTTCTACGGGATGTATGGCCTGCCCACTCCCACTTCAACTTGCTGATTCTGAGAGCTATGTCGGTTACCCTGGTTCTCTTACGGAATTCTTTATTTCGAATTCTATACCTACACTTTATCTCAATGACCTACACGGAAATATGACAATGTAATAATCATTAATTAATATTGACTTAGTAAACATGTTTATTTACTATGAAATTGTTATAATCTCTTTTAAATCTACTAATTACTTGCAATAAATATAATGATATTGAAATTAAATAACCTACTTAAAAAGATCTTTGCATCTTTAACAGCTTTGTGTTGTTCAGATTTATAGATTCGGTTAGGTCACACTTCGTAACTCATTTTAAAATAAATGACGCTTCTGCTGTCTATTTTACGCTTAAACCATTGAAATATATTGTTGGCCTAAACTAGTATGGATACTGCGCAGAACAAAGACGAAACAGTCCATACAATATTGTAAAAATGTGTTCTGCGCATTCAATGTCAAACGTATAAATCCGTGCTGTAGCTGTATCAGTTGTATATTTTCCTGTTATTTTTAAAATGAATAAGTACTTACCGTAATCTAGCAGAATGTCCTTCAAAAATATTCTTTTACTTTTCAGTGGTACAGTCCTGAAGAACTACGGAACATTTTGGGCAGATCTGATAGCCGAAGTGCCTCAAGATCCCTCGCAGTTGCAAATACTTGGATGAATGCTTATTCACCTTTGTAAAATAAGACGTAATAGGCCACACTAAGGGCCATATTTCAAAACCTTTTTGAATCAAAAAGCGTAAATCCCACTAGAGTATTAATTGCGGTGCCTGTGGTACTACCAATAGTACTTTCTAATGATCCACCTTGCCCGTAGCACTATCATCCGATCAGTTCGACAGTTTTCTATGAATAAGTTTAAGGAAAAGTATCTTCAACATTATCATCAGCCTATAGCAGTCCAGTGCCGGACACACTGAGCCTTCCCAGATAAGTGATTTACGCACAACTGGAGTCGCGCAATTGACATGCGTATCCAATCAGGCTTGCTGAATGTAACGTGGTTTGTGCACACACTTCACATACCACGTGACATTCAGCAAGCCTGATTGGATACGAATGTCAAACGCGCGCTCAACACGCGCGAGCGAATCGCCTATCTGTGAAGGCTCTAAGCGCTCGTGGCGTGGTTGACTTAACAGATCACCTTAGTTTAGCAACACTCCGCCCGTACATTACTTGGATGGGTGACCGTTTAGTGACATTTAGATTTGAGCGCTTCCGTGCTTCGGAAGGCACGTTAAGATGTTGGTCTCAGCTTTCCAGTCATTAAGCCACGTCGAAGGACTTCAGGCGGCCTAAAAACTAGGATACCAGAGTTCGTCACTAGCTCATACGAAAAAGAAGAAGAAGTGCCGGACATAAGTCATTAATTTTATCATAAATTTCCTAGGAATTCTATGCATATATCATTTAAGCTCATTGGTGCCTAAAGACCTATCATGAGTTTTGGCCAAACTACAAAAAAATATGTTTTATTCAAAACTGTTCTACCAGTAATCAAACTGTCAGACTACTTTGAATGAATTGCCAAAAACTTTCTGCATAGTATAAAACAAAGGATGCAGTTTTTTAAATAGAGTGATTCAAGAGGAAGGTTCATATGTATAACTTGCACACGTGCAAAGCCGGGGCGGATCGCTAGTTAATAATATACCGGTCGGACTGCTAGGAATAAGCGCGCATAAAGCGAATTCATTAGAAGAACATGTCCGCGGGCAAGTCTGCAGACATACCCGCCGGACCTCGCTACTATAGGTCTGTGCAATTGCATTCCCCACTTACACTAAAAAACTTTGCACAGTATAGCGAGGTCCGACGGACATGTCTGCAGACTTGTCCGTCTAGTGGATTCCCCGCTTTACGCTTTATCAGACCAAAATTCTATGCTTGCGACTTTAGTTCGCCAGAACTCATGGTAGAAACAATCTGCTGAACAGACTTTGTTGTCTTCTTTTTCAAGTACCTGTTGTATAGGATTTTTGTACACATTATGTTTACCTACTTAGAATAATGGATCTAATGTAATTAAAAATATAATTTAATCTAATAAAAATATTAGAAATATTTTCCTTGCTTAAATAAAAAAATGCCTTATAAGAAATGAAAATACAATGCTAGCATTAAATAAATAATATATTAGTTTTGAGTAACATAAATGCATTTTTCACATTACTGGATATGAGTAGTTTCATTACTTAGGCCGTGGCCCCATTAGGCGAACTGTGAGCGGCTAACTGTTTGCCTCTAGTTCGCCTTCTTATATATTTTATATGGAGTGTCCATACAGCGCGTATTGTACGCAGTTTGTGAAGTTTCGCTTGCCGACTTAGTCAGCGGATGAGCCGCAGCGAACCATGCTCGCGATCGGCTATATTATACGCTACAGTTTGCAGTTTACTCGAGATTGAGTTAGCGACCGATACGTCGCTCAAAGTTAGCTACAGTTCGCCTAATGGGCCCACGGCCTAATGAAACCTTATCACATATTAATAGAGAGTTAATCTTTATTATTGCAACGTGTGTGTCAAAGGCGAATGATAAGTGTTCAAAAACAAGGCACCATAACACGCGCGAGTTATCAAACAGCGAAATGTAAAAAAAATATAAATATTTTCGCCTCTTCGAGAACACGCAACTTTGCCTGTTGCTATAACAAGCTGATAAGCAAAATTAGAACTTAATGCTTGTTGTTTAAGCTGGATTTTTCTGTTTCATGACGGGTCGCTTTATGTCCATGAGATCGCAAAGCTCGTTGCGTATAGGCCTCAGTTCGGAAACGTCTATTTCCCAGTCCGTATCGGCTAGCACCGCCATAACCTGAAAGGGTAAGAATATTGATACCAAGTGGTTAAATAAACAAAACTTTGATTATACACTCGAGTACAATCAAAGTAAATACTGGTTTATGTCCAAATATAGATATTAGGCCCTATGAAATTGGCGTTTTATTTCATTTTGCACTTATTTTATTTATTTATTTATTTATTGTAAAAATGCTCAGAAACTAACAGCTAGAGGCCAAAACGTTACAATGAGCTAGTTATAAATAATCAAATTGGTGAGTTGCTATTTATATAGGTACTATAAAAGACTAATAACAACTTAAAAAACTAATACATATTCTAATAAAATGATGTAGCTTCATGTGGAACATATCAACAAGGGGTTCCTGGGCTATCATAGCATTGAGTAGTGTGAGGGCATGTGTCGTAGGTGCGTACCGCGCGGTGTTAGTACGAGCCGCGGCCGGAGCGAACAGCCGCCGTTTGCGCGCTCGCAGGTACCGCTCCGGTACGTAAAGTGCGCATTCAGACAACGCACTCGGATTATCAAATTTGAGCAGGAAGTAGTGAACCATAAGAGCTGTTTTGCGTCTTAGTTCAAGCGTATTAAGTCCTACCATACCAGCGACAAATAGCGACGGATACAGATAGGGGTAGTAACCGTATAACTTGCAGTATAGATATCGCGCAATTTTTTTCTGCACTCTTTCTAACATGATTGTATATTTCTTCTCATGAGGATCCCAAACCATAGCATTATACTCCAACCTAGATCACACAAAAGCAAAGAATAAAGTAATAATCGTTCTCGTATCGCGGAAACGAGATGACTGTCTCATCACAATACCTAGTGATTTAAAGGCTCTAATGCATGTATCATCTATATGCGTATTAAAAGTAAGTTCGCTGTCCAATGTAAGGCCTAGGTCTCGTATGAGAGATACGCGCTCGAGACAATCACCCCGAATGTTATATGGGTGCTCATGGGGCGAGCGAGTACGCGTGAAAGTAAACGTTTTGCATTTCGCTGTATTAAAGTGTAGACGGTTTCGCTCGCTCCACGCAACTACGTTGTCTATATCACGTTGAAGAGCCTCGCAATCACCCAGATTCTCAGTACCCAAGAATAGTTTCAGATCGTCGGCAAACATCAAACATCTAGCCGTAGTAACCACATTCGGCAGATCATTGATCATGATCAAAAACTGAGTTGGTCCAAGAGTACTTCCTTGGCTCACACCAGACAACGTCACATGTTGAAAACGGTTTGAAAAATAATCAGAAAATATTTTTAGCAGATTACGAGAGAAACCTATGGCTGCAAATTTAGTAAGTAGGACATCATTGTCAACGCGATCAAATGCTTTTTGAAAATCGAAATAGGCCACATCCACCTGCCTAGATAGATCCATCTGTGCAGTTGTGTAATCAACAAAGTTTACGTGGTTAGTTGCAGTCGACCTACCAGCCAAAAACCCATGCTGGCTGTCATTCAAATGGCATCTGATCCGTTATTTTATTCAACAGTCGTATACAAAATGATTTTATTTTCTGAACGCAACATTATTGCAATGATTGAAAATTCAATCAAATACAATTTTTGAGGAAGTTCATCCGCAAAAAATAAAACTTAAAAAAAAAGTTCATTTCAAGTGTTGTCAGTTTCAATGCTTACGGTAGGAGTAGGGTAAGGGTAGGATAGGGTTGGGTAGGGTAGTTGTTGTTTTTTCCTCATTGATTGCTTTTTCAATTTCGATATATTTTTTGAATGTTTCTTTAACTTCGATACCCTTAGAGACAGGACAACGTCTGTCGGGTCATCTAGTTGTTAATATTTAAAATTAAATATTATTTAAATCATTGACATTTGCAATCAATATCATAATTTTTAACAATTCAGCCAACAGTCGGTACTATAATAAACCACAAGAAACTGTGGGAAGCTAGTCTATCTAATATTCTATTAATCTCGTGTCACGGTGTTTTGGTCGCACGCCTCCGAAACGGCTCGATCGTTTTTTTTATGTATATTTGATAGGTATGAGACCTACTCTCAAGTGTATTTTATTATACCACTAGGTATTACACCACATATACCGCAATATTTGAAAACGAAAGTTTTTAATGAGTGCGTCCTACCCGTCATGACATACGGAGCCGAAACGTGGACACTCACAGTACGGCTAATGCTCCAGTTTAAAGTCGCTCAGCGACCTATGGAACGAGCTATGCTCGGAGTTTCTCTGAAGGATAGAATCCGCGAGACTCCGACATAGAACTAAAGTTGTCGACATAGCTCAGAATTAGTAAGCTGAAGTAGCAGTGGGCTGGCCAGTGGCCATATCTACCGAAGAACCGATAACCGTTGGGGTAATCGAGTTCTTGAGTGGAGACCGCGGCTAGGCAAACGTAGTGTAGGACGCCCTCCGGCCAGGTGAAGTGACAATTTGCGAAAGGCTGCTGGTAGAAGCTGGATGCGTCGAGCTCAGAACAGGGCGCAATGGCGCTCATTAGGGGAGGCCTATGTCCAGCAGTGGACTGCTATAGGTTGATGATGAGGTAGCTATTTATCTTGGTAACACTCGAGTGAAGCCACGTGCGGAAACTAGTGTTTTATAAAGACAAGTGATGATGACTCTTGTTATACATGTGGAATACACAGCATCATCATAACAGTGTTGCCCGGAGTGTTTTGGCACAATGACACCAACTTTCTACGCACAAATCCCGGACCAGAAGTTATCGCAAACATGTGCCAAGATTACCGCACGGACGATAACTGTAAAGTCACTATAACACTGTGACCTAATGGCCGAGTGGGCATCACAAGGCATGGGCATAATGACAGGCGTTTATTTATCGCGCCAAGATTTCGCAATATTATGAAATAACATTGAACTTACGAAACTCAGGGCGGTATTTACAAATGATTTCAGAAAAATGAGCGTGAATATTTCGGGGTTTTTTTTGTGAGATTGCGGTGCGTGTGATGTGAATGCCCTCTGGTGTAGATAGAACAATGTCAAATAATATTATCAATGCGGAAGTGTGTTGCGCTGTCATAAGCGAAGCGATGAATAATAACGCGATTTACATAGACATAACTCGAAGACAGAACAAAAAAGACGGACGGGACAGGATAGACATTTTTCCAAGTCTTCGCGGGCGAATGTATGATAGAAAAAAACGAGCAAGTGTGAGTATTTTTGTGAACATACAACTAAATATTCTATAAACATTTCAAGCGTCTACCTGTTGCCATTATAAATATCGAGCAAAAAACGACAAAATATCACATTTTTTCTATGGGAGAAACCCCTCTTAATTTCATTGTTTTTAGTATTTGTTGAAATACATCATCTGTGAAAATTTCTTCTAAATATATGTAACGCAAACTTTGACGTTAGGTATTTTCTTCGCACTCAGGCCACTGGTAACAGAGAATCAGACGAACAGAGGTGTCTTAGTAATAGTCTCGTTTTGCCCTTTATTTATATATTATGTTTATTTATTTCATAACTCAAAAACCAAGAGGAAGAGAGAATAAATTAATTAAGATCAATATTTGGTTCCTGAGCAATCATGGTGTTCAAAAGTGTGAGTGCGTTTGAAGTTGGCGCATAACGCGCGGTGTTGTACGCGATGCGACGCGAACAAACGCCGCGTACAAGCACGACGGTACTGGGGGTCTACTAATTCACAGAAGTACGAAATTACGTGTTTCGTTTCTTGCGATTGGTACCCATAATCAAACGAAAACCGAAATTTCGTCACGAAGTTTGCAATGTAACAGTCCGAACGTTGCGCATCCTACTCTATTTCACAAAACGTACGACCGCAATAATCGAATTTACAGTATATAAAATACGACCAATCGCATGAAACGAAACACGAAATTTCGTACTTCGGTGAACTGTAGTAGACTCTCAGGTCCGTACGTAAAGCTCACACTTGGCCAAAACTTGATGGCTGTCAATATTTCCTCGCAAGAGAGAGAAGTATTGGGCCAAAAGTAAACATTTATGACGAAGCTCACACACACACTCCAGCCTATATCAGTCTACTGCTGAAAATAGGCTTCCCTTAATAAAGGAGGATATGCCCATAATCCCCACGCTGAGCATGCGTGTTGGGCACAACTTCTCGCACCACCGCCGCTGCTGCCCGACGGTGGCCAGGGAATTTAGCTGTGCCAGTGTTAGGCTGCGCTATGTCACAATCAACCGGCCGCCAGAGCCTCGTTTGTTAGTTAGCAGGGTGCACCACGGGCAGGTGAGGTTGGCTTGGGTTCCGAAGATCGTGGAAGAGTCCTCAAGAGCACCCATAGTTTTGGCATTATGGCGCTAAGATGGAACATCGTGGTGGTTTTAGCCGGTAGGAGTCCAGCATAATCATTCTGTTGCCCCTTAATGGAATGGTATCCATGAGGATTTCCCCACGTAAAAAAAATAAAACAAAAAAGGGTTTCAAAGATGGGGGTTCACCATACCACCGACGAACACTAGGGTACTGAGCTCAATGTTAAAGTTGAGGTTAGATACCTGGTCCAGGTTATCCTGCGGTACTGAGCTCACATCTCCGTACAAGGTGAGCGCTTCGTAGAGTCTAGCGGCGGCACAGCGACGCACGTACCGATCTGCGTAGCACAGGTAGATTACCAGCTGCCCCAGAGATTTGCTGCTCACCGAGCCACCGACCTGCAGATAGAAGAAGAAGAATTTACTAAACAAAACAAAAAACTTATGTAAACAGTTTAGGTAGGTAGACATCGTTACATTATGCTAGTTAGGTATCTAAATAAAGGTCATGATCGTTCGTTATGCTAGTTAGGTAGGGTCAGGCGGGGTATTTATGAGACATTCAATATTTCGGGTAAAAATACGTTAACAAAATACCTCAATTTAACACCATAAACCGTACCACGTTGCCTCATATTATTATGAACATTATACTTGACGGCGAAATTGTGGAAACTATCCCAGAAGCCAATTAATAAAGAAGTGAAGTGAAGTGACGAAAGTGGAATCTGACGAACGATTTTTAATGTTTTATCAAATGAGATGAAAGAGCTGCCACTTAACCAGTTTAAACGAAAACTTAGGCTATGGCTTCTTGAACAAAATTTTTATTCTGTGTCTGACTTTCTGAACCTTAAAAGACTGTAATTAGAATTATATAACATTTTATTTAAACTCTGCATGACAATTTTTAATTATTTGCATGTCTATAATTGACTAAGTATTAAGGAAACTTATTTATGATTAAGAACTATTGTACCAATACCTAAAGCAAATAAATGAATTATGAATTATGAATTATGAGAAAATTCTGACGTATACGGAAAAAAAACAGTGATCTGACGAAAGTGGAATCTGACGGAAGTGATCTAAACCTCAGTCAGTCCTATTTTGCTATAGCAATGGCGACTGCAACAAAAAAAACTACCGGCGAACAATTTTCTTCATTAGAGAATTTCAGTGTTTACACATAACAAAATACCAATATTTTGAAGTAACTGCTGTTACCATTAGAACTTCTTACTCACTTGTATAAGCTGGCACAGTACATTGATAGAGTCTAGAAGCTTGTAGATATTCTTGCCGCCTCTAAGCTCTAACTGTAGGTACTTCAGTACGTCTGAAGCGAACGTTGACTGCGGATCTTCTAGTATCGGCGATATTGAACCTAAAAACACAAAATGTTAATAAACAATCAAATAATAATATTACCTACGCTATAATCGAATTGAATATTTGATTGCCTCAATTGTGGCGCAATGGGCAAAAAGCAGGGACCAACATCGAAGCGCGCCTTCCGAAGCACGGAAGCGCTCCGGGTGTCCAGTGCGAGTTTTTTATCACCTCGATCGCGTTTACGTTTACGCAAATTTATATGGAATCGAGGTAGCACCACCTAGTGAGAGACGCGTGGTACTAACTCCTTTCCATACAAATTTGCGTAAACGCAGACAATCGCGTATAAAAAGCTAGCTGGTAAAAAAGCTCGCATTAGGCACCCAGGTCTTCTTCCTCTTCTTCGTATTAGTTAGTGGCCAACTCTGGTGTCGGAGTTCTTAGGCCGCCTGAAGGCCTCCGACATGGCTTAACGACTGGAAAAGCCGGGAACAACATCTTAACGTGCCTTCCGAAGCACGGAAGCGCTCAGATCTAAATGCCACTAAACGGTCACCCATCCAAGTAGTGACCGGGCGGAGCGTTGCTTAACTAAGATGATCTGCTAAGAACAACAAAGTAATCCTCACCACGTGCACTAAAGTACTACCTATTCTTATGACTATCTGGAGCACCCGAGATTAGGGTCGGCGCAGACGGGCCACACGCGACAGCCACAAAACGCGGCCAATGGCATATTTCCTGTAGGTTCCATACTTTTTATATGGACTCGCCACACGCCACACGTCACGGCTTCTAGCTTCTCGTCGCGGCGATTGTGGCTGCCGCGAGTCGCCCGTTTGCGCCGACCCTTAGTGTGCCTTTCCACCAGAGATGTGCTATGCTGCGAGAATGTAAAAGCTAAGCTACGAAACTGCCGTTTCCACTGATGCTAAGCTATGTGGCGGTGCGAGTAAGATGTGCTATGAAGATGCACCGCCGCAAAGCTGCGTGAGAAAGATGCGCAGCTCGAGCTATGCGATGTATCGATAATACGGAAGCGTCGAGCATAGCACGCATTAATAGCACACATCCATAGCACGCATCCCTCCATATAAAAACATATCTTAGTTGAATCCGTTTCCACCAGTACTAAGCTATGTGCCCCAATGAATATGATTGGTGGATATCAAACGCATCCAGCAACGTAGCTTAACGAATTTCTGGTGCAAAAGCAGCCTTAGGGTAGAAATAATAAGCTTGTTACCTGAACTGAGTAGCCTATCTATAAAATTGAAAATGGGTCCAGTGATCCGTTTCACGTGCAAGTTGTCTGCAAATACTTTGATGATCGTGTCGCAAATCGACTTCAACATCGCCTTGTCGCTCTCCAAAGTATTCAGATACGCGTACAGAGATTGTGTCGTGTGTTTCACCTGCAAACAAAATTATAATAACTTCAAATCACATCATACTAATATTATTTAATTAAATTTTAGAAGCGCTCGTGGCGTGGTTAACTTGGGTGTTCTGAGCAGATCACCTTGGTTAAGCAACACTCCGCCCGGTCATTACTTGGATGGGTGACCGTTTAGTGACATTTAGATTTGAGCGCTTCCGTGCTTCGGAAGGCACGTTAAGATGTTGGTCCCGGCTTTTTAGTCGTTAAGCCATGTCGGAGGCCTTCGGGCGGCCTAAAAACTCCGACACCAGAGTTGGTCACTAGCTCATTCGAAGAAGAAGAAGAAGAAGAAGAAGAAGAAGAAGAAGAAGAAGAAGAAGAAGAAGAAGAAGAAGAAGAAGAAGAAGAAGAAGAAGAAGAAGAAGAAGAAGAAGAAGAAGAAGAAGAAGAAGAAGAAGAAGAATTAAATTTTAATATCTTCAACTCACATTATACTAATATTATTTGACGGCCTCTGTGGCGCGGTGGGCGAAGGTCTGCCTGGGACGCAGAAGGTTGCGGGTTCGATTCCCACGGGGACAAATGTTTGCATTATTTCAAGATATTTGTCTAAGGTCTGGGTGTTTTCTATACAGGGTAGGGAAAAATTTTACCTCACTTAAAAATACAGGGAAAATACAAAAATACACCTTTTCTTTTGTATCATCATCATCATCATCATCATCCACAGCCCGACTTTATCCACTGCTGGATATAGGCCTTCCGGAGTCTGTGCCATCCACCACGGTCTTGTGCTAGTCGTATATTTGGTAAGTTACTTTGAGAATTATGTTCCTATTGGGGAATAGAGTCGATTGACCCCAACTTGTTATTTTGGACACCGTATTCTAGGCTGACTTTTGGCTGGATTTTTTTAAATATCCGAAAATCCAATTGTTTTTTTCTTCAAAATAAACTTAACAAACCTTAGAAGGTTTTGTTCTACAAAAGAAAAGGTAGTTGCAATGAGGTAAAATTTTGCCCCAACCTGTATATCATATTGTATGTATTATTAGCGTTGTTTTTGTCGAATTTAGTGCAGATTGTGACGTCACCCAACGACCAGCATAAATAGAGCGGCGATGGCGCTCGTGTCATTTGCAGGCTCGATTTAGAACTGTAAGGTTGTCTGGTTGGTGCAATTTGCAGTAAGTCTTATATTCCTTGACATATATTTTGGGTGATTTATGGTGTAAAAGTATTTGGAAATAACGGTTGTTTGTTTTTGCGATTTTGATTTTGTAAAATTAAAGTAAATTGTTGTCAACTGTAAGATTGATGTTTTATTTTTAATTAAATTCTACTTCTGGTTCTAAACGTATTTATAAACAAAAAAAAGTATGCAAGTAGTATAACAGTCATGTGGTTCTCATGATACAAGCTCTGCTAAGTTTGGGGCTACATGATGAAATCAAAATCAAGATTTATTCATTTATCCATGCTGTAATAAAAATTAAATTCTAAACTCCTAATTCATAACCAAATGTAATTTTATAACGCTCGATAAAGTAAGCTTGTCCCTTACATTTAAATATAAATAAAGAGGTGACATGACATTTTAACGCCAATTTAGCTTTCTGTTTATAGAATAGAACTTTTATGAATAGGACGGTGTATTTCATAAGTTTTTTTGCAAAATCTTACCAAACTCTCAGTCATTTCACCACCGCTGACTATCAATCCTTTTATAACATGGTACCTATAATCATCATAGCTCAACAGCTGTACAAATCTGGGCATAGTGTGTCCGGGGAACAGCCATAGTACCACGTTTGAATTCTCACTGGTTTGTGTCTCATCGTCGATCTCCTTCTGCGGTTTGAGTTCAACTTCTTCAGAGGGGAATATGCGCTTGAGTGAGTCGTGGTGTGGAATGTTTGAGATAACTGGATCGCTGTAAGATAATGTTAGGAAATAATTACTTAGGCTTACTAGACCACATGGTATTCAGTCTGTCTTAGTAAGACCAGGCCAGTCTCACTCCGCACTTTAGGTACGAAGCTATAAGTACATCGGCGGGAACAGACTGCGGGGCTCGCTCCGTAGGTTAGTACGCGTCAGAAGAGAAGAGTTACGTATAGAAAGGGATGCAAGGTGTAGGTGAATGTAAAATGTTAGGTACGATCTGAATAACACTTTATTGCGTCGTTTTATAATCGTTTTTGCGGAGTGAAAATTCTGTGGAGTTGTTCAGTACACGTGCGGAACAGTCATTGCAACTTGTTCCGACTGTCAACCCTCACCTTCGGCTGCGCCTCGGCTCGGGTAGACATTTGTCGGAACTCTTTGCAATGACAGGCTTTCCGCACTCGTAATGAAATATACTATTTTTCAAAACGAAAAATGCATTGGTGCACTCCCACTAAGCCACCGCGACTCTTTGGAGAGATCAAATTTTGTATTTATTGTCTTATAATTACTACAACCCCAGCCCCCCGCCTCCTTGTCTGTATCCATGACGTGGGCGTCACAAGCGTAACAAACAAATACTATCATTTTCGCATTTATAATATTAGTAAGGAAGTTAGGATTAGGGGATGCTATGGTGCAACCTCCATCTTCGGGACTCAAGCCAAAATTACCTGCTCGTGGTGCACCCTGCTAACTAACAAACGGGGCTCTGGCAGCCAGCTGATTTCGGCATAGCGCAGCCTAACACCGGCACAGCTACATGCAGATGCTGCTACCCGTTGGCGGTGCAAGAAGCTGTGCCCTGCGATCCCCGACCCGCATGCCAAGCGTTGAAATATCCCCTTTCTCAGGGAGGCCCATGTCCAGCAGTGGACATATATAGGCTGATGTTATTGTTGTTGTAAGTTAGGATTGTTTGATTAATCCTACACAAGTTAAAACTTACTTATAAATAAGTGAGGTGAAGATCCGGCCCGCGTGCGCTCGCGTCCTGTCGATCTTCTCAACGGATTGCTGCGCGATGCCGCACATTATCTGCCGGATTATTTCTGGAGAGTTCAGGTGAGGCGCTTCCACTGCGCATTGTCGGCAGACTGATAGTAGACCTTTGGAAACACATTCAATGTTACAAGAGTTTATATGACATATAATAATAGCACAGGATTGAAGCAACTTCACAGGAATTGTATGTAAAAGTTTTTTCTAAATTATTACAAATTGCCTTTGCCCAGCAGTAGAACACTGAAGGCTGATAATAAGTAGCCACCGACCGTTTGAGTCCTGCCCCGCGGTCGATGGTCTCCCGTTTTGATACATTTTTACTATAATGTTTTTGATATTTATTTATGTACAAAAGTAGTATTGAGTATAATTATAGTAAAAAATGTATTTTAGACGATTTTACAATTAAATAAAGTGTCATAATAAGAATTATAAATTGATTTGGTAAGTAACTTTCAGAAAAGTGTTTCTGTTGGGATATAGAGTCGATTGAGATTGAGACCAGCTTGTTTTGATAAAATGTTATTTTCTAGGCTGACTACATTTTTTCCAAAATCCGTAAATGTGGTTATTTTAATCTTCAAAATAAACCTATAGTATCCCAAAACAAAACCTTCTAACTACGAAATAAAAGGTAGTCAATGAGGTAAAATTTTACCCCATCCTGTATAGTGTTATGTTCTACAAGGTGGTAAAGTAAAGTAAAAGATTTTTTTATTCAGTATGAACATTACAGTACACTTTGAATCGTCAATGTTTTTAATTTACACCAATTGGTTATCGCGACCAAACAGAGAAGAATTGGCAAGAAACTCTACTAGGCTTAATTTTTTTTTAATTTCATTTTTACAATATTTATTCTTAGCCTAACATAGGTTTTGACGGAGTTGGATGAACTTCTAAAGAAGCTATGTTATATAGGTTAATTTAAAAGATTACTTAGTTGTTTGTTTTGAAGATAATCTACCTACCTTACTGTATTATAGTATCTAGATACAACGTATATGTAAATATCGGTGCCAATGCGCACTAGTTTAGCGTTACTTCGTTTAGTTATATTTAATACTTACACAGTTTGTGTGTTTTTCTCTGTGAGATTTTGTTTAAGGTTAGAGGTTTCTTTTTTGTTTATCGTCTAGGGCTAACATAAACTTTAATTATTAATATCAACGGGATATTTACCATGATTTGTGAGTTCTGTTATTTCCCGATATTTCGACGCAGTTGCATGCGCCATGATCACGTGAGAACTGAAGTCTGTGCGAGTGGGTAGTTACTGGCAGAAGAAACGATCTACCCTCTTTCTCAGTCTTTTATTACGAACGACACCCCTACCACTGGTCTCAATATCACTTTTAACACGATCACGGCACACAACACTTACTGTATCAGGACACACTTCTGAAACATCACTTTTACGGTTCCTACACATTCTAACGACAAAAACAACAAAAACAACAGAACAAAAATAACAGAACTCACAAATCATGGTAAATATCCCGTTGATATTAATAATTATGTTCTCAACCATGATAATTTCAAAAGTTATAACATAAACTTTGTTGAACAGTCCTTTAAATAAAAGAAGAAGAAAACTTACCAGTCATACTAGCTTCCCTCACCCACGCTCCAACATCCCCCCTCATATCGATAGTATACTCCAGCAGACATTCTAGAAGAGCTTGCACAATCTCTCCGGCAAACTTCTCAACTCCACTAATGCCTTGCGTAGAACACACCTCGGTGAGGCCTATCACAGCGTCTCGTCTAGCCTCGGCCCACTTGTGGGTCGTTTCAGTGACCTTGGTGCATTCGATGAGTGAGCGGACTATCGTGGGTAGGTGTTCGGTTAGCACGAATTTGGGGAGAGATCCTGAAATTGATAAATTGGTTGAAAAAATTTAGAAGATATTCCTAAAACCTGAAAACGGTACAAAAACGGTAAAAACGGTTAAACGGTAAGTTACCTACCTTGGCGTGCCTTGGCTGACACCAAAAATACAACCGAATTGAGAACCTCCTCTTTTTTTTGAAGTCGGTTAAAAATATTTGTATTTTGTCCATATATCCTTTGAGTAGGTACTTACCAACGGCTCTAGCATGCCCCATCCGAAGCACCAGTCCATTAACACTAGTACTGCCCAGCTGCTCGCAATACTTCTCGACAAGGTCTCTTCGCTTCTGCTTGGCGTCTACATCGCCGTATTTGAGGTTGTCATCGCGTAGATACTCGTCGAATACTAGAGGTAAGGCGTGGATTGCTTTCTCCCTTATAACTTGCACCTCGTGGGATAGGCACTCTTCAATCAGATTTAGCCATTCATCTGAAGAAAGGGATAGTATTAGCTTTTTCAGTGATTACGATTAGCTACTGGGGCAACAGATAGGGGCATGGAGAATCTCAGAAAGAATATTTACAAAGGATCAGGAGTGAACGGGTTTTGACATGTTATTCTTGCTGAACCTTTAAATTGTTATTTTCTAGGCCGTGAAAGTTTGGTATTTTGTATAACTACATTCAGTGATTTTATATCTTTAAAAATGTTGAATAGTGCGAGCGAGAGGGAGGTTTGACATGTATCGTCGCTTAAGAAGTGTATCGTTCATGGTAGGTCAAAAAGTTCCTTCATCCGACAATGATGGGACCTATGACCGTTGGCTGGACTCACCGATAGTGTCGTGCGAGTGATAAGGAGCCTTGGCTAGTGCGAGCGAGGCGATGCACTGGCAGCAAGCCTGCCGCATCAGCTCGCCGCCCAGGCCGCGGAACTGTTGCCGCGCTCGCAGCCGCGGTACTAACTCACGGACCGCCAGAGACACCTCCGACGATATCAGGGTGTCCGCGAACTTGCCTACAGTTGGAGATCACATGAAAGTTAGTAGGCATCGAGATAATATATAGAACGCTATAGAGTCACAGTTTTCAAGTGAAAACTGACAAAAAATGTCCAAGCGTATTTGACATAAATAAACTTATAAATGGCAAATTTGTACTAATTTAGACCTTAGACCGTTCAAAGTCAGCGCAATTGACACCGTGCGCAGAGTTTTGGTGCGGGTACTTTTTCCACGTTTGCGGCTCTAGAGTATTAATATATCGATGTTAGTAGGTAAAATATTTGCAATTGTCTTTTGGTTTAGTAGTATTTTCTGTATAGAGTAATTATTATATGATCAGCTAGTTTAGAGTGAATTGAGAAAAAAAATTATACCTATAGGTTATAGTAAAATGTTTTCATCATCATCATGATGATGAAAATGTTTTAAGCATGCGATAATTTACGTCCTCAGAAAGAAAGGGTCGCCCAACGGTAATCAGGGAGAAAACATGTCTTCTCCGCAGGGCAGGGATTGAAAAGGGTGATGTTTAGAGAAGAGTAAGTATTGGTAGGAAAAGTAAATATTTGCGTTGAGTTACACCTTAAAAGGTGTGACTTTTGAAAGTCGAATGGAGTATATTAATTGTGAGTGAAGAAGAAAGAAACTGAGGGTTCTATAGTGACCCTCGCCATACCTTCTGGCACAGATAACAAAATAGTTTCTAGACTAGTAGATGGTAGTTGAAATGTTACTTCCATGTTGCACTTGAAATGGTTGTTTAATTGATTATCAACGATAAAGAAATACTTTTATGGTAACTGGTAAGATGGTAGTTTAAGATTGACACAATGCTGAATGATTTTAGTAAGTACCGCCTTTCCGGCGGCTAAAGATACTGATAATTTGGCATTCTTGTGTGCGACAACTAGTAAGAAAAATGTACAGAATAGCTGTGTTCGATGTAAACTAGACAACAGATTTTCATTGTTTGATCAAAAATGCTAGAAAGGTCTTACCGTCAGATAACTTAGTTTGGGACAATGCGTAGATAGCTTCGCCGATGGCCAGTATAGCACCATGTCTCACATTCAGGTCAATGGATTGAGTCTTCACAACAAGCTTTGGCAGCACAGTTGTTGCTACGTAATCGGGTATCTGAAATTAAATTAAGTTCTAAGCAAGGAGACTTTTTATATGAATGACGTCTTAGCATTTGGTTCAGAATGTTAAGTTTTTCGTTAATAGTTAATTCTGGTGGTAGATAATTCTACAGTCTACGTGATAGAACTGAAATGAAAAAATCTGTAAGAGAACCAGTGTGACTGGCATACCTCTCAAAATAATTGAGTTGAAGTGGCAATGGGCAGGCCATATAGCTATATGTATCGGTTCTACGAGCTATATTCTTATGCTATTCTATAATGCAATTTTTTACAGGGCCTACCTTCCTACTTAGGTTAAAATCTAATCAAATTGTTTGTTACATTAATTAATATTTTGTATGAATTTATTTTATTACTGTATTTAGGCGTTTTTCATGACAATTAATTTTCTAAGACTTGAGTCAGTTTCAAATTTTATTTTGTAATTAACCTAACTTTGTAATATTATAAATATTTGCATGCCTAAACTACTGGCAGAACATTTTCTAGGACAACACACTAATTATTGTCATCCGATTATGTTACCGATGTTTGCAAATAAATAATCTGATTTCTGATTTCTGAGCTCGAAGTCGTAGGGGAATAAAGGTTCTCGAATGCCGACCGCGATAACTGATAAATAAAATACGATAATGTTTTAATTGAAATAGCCACACTTCAATAGGCATCAACGACATCAAATAGGCTGATGATGGTGATGATGTTGATTGCAATGATGGATGTTAGAACGTCGATTTTAACTTTGTTTTTTAAATCAGAAGTGAAAATGAAAAGCAATTTCACCCAAAACATCTTTGATTTCATCACAACCTTTAAGGTGTTTTTTTGAGGAAACTCCAGGACCGATTTTAAAGTGAAAGTGTGTAAGAATCATAGTTGTAGTTGATCATAGGTTATATTTTGATGTAAGGAATCCAATGCAATTACTTTCATTACTGGGCAGCATTTGGACTAAAATCCATCCAACAATAGCAATGTCCTTTACGTGGTATTTTGAAGAGGCAGGCAGTGAGTATACTGGCGATATCTGCCGTCGCATGCAATATCTGAATAAAACGGCAAGTTTCATTCTGAAACGGCACCGCGATACTTCTATCTTTTGTCAATACTTTTTTCAGTTGTAACGTTAATATAATAATTCCCTTACCTCGCACATTTTTCATAAAAACTTTGGAAACGTACTGTCGAAAATATTGAATTATAAACTAAAAATAAATAAAACTAAAATAACCTAACTTATGCTACGACATAGGTAAATTGAAATGATATAAAAATCTGTCATATTTATGCCAAGAACACTGACAGCCACAGTAAATCTAATTTCGAATAATTCTTCCAGCCAGTTTTAAATAAACAGTTTCTTATTATTAAGGACTTTATCACACTGGTGATTTCCGAGTGAATTCAAAGCGAAGCGAGAAAGAGAAAGATTTTACTTGCGGCGAGTAATTCGGTTCCTGATCAGAAATTTAATTTTTAAGTAACGATTGGAAGTAAAATACATGTCACTAATTCCCGAGTTGAAAGGCATGCGTTACGCATTTTCACACCGACAAAAAAAGGAAATGCTCACTTAGCACTAAAGAAAAAGTAGTGTAACACTAAAGAGGTCACGAGACAAAGCATTCCATAAAGCAGCTGGCAGTAAGTAGTGTAGTAGGTTTTAAAAGAAGTAAGAAAGCAGTTTCTTATCAATTCTTCTGTTTGTCGCGTAACGAATTGGTAAAACCAATTTTGGATTTGGCGTGCCAAATTGTGCCCTAAGGTTCCTATTGATTAAGATCTTTACATTTTCTTTAGTAGTAAGCCAGCATTCCCTAAGCTAAGTGATATTTCTATGCAAACTTAGTGAAATCAGAACAAACCTTCTTAGCCAATCAGTTCAACGCCTTTGCAGCCCGCTCCCGTATCGCGCTATCCCAGTGTTCCACTCTCAATTTTACGAAATGGACCACCAATGATCGAGTTATACTCAACGGCTATCGCCCGCACAATAAGCTAAGTGATGATTCCATGCAAACTTACTAAAATCAAAACAAACCTGCTTAGTCAATCTGTTCAGCGCCTTTGCAGCCAGTTCCCGGATCGCGCTATCCCAGTGTTCCACTTTCAAATCCACGAGATGGTCCACTAATGGCTGGGTGTACTCAGCATAGGTCGCGACTTGAGGCGCTATCAGCAGATAGGCGTTGTTCCTCGGACCGACGGATTGGAAATCGGCGGTTGTTAGCACGTCTATACCGTGAGGGAACATTCCGTGCCGGCCTACGTTCTCTTGGTAGGCAGCTGATGCAGCGCGGCGGCAGTTTATCTGAAATGGCCAGGGAATTAAGAATTAATATTATAATATATAAGAATTTATATTATATATATAATATAATTAATAAGATATTCTTAATATCCCCAACTGATAGATTTCGGATATCGGGTTGGTGTATTAAGAATTTGTTTGTGAGGCAGCGTTGTATAAACCAAGCGTTTTATGCTAATCCTTCTCTGTTTGGTCGCGTTACGAATTGGTGTAAATTAAAAAAAATACAATTCAATGTGTAATGAATATAGAAACTAGAAAAAAACTTTACTTTACACAGCTTGTTATGTAGCTTATCAGTGACTTGAAGGCGTGAGATTTGTGCTTGCTTTCACAATATTTTTTGACTGACTTCAAAAAAGGAAAAAAAATACGATTCAAAGTGTAATGAATAAAAAAACTAGAAAAATAATTTAATTTAGACAGGTCGTTGTGTAGCTTATCAATGACTTGAAGGTGTGAGATTTGAGCTTGCTTTCAATGATTTTTAGCTGACTTTAATAAAAGGAAAAAAAGTACGATTCAAAGTGTAATGAATAAAGGAACTAGAAAAATACTTTAATTTACACAGCTTGTTATGTAGCTTATCAGTGACTTGAAGGCGTGAGATTTGCGCTTTCTTTCACAATGTTTTTTAACTGACTTCAAAAAAGGAGGAGGTTCTCAATGTTTGCACCAACAGACTTCTATCATAGACATTGTACAATACGGCATTTGATCATTAATATGGCGTAGGCGGAGCTATGACGTATGAGCGTAGGTTATACGTTCGTATGTTTTGTAGTTTTTTAAAATACTTTTATCATACAAATGCCCTGATGATTTAGCTGTTTAAACAAATAAAAATAAATAATGCTGGAGATTATTACACAACATCATATGGCCCCAAACTGAGCAGTTTTAATTATGGGAACCACATGACTGATATACCTACTAATTATATATATTTTTTGTAAATACATCCAGATCCGACACTTCTGCGTCTCAGGCGGACCTTCACCCACTGCGCCACAGAGGTCGTCCAACACAAAGATGTTTCGGTGGATGGTGTTACACTCACCTCTCTATCAAAGCAAGCTGTGGCAATCAACGCATTTGCCAGTTTAGTAGCATAGGGCGCCAACGCAACCGCATCGTAGGCTCTTGCAAACGCCCAGGCGGCGTGGCAGGCCGCGTCGCGAGCCGCGCGCCCGCCACTGCCCGCGCCGAATGTGGCACGCGGCTCGTCGCGACTCAGCGCTGAGACTATGCCCGCTATACCACCGCCCACCTGTGCGGGGGATAGCAAGCCGCGGCGAGCTGTAATGTACAATAGATTACTGATCCCGTAGTCGCCACAAGCTAGTGCCGGTATCGCGTTCACTAGCGAAATCAACTGACACACGTCATGAGACGGACAGTCTACAAAAAACTCCCTGATAATGTCACTCGGGCTCTGATATATTCATTCAAAACGATGTATTCATTTAAAACTAAATTAAAACGGTGGCTTATCGAGCAGACCTTTTATACCTATAAAGAATTCATTGACTATAAGTACCTACCATCTTTAATTTGATATCCATATTGCTAGGGTAAAAACGGAAAAACCCCACGCCAGCCTATTTAAAAAAAAAAAAGACGTGTGGCACTCGGGGACTGCCGCGGTAAAGCTATTGCATAGCATTTTGTATCAACTTATGCAATTATAATTATTTATTTATTTTATTCATGCAGTATTTCTTTTTCTTTGATATTAATTCGTTACACTTTTTGAGAGTGGTGACCGATAAGAAAAAATTTTTTTTCTTTTATTAAATAAAAATACGTCTAGTTGCACGCACACAAACACCGTGTCGAAGACTGCCGAAAAGAAACGACGTTAGACAATGCACGGCCTTCAAGCCACACCTCCGTGCCCGTCGGAGTGGGGAGCGTGAGGTTTTTTTCGTTACGGAATTTCTGGATTCGGTCCCCGCGCTCAAGGCCCTCGATAGAAGCTATGCAATAGCTTAAAATTTGGGCGCCATTTTGATAGTTTCTATAGCCTATGTCACTACCGCAATTTATTGTGTTTTTATCATTTAATTAAATTGCTTCTTTTTTTCGCAACTGTATTATAAATAGTTGTTTAGTACAGGTGCGGAACCGTCATTGCAACTTGTTCCGACTGTCAACCCTCACCTTCGGTTGCGCCTCGGCTCAGGTAGACATTTGTCGGAACTCTTTGCAAATGACAGGCTTTCCGCACTCGTAATGAAATATACTATACCAAGTTCAGCGAGGGCCATACAGCCCCCATGCCAGGCGGTCTCGCGTTCGTTCTCCGCGAACATGGCGAGTACGCTCTCGCAAACGTCGGCCGCGGCTATGGCCGGCAGCCGGGCGCCGATGCGACCCACGCCTTTAGCTGCGGACCATCGCACCACGGTGTCGTCGTCTTGCAGCGAGCAGAGAAGCAGTTCCACCACGTCTTCCACCTTATAAAGATAATAGATATATTTGACAAAAAGAATACATGTTTTAAGTTAATAGTGCCTTAAATCCTAAGTTAGGTTAGACACTAGAGTTCTCAAAAAAATATCATTAAATATTATAACAATACAAAAACTTATAAGCACAGTATGCAGTTTCGCACACCGACACAGCGGTGTCACCCTTTTGTTGTCGTGTGGCTGTAAAGCGAAGTGATCAACCAATCACGCGCCTCCAGCCAGCGTGATAGCAGCATTCATTTAGCGCGAGAAGATAAAGATAATAGTAAATTGTTTTACAAGGGACTAAACCATCCCATTATATACGAGGTTTTTATACTCCCGAGCGTAGCGAGGGAGGATGACAAGACCGAGTTATAATGGGTGGTTTTGGCCCGATTGTAAATTAAAAAACATATGTACGAAATAAAATAGAGTGAAAAAACGCTAATTTCATAGGTACCTAATATTATGCTTAATAAGACTTTATTAATGACTAGCTTCCACCCGCGGCTTCGCTCGCGTGGTACCGGGATAAAAAGTAGCCTATATGTTAATCCAGGTCATAAACTATGTATATTTCATCCAAATCCCTTCAGTAGTTTTCGCATGAAAGAGTAACAAACGTTCATCCATACATACTCACAAACTTTCGCATTTATAATATTAGTGTGATGTGATGTGATGGTGACAAAATGTTCGGATAGGATTGCATTGCTCGCCGAACTAGTTAAGAACTGTAGCTGGACGGGTAGTTCTAGCCCTCCTCGCGCCTTGCCGCTATAGTTGTGGTACTATTTTACTTAAGCAGGTACAAACATAAAATTCGAAAACAGTTCCTGGTATTGAGATATATGTATATAGAAGAAGTAACTATGGAAGGATAAATAATAAATAAATAATCCGGGACGTTATCACACAGCATCATGTAGCCCCAAACTAACTAGAAGGAACTAGAAAGTATTTTTTACTTATTTTTAGCTTAAACTAGTTTGAAATATCACACTAATATTATAAATGCGAAAGTTTGTGAGTATGTATAGATGAATGGATCAATGTTTGTTACTCTTTCACGCAAAAACTACTGAACGGATTTGGATGAAACTTCGAATATACATAGTTCGTGACCTGGATTAACACATAGACTTTATTTTATTTTATTTATTTTAATACATTATATATTTGATTTTTTATACATAAAAGTAAAGATAATCGCTCTCTGTTTCTTACACTCCATCTCTCTCTCTCTCTCTCTCTGTGTGTGTGTGTGTGTATGTGTGTGAGTGTGTGTGTGAGTGTGTGTGTGTGTGTGTGTGTGTGTGTGTGTGTGTGTGTGTGTGTGTTTGTGTGTTTTACGAGTTTATCATTTGAGAACCATAGGCTCATTAGGGGAGGCCTATGTCCAGCGGTGGACTGCTAGGCTAGTAATGATGATAATTTGAGGACTAACAGACATTTGCCTAGTCGTAGTAGTAGATCACTTTGTGATGGCCATGCCTATTTTTACAATGAAGCACCTGCAGTTACCTACTGCTGTTTCGCGTTGCCGCTGTGTTTATAGGGTGCCGATAAAATTAATGACCTTGAGGTAATGATGACCAGTTAACTAAACAGGTGCTTTGCATTTGCTTGCGCCATCTTCTTGTAACAACATGCTTAAAACTAATTTCAACCTTATTTCACGCAAGATACAGTTGAAATTGTTCTCACCTCCTGAGGTATATCCTGGTCGTCATCGTCGACGGGTGAGGTGATAACCTCAGTGTCGCCGGCAGCCGCCACCCCGCCCAGGGTAGTGGCCAACGAACGGGAGCCTCGAGTGTACCGCCACGATGCCACTCTCGGTCGCAGGAATGTCAGCCCTGTTATTAAAGGAATACTGCTCAAGTTTGTGAAGCACAGATCTTCGTCAAGTGTAATTTTACAGTTTAAAGGCCTATTAGACGACGCGGTATTGGGTCGGTCTTAGTAAGACTGTCTTAATGACTAATTAGTCTAGCCTAAGACCGACTTATGGCCGGTTTCTTTATTATACCGTTACCGATAACGCTTCGTTTTCCCCTGAAAAACTGTCAAAAATTAACAACGAGGCGTCGAAAATTTGACAGTTTTTCAAAGGAAAACGAAGCGTCATCGGTAACGGTATATTATAGAAACCGGCAGTTAGTGGCTTACTCTAAAGTATTTAAACTACGCTAAGTGTAAGACATTCTTACTAAGACAGACTGAAAAACCGCGTGTTTTAAAAGCCTTTTGACTACATGGTGATTGGCGTTTTCCTTCCCCCTTTCATTCCTGGTTTAGAACCCTGCAAAATTTCATTTCAATACGTTCAGTGGTTTTGGCGTGAAGGGGGAACATATATCTTCACTTTTCTCATCTTTTACAAACTTTCGCATTCATAATATTAGTAGTATATGTATGACCTTGGCGACTTGTTGACTCGGTAGCACAGTTGCTAAGCGCGTCCTGGTATTTATGGGCGCGGGTTCAAACCCCACCTGCCTGAGTCATTTTTGGGATATTATAAAAATCTTGGATAAGATCTTGTCAGATTATAACAAGAAAGTTATGCTTCGGCATCAATGAATGTACTATAACTGCAAAAGCAGAACTAGAACTCTGCTGTAGAGCCTTTAAAATCATCATCATCATTATCTTCTTCAGCCTGTGGACAGGACATAGTGCCTTTGAAATATTTGAAGAATATTATAATAAGGTTAAGGACAAGCTTTTTTTAAAACTGAAGCTATGAAACTGACCTAGGCCTTTGCATCTAATCCAGATAATTTATCCAGTATCAAGTGGTAACTTTTTATTCACTGACGGGGATGCTGTAGTGCCTGGGACTTAGTTGGATGGAGTAGGCTTGCCCAGCACCTATACCATTCTCTCAGCCCAGTCGGCGTTACCCACAGGAAAGACATGGTCAATACGTGTGGAACTGACTAAGCTACGGGTTAGCTCACAATATTTTGTTCAGCATTTTGATCACATGTTTATAAATAAATAATTAATGCGGGACGTAATCACACAGCATCATATAGCCCCAAACTAAGCAGAGCTTGTATTATGGGAACCACATGATTGATATACTACACATATAATATTTTTTTTGTAAATACATACATATCATACATAGAAAACACCCAGACCCGAGACAAATATCTACAGAACATGCAAACATTTGTCCCGCAGCGGGAATCGAACCCGCAACCTTCTGCGTCTCAGGCGGACCTTCGCCCACTGCGCCACAGAGGCCGTCAATAATAAGCAAATACGTCGTTTATAAGCAATTAAATTTTCCAAATCGAAAAATTCTTTGATGTACTGTTCAAACCCTGCGTACATCCCACTAGTGAGAATGCCTTGCGATCCTGAACGATCCACGACGAGTGGCGGCTTCCAGCGTCAACCCGTGTGCGGCGAGTCCTTATAAAGTGTATGGAAACTACAGGAAATATGTCAGTGGCCGCGTTTTATGGCTGTCGCGAGTGGCCCATTTGCGCCGACTCTTAGGAGGGGAGGCCTATGTCTAGCAATGGATAAAAGGTGTTGTTTGTTGTCGTTGTACCACGGCTTTCAACTAAACTGAAGTTAAATTAAAATAATTAGGTGCCTACCTATTCTTTGCACAATTTTAACACCATACTTCCTAACAAGCATGGCTGTATGATGCTTGTAGTTCTGGGTGGTGACCCATTCCAGGAGTTTTGGTGCAAAAGGCAGCAGATCATCTCTTTTGCCATGTTTTAATACTGCAGCCACGGCCGCTAAGACGCCGTAGTGAATAGTGTTCTCTTCTTTTAGATTGGAATGTAATTCACAGGCCCAATCGAAGAAGGGACCCATGTAGAGTTCTTTTACATCTGACCTGAAATAAAAGACGTCTAAATTTAATTATGTAAATAAATTAATAAATAATGCTGGACATTATAACACAACATCATCAAACCCCAAATTAAGAAGAGCTTGTATTATGGGCAGTGATTGCTAAATCACGAACTTACGTTCGTGAAAAATCGAAGACTTGTTTAGAACTAAATTTCTTCGGGGACCATGGTTTCCGCTTTCCGGACATCGTTTATTCACTAAAAATAATGTTAGTTTTATAAAATACTAGCTGAGCTGCCCGCAACTTCGTTTGCGTGTATACTAATGCTTTCACGTTAAATGTTTCCCGAAAATGGTTATTTTACGAGGGAACCCTAAATATATACGGAATAAGAAGTGGATGACCTATCAGTGAAGTCCCTCTCAGTCCGGTATCAGATGTAAAACATCGAAACGTGACCAAGTTTACGTGAAAGCACAATTATACACGAAAACGAAAATACGGGCAGCTCAGCAGTGCATAGATGGTCCTGAAACCGGGGTCAATTAGTTCCCCGAAAAAAAATAGTTTTAAAGAAGTCTCCGCGTTTTTAACTTTGGCTAAATAGGCTAGATGCCTGAAAAATTCTAATAAGTCCGACATTTACATTATCAAAAAATATTGGACACGTATTTTTTCTTTTGTCAATTAAACTAAAAATGACAAAGATATAGTGCGTTGAAGTTCCGCGTGACGTCACGGGTAAGTACACTTTTTACATACAAGTGACGTCAGGAGCCGCCACTCCCGAACTTTGACGCTCTATAACTTTGACGATTTCCATTGATATTAAAAATAAAAAAATACGTGTCTAATATTTTTGGATAATCTAATTGATGGACTGAATAGAATTATTGTTTTTCTACCCAGGCATCATCCCTATTAGCCCTACCTACCTATTCCGATCACTGATTAAGGGACATGAATGTTAATCTACATAAATACTTTTTTGTAAATATATCCATTCAAAAGATAAGATATTTAGATACATAGATAGATAGATAACTCTTTATTGTACACCAGAAACAATTACAGGTATTTAAATTAACTAATTAAAATATAAAACTAATCCGCCGTTGTACAATGGGCGGCCTTATCGCTAAAAGCTAAAATTTAGTACATAGTTTGCCTTTCCCCCTTAGGCATCCTCGGGAAAATGTAGAGGAAATGTTCCAGAGGATGATCCCCAACCTGATGGTCTTAAAAGCTTAGGGACAAGGGAACATCATTCTAAAGGCAGATGGCTACAAATCAAGAGTTCGAGTTAAAGCGCTGGAGACATGCAGTCGATCTACGCCTGTATGTACAAAGAAGCTGTTCACTGATGTCAAGTGGAGGGCAGTTAATCTTACCTTATAAGGAATTTAGAAGCCAAATAAGCACTGGCTTCAGCACACGAGTCCTTGCTCATGGCATAAGTTTTGCAAATGTTCACAATTCTCTCCATCACAGTCAGTTTCTTTGAAGATCCGGCAGCATCTAAAACAAATCAGCAATTGAATAAAGGGACTTACTTTCTACAAGACTTCTTAGACTATTTTGTCATCTTCTTCATATAAGTCAGTGGCCAACAGAATTTTTGGGTCACTTAAAAGCATCATGAATGAAATAGCCTTTCAAAATCTTTTACCAAAAAACTAGGTAGCAAAATATACATTATTAGATAGTAGGTACTACCTACTACTACTAGGTAGGTACCTACTGTAAATTGGTTGATAAAGTTTAACATGTTTAAAGCATGTCAATGAGGGATGAGGCAAGTGATGAGCAGCAATATGTGAACAGCATGCTTAGGTTTTGGGGGTAAGTCACAGGGAACAACTATTATTTATTCTTTGAATGTACACCACATGAACTAATTAACCAACTACAACAGAATTATTGTTATTATTATTTAGCTATTTTAATCCCATTGTAGGACAAAGGCCTCCCTTCCCTCCTTCCACTCCTTGCAATTCCTCATACAGGCCAAGATCTTAAATGGGAGTCAGCTCATCCGTCCATCTTTTTCTCCCATGTCGCCATTTGGTGTTGGGTGGTATCCAAACTGTGGTGGTCTTTGCCCGTTGTTGGACAAAAAATAGAATAGAATAATAGTTTATTCTAGAGTGGAGACTGCATCTCAGCAAATTTAATATAGGCCATCCTCAGCCTGTATGGAGTGACAAAAGGCTGCTGGTAGAGACTGTATGCAACGAGCTGAGGACAGGGGCAATGGAGCTCATTGGGGGAGGCCAATGTACAGCAGTAGACTGCTATGATGCTCATGATGATAGCTTGAATTCTTACCTGGCTGTCCTGGAGCAAACCCATCAAGTCGGCTCATATGGAATGGAATGATGACCACAATAGACAGCCACAGAAGCAGCACAAACCTGCTGCGCCATGTCTCTTTGTCATTTGGGTCTTGGGTTTCTATGTAAGCTAATACTGTCAGAAGGTCTGAAACCTAGAAAAGGAAAGATCTCTTATTCTTTAAGTAAATTTCCAAGTAAGATTGGCTGGTTAAACTGGCATAAATTGTGTTCTAAGTTAACTATTATATGGTTAAAATGGCAAGTAAATACTAGCCCTTTTTGTTTTATAAAGACCAAATGGTGGGAACCTAATAGTTTTGCAGCTTTTATGCTTAGCACTGATTGGAAACTTTGGAATGAAGCAAAATCATTGTTACACTTAAAGTAAGTCCTATGAAAAAGTTGAATATGTAATGAAGGCTTGCAGGGAACTTAGTCAGTGCCATTCTCATGGTAACAATGGTATAATTTTCTTACCTCATGGGGCAGATGTCTAACAACAACTTTATACCCCCTAATTCTTATAACCTGATACATATAGTTGAAAACTGCGTGCTTCAGGTCTAAAGGAGATTCTTTATCCTTGATCAGACTTAAAAACTTAGCCAGAATCTTGTCTAAATGAGGATCAAGCAGATGCGGCTGCTCGTAATACTGCTTCAGAATATTGTACAATTTCTCGTATTCTGCTTCATATGCCGGGGTGTTGTAGATATTTTTCACATTGTCGATCATGTTGATGACATCTTCGCACTCTGAGAAGTGCTCCAGAGCACACCCCAGACCGGTATTGTCGCAGTCTTCGTCCCGATTAGGATCGGCATCGAGAGCAACCATTTTGATTGGTAGTTTTTCCAAATTTTGCTGTAATTGTAACAAAAACAGACACAATGTATCCGATTCTAAAATTGGAAAAAAGGGAATTCTATTTTAATGAAATTTGCACACAAAAAACACAAACTTTACAAACAAAACAACAGTCAGTGCTGCCACCTTGGTTTTTTAAAAGGGCCTTTTGACAAGAATGACAAGCTAGAGAGGGTTAGTTATCGCCAATTTTGTCATGAAATGTTTTGGTTGCTTTACTTCTTTTTTTATTATTCATGCTACTGGATCTTGTGTGTTGATTTACTCTATTTATTTCATTGATGTTTCCCTGTCTCTTTCTGGAATATAGCTAATTTTGTCATTAAAAGAGATGATGAGTGTGATAGACGAAATCTATACTACGGGGCGAGGATTATTCAATAACGTGCAGTGGCACGGTATACATTTTTGAAATTTTGTATCGCAAAACGAAAAGGGCTAGTAACTCCTTCCAGGCTAAATTAACAAAAAACGAGTTCACCTACAATAAAAAGTACTAGATCTAGCTCGAATAGAGTGGCAATGCTGGATGCTGCGCTACGCTGATTGATTTGATTTGACAAATAAGTGAGTGACAAGCGAGAATAGAAAGAATTAATGACAAGTCAAGACAAGAGCAGGCAGAGTGTTGCCAAGATATTTCTTTTTAAAATAGCTATTTAGGCATTTTAATGTATAAAATAAATCCTTTTTAACATGGGAGGTGTCTCCTCAAAAAAAATCTACTGTAAACATAAGGCATACGCATATTACGGGGCGTCAAGCCCTATACTTACGACGAACGATCCACACACGCAACGGTGGAGATCTTTGCAAGTTTCAAGGACTTCCAAGATCATTTTTTGTATTCCCAATCTTCTCTTTGTCTTATTATGTCTTATGTTTATGTTTATGTTGTTGCGTTATTTATTTCTCAATGTCTAGTGAGACTGGAGTTTTTTTTTTTAAATTAACTAGAGAACATCTGCTAAAACTGTATAGGTACTGTCAAAATTATACTCGTGCTCCGTACTCAACATTGACACCTTATGACCGTTCCCCATCGCCCCGGTGGAATGACGTGAAAACGTGTTGGGTTCAACATGATATTATTGCTGCAACTTTATATTGTTATTTTCTAGGCCGTGAAGGTTTGCTATTTTGCAGTGATTTTATATCTTCAAAAATGTTGAATAGTGCGAGCGAGAGGGAGGTTTGACCTGTATAGCCTTAAATGAGCACTGGCTCGGTATTGGTCCGTACTATCGACATATTTAACACAAGGAGTTAAATTTGAGCTTATCGTGTGCTATATTATCTTTTTGGTTGCGTTTACTTACACATTTTTCCGACGATATTTTATTCAAAACAATATAGTTACACATAATAATCGTGACATCACTGCAGCATATACCTACGTTTACCAAATGTTGCCTTACATGATTACTCTAAAATATTTAATTTTCAATATTTCCGGTTACCCAACGCATCCCCGTCACCCGAGCTCTGTCGTTCGCTCGTAACCACATGTGTTGAATAATTATAAGATACTAATGTTTTCAAACAAAGCAAAAGAATAATTATGATATAACTTCACATAGTAGTAAAATATAGGAACGACGCCTGGAGTTCTCAAAAAAAACCGATTACGAAATAACTCTTTATTGAGTTCTACAAATTAGAATTAATACTAGAAAATGTTATGTACTAAACTATAATTATGTTGACGGGTTCGAGGTTGGAACCGAAGTGGTGAGCCAAAGTGTTGGGCGAGCCACGCAGTGCAGACTCGTGGTGCTGGGTCAGCATTGACGTCAATCGGTTGGTTATTGCCACATAATTGTGGAATTGCGATTTAGGCAGTTCTGGTCGTAGCGCTAGGTATAACATCTCCCCCTTCAGATCAGCGACTATTTTTGAAGATTTAGAAAAAATGTCGCTGGCAGCTTCTTCTCCTTTGGAGATGTATCTGGTACTGCGTAGGTGGGCGTTTCAGTTGTGGTCTGTTCTATTTCTGTCTTAGAATTTTCCTTCTTTATGAAGTATCTTCGACTTAAAATGATGATGATGAGTACTAGTGCACCAGATAGTATACCATAGAAAGGGATGGTCGTATGGTATAAGGTCAACGAATTTTCTATCTGCAAGGGCGCCTGTTGGTTGATTTTGTCTTGAATGTCGTGCAGCTTCCTCAGATTGATTGAATTGATCTTGAGAGATAAAGATGCAGGTACTTCCTCGGCTTGACTCGGAATTTTCGTTATCTTCATGGGCTGTCCTTCGATGCGATCATTGACGTTGACGATGGTAAAGTCATTCGTACGTAGCTTGCAGTCATGCGGTATGGTGACTAAGTAGCTGCCGGTGAGCGTGTTAAATTCATCTCGTTCGCATGTGAGTCGAACTTGAGTTGGTGTCGGAAAAACGACGGCGTAGTGGCGGTCATCCAGCTTCTCCATAGCGGGCTTCATCAACTCGATGGTGGTCATCTCACAGGGTTGGTCTTCAGTTGTTCTGCCTTCGATGATATTGCAGATGCAGTCGGGTTGGGGCTTCAGCTGGTGGTTGAGCTGTTCAGCACATAGATACCTCGTACCTGACTTCGGGCATTCAGCCTCTATGTACACGTGAAAGTTACCAGTGATTGCCAGGAGTGGGAAAGGTGGGATAATAGCCTTCCTGTTCCTATTTGGTACGATAACCAACCTATATAAAGTATAACTAAGTGGAGATACCACTGGAAAATTAAAAGCGAAAACTAATTGATCTCCGTTATAGTAGGATGCCGATTTTATAACATCGTAATAGTCACGGAGCTCTAACTCTAATAATTGATCCTTATTATAAAAAGTTTTTAATCTACTTAACATATTTTTCATTACATTTATATTTATCGTAGAATGATGAGTGCGCGAGGCACTGCAAAATGCGAGCGCATTCTCTAACCTACTTATTTCGTTAACTAAGCTACCTACATTATTACTTGTTATCGCCAGAATTTGTGCGAATTTAGCAAATTTCATAAACGTGTATTGCGAAAGTGAATTGCGGTCAATTAAAATGTTTAAAGTTTTATTAATAGTGATTTGATTATCTACAATTGTAGATAATATTTTAGTATGATCATTCATCCAATCTTTGCTAAGACTGATATGATGATTTTGTTCAATCACAATCTTATCCTGATTTTTCTTAAGAACAGTTAGGGCATCATTGTACTTTACAGCATCCGTATAGTCCAGATTCCCGGTAATGCTCTTAATAACGGATCCAAGACCATCTACCAAACCTCTTCTAGAACGAGTTGGCTCTAAACTTTTTAGTTGAAGTGAAGCAAAGTCTAATTTATTAATTAAATGATCTATCTGAAATTCGTATAATGCATAAGTGTAGTTATCTAGTCTATCTTTAATGTTAGTTAATTGGGATCGTACTAAGTTAATGTTATCGCTGATTTCTTTCAATTCAATGTACTGTAAAAATGTATGATAATGAGTGGTTAGTCTTATGGGGCCTAATTTAAATGGTAAAAGTCCTGGTCCATCTTCGAGTCCTTCAAGTTTTATCTCGTGAGCCTGTATTAGGCTGACGGTCAGCATCAGCGTCCTGTAACAATTTTGCGGTCTTAGGGACTCGTTTCAACCTATTTTTAGCTATGGGACCCTTTTTCCTAGAGGGATAAATATGAATAGGTAGGTCCGCTAATACAGTATCCTGCGTGTACCTAGGTGCGAGCTTAGATCTACCAGCGCAAGGATTACTGATAAAAATCTGTTGGTCAGGTTGGTACTCTGCCTCAGTTTCGCGTGACTTGTTACGGTTTTCTATAATAGCAGTCCTATTAGCAAGAGATGTCTCATTGATGAGTTCATACACTTGTTTCATCTGCTCTCTATGAGTCTGAGTGTACTGCTGCAAGAGGTGCCCTGTAATATCGATGTCAGTCGGGTCACGTGGGTCAGTATGTCCTAATATGAGGTCATAAGGCTTGCATTTAGTAAAACTATGTACTGAACTATTATACGCGATCAGAGCATAGGGCATCAAGTTAATAACTGGCTGATCTCGTTGCTGTAACTTTAAGATGCGAAGATGTTCGAGCAAAGTCGAGTGAAAACGCTCTATGTTCCCGTTAGCGTTAGGTGAGTGAGCTAAGGTTTGATGATGAGTGATTTTGTGAACCTTACAAAACTCTGAAAACATCTGGTTAGTAAATTCAGTACCTTGATCCGTGATAATTGTTAGTGGTAAGCCATGATGCGTGCTGAAAATTAATAAAGCTTGTATTACACTAAGCGCGGTGCCGTCTCTAAGTAGATAGGCTTGTCCATACTTTGAGAAAACGTCTATAAACGTAACATACTTTTCACTTTGGGCAGTGAAGCTGTCCATGTGAACTATCTCAAAGGGCCTCGTGGCTGGTGGGACCACATTGAATTTAGGCCTAATCGGGTTCCTATCGTATTTAGCCTGTCCACAAATAGTACAGTCATTTATGAATTTGGTTACATGTTCTTTCATCTTCGGCCAATAGTATCGCGCAGATAAAGCTAGGCAACATTCGCTAATGCCACGGTGGTTAGTTTTTCCTTCGTGATAATTGCGGATGATGTCCTGCTGTCTAAAATACTCTTTAACATTTTCAACTTCTTTTTTAGCAAGGACCAATTTCATAGATGAACTTTTAAATGTTTCCTGTAGGATTGGGACGATCTTGTACATAGCAAGAGGAGGATTTATAAGGAGAGCTGTTTTAATCTTAGGATTAACGTATTCCTTAATTGCCTTAATTAAATCTTCCTTCAAGTTAGACTCCGATAACTGGACGGATGTACGTGTGTGAGTGTCGAACGGCTTTGTCGCTGACGTACGCTTTTTAATGTCACCTACTATAGTCAGTATCAGCTGTCGGTGGAATTTATTCAAAGGATCGTCGGTTATGGGAATTTCAAGTATGGGATTTTCATTCGAGGTATGAGCGGTCTGGGTACGAGTGTCAAGGTCGTCGGCTACTGATGGGGGTCTTTCAGATGCGTTAGCTACCATAGAACTCAACTCTTCATTACAGATCTCCACACGTGAGAGGGCGTCGGCGTTAGTATTTTTCTTACCTGGCTTATGTTCGGTAGTAAAATCGTATTCACTTAGCTAAAGACGCCACCTTGTGAGCTTAGAGTTCGGCTCCTTAAGGTTCATTATCCATTGCAGTGGTTTATGATCGGTTATGATTTTGAACTTACGGCCATAGAGATAATGTCGAAAGTACTTCGTAGCCCATACGATAGCTAGTAGCTCTTTTTCTATCGTACTATAATTAATTTCGCTCTCATTTAAAGTACGAGAAGCATACGCAATCGGTTTGTCCGTACCTACTCTACCTTGTGATAGTATTGCACCTATAGCGAAATTAGATGCGTCGGTCGTCAGTATGAAGTCACGATCAAAGTCGGGGTATCTCAATATGGGGTCATTCGTCAGAAGAGTTTTGCATTTCTCAAAGCTATTTACGTAGTCTGAGTCAAATGTAATTTTTCTTCCCTTCTTAAGACACTGTGTCATAGGCTTTGTAATTCGGGCAAAGTCGGGTATAAATTTTCTATAGTAACCAAGAAGTCCTAAAAATGACTTAATTTCCTTAGGGGTCTTAGGTATAGGATACTTCTGGATTGCTGAAATTTTATCAGGGTTCGGTTTTATTCCGTCCCTGGTTATTATATGACCTAAGTACGCGGTCTCAAGTTTGAGAAACTCTGACTTATCTAGCTGGATTTTAAAGTTAGACTCGCGTAATCTTTGGAATACCTTTTCAAGATTGACCATATGTTCTTGGAGTGACGTCGAAAAAACTATGATGTCATCCAGATAAACGAGGCATATGACGTTTTGCAAACCTCTAAGAACATTGTCCATTACACGTTGGAATGTAGAGGGTGAGTTTTTCAACCCCATTGGCATTCTTAACCATTCAAAATGTCCATTCTCTACGTTGAACGCAGTTTTATGGATGTCACTAGGATTCATCTCGACTTGATGAAATCCAGATGCAAGGTCGAGGGTCGTAAAATACTGACATTTGCCTAACTTGTCGAGGACGTCTGTAATGTTAGGTATAGGGTACTTATCGTCGATAGTCTTTTCATTCACCTTACGAAAGTCAACGACCAGCCTCCACTTCTGCTTCCCTGAAGCATCTACTTTTTTCGGGACTACCCAAATTGGGGAGCTCCATGCCGATTCCGATGGTCTGATGATACCCTGATCTAACATTTTAGCTATCTGTTCGCTTACTTCCTCGCGATGGATATAGGGGTAGCGGTAGCTTTTAGTATAGACGGGGACTTCGTCATGAGTCTTTATACTATGTTTAATTTTATTCGTGAACGTTAGCGCTTCACCCTCGACATAAAATACGTCGGCGTATTTGGAACAGAGTGTAATTAAGTTCTCTTTTTCCTCAGCATTTAAATGCTCGGTGCGCAAACGCGAAATAATATCGCGAGCGCGCGACGACATGGTCTCGGCGTCGGTGCTCGTGCACTCAACGGTGTAAACCGACGCTTGCGTCGCGTGGTCTAGCGAGAATATTACGTCGTTCTGGGTTGGATTGACGACTTCCACTATACCGCGATTATTGATAACGGTGGTTAAGCAGTCAACAATCACGCAGTTACAAATTAATTGTTCCTGAATGAACACTGCGCCATCCGGGGCGTTAATGGGTAGCCTTACCAACTTCGAGCTTTCGGCTGGAATAATATCCTCGTAAAGGTTTAAGTTCCGCGAGTTGTACATGCGGATGGGATTAAGGGCGTCCTTAGTTACTAGCGACCGATTCTTAAGATCTAGTTTCGCTTCCCATTTAGTTAATAAATCCATACCTATTAATCCATCGAAATGATCATGAAACCTATACACGAATAATTTAACATCCTCTGTATCTCTGAACTCCGGGAAACACGGAAGAGTGATGGAGTACTCATTCCTGCTCGTAGCGTGAACATTAGTTACTTCAAACGGATCATAGTCTAATGGTACGTGTGAAAAATAATTTTCCACAGCTTCCGGACTAAGGAAGGACTGATTCGCGCCTGTATCTATGAGGAGATTCAAAGGAGGGTTTATTATGCGAATATACGGTAGCTGTCTCTGAGTCTGGAGATTAACTTCTATCTTGACTTTTTTGAAGTCAAGGCCTTGGTAAAATCCTCGCTCGACGGAGAGTTGGACTGAGGCTGGTCACCTACTTCCTGAACGTCATAGTCACCAGTCATGTCAGTCTGGTGAGGTCCTTCGTACTCAGAAGTATAGGCGTTAGAGTCGTCGTAATAGCCGTTGTTATAATAGTCGCTATAGTCATAGTCATTATAATCATAGAATTCATATCCGTCATAATCGTTACCTGAACATTCATTTACGTTTACATCACGAGTCTTAAAATAATTAGATGGGGGTGGATTACCCTGCTTAGCCCAATTCCAGCCACTGGCGGAGGGCATAGGTCTTTCCCTAGTCACGAAATGGGATACGCCACTCATGGGCTTAGGACCCTGAAATGAAGGCTTGGGTACTGGTAATTGGAACGCGTTACGCTGGTTATGGTTTGGCGGCGGCGCACTGAACATTTGTTGAGTGCGGGATGGCATACGCGGCTGATTAAATGGCATCCTAAATTGATGTTGCGGCGGAGGTGGTCTAGGCGTGAACTGGGGTCGTGAAGGACCTGGCAAATTAAAGTTCATAGGCCTGAAGGGCTGAATGGCTTGGCTAGGTATTTTAAAACCAAAATTACCCTGCTGCCTATCATCTAACTTCTTCTCTGGCAAATAAAAATTTCTATTTTGTATATACATGGTGTTCATTTCGTCGTGAACGAACTCCAATGCCTTTTCTATAGTTTCGGGGCGCATACAGCGTATACGTGACCCTAAAGGATCCTTTAACCCGCGTAAAAATGCCTGAAGGGTTAGTTTCTTATAGAGTACCCGCTTAGCGTCAATAGTGGTAGCTATCGATTCATGCAATGATACATATGTCATGATAGTTGAGAACAGGTTCTGGCATCGCTCATAAAACTCCTGAGGGGTGCTAGAGCCTTGAGTTAGGATTGCCAAATCGTTATAGAGGGCGGTTTCATCCCTCTGGTCAGCAAAGTTATTAATAAGAGTATTACGGATACTTGGCCAATCGTTCGGAATGCCGTTCGCATTGATTAAGCGTGCGGCGGGACCAACGATTTTGTTAAGGATTCCGTTAAGTAGTCCTAACTTATTTAATTGATTTTCGTCCTGAGCATATGCTGCCACTAATTGGTCACACAAATTGACGAATCTTACTAGAACATGGGTGTTCCCGTCAAATTCCGGAACTAACCGAAGGGCTTTGCAAATTCCGTCTAAGCTAGCCATATCGCTAATTTCACTACTTTCACTATTTCCTACTGAATCTAAATCTCTATTACTGTCTAAAATTTTATCTCTACTTTTAACTATCCTAGGATTCTTAGATTTTCTTAAGTGAAAAATCTTGAAATTTTATAAAATAACACTTAAAAGGAAAATGGGCAAGCAATCACTAGAAAAATCAGTGTACTTACATGAGCAGCATCTCGGTACCTCTTGAGAGGTAATCGAAGTTTGGATTCCCCGGCGAACGTCAAAGTTGTAGTAATCCGGCTCGACTTTGAAATGTCTATCCTTCCAGAATTTCTTCCTGTTTATCCTGGAAAGGACCCGAATTTTCCTACCGCCTGCGCCAAATATAGGAACGACGCCTGGAGTTCTCAAAAAAAACCGATTACGAAATAACTCTTTATTGAGTTCTACAAATTAGAATTAATACTAGAAAATGTTATGTACTAAACTATAATTATGTTGACGGGTTCGAGGTTGGAACCGAAGTGGTGAGCCAAAGTGTTGGGCGAGCCACGCAGTGCAGACTCGTGGTGCTGGGTCAGCATTGACGTCAATCGGTTGGTTATTGCCACATAATTGTGGAATTGCGATTTAGGCAGTTCTGGTCGTAGCGCTAGGTATAACAAGTAGTAGAGGTAAGTTCGTCCATTTATTATTATAAAGCCTCCACAATTAGCCTGTCTATCTGTCAGCGGTTTCATGAAACGTAATTGGAAGAGAGTTATAATTTTCATAGTTTGTATTTTTGTTGCCACTATGTATAACAACAAATAGTAAAGACGATGTTTAAATTTTGTACCGAACCCTTCGTGTACGAGTCCTACTTGCACTTGACTCATTTTTAGAAATAGCTGAGGATGTAGAATCATTTAAGATCACTATGATGTTCTAGTCAAAACCTTTCTTTATAATAACTGTTGTGTAGTAGTTCTTCAACATTTAAAAATTTGCCAAAATCGGCAAACGGCTTGCAACTCTAAGGGTGTGTGCTCGTTTTAGCTTTTAAGTAGTTAATTTGGCAACACTCTTTTCAAGATGTAAATTTAAAATTAATGTGAGCCACTGTCACTTTTTCTTACTGTCACTGTCATCTGATAATTCAGATGTGTCAATGTCAAGAGTCACATAGAATTATGTCAATGTCAGTCAAAAACAAAATCCGCAATAGGGATGGGCAGATGAAAAAATATATCGATATTGTATGTACACTCGCGGTCTGAAAATGTTTACCACCTTAAGGTTGGTGATTGCATGCGCAAATCTATGCCACTAGGTCGATGATATTATGTGATTTGATTAGGCATAGAGCATAGAAGAAGCAATAGAGATTCACCCAAGTGAGATCAAACTTGTTTCTTCCTTTTTTAAAAATTAAAAAATTAAAATAATCAAGTAGAAATTGTAAATAATTATCTTTATTTTTTTAAGGAAACTATAACATTGTTTTAATAACTATTATAGCCTCCATCAGCAGCTATGACGGCACGTAGTCTATCTCACATAGATGCGAAAAGGCGCGCGCATAAATCAGTCCCCCTGATGTCATCCCAAACCCGTGCACAATGTGATCTAAGAGCTTCAGGGTTTCTTTCGTTCTGACAGTCCCAGCGTTGAACCATAATGCCCCGCAGATTTGCAATCGGGTTCATATCTGCTGACCAAGCAGGCCATTGAATGAGATAAATGTCACGATCCAAGTTGAACCACGCCATAGTATCCGCCCGGGCCATATGTATCGGTGCATTATTCTGAACGTAATCAATTTGTGGGAATTCTGCTGCAGGATACACAACGCGCACAGTAGGCAGCATCACTTCTTCCAAAAGCGACATATAATTATTCGCATTAGCTCTACTTTCAAACGACGTCAGTTATCCGACGTCGTCATGGCTCATCCACCCCCATAAGTTGACTGTTATGCGACTAGATTCATTTTGAGGCACGTTATGAGCTTCATCATACCGAGTTCGATTATAACGCCCTACACTCAATCTTCCGATTTGATTTTTTTTTAAGTTTTTTCGTCGGTAAATATAGCATTCGACCAATCAAAATCAAGATAATCCCTCGCAAAATTCAGTCGGGCAATTTTGTGGTGAGGTTTGAGTTCCACTTTAATGGCATGATGTCTGTAGTGTAGTCCTGCTCCGTGCAAAGCTTGTCGAATCGTCCGAGGACTCACATCATACAAAGCAGCAAAATGACTGGTTGGTGGGAAGCCGTGATCTTTGTAATATCGAACAATATCAGTTATTTGCACGGTGGTTAGTACCAGCCGTCGTCCTGAATTATTTCTATGGTCAGTTATTTGCCCTTCTTCGCTTTAACGCCGAATCCAAAATCTCACGGTGAATCGAGATATATTAAGTTCTCGTGATATAGCACTAATATTCAAGCCATCTTCTTGGAAAATTAATATTTCAGCCCTTTGTTGCAGGGATAAACTTGCCATGGTTTTTCAATCAATTTCTATTATTTCAATCCTAGTATTTTTGAGAAATGTCACTGTAAAAAATGCAATTATGACAAGTTTTAAATACAGAAAAGAGTTTCATCATCAAAACGTCATGAATACTCTTTTTGTTAGAATCGATGCTACAACTATTAAAAAGTAATATGTACCTAGATATAGCATTTTAGACTTTGCTGCACACAGTGTGCTAAAGAATCTAATTTGAAAACTGATAAACATTTTCAGACCGCGAGTGTACGTTTTAGAAATATCGATGTATGCAGTGTCAAAAATATCGATATTTCGATATTTTTACCACAAACGCGATTACCTTAAGTATTGTCAATATATTCGAAAGTGAAAAAAAAAAACATATGTTTGGTAGTTTTATCTATGTAGAAATTAGTTACAATTTTGATTAGTGAAAATTTAAAATTTATGGCGTAACGCACACACTAGCCACCGACATTTAATTTTTTTATACTTCTTTGCATATTTCAGCTTGATCTTCCATTATTTATTGATAAAAGTAAAATACGCGATAATAATAAAAATGTAGCTATTAAATATAAGACTCATTTTAACTTTAAATACATCTGTTTTACAGATATTTCGTCATAAATGTGATTATAACCTAAAAAGATCACTGAATTGACGAACAATGCTCTAAAAAAAAATATAATATAGATATTATAAAATAATTGAACGTATATTACCCGCCGTGCCAGCTTTCTGGTTGTACCAAAGATATGCGCCAACTATGGTTAAAAAATGTTCATCTATGAATGCGCACATTGTTATAACCAACTACCCGCACTTATTAAAAACGCTTGCTCGTTTAGTTCAGTCAAATCAAAACTACAACAACCTGTTTTCGAAAACTTCTTGTAATAAATAATCTTTTGACTTGAATGAAATAAAAAAATACATACAATAGTACCTATCACTTACTAACTGAACTAATGACTACCTTTGCCTACCTAGTTACCTATTTATAATTAATTAACGAGTACTTTTAAGATCTACCTACCTATTAGTTCTCCTAGGCCTTTAAATCTATTATCGGATATCGATATTTCCAGATTAAAAATATCATCGATATATCAATTATTTTCTGAAAAAATGTTTTGATGTATCGAATAATTTGCCCAAGCCTAGCCTAGTCCGCAAGCGCAAGCGAAGCGAACGCGAGTCGCGACTCGCGAATCGCGATTAGCGAACTAACAAAGCGAGCGATCGAACCGAGCCAGCGATGACCGATTGGTTGAATTTTTAAAATTACGATTGCAGAATATTTCGTTTGTGATGCAGTTCATTTCGATTAATAAATAGTTCGTTGATAACTCCTGTAATCAAAATGAGTGGCCGTAAGTTATAATTTCATTGTCATCTGAATTCAAAGACCCTAAGCGTCACGTTTTGCTTATTATAGAGCTCCCTATCAGATACCTTGCTTTGTGGTGCTTGCATGTTAAGTTTCTGCTGACTAAAAAGGTTTTTATAAGCCTACCTAACGTGGCTTCTCACGAAGGTTGGCCTACCTAACCTTGCTACCATTGTGTTATGTACACAAACAATCAAATTCTATGTTTAAATTTTATTTTTACAGAGGGCAGAGGTCCAGAGAAGCGCAGAATAAAGCCGGTTGAGCCGGGAACTCTGTTGGATTTTGACCTAGGGGAAGGGGAAAGCTCAGATGATTCTGATTTTCGCATCGAAGATCATGCTGAAGAGAGTGATGATTACTCTGTAAATACAGATGAAGATAACAGTGAGTACCTACAACAATTAAAAAGTAAATAAATAAATCTGCGAAATACTGCTGATAGAAGCTTGATGTTTTGAACTGAGGTCAGGGTGCAATGATTCTTTATTGGGGGAGGCCTATGTCCAGTTATGGACTGCTTTAGGCTGATGATGGTGATGATGATGATGAAGTAAATTAAGCTGGAAATTTTTACACATCATCCTTGTCAGCTTGTGATATGGGAACTATATGATATCTACTTATTTATTTTACCTTGGCATGCCAACAATCAAGGAAGAAATAGTAAACTATGGCCACAAATACAAGTTGAGACTTGAAAGACACCCAAACCAGCTTGCGGGACAACTCACTATACCTGAAAGCATACATGGATTGAAAAAGCCGCATGACCTTTTCGACTAGGACAGTCTTCTGATTATCCTTCTGGAATACGCACTGATAAAAAGAAAGGGCTGGCTTCGCTGGGAGAAGCGCCCTCCATGCAAAGAAGCACTTACCACATTTGATTATAGTCGATAAGACTGATCGCATGATAAGAATAAAAAAAAAAACTTATTTATGTATTAGGGTTCTGTACCCAAAGAGTAAATATAGGACCCTTTTACAAAGACTCCACTGTCCGTCTGGTTGTCTGTCACCAGGCTGTATCATGAACCCACAGATGATGTATGTCTGTTGCTCCTATAACAGCAAATATTAAAAACAATAAAATAAATATTTAAGTGGGGGATCCATGTAATGGTACGGACCAAACCCTTTGTGGGCAAGTCTGACTCGCACTTGGCCAGTTTTCAACAAAAAGAAGGATGATCACCTCTTAATGGTATTTACCCAAAGTGCATCTATGGGGGAAGAGATAAAGAAAGACCTAAATATTAATTGGATGGAAGTAGGTCGGTTCCAGAATGCATTATCTGCCCCTACTTAAATATTTAGTGGGGCAGTATTTAAGATGCAGCTAAAATGCTTATGAAAACTGAAAAAAATTCCAAATAAAAAAAGAAAAAAAATAGTAACATTTAAATAATACTTTGTGAAATATTAGTATACAGCCAGCCATATCGGCATTGTTGTCCTATATTACATACCTAATTTTTTTTGTGAATACATACACAATCTATTTATTATTTGTCTAGCAAAAACTTAAAATTGACCTAATAAATTGGAATTAATTTCTTAGATTGACCTAGATTAGATTTGGATTCTTGTTATTACCAGTTGTGTGTTCCTTTCCAGAAAGAAGAAAAGAAAACAGTGAATCCTCAGGGGATGACACAGGCTCCGATCTTGAAGAGTTCAAAAAATCTAACAAGCTTGGAGCGGATGTGTCTATTACAGATGTCCTTGAAAAAGCTAAAAAAAATGAATTCAAGGTACCTATGTTTCCGATTACGATTAGCCTGTTCTGTCCCACTGCTGGGCAATGGCCTCCCCACAATCCCTCCAGTCACTTCGATTTTTAGCTATTTGTACCCACGATCTATTGAAGGTGTCTAGTTCATCTCGCCATCTTTTTTCGGTCTGCAGCGGAGCTGCCTTGCTCATAGGGCTCCACTGGGTTGGTACCTATGTTATGCAAACAAAAATAAAATTATTAAGTCATGTACTTCATCATATTATTGAGTGTAAGAAATTCCATGCCTATCTTCGGAACCCAAGCCAACCTCACCGGCTCATGGTGCACTAGCTAACTAACAAACAGGCCTTTGGTAGCCAACTGATTGCGGCATAGCGCAGCCTAACACCGACATGGCTAAATTCTCTGACTGCTGACAGGCAGTAGCATCGATAGACCGAAAAGTTGTGACCTTTGATCCTCAACCGGTATGCCTAGTGTAAGGATTATGGGCCTATCCCCTGTCTTATTAGGGGAGGGGTATGTCCAGCAGTGGTAGTGATGGTCCATTTGGGCCATCTGCAAGTTTTCGGGTTGCTTCAATTGATCAATAGAGACGTTGTCCGTGACTTGTGGTGTAAAAAAAATCACGACAAAGTGTGCCTTAAAGGTACAAGTTCGTAGCTGACTGTAGACAGCAGCAGCAGACGACGTGTCGTTGTGACTGGTTTATATGTATTTCTACAAAATATCACGTAACGGGCCGAGTGCCGCTACGGGCCGAACGTCAGAAACAATTGTTGCCCGATCGCAAATCAGTAACTAACTGGTATACGGCGCTGTCTCCTACTTATTTATGAATTATGACTGCAGCGCTCATGGCGTGACTTTCTTTGGTGGTCTTCGCAGATCATCTTGGTTAAGCAACACTCCGTCCGGACACTACTTGGATGGGCATTTAGATCTGAGCGCTTCCATGCTTCCAAACACAGGTTAAGAAGTTGGTCCCGGCTTCTTCAGTCGTTAAGCCATGTCGGAGGCTGGGAACTCCGACATCGAGTTGGCCACTGACTCCTACGAAGAACATGAAGAAGGACATCAGCGACATTATAATTTGTGAATGGTTATTTATTGACGTAACTAAGTGTTCTCCAATGTTCCTACAGTTTGAAAAGACAGGACACCGCGACGTGACGCGGCGACACGTCGTCTGCTGCTGCTGTTTGCAGTTGGCTATGAACTTATACTTTAAGTATAAGTTTGAGATTGACTGATCTCTAACTAGGCAGACCTTCTAGTGAGAGACTTAAGAATAAATAAGTACCGAGACACTCAAATAGAAAGAAATTTGATTGCTCAATTAGTTTTCCTTCAGTTTCCAGGTGAGCTAGCCAATGTTATGATATGCTCTGGGTGTCTCGGATCCCGCAGTGATGACTTCAATGAGATTGTGGAGTGCGATGGCTGTGGCGTCACTGTTCATGAGGGTAAGTGTTTATAAAACATGGAAAAAAAAATGTTGGTCCCATCATAATTTAAATTCTGTTAATTCAACAAAATTTCGTGTAATAACGGTTCCAACTGAATTAATTTTCATTTTCACTTTCCTACTAATCCTACTTCCTACTCCTACTAATATTATAAATGCGAAAGTTTGTGAGTATAGATGTATGAATTGGATGAATAGATGGATGGATGAATGTTTGTTACTCTTTCACGCAAACTACTGAACGAATTTGGATGAAACTTGGAATATACACAGTTTGTGACCTGGATTAACACATAAGCTACGTTTTATCCCGCTACCATGCGAGCGAAGCCGCAGGCGGAACCTAGTATTATATAGATGATTTTTTTTGAAATCCTTCCTTCTTTGTTTGAGCTAGTGGTAACGACTGAAAAAGCCGAGAGCAACATATTAACGTGCCTTCCGAAGCATAGAAGCGCTCAGATATAAATGCCACTAAACGATCACCCGACCAAGTAGTGTCCGGGCGGAGTGTTGCATCAAGATGATCGGCTAAGAACTCTGAAGTGAGCAACGCCACGAGCGCTTTGATTCGATTGTGAAATAGGTTGATTTGAAATGTTTGTTTCCCTTTCACACCAAACTGAATGAACGGATTGTGCAGAAATTTTGCATATGTATGCTAGACCAGGAATAATGTATAGGCTACTTTTTATCCGGGAAGCTCGACAGCGAAGCCGCGGGCGAAAGCTAGTCTAATATAATTCTTTTGACTGGCTTCATAGCTAGTTGTAATTGTGCACCTGCTGGTAGAAGCCTACTGCGTCGAGCTGAGGATAAGGCGCAATGGCACTCATTAGGGGAGGCCTATGTCCAGCAGCAGACTGTTATAGGCGAAGATAAAGATAAAATAAAAATAAAATAAATGATGATGATAGTAGCTCAGTTGTTAATAGCACTGCCATCTGAGCTGCAGGTAAAAGTTAAAAGTAAACCTACCCAACAGAAGGGCAATGCGTAAGAATTTGTATCAGAACCGCTGTCGCCGGTTTGTTACTTTCTCTCCTTTATTTACTTATTCAAATACGTATTCCACCACCACACCACCACATCAGCCTATATCAGTCCACTGCTGGACATAGGCCTCCCCTAATAAAGGGGGATATACCCATAATCCCCACGCTGGGCATGCGGGTTGGGGATCGCAGGGCACAGCTTCTCGCACCACCGACGCTGCTGCCCGTCAGTGGCCAGGGCATTTAGCTGTGTCGATGTAGGCTGTGCTATGCCGCAATCAGCCGGCCGCCAGAGCCCCGTTCGTTGTTTAGCAGGGTGCACCACGTGCAGGTGGGGTTGGCTTGAGTTCCGAAGATAGGGGTTGGAACCCTGTATACCCCACGTATTCCACACATCTATGTTTTAGTTTTTTACGCGCAAAACGCGCCGCTGACATTAGTTTGTACACTAATGGCAGCACTAATGGGGTTTGCCTTATCTCGTTTATCTTTTGACATATTTTTCAAGTTTTTAAGTAAAGGCCATAAATCCATTACTTTCAGGATGCTATGGAGTATCCGATGTTGCGAGTGAGTCTAGCACAGTGAGTGATGCCGCCACCGAACCATGGTTTTGCGAGGCTTGCAAAGCTGGTGTCACTGATCCTAACTGTGAATTATGTCCAAATAAAGGTTTGTTGTACTTGTAATATTTGTTACACATAATCTAGCATGGGTATTTCATATTGTTTCGAAACATTTCTGAGTCGAATCCGACTTGAATATTGATTAAATAATTGTGTCGTGACTTTATGTTATGTCGCGGCATCATGTCCCTTTCAGCGTCTAGCGATCTTTTGCGTCTTAACACACTATGCCGAAAATTACGCGACGTAAGTTCCGCAGCTGATTTTGACTAGTTCGGCTGTACGCCATAACGCAACGTAATTTCAGCATAATGTGTCATCTGTAATTCAAATAGCATTGCAGGCGTAATCATGCCGAACTTTCGGTCGCGTAACTTTAGCATAGTATGTTTAGACACTTTATGAGAAGACATTACCCTCCTTGTGGCGCAGTCAGGTAAAAACACTAGCGAACCTAAGATATAGGCCGCGTCACGTAAAAAGAACGCTGGCGGTCAAACTGCGCATTAGGCGATTTATCGGTCTATTTGGTGGTATGAGGTGTGGCGCGGGGCGGGAGGGTCAAACGTTACATGCTTGACGGTGCGCTATTGGTTCGTCCGTCAAGCTTTGCTCTCCGAACCATCAACAATCGCACACCAAAGTTTTTAATTACGAAATGGTTTTACATGGAATAGTGAGTTTTTTTTTTATGACGTATATTGATTTATGAAGATAGAGGCTGATAATAATGCAGTTGACAATTTAAAAACAACTTTATTTTAATTTTTTGTAATTAGATTAAATATTCTATATGTACTGAATTAAACATGTTTTTAATTCTATTTAATGATAATTCTAATATATTTTTCAGTGAAGGTACCTACCAATAAACAATATACGAAGCCGCGAGCAAAAGGCTAGTTCAACAATAAAATAGTTGGCCTACTTTAGTACTTAGTACTTTCATGCGCGAGTGTACCCATGCGCAAATACCCCCCCTTTCGTTCTTTTACGTGACGCGACCTGTATCAAAAGTATTTCAATTTGAACAGAATAGTTTTATGAATAAATGTGTTTCGTGTTAAAATTCTAATACAAATAACGTTTTCAGGAGGTATATTCAAAGAGACGGAAGTGGGGGCATGGGTACATTTAGTATGTGCCCTTTATGTTCCGGGTGTGGCGTTTTCAGAGGTAAGTTCAAGGAATAGAGTTTAAGTTTCCTTCATCTCTTACATCGAAGAACTTGTTGAATAATCACGCATTGATTTGAGTTATTAGTTCGTATTATTGTATGTTATTTTAACAACTCCTTCCCAGTCACATTTTGTACAACTTTGTGGATGTATCCCGACTTCCAACCCGGAGGTCGTCGGCTCGAATCCCCGCTGTACACTAATGGATTTTCATATCGAAAAATGTATGTGCGCATTACCATATGCTCGAAACGGTGAAGGAAAATATCGTAAGGAAACCGTAAACCCTAGAGTTATTATTTTAAAAGTCAGTGTTCAAATAAAAGTGGCGAAGAGTTTGCAGCCTGTCACGTGGTGCTTATAAAAAGTGTGAAGAGAATGTAATATTTGGGTCTGTGACTGACTACCTCCTATATCGTATCCTCAATAGAATTACGTAGTGAGCAATACCTGAAGATATCCATAATGGAAAATGAAAAACTCGTGATAATATTTCTTTATGTTTTATGATTCGTTTTTTTTAAACCATGTGTGAATATGGGCTTGTTACATGGCCCAGCTGATTCTTTTTTATTTTTTATTTATTATGGGCCAGCTCTTGACCTCGAGGCTTGCGTGGGCAAGGATTAGGTCGATGATGGGACGAGCTTTCCCAGAAGATGCCTATTAGCTCTCTTTTTGAAGCCGTTAGGGTCATAAGACAATGGAAAAACAGACGCTGGCAGTTCATTCCATATTTTAGCAGTGCGCATTATAAATGATGTTTGGAAGCGCCTAGTCTTTTTAAATGGAATATCAACTTGATACGGGTGGTAGTTAGCAGTGCGTCTGAAGCTCCTATGGTAGAAAGGTGAAGGCGGAGTAAGGTCATGTAGCTCCTGTGCACACTCTCCAAAGTACAACCTATAAAAGATCGATAAACACGCAACCTCGCGACGATGGCTTAAGCTCTTGAGCCTTGCTTTAGCAAGATACTCTTGAGCAATGAGCCTCTTAGCCCTGCGTTCAACTGAGTCCAGTGCCAAAGCATTGCATCGTCGGCTACGCATGTTTTGAATGTTCTGTATGATACAATGCCCTGCATCCATCAATTTGAGCATGAAGGTGCCTTCAAACCGAAACACAGCAATGCTATTTCACGGCAGAAATCGACATTTCCCAGAACGAGCCCTACCCGAATATCTCTACTACTACTTGTAAGATCAGTATGATATTTCCAGGTGGAACGCCTATCAGGTGTGACTCTTTTCGAGATGGCATATTCTCGGTGGGGCGCGCGATCGTGTGCGCTGTGTGAAGATGCCTCAGTGGCCAGGACAGGCGTCTGTGTTGGATGCGATGCGGGCCTTTGCAAGACATTCTTCCATGTCACCTGGTAAGTTGAAGCTATTTAATTATTATAATGATAATGATGTTAAACGTAATCTCTGTAATAAAGCTTATTTTAAAGTTTCTAACTATTTATATGACGAAGCTTAAGATGAAACTGTTTCCAACTCCCTCAAAATAATGTAAAAGTTAAGAATAACATTTTTTTATGATGTCAATTGTTACAAAGGCTAAAAATGCCTATGTGTAACTCTGCTTGGCTTGGTAGCCAAGGCTACGGGAACCGCTTACCATCAGGAGGACCGTATTGCCTGTTTGCTAACTTAGTAGTATACAAAAAAAGATTTTCTTGCCAATTCTTTGTTTGGGCGCGTTATGAATTAGTGTGAATAAAAAAAATACCATTTAAATTGACGATTGATAGGAGTGAATGGAAAAATAATACATGTTTTGTCGACCCCACCTAAAGATAAGGGCAGGCGAATGATGATGTATATTGATATGAACTTATGTTATTTTTAGTGGTCAACGTGAGGGTTTGCTAGCAGAAGCGCATTCGGAGGAGGCGGAACAAGCTGACCCGTTCTACGCGCATTGCCGACTGCACTCCGATAAAACTCTCATTAAAAAGCGCAAGAGGAACTGGCTCGCTCTACAAATACGAACTGAAAAAAGGTAAAAAAAATACTAAGCTGTCAAGTCCTATAAAGTTTACGACATGGCTTCATTAGAAAGGCAGAAGAAAAGCGACAAGATCGAGAGTAAGGTAAGGGAGTCATAAAAGAGAAGGTCACCGTCATGTTGTATAAGGAAGTGAAAGAGATGCAAGAGCAATGGAAAGAGCAAAATTTTGAGAATAGAATCCCATTATTCATAATGCATTCATTAAAAAAATGATACTGTGGGTGTAGGTAGGGATCTACAACCATAATATAATTTTTTAAATATATTTTGTTCCTACTTGTATTTTAAAGCATTCCGTCGTCCTAAAATATTTAACTCAATTAGTTATCAGTGGAAACTCGTAACTGGCCTTTAGAATACATGTTTTATCCATTTATAAATCAATTTTTCTTCTTTGTGTAACTAGCTGTAAGTTTTCCTAAGAGTAATAAAACAAAATAAAGCTCTTATTATAGTGACAACTTTTTGTCACCAATTATAAGAGCTTAAGATTTTAACAATATTAAAAATAATTAAACTTTTTAGGAAGTATGAGTTACAAATCAACCTGGGACCTGAAGAAAAGGCCAGAACTCAGCGCAAGCTTGTAAAGTACCGAAGGAAGTATTTGCAGCAGAAGGAAAACAGAAACCCACCATGGGGTGAGTTTATATCCTATCCTATCTTACTTCCTTCTGAATAATAAAGGAGAATATTTGTGGAGATGTGGAGTTTGTTCCGCCTTCAGTCCAAAACTACAGAATGGATTAAGCTGAAATTTGGCACATAATGCAGTCTAGGCCAGGAATAAGATAAAGGCTAATTTTAGATACCTATCTCTATCTACGCGATTGGAAGTCGCAGAACATTATAAAAGTTTAACAAAGAAATATTCTACTTTACACTCATTAATTATATTACTTGTCATTACATAACTCTTCTAATATTTTTGATTAAAAATATTAGAAGAGTTATGTAATGACAAGTAATATAATTCTCTCTAATATTTTTGATTAAAAATATTATCCACGCAATATCTGAGCAGCCTTAAACTCGGAAATTTCTAATTTGAGTAAATGGAAAACCCAAAAAATTCGTTCTGTGTGTATTATAGCGGAAATGTAATAGGTGTGAGCGTGATTAGTGTAGAACCCAATCAAGAGCTCAAACCACAATTGCATGTAGATAATTACTTATAATGTAGGCAAAAGAGTATATATGACTCCCACTTGACTTGCGATCTTTTGTAGTGGCTGTTGTTATTTTACTTTGTACTGTCTTTTTCCCAAAATAAACAAATTAAGTTTCTTTTTATTTTATGAACAGTTCCTACGCAGAAGATGGCTCGTATGCTGTACAGCAGTGCTTCAGCGATGAGGAAATTCGCGCGCAAAGCCGAGTGCATGGGCTTAGACACGCACGCGTTGGAATTCGAAGACGCTCAGGTGACAATCCAAAATTACGAATGTATATTTTTGTTGATACTCTTGAAATATTATTTTCTCATCAGTCTTAGCAGCCCACTACTCTTTAAATTTGTTTTCATGATCATCTCTCTAAGATTAACAAGATAAAAAGCACGGATTATAATTATTTTGTTCAAGGCTATGCAAGGATCCCTTCGAATGGGCCCGAGATCAACATTGCACTTTACAATGTAACTATGTATCATCAAACTAGTATCTGTGTTTGTATTGTAAATGTTGCTAAATGTTACGTTACGTGTTCCCGTTAAATATAGAGTGAGTTTGGATTCGTATATTATCCTGTAAGGGGGTGATTGTGGCCATGGTTGTCCACAAGTTCTGAGACACTAACTTATAATGTGTTAATCCAAATTAAATTTTATCTCCAGTTGTCCGTGGCAACCCTAACAGTAGCTTTACTGGGGGTACAATCATCTTCATCATTATAGTGAGTAAGTGACATATCAAGGTTAGTTCAACCAATACAGCTTTGCCTCGATAACGTTTTGTCCGTGCCCTACAGTAAAGCGAGACGGAGCTACAGTCTATGTCAATATCAAGGACAGAGTTTTTCAACTCGCTCTTTCTGTAATGTTCATTAATAAGATACGATACGTAATTCGTTAATACAGTTACATAGTACCTTACGTAAGTGCTATTTCTAAAGGCAATATTATCTATATGAAGGCAAAAATAGCGCAGGCACAATGTGGCTCAGAGTTCTTACCTCCAGTGCTAGTTGTAAACTGTGTTACGTCGAGGAAAGGAGTTGAACCAATACAGCTGTATTGGTTCAACTCCTTTCCCCTTCCTTGCTAATGTTTTGTCTGTGGAAACCCTAAAAGTTAGGCGGAGATACAATCATCATTATTATCTACTATCAGAGGTAAAGGATAGCTGTTATCAGAGGTAAAGGAGAGGAAAGTGTAAAGCACCTGGTAGCGTCCCAAATTAAACAAACATTTAGATCAACAGTTGCGACAAATTTTTCCTCGGATAGTCATATATTTAGATCATTAAATATCAAAATTGATCAGAATCACTTAATCATTATTATGTCAAAGACATAGTTCAACCAATACACTGTGCTAGGGCTGCCTCTCAAACGTTTCATTAAAGTATGGTGTTACTTTACAAGCCATTTATTTAATTAAAAAACTACCAACGAAAAATTATAGATCAAGATTGTTGTTGATATTCAGAAATGTCTCGTGTTCTGCATAAAATACAAATCCAAACTCGCCCTTTATATAAGTAAGTGTAAAAAGTTATCAAGTTGCAAATCCTGGATCAATCTTCCTACTTCATTCACAGATGCAAGCTTTGAAGGACGTATCTCGACGCTGGCATGTACCTCCAGCTTTCTCAGTGGAATTCGTTGGTTACTACCTCGAGAGAAACACCCGTGTGACGTCACTACGTGTCTCGCTCGAACGACTGACAAGGGAGAATGAAAAACTGTTAGCGGAAGATGAAGTGCTTCGAGCTGATTATGATGAGGTAATACAGATTGAGTTTTTAAAGTGTGCTTGGACGGATTATTACGAAACTGTAGGGTAAAGCGGAGTGGATTTTGATGAATAACACTTTTGGTTTAGTAAGAAACCTCTATATATACAGACTTTCGGTATAAGTATGCCATTTTCATTCATTATTAATATGCCCTCCAACACACACCACACCAGCCTATATCAGTCCACTGCTGAACATAGACCTCCCCTAATAAAGGGGGATATACCCATAATCCCCACGCTAGGCATGCGGGTTGGGGATCGCAGGGCACAGCCTCTCGCACCACCGACGCCGCTGCCCGTCGGTGGCCAGGGGATTTAGCTTTGTTTATTGTTTATTGTTTATTAAGTAACCAAAAACAACTTATTACAATAAAAGCAACAAATCATTGCTGTCATTAGCTGTGCCGATGTTGGCTGTGCTATGCCGCAATCAGCCAGAGCCCCGTTCGTTATTTAGCAGGGTACACTACGTGCAGGTGGGGTTGGCTTGGGTTCCGAAGATGGGGATGGAACCCTGAATATGCCCTCATCCCACTTTAAATATGGCATAACACGATTTTATTATTAATCATGTCATCTTAAAGGAAATTCGAGACACGAAAAGTCTTCAGTTTCCTTCAGTTATCATCTCAACTGTCTTCACCTGCTTTCTCCATAATTGTAAAATAAAAACTAAACCATTTTCAGGCTTCAGAAAAAAACACGGAAGGCCTAGCAAAAATGACGTCTACCCGACAAGGTTTACTGAAGATCTATAACACGATACTCGCGATGTGTCCAAAGAAGAGCATGCCAGCTTTAATGGACGATAAGCCGCTGATGCCACCTGCTGTGGAGCGGTCCATGCCCAGAGTTACACTGCAACAGTTGCAGAAACGGTATGATTATCGTGTTACATATTTGGGAGTATTTTGCGTCTAAATTCTGAAAAGCTACTCGACCCTGAGTAGGTTTTCAGTATTTTGGCGTTAGTCATTGAAAGAATAGGGCTGATTTCGAAAATATACTTTTATCAGGTTTATAAGGATAAAAATTACAAAGAAAACATTCTGATACAATTGAGGTGTCCATATTAAAATCATTAGTATATGAAGCCAAGGGGCCATTCAAGTATTAAGTCAGCACTATAGGGGGCAGTGGGGTTTTTGTTTTGTTTATTTCTGATGACATGGGGGGTAGGGGAGTCTAGATGGTGACAAGTGGAGAGGGTTAATTGAGGGTCGGTTAATTATGTAACTTTAAACTTTTAACATCTCACATTGCACCTGACATAATTATTGCGATAAGGAATATGAATATGAATAATCTTCTCACAGGTTGCAATGTTTTTCACTCAAAAAAAAGAAGTTACTACAAAAAAAAGTTACTTAAACATTTTGCTCCAAAATGAGATCTGATTTTTTTATCATGCAACGCGTACTTAGGGTATTGTTTATTTGATACCGACACCTCTATCACCAACCCATCAAGCGAGATAATAATGAATAGCTATTTTGATTTTAAATAACCTTATAGGAATTTCTAAAATTTTATAATATTCCAAAAATTTCGACTCTGGTTCCTCCGTTATTGATAAGGTCGCGGATACAAATCCCATCTGAGTTTAAATTTTTGGGACATTATAAAGTCATGATTTATGGTTTAATCTAGTCCCATCTGACTCGAAATTTTTGAGACATAATAAAGTCATGATTTATGGTTAACCTTCCCACTAAAGAAATAGTAGGTATAATAAGAATGGCTAACATTCATGCTTTCTGTTACAATAAGGGCCCGTTTTAATAAAACAATCTCAACTTTGATCATGAACTCAACTTTTGTGTAAATAACAGTTTTCATAAAAACACATGACCCACCTGATGTTAAGTGGTAACCATGCTTCGTATGTGGTCATATTTGGAAAATAACCTACGATACAACGCTCTGCTGCCATCAACTTGAGGTATGAAAGCTCATGTGCTTGTAATTTCATCGGAAATCATATTCAAACCGAAACATAGCAATGCTGCTTGACGGCAGAAATAAGCACGGTGGTAGCTCATTCCTGGCTTCCTCATATGAGTCAGTGGCCAACTCTGGTGTCGGAGTTCTCAGGCCACCCAAGGGCCGCCGACATGGCTTGACGACTGAAAAAGCCGGGCCTTCAAACTCTTACTCTCGCTCGCACTATTCAACATTTTTGAAGATATAAAATCACTGAATGTAGTTATGCAAAATAGCAAACCTTCACGGCCTAGAAGATAACAATAGAAAGCTTCAGCAAGAATATCATTTTGAACCCAGCATGTTTCTCTACCAAAAAATTTGCACCAAAATTGATCACATTGGAACAAGTTTTTTGGTAAGAAAACGTGATAGAATCAAAATGATATTATTGCTGAACCTTTGTATTGTTATTTTCTAGGCCGTGAAAGTTTTTGCATCTACATTCAGTGATTTTATATCTTCAAAAATGTTGAATAGTGCGAGCGAGAGGGAGGTTTGACATGTATAGTCGCCTTAACGTGGCTTCCGAAGCGCTCAGATCAATGCCACTAAAAGGTTTACCCATCCAAGTAGTGTCCGAAACTCGCACTCACAGTTGAGATTGTTTTATTAACACCAGCCTAAATGTATTTATGACAATATAATCTAAGTATATGGTTTACTGTATAGCGACTTGGCCAGCAGGTCAATGTCTGTACCCACCGCGGCCGCACTTAAGATGGGCGTTGGTTTTCCTCTTAGCGACAACCCGGACGCTCGCCAAGGAAAAGTCTTGTCTACTTCTTTGGAAGGTAAGACAACATTAGATCAGTATATAGGAAAGCACGAGATAATTCGATGGTTATATATCATTATAACTAAACTTGTTATAACTACTTTCAAATAACTACGGTCAAAAGACCTATTGTTTGAAATACCTACAGATTATTTCACAGAACTTCATTATAACTACTGAACGATATACTACGGAGAATTCACCAATGGTTTATTCATCTACGGTTCATTGAACTAACGGACGACTCATCTACTGGGGTTTGATTATCAGGAATAGATATTAATGTCACGTTAGATATATGTCGAGAGAATTATCAAGCATTCATACAATTTTGACAGTTCTCTAGATATGGCTCCTGATCTGTGGTCAGTATTTGTATTTGTGTTTGTTGAATATTGTATAATTATCGACATACCTACAATATTGTATTCTTCAAGTACCTACTATATTTCTGGCACTTCGAAGCGCCAAAAAAGTATTGATAGACCTTAGACGAGTTGTCCATTAGGTATTTCATACATAGTGCAAACATCTAATATCTTAAATAAACATTAGATTTATCGTTCGTTAGTGCAATTAATTTTAGTTTAATTAAACTAAGGTAAGTTAAACAGTAGGTGAGTCGACCAATATGTGATCTGAACATTGATGAATCGACCGTAGTCATTTTGAAAATAGCTCTGTATAGTTATAATGATATGTAACCAATTCGATATTATGCTTAACTTTATATTATACTGTCCATGATGCACCCTGCTAAACAAACAAACGGGGCTCTGGCGGCCGGTTGATTGCGGCATAGCGCAGCCTAATACTGGCATAGCTACATTCTCCGGCGGCCGAATAATTACTCCACTGATCTACTAACGTTAATCAAACAGGCGAGCAATTACTCCTCAATGTTTATATGTAAAAAGTATTGAAAAAATAATATATATATTCTGACAAATAACATGATAATAATACAACAATACCAGCTTATATCAGTCCACTGCTGGACATAGGCCTCCGCTAATAAGAAGGGCACAACCTTAATCTTTGGAACCCAAATCAACCATACCTACCCGTGGTACACCCTGCTAACTAACCGACTTTTATGTTTAAGTTGGTGCGAGTACATTAAAGAGTTATCTATCTATCTAACTAACAAACGAGGCTCTGGCGGACTGCTGGTTGCGGCTTAGCGCAGTTAACATCGGCACAGCTATATACCCTGGTCTGCAGCGTCGGCGGCGGTAGGAGAGAGTCTACCCTGCGATCCCCAATCTGCATGCCCAGCGTGGGAATTATGGGCATATCCCCCTTCTTATAGGGAAGGCCTATGTCCAGTAGTGGACTGAATAGGCTGGTGTTGTTGTGTGATAACGTGGAGGTTTATTGTTACCTTCAAGCGGTGAGCGTGAAGGACGAAGCGGTGGCTGGTCGCGAATGTGCAGCGTGCGGCCGGAGCAGCGAGCGGCACCTGATGGCGGCCTGCGACACCTGCCGTCACCACTACCACCTACACTGTCTCAAGCCGCCGCTGCAGCGCCCGCCCAAGAAGAGCAAGCTCTACGGATGGTGAGTTAACCAAACTCATTGATATAGCTCGGAGAATTAGCAAGCTGAATTGTGCTGTTGCCATTGTTTTGTACACAAATACGCACGTCAAAAAACTCATTGACAAAATTGTATGATAGTATGAGATACTAGAATAGATATCTAGAAATTTGAAGGGAACATACCCTTCAAATCTCTAGTCTCTAAGACTTGCGGTTGGGCGTGTTTCTAACGTTGATTGTCAATCAATGAGTCAACATCATTTAAACTTAAATGCATCATTTAAATTAATCGCAGCAGCGAAAACAAGCTCTATGAATGGCGAGTTAACTACGATCCCAACGAATATTTTATCAACAAAGTCATTTGACTTCGTAAAATAACCAAAATAATCAATATAGCTCAGAGAATTAGCAACTGAAATGTGCTGTTGATAAATGTACAGATTTCTATAGATATACAGTGCTCACAACGGATCGTTGTTCCTCTAAAGTAAAATCCGACCCAAACATAGAAACTAGTTTAGTTTAGTTTACTTTATTTATTGCAACATATAACTTATTGACTAGTATCATGACAGTGTTCAGTTATATGCACCCTGTTTATTGGATGTGACAAATACTTATCCTAAATTAATCTATAATCTAGGTATAAGGTAGGTAGGTAGATAGGTACATAAAGTATCAACAATAATTAGGAATAATTCGTTTACATGGCTATAATCTTATAAAATATTTATGTACATTATAATATTATGTTTGTAGGAATAATAAATTATTTTATAATATTTAGGTAAGTGGGTACCTACAATTTTTAACTAGAAAATAGAGTCAAAAAAATCCTTTAAATCATAGTAACATTTTTTAATTAGGAGGTTTAACTACGTCGCTACTTGCAGAAAACTTCCGACGGACAAAGATACGTTATTACGTTGTAGTTTTATACAAATCAAACCGTTTCACTCCGCAGGCAATGTTCGGAGTGCGACAAGACATCAGATTCTGAACCAGAAGTGCTTGAAAAGAAGGTTCCTCGCCGTTCACGTATCCGGTACAGCAAAGATGGCGCTATCATCACCTCACCGCCCAGTCCCGAACCAATGCCAGTACCAAAATACATCGACCAAAAACCAATCAAACTCGAAACCAAAATCGCTACAGCCGCAAACCAATCACCGATCAAAGTAACGATCAAACCCTTCGAATTCAGCAGCGAAAACGAAGCCCTACTCCCAGATATGAACATAATAAAGAGGGAGAAGAGAAACAAAAAGAAGCGAGATCACGTCTCCACGTCCGAAGATCACAAGAAGCAACACAAACGGAGCTTCACCTCGCCAGCTTTGACCAACACACCTTTGATGTCGATCACTCCTATAGTTGCGGACAGTCCGAACGATTCTCACAACGAGAACTCAAACGCATCAACCAGCGTAGCCAACCAGAATGCCCCAGCGCAAAACCTTTCGTTCTCCTCACTCCTCGGCGATAAAGAAAGAGACAGCAAGACGATAGAGAGCTCCATCGAGAACACACTCGCTAACCTATCCTCTGATATCGCGACGTACAAAGCTAATAGGAAACGTAGGAAAGAGAAGCATAGGAACCGCTATTCGCCGGACCTGCTTCGCTCGCCGTCGAAGTCTCACAAGCATAAGAGGAAGAAGAAGAATCAGGATATGGAGAATCCGGCTGAGATGCCGCATCCAAGGATCACTATCAAGGTAATAGAAATACAGGGTGTTGCTGTAATGACGACATTAAATTAACACACGGGTAGTGCTACTTGTCAGTAATCATACATAATTAAATCCTAAAGCTAAAATCCAAAAAAGGTAAAAAAATTGAATCTTGCTATATTCATATACTGTATTATATACATATGCTGTATTCATACGTTTACGTACGATACAAATTCTACTAAACCACTGAACTAATTGCTCAAGGCTCAAAAAAAGGGTTATTATTAATAGTTTCTGTTTGCCACTCAACTGTTTAAGATATTCTACAAGGCAAAATTGTAGTAATTTTTTTTTTTTCTTGTTAGCGGAAAATAAATACCGTTGCAACGCCCTCCCGCCCACAGATTCATATGCAAATCAAAGAAATAACAAAAAAGCAAGCAATTAATAAAACGTTAACCTGTAATTAGCTTGGAGAAACAACACACAAAGTCACAAGAAAAAAAACCAACAGAAATTTGACAATGTTTCGTCTTCCCCAGAGGATGCCTTATCATCATCATCATGATCAGGCATCCTCTGGGGAAGACGAAACATTGTCAAATTTCTGTTGTTTTTTTTCTTGTGAATTTGTGTGTTGTTTCTCCAAGCTAATTACAGGTTAACGCTTCCCCAGAGGATGCCTTATGTGGAAGGCGAAACATTGTCGAAATTCTGTTGGGTTTTTTCTTGTGTTATTTGATATCTTGTAATAGATTTCCGCAAAGTCACGCCCGTGTCAATTGAATATTTTCTTTTTGCCACTGAACTATTTAATTTGATACAGATAAAGCCTATACCGAAGCCGGATGGATCTCTGGACACGCAAATGTTCTACGTACCGACTGACAGCAACGATGGACCACCGCCCGCTGTATTGAAAAAAATCGCTAAGGTAATGCAATTTCTGGTTATTTTTTAGAATCCATCGAAATAACGTATGTTTAGTAACCTAAAACCATTATGCAAACACTAACGAGAGAGATATTATTAAAACACTTCGTCTGCGTGGAAGTTTTCCCCCGGTGCACATCTAATTTACATTGTTCATTGACTAGGGAAACGCACGGTAAGAATAACAAATTGGTTTAGATATTTTTAGATTTTGTAAAATTGCTGTATAAATGAAAGCTCTGAGAATTATATGTGGTGTGACTTTTAGAGATAGAGTGCGGAATAGTGTTATAACATAAGATAAGAGAGCGATGGAGTCAATCAAGACATAGTGATTGAGAAAGGAATGCTGAGGTGGTATGGGTGTGTAGAAAGGAAAGGAAGGAAAGATTGCTGAAAAAATATATGAAGCGAGTATGAATGGGACAGTTGGAAGGGGAAGACCTCGATGTACGTTTTGCTATCAAATCGGAGACGTACTGAAATAGGCCAGGTCAAAAGTACACACCTATCTTAAAGCGATTTTACAGGTCAAACCCCCCTCTTGCTCGCAATCTTCAAAAATGTTGACTATTCAACATTTGTCAACTGAATCACTGAATGTAGTTATGTAAAATAGCAAATCTTCACGGCCTAGAAAATAACAATATAAAGGTTCAGCATCAATATCATTTTGATTCTATCAGGTTTTATTACCAAAAAACTGGTACCAATGCAATGTGATTAATTTAGGTGCAAGGTTTTTGGTAGGAAAACGTGTTAGGTTCAACATGATATTCTTGCTGAACCTTTGTATTGTTATTTTCTAGGCCGTGAAGATTTGCTATTTTACATAACTACATTCAGTGATTTTATATCTTCAAAAATGTTGAATAGTGCGAGCGAGAGGGAGGTTTGACCTGTATAGTCGCCTTAAACCGACGAACATGTCTGAAGAATGTGATGAGAGTGAAAGAAGCAATAGAGGTATGCCAGGATCGTAGCAAGTGGAGATCCTAGATACATATCTTGTAAAATTGTGTATGCAAATAAATTCCTTGTATCCCTGCCTCACGCTCTAGGAAGTAGTTGTTACTTTATGTATATATGTGTAATTCATTTCATTTTATTTCATAGAGACTTGAAATATACCCTCCAGGTTGCTTGCATAGTGTAGATAGATATATAGTTCGCTTTATTGTACTCGCACTACAAAACAGTGTAGGGGTGGACAAATAATTTTTTTCTGAAATTTTGTACCTATAGTAGTGCAGCGGGGAAAAACTTTAACGCGAACGAAGTCGCGGGGCGCCAACTAGTAGGTATAATATATGGCCGTTTGGTGAAGTGACTACTTGAACTATCTGGTTTGTGTATACTTAATGTTATTAGATGTTTCGCTCAATAAATTCGTATTTTATTCCGAAAAAGGGTGATTAGAACTATGATTGTGCACAAGTTGGCATCTTACATAAAATACTAGTTTTGAAACTTTTCACCAAAAACTTTAAGCCATATAATGTGTTGTGCGTAGCAACTAACGGTTAGGCGGAGCTACAATTATTATCATCATTACGTCAAGGATAAAGTTTTACAAAATTAGCTGTTAAACGGCTGCCTTATGGCAACTGCTTTATTCATCATCACAGAGCTCCCAGGAAACGTACTGCAAGTAGTATACGATGGGAGACTTACTGGCAACTCAACAGCAGATCATCAATGAGGTCGAAGTTATCCATAAATTTCGAGAAGGATGGAGCAAAGAAAAAACTCTACTTTATGCTAAGAAGTTAGAAACTCTTAGAAACTCTTGCTGTAAAGAGTTTGGAAATCATATAAAGTTCTGTGAGCATGAGTCTGATCACGCCTACTTTAGGTATAACTACTATGAGAGATTCATGAACATGGCTAGAGAGTATCAAGGTAAACTTCAACTTCTTGAAGCCCGCTAGTCCAGTTCTGGCAAGTCGCTCTTTTGACTGGCCAGCGTCCAGTGCAGCGGCAGGATCAAAATCGATGACGCTTTATGTACGGCGCGCGTCGGAGAGCATCGAAGCGCATTTTAAAACATGCTAGAGGAAATTGAAACGTCCACAAAGCAGTTAAATTCCTTATTTGCATGCAATATCTACTAACGGATCTATTTATGTCAGTGTTTGACAAAGCTCAAAGCTGCGTAAATTGCATGCAAATAGGAACTTAACTGCTTTGCGCTTTATGTACGGCGCGCGTCGGAGAGCATCCAAGCGCATTTCAAAACATGCTAGAGTAAATTGAAACGTCCACAAACCAGTTAAATTCCTTATTTGCATGCAATATCTACTAACGGATCTATTTATGTCAGTGTTTGACAAAACTCAAATCTGCGTAAATTGCATGCAAATAGGAACTTATCTGCTTTGTGGATGTTTCAATTTCCTTTAGCATGTTTTAAAATGCGCTTCGATGCTCTCCGACGCGGGACTGTAGGTGTGAATCGTACATAAAGCGTCATCGCTTTTGGTCCTGCCGCTGCACTGGACGCTGGCCAGTAAAAGGAGCGATTTGCTAGCCCTGGACTAGCGGGCTTCAAGAAGTAAACGCGTAACTTGTCAAGCCATTTTTTTCAGTGAAATACTACTTGATTCTAAAAGTCGTAGAAGAAATATTATTGACCTTCGGAAGTAGACCCCTTTCGGGATAAAATACGAATTCAAACTCACTCTATAAAACAAACACTTTATTTTTGGTTGAAATGTACTTTTTATTCATCTTTTATTTTACGCTTATCACTGTGATCTCACCACCAAAGCACGGAGTAACTGCAGCATATCTGTGTTGATTCGTAAATGTATATTAATATACCAGGCTGTAAATATTTACACATTGGCTTGATGAGCAGCCATAATGGGCTACAATTCACATGCTGTAGGGTTAGAGACAACGTCCTACAGATTCAATTTCTTTTTCTAAATCTCGATCTTTAAGATATTGTTTGTTTCCCAAATACAATGTTTTTGGAACGAAGTTCCTTATCGCGCGTTGCGAAAGGGGGCTAGACAGAAAAAAGTAAGACCAAAAGTTGTAACGACACTTTGTAATTGTCAAATGGTTGGGCTGATGACGTCATGGTATAAAGACTTGTGCGCTTATTTCAACCGTTTATGCTAAGTGCTCGCTGCGGCGTGCTCGTGTTTCTCTCTCTCTCTCTCTCTTTCTCTCTCTCTCTCTCTCTCTTTCTCTCTCTCTCTCTCTCTCATAGAAAGCCACTTCGTTCCATCCGGGTGTCCCTTGACACCTCTCAAGTTTTTTTTTATCTAATATGGGCCAGCTCTTGACCTCGAGGCTTGCATAGGCAAGGATGGGGTCGACGATGGGGCGAGCTTTCCCAGAAGATGCCTATTAACTCTCTTATTGAAGCCGTTAGGATCGTAAGTCAATTAATTACTTTAAAAAAGTCGTAAAAAATGTCTTGTAAAATATCTTGTCTCGCATCTTCCGCAAAAAGACGCCTCAATCAATTAATTAAAAATGTAAAGTTTGTTTGTAGGACATCTGGAACTTTGTAAGTTTATACACCACTTCGTACATACTAAAAGGAACTAACATTATCCCTTAGAAGTACAAGCTAAGTTTAATTTCCATAAGGAACAGACACGGTACAGAAAATGACGCAAACGAATCGCAAGTGCTGAAAGCATAAGCTCTAAAACGGCTCGACCGATTTGAATATTATTGTCTTGTTTTGTTCGTCTTGATTCAGGGGTGGTTTAGGAAAATAGAAAATCCTAAGGAACAGCCGAAAAATTGAGAATAGTTAATCATATAATTTAAAAATTACAATTTGATAATTTCATACGGAATTTTTGTATGCACTCTAGAGTTTGAACAATGGACATCTATCGGGTCAGCTAAGTGTGTAATATTTACAGCCTTGTACCGAACACCTCGCATAAGCTGCCTCATTATCATTTGCCTGTGTTATTAGCTAGCGTCTAACTGTTTATAGCATGCGGAAGTTGAACCTGATAAACAAAACCCAGACGTACCTGTACCCGATCCTGAACTAGAGTTGTCGGCTTTGGATACAACACCGGTAAGAATAGGCTAGATAGACGACTGAAAAATTCTGTTTAGTCCGTCATTTACATTATCAAAAAATATTGGACACGTATCTTTTCTTTTGTCAATTTAATTTAAAATGACAAATATATTGTGGGTTGACGTTCCGCGTTTCAAAATTTATTTTTTGTTTAAAAGAGTGTATTTCACAGGTGGTCGCATATAAATTTTATTCCTGAGGGATTGTTACTTTTGCCGGAAAACTCAAAAAACCTCATCCTCACTTGTAATTTTCGCCCTATGATCACCAATATCTCCGTCAACTGTGAACCGATTTTCAAAATTCTTTAGGGCAAGAAGTAAGAAGTGATTCATTTGAAGTTGGTTTATTTTGTTTATAAAGTCCTACTGGTTTATTATATAAAAAAATACGTGTCAAATATTATTTGTTTATCTAACTGACGGACTAAGAGACTTAGATTTTTTTTTACCCATGCGTCATCCCTTTTATAGCTATACTAAGCGAAAAACAAGTCCTCTGACGAACCACCTGACAAGTTTGCGCAGAACGCAATTCTTACGCCAATTGCATTCTGCGCAACTTTGTCGCTATGCCTTTTAGATAATGTTATACGTTGGCTTATAACTTTGATCAGAAAGTTGTTTAGTATTTCGAAATTTAAAGAATCGCAACTATTTATATTCTTGACGCTGACTGACTCAAAGTCGCATCGATCACTAATATTTTAAGCAATCGCCATCGTAAATAAACAAAACAAAAATGTACAGCGATGAGAAATTCTTCTGCAATTCACTTTTGCTTTAATCTTCCAAAGGCTTTATCGTGTATAATTTGTTTGTGCAAGCGTCGTTATACAATGTTGGATAAGCCGGTGGAACCGCTACCACCGCCGCCGCCGCCTCCACCTTTGGTGGAGGCTAAGCCTAAGGTAAGTCAAGAAGTGCTCGTGCCACCTGGTTAAGCAACACAGGGAGTGTTACAGTACGGCTAGTTCACCAGTTTAAAGTCACTCAGCTAGCTTTGAAAGCGTTCTGAATCACACACGATTCATTGTTTTAAGCTATGGCATAGCTTCTATCGAGGGCCTTGAGCGCGGGGACCGAATCCAGAAATTCCGTAACGAAAAAAAACCTCCCGCTCCCCACTCCGACGGGCACGGAGGTGTGGCTTGAAGGCCGTGCATTGTCTAACGTCGTTTCTTTTCGGCAGTCTTCGACACGGTGTTTGTGTGCGTGCAACTAGACGTATTTTTATTTAATAAAAGAAAAAAAATGTTTTCTTATCGGTCACCACGCTCAAAAAGTGTAACTTGAATTAATATCAAAGAAAAAGAAATACTGCATAAATAAAATAAATAAATAATTATAATTGCATAAGTTGATACAAAATGCTATGCAATAGCTTTACCGCGGCAGTCCCCGAGTGCCACACGTCTTTTTTTTGCCACACGTTGTTTTTTTTTATTTGATTAAAGCCTATCAAGCTCAATTGACGGTGAAAGTGTGACGTCACAAGTCTTTTAGGGTTGTGGGCATAACCATCGTGCCCACAAAGGTGGATCAGCGCCTGCACTCTTACTCATCACTATTTGAATTGGTGACCGTTTAGTGGCATTTTGATAGAGCTCTTCTGTGCGTCGAAACGCACGTTAAGATATTGGTCCCGGCTTTCTCAGTCAGTGGGTTAAGTTGGAGCGGAGGTCTTCAGGCGACTTTAAAAATCCGACACCAGTTGACCACTAGAACATACGAAAAGAGGGAATGGTTTCTAGCTCAGAAAAAGGATACTGAAATAGAAGGAATCTTAAAATTCATCGCGCTCCGAAACATCAACTCGTACGGTTGATCTCTACTTTCTTATGTCCAATATCATCAGCTAGAAAGGGATGCTGATGAAGCTGTTTAACTCGGAACTATGCGAGCGTAGCCGCGGACGGAAGATAGTAGCCGATATATTCGTGATGTCCTTATGATAACACGAAGTAAAGTGTATATTTGTGTTGAACAGAGATCTCGCGAGGCTAGAGTGGCACGTGGCTCCGGCGCTGGCACCTCTGCCGTCAGCAATAAAGCTCAAACTCCCTTGACACACTGCGACGTATGCGAACAACCAGGCGATAACACCAATCTAGTAAGGTATTTATCGACCACTTACAGAGCCACAAGTTGCCGGTGGCGTTTTTAGGAACTAAACCTGGAATTGTGTGTTTGATGTGAATTATTTGGGTTTTAAAACGTGGAAAGTGAAGTTCAAGAGAAGCCGTAATCAAGTACGTTCATTTTCTGGTTTTTAGGACAGTGGCGCACAGCTTCGCCAAGTTATAATTGTTTTTATGATCCTAAATATGGTACTAGCAACTAGCATTTGGGCCATGACCCTGATGATAAGGGGCCTCCGAAGGACGAATTGCCCATAAAAACGTAATACCAAAATGATTTCTAATTCAAGCATATTTCCACTATATTATTGTATTATTTGTATACCAATAGTATTTATCTAGGTTCCTGGATAGGTTTTTTTTACAAAATACTTACCTGAAATGAAATAGAAGACAATAGCATTTTGCACATTTTTGTGCCAAAATTGACCACATTTCTTCCTCTTTGTTTCGTATTAAAAACAACAATATCTTACGTGTTGTTAAGGAACATAGCTTATATTATCTAGTTACAGAATAACAATACTTTGTAAAGAATACATAAAGTTTTCAGTAATTTTTTTTGGTATTACGGAACACAACCAAAGTCTTAGAAAACTTTGAACGGCCAATATTGTTATCCCGCCCGCACGGCTGAATCATCTATCAGCTAAACAGAGATGCGATATACGGAGCGATCCTTTGCCCGCGTCTCGAATTGAAGTTACGAGAGAGGTTTGCCGCATTCTTAAGTGGTAACCGTTACTTATGACAAAGTATTGCTTCATAGGTCACGCATGTTTGGAACGTCCCCTACGACAGTCCATCAACAGAGGCATGAAGGTGTTAAGCCTCATTTGCTTGTAATTCCACCGCCACCCACACCCTTCCAAACCAAAACACAGCAATGCTGCTTCATGGCAGAAATAGGCATGGTGGTAGTACTGTCTCGGAGAGCCCTTCACAATTAACTCTTACTACTTCTGAACTCTACTCATCCCAGGCTAGGGTATAGGCTCTTTGTGAAGTACTCGTCCGGGGAAGTTCTACCACAGCACACAGAAGCAGCATGTGTTAGTAGTTATATCTATCATGTGGTTCGGGGCTACATGTTGTCTGTCAAATTAATTTGCAATTACTTAAATGCCCAACAGAATCGCCACCAACGGCTAAGAGTCCATTCTGTTCTTTTCTTGGACTTGTTTAACCGAATTCAAAAAAGGAGGTTCTTAATCCGTCGGTATCTTTTTTTATGTATCTTTTTTTTGTGTTGACGGCCTCGTTGACGCAGAGGGCGAAAGTCTGCCTGTGACGCAGAAGGTTGCGTGTTCGATTCCCGCTGCGGGACAAATGTTTGCATGTTCTGCAGATATTTGTCTCGGGTCTGGGTGTTTTCTATGTATGATAATGTATGTATTTACAAAAAAATATGTATCTATGTAGTATATCAATCATGTGGTTCCCATAATACAAGCTCTGCTTAATTTGGGGTTACATGATGCTGTGTGATAACGTCCAGCATTATTTCTTTATTTAAATGCCCAACAGAATCGCCACCAATGGCTAAGAGTCCATTTTTCTGTTTTTTTCTTGGACTTTTTTAACCGAATTCAAAAAAGGAGGTTCTTAATCCGTCGGTATCTTTTTCTATGTTCGTTCACCGATGTCTCCGTCAGTCGTGGACCGATTTTCGAAATTGTTTTTTTGTTTGAAAGAGTATAACTTCACAGGTCCCATATAAATTTTATTCCCGAGGGATTGGTACTTTTCCCGTAAAACATAAAAAACCTCATCCTCACTTGTAATTTTCGCCCTATGTTAATTTTTAAGATGTCTGTTATAATTATAAATGTTTGATGTGCAGGTGCGATGAATGCGCAAAGCGGTATCATTTCACGTGTCTGGAGCCGCCTCTCAACAAGAATCCCAAGAAACGCGGCTACTCGTGGCACTGCGCCGATTGCGATCCTACGGTGAGTCTACAACTCATTTCCAAGTCCATCAAACGATGTCCACCTTTACTTCACGCGTATGTTTTTTTTTTTAATTCTTGAAGCTAAGTTCAACAAATACTGAATAAATTATATTTTAATAGGTAAATATTTTAAACTGTGCCTGAACTAGGATAAATACTGTGTCTCAAGCGTAAAACAATGCTTAATAATAAACATGAATAAACAAATCAAAAAACTTAAGGCAACTATACAGGTCAAAGCTCCCTCTCTCTCGCACTATTCAACATTTTTTAAGATATAAAATCACTGAATGTAGTTGTGCAAAATAGCAAACCTTCACGGCCTAGAAAATATCAATGCAAAGGTTCAGCAACCATATCATTTTGATTCTATCACGTTTTCTTACAGAAAAACTTGCACCAATGTGATCAATTTTGGTGCAAATTTATTGGTAAGAAAACGTGTTGGGTTCAACGACATTTATCGTCGCCCTAAATTGTGGCATGTAATACTAAACTTATAAGTAGGTATTTTATATATAATCTTAATGCTATTATTTTTTACATGCTATATACATAGTGGAAACTTTGTTGGAATATAATTGACCTAATAATTATTTCCGTTTTGACTAAGTTCCTTTCTCGTTAAGATGTTGGTCTCTTTTGGTCGTTAAGATGTTGGTTTCTTTCGGTCGTTAAGATGTTGGTCTCTGTCGGTCGTTAAGCCATGTCGAAAGCCTTCAGGCTGGTTGCAGTTATCAGTGTTGGATTAACTAAAAAAAAAAAAAAACAAAAAAAAAAAACTTACATTAAATTAATGGCCTTGTATAGTGCTCCCGCGCCATCAATAAATAATAAATCACTTTTTCGTGGTTTGGGCTAAATTGCCAAGTTGCAATTCAAAATTTTCTTGTTACAGGATTTGGAGGAGAACAACTGAAGAACGGGCAACTTAAAAGTGAAATCTCATTAGAAATCAGTATTTATGAAGTCGATAATTAATTAATGAATTATAAATCAGTTTTGTTGCATTTATAATTTTACTTTAAGCTTTTTGATGTGCGGAATTCTACAACTGTAGATTGTTTAAATAGGAAATAAATGTCATTGAATTACGGAAGATCTTAGTATAATTTTTCCTTCCCTTTTCAAACACGTTTTAATAATTCCCTAGTTAGCGTTAAAACCATCAAACCTACAAATTTTACAGCGTTTTAAAGACGGGGAATTTGTAGCAAAAGCTGTTAAATCGAGGTTAAACCGTAAAGGCCAATAATTAATGTCTAAAGAGCGCAGTGCGATCTTTAAGCTTTATAATTTTGTTTTATGGCGCCCGCCCGTAGCGAGTTAAATAAAATTTGAACGGGTACTGCTAGAGCTACTAAAATAAGTGTTAAGGTATAAGTTCGCAGTCGACTGCAAGCGACAGCAGCAGACGACGTGTCGCTGCGACATGTCGCGACGACAATATAATATCTTATGTACACACTTGTTTGTGGTTTTGTTGCTGACTCGTTCCGCTTGTGGCCTCAAAGGGTAGTAGATGAATATCAGTATTTGCTTCTTGAGCAAAATTATGCGCCTTTGGGGGGTGTAAGGGGTTCCAAACTCCACCTTCGGAACTCAAGCCAACCTCACCTGCCCGTGGTGCACCCTGCTAACTAACAAACGAGGCTCTGGCGGCCGGCATAGCGCAGCCTAATACTGGCACTTCTAAATTCCCTGACTGCCGACGGGCAGCAGCGTCGGTGGTGCGAGAAGCTGTGCTCTGCGATCCCCAACCCGCATGCCCAGCGTGGGGATTATGGGCATATCCCCCATCTTATTAGGGGAGGCCTATGTCCAGCAGTGGACTGATATAGGCTGTTGTTGTTGTTGTTGTTGTTGTTGTATGGCCTTTTGTCACACTGCAACACACACATACACTGTGATGGAACACTTTCTCAAAATGTTTTGTTGTCCATATTGTTTTTCCAAATCAATTTTATATTTTCTTCTAGATAAAATGTCTTCACTTTTCATATTGTATGTAAACCTAATATCAAATTACCTACCTGTTAAATCTTTAAAATTGTTGTTTATGTGTGTGATTGTAGTTGCAAATAAACGTTATATCTATCTATCTATAATAAAACATACTAATCATTCTGAACATTTTGTTTCTATCATTGCCTGTGCTATTTGTGAGAGTTTCAGCAGGTTATTGTAAAAAATATCCACGATGTCACAGATAACATATTGAGTAGATAAATATCGAGTGACATGGGGGCAAACTTAAATAGGTTAGTCCTACAGTTGGGCACCTCCAGCATGGCGGGGCGTTGGTTATATTCCATTTGGTTACTACTGACGACGTGTCGCTAGCCGTGGAAGGTATTCCATAGAAATACATATAAAGCAGTATTGTCGCAGCGACATGTCTAATGCTGTCGCTTGCAGTCGGCTACGAACTTATACCTTTACCAGGCGTTTCCACTAATATACTAATTTTCAATAGTCAATAAACAATAATGTTTATTTAACAGAGTCTAATCAAACTAGTCAATAGAGTAGTCCTACACATTACATATCCTTCTACTTCCTTCATACATTGTGAGAACCTTCGAGAAAAGTGGAAAATATTATTTTCGAAGGTAACAAACAACGTAACGAACGCAAACAACGATCAACAAGTCGGATTAAAATGTTAATTTAGCGGGGACGCACGGTTAGAATGATGTCAGAAAAGCATCTCTTCCGTGGTTAACTAAACTAAAGTAAAGAGGTTGGATCATGATTTATTCTTCCCTCGTAGGTTTCATGGGAAGTTCCACGTCAGCATAGAACACAAAAGATCAATATTGTAAGTTTCTATGAAAAGTTCTTCATCGTCATCACCATCATCCACAGTCCGACTCTATCCACTGCTGGATATATGCCTCCTTGGTTTGGCATGGTTATTTTTTGCCTGTAAAAAAGGTCCTACTAAATATTATAAAAATGACTCACTGAGCTTTGATTGCACCACAACTGGGGCGAATCGTGATTAGGTATCGAAAACGAGGTTGGCTATTTTGGGATTCAGATAAAAACAGACCTCTGTAACCTTTACCTTGCTTTTTTACGTTTCTTTACTTTACCTCTGTACCTAAATGTGAAATCATCATGGTTCTATTTGATTAGAACTTTGTCTGTGAAAAGTGTAATAAATGGAGAAAAAATATACTTATGCCTTGATCGGTATATGCCATGAGACATAACATAGACAAAAGTGAGCAGTATATTACTTATTATCACCCAACCAATACTCTTAGCAAGGCTATACACAAGGATTTTCCCCTGGGTATCAGAATCCAGGATTCTCTCCTCTGTAGTGGGTAACAGGAATTATAGATACACTATCGAACAAAAACAACAAAAACAAAGAATTGAAAGTATTCAACGGCGTTTCCTGTATCACCTGTCATACCAAGATCACCTGGCCAAGAAAATACCCAACTATGGCGAACGTTTAAAGCACTACAAGATGACTACACTTTCTAATCGTCGAAAGGAAATAGACCTAGTTTATTTACACAAGGTTTTCAATGGGGATGTTGACTGTACTGATCTCACTCACAGTCTAAGTATTACCGCACAATCTCGGCTACTTAGAATAAAAGCTTACAGCTAGTTTAGTTTGCCTTACTCGAGAACTAACCTTGGTCAGCACTCAGTTATGCCAAGACTCTGTAGGCTCTATAATTCTCTGTGAAAATCTAGCCAATTGGACATAACTGATCATTTGGATTCAAGAAACAGCTACAAGAACTACTACACTAGTACATATCAATATTTTACCTACTATATTTTGAACTTTCTTTCTTCTTTATAGTGTTAAAATACATGTATACAATGTCATAATGTATCTTTTTTCGATCTTTATCTTTGTTATCTGTTTAATCTCCTTTTCATGCTTTATATACTTTTTATAATTTAATACCTAACAGATACATTTTTGGATTGTTACCTACTACACTTTTAAATTTAGTTTTAAGTTACTAGATTGCTTATTAATTAAGTGTTATTGTGTGTTTTCTAACCAACCAAGGTATAGAACTTACTTTATTGTCTTGTTGCTTATTAAAGCGCATGCTGTGATGCCCTTTAATGACGGGTGCACTGAGACTTTTATCCTTTTATATGTTATTTTGTGTGTGTAACACACACATTGTGTTGGGTGTCCTTATAAATAAAATAAAAAATAAAAATAAAACGCCCACACTCGAAACATTATCTGCGTTTTTAATGAGCTGATAAGCACACAACTGTAAAATGCGTAACTCTCGCCACATAAAATAAAGAACAGTCATTCGCACCGCAAATACAGAATTCTACTCATTTCCGAAATTCATTACAAAAGGTGCCGCGTTAATATTTGTGAACGGCACGTGCGTGTATCGTATGTGTACCCATTTATTTGTATTGGTATAATAAAACCAATGTCGTTTCAATATTTACCGCAAAGGATTTAAACATAAAATATTTTATGAAATATCCCATACAATGTTTCGCTTTGAATGAAACCAGTTTTCTCGACAGGAAATTAAACCACAAACTTCATAGTTGGCAGACGGGTATAACGGCTTCGGTCCCGTGTTTTGCTCATAAACAATTTACAGATCTGTGTAAAACTTGGGATGAATGAATTCAACTGTCGAACTTTGCTCCAAAAACTTGTTTGTTTAAGTCGCGGGGGTAGATGGAACAATCACGGGGGAGCAACGCTTTGTTCTAGGATCCATTCGTCTCCAGGCACGTCTTAGAAACTGTGCAGACTCTATAATGAATTCTAATAACGAACATGAGAACCACCGCAAACTTGGTTGCTCGCTCGTGCCTGACAAATTCATTTGTTAGTTACTAATCTGAATAATCAGATCCCGTCCTTGTATTTAAGTGGAGTTATCCCAACTAATATTAAGCTGAGCCTATTTATTTGTTTGTGGTATAATAATACAAAGGGTCGTCGGTTATTTTGCTAAACAATGCGATGACCTCTCACATCAATCCTAAATAGAAACAAAGAGAACTTGCTTTACGTTCACCATCGAAAGTAGCTTGTCAGCTAGTCTTTCTTCCTGTTTATTGATGTCGAATTTTCTTTCAACGTTACAAAAACAAACTTCGACTGAATAATGTCAAAACCTCCTCAGCGTGATGTATTCGTTTTGTAGGTACTTTCATAAATATTTAATTCATCATTTCGTAGAATGTGCCAACTTATCGCCGTCGGAGCGGCGGCATCACGCCTCAAGTTTGTTCATTTATTCCCAACAAACTTCCGTCTCACTGCATAAATATCTTCATATGGAAAACTTTTATGTTTTCTCATAGTTGTGTTGTCGTTGAAGTTCTTGTTTAATTTGCGTATGCATTTGAAAATGGTTTATTTGCATGGCATAACTGTACAAGCTAATACTGCATTAAAATTACCATACTTACATGAAATCTGGTAGAATTTGAAAAATGTATTAGTCATATACTCAGGCATAATTGTTACTTTTTCTATTCTACTTGAACGTCCGTCTTGACTGAAGCGATTCAAGAAACTAAATCTATGTGGTCAGTTTTCAGTGCTCAAATGTCAATTGAGTTTGAATGCAGTTTTCAATGAAAATTTAATATGGAAATCTCAATGGTTTTCTACGTGGTCTGATTTGCTACCTCCAAAGCCACTCTATGGATCCCGTTTCTAGGTAGTAAAATCCTCGCTCCCACAACTTTACGACCATCTAAGTGCACAGTATTCAGCGGTATGGGCTATCAAACAGCAGTTGGTGTAGCGAGGCATTCGTTAAGCTCTAATTCCGCAAGACAAGTTTCTCGCTGTAATCCCAAACTCTGAGTTCAGAACGAACCGGAACAGCGGGATCAACAGAAAAGTTACCTTTGACTACGAGTTCATTTCCTTGTTTACTTTTACTAATGGTTCTTACTAATAATAGCTAGGCTTTTTAATATAGCTGGTTGGTATTTCAATCTTGTTATTGATTGTTATAAACGTGTTCTCTCTGAAAACTAACTTGAACAGTTATTTTTCTTAAAACTGAAGCTAACCGAGAATCATTTAGGTATTATAGTTTCGAGTCCTTTCCAAAAGCTATCATTTTGAAATCTTGCGATATATTTTCAGACTTTATTAAATGTAGCTTCGTTTTTATTATTATAAAACATCGATTTGTTCGGGTACTTTCCTATCCTCTCCTAAAAGTAAAATAGGTACACCTACGTGTACGTACCTACGTTAGTTTTTCTTCACATAGAGTAGGTAGGTGCATATCTTTGTTAAAACTTAACTAACTCGTGGGATTGCATTATTCGGGCCTCTAACCTACGTTATAATTTTAAGATGCTTAATTTCGAATAAAAGGCAAAATCAGTGTTTATGTACCTACGTTGGTAGTATCGTTATTTATTTGTTATTACCCGCTATTTACAAGCTAACTCAATTTCGCAAGAAAATAGTTTTCCCTGTGCTCCCCTGGCATAAGACGCCTGCGGTTCTCAGATTATTAAACTTGACTTTATTGGGTCGTTTCATTTTCATATTTTAACGATACAAAAGGCTCTGCAAAATCAGCACATTTACGTTAGATCCTGTAAGAGATACCTACATCTTGTAGGTTGTCTTTCTCGTCTTGCCATTTTGATATTGTTTACCTGATCAATTAAATTTGGAAGAGGATCATAAACATTTGGCCACTGCAACATATTTCTTATTTTAAATATAAAAATAGAAGGTAGAATTTACGAATCTTGACTCGTAGACTGCTGGTCTAGGACATGCTCGGTACTGGTCAACAAAGAGGGTTTTTAGGTGTAACTGCAACATATTTTCATATTGACCGCGTCAGAATCTTAACTCGTACTTATTCAGCACTCAAAGCGTTATACATTAACTTTTCTTACAACAGTTCACCCTGTTGGTTTTCAGGGCAAAGCTGTTCGAAAAAATAGAAATCGTTTCCTTCTTTTATTGGGCCTATAAAATCGCAGCTAAATGTCTTTGTGGAATGTAAAGGTTGAGGACAGAAACGTGTCTTGAGCTCGCACGCTCTACGCGTTCTTGTAGACTTGTAGCCGTTTGATCATGTCTTTGGAATTGTGCTACGGATGTCCGGATTCGAAGAAATTGTGGTTTTCATTGGGTGATACTGTCTACAAAGGGGAGGGTATAAATAGACTTTTCTTTCTTCGCTAATAAACTACCTACTGAGGAGCTTGTTAAAAAGGCCATTAGTACTACACTCATGCTGATAAAAGTAATATATTTTTGGCTACTAGTATATTTTGGATTGCTAAATAAAATAGGTAAAATACAGAAAGTTAAATAAATCATACAGTTCCATGCGGCTTTTTTAGAACGTGAAAGCATGTCAGTGGGAACTGATAGTGGTCAAGCGGGGTAAGAGGGGCGTGGAGCTATGATTTTACTACATTGCGCGCAAATTGTTGAAACCTAGGGTTGCGAAATTATCTATCGCGCGGTAATATCCATTCTTCCCTACCTATATAGAGAAGCATCATCACTTACTTTGGCTTTGCCCTTGACTTTGACTTTGACTTTGACATACCCTCTAATATTATAAATGTGAAAGTTTATGAGGATGGATGGCTGTTTGTTTTTTACTCTTTCACGTAAAAACAACTAAACGGATTTGTATGAAACTTGAAATATACATAGTGTGTTACCTGGATTAACACAGGCTACTTGTTATCTGGGTACCAAAGCTGCGGCGGAAGCTAGTAGCATAAAGAGGTATCTGTCTCATCAACTCGTTTCAATTAATTTCAAACTACATCTGAAGTGTTTTAATGAGATTTTCCGAACGGAACAGTAAAAGCCCATTTAATCACTCGTCGAGTTGATTAAGAAATGGTTGATTAGCCACCTCGCCCGTCAGACTGCAAATACTGCGATGTGCACTCATCCGCCTCGTAAATTGATAATCGATTCCGGACCGAGGATAAAAGGCTTCCTCTTAATGCATGTGCCGTGAAATCGCATGCACAAGTGAGCGAATTTTAATATTGCATTAGCTGCAAGGTTCACCGATCAGGATTTTATGAAGGTTATGGCGGAGTTCGATTATCGACGTTGATTCTTTAGTTCCCGATCGTCTTGTTTAAGACCTCCCGAAGCCAGATAGCAGAGATAGGATCCTCAGTTTGTCTGTTTCCATCTTTCAATTGTTTAAGCCCGATTAAATCGGGAAAGTAGCTTTAGTAGCATAAAAGTTACGGGCATCTACGAGTAACTGGCACACTGCGGATACATTTGCAAGTAATACTGGCAGGCAAGGTGTGCCCTTGCATGCCAGTATTCCCATCGCGTATAAACAGGACAGTTCGTTATAGTCACTCGTAACTATTCTTGCGCGAAACAAAAAACGTACACCTGCGGCCACAGTGAGTCCGCTACTAGTATGCCCGTAGCTGTCGCGTCTGTTAATACGTGCCAGTTTGGCAACCCCCCGCTCTCCCTCCATCAACCAGCATGCAAGTAAATCAAATGTTATGCTAGCTACATGTATGCCAGTTAGCGTATACACATGACAGTAGCTGGCACTGGTATGCAAGTGTGCAAGCTACTGGCATGTGTATCCCCAGCTATATAGAATTCTAGAGAATGTCAGTTTAGATTTCAAAATATACACAACAAGTATTTCATAATGTAAAATCGAAAATGACGTACAAAGAAAATCTACCTAATATGTATCTTTGTTTGCCCGTTAGCGCTACCTTTATACCTACAAGTTTACATAACATTAGCAGTGTAAGTTTTTGACAGCTCCAACCTATCTCATGCGAGGGTCAATGAAGATAAGCATCAGTATGGAAGTTTGAGTTCACTTATGTTGCGTACATAAACTAAACAAAGGGTTTGTTAAGGACATAATTTTGTATACTATTTGTGCCATAGGTTATGTTTCTAAAGCTGGTTTTGATTCAAGTTACTGACATAAAATTACCGGCCAAGTGCGAGTCGGACCTGCGCACGAAGGGTTCCGTACCGCTGTGTGGGAGTCCCACTCAAATATTTATTATATTCTGATTGTAGTATTTGCTGTTATAGAAGCAACAGAAATACATCATATGTGAAAATTTTAACTGTTTAGCTATCAAGGTTCATGAGATACAGCTTGGTGACAGACATCCAGACAAACAGACGGACAGTGGAGTCTTAGTAATAGGGTCCTCTTTGGGTATTGAACCCTAAAAAGAACCAATCCTTAATATTTTTTAAGTTTTCGTCATTATTGCTTGCTTCGGATTCGTCCTGCGGCAAACAATGTAGAAAAAGATTGAGAGGTCGAGCTCCTACAAAATAACCTCGTTTCAGTGTAACAACCTACTGAATATCAGGATAAAAATACAATTCAGCGAATTCCCCATTAGTGGTTGCAGGCGAGCGTACAAGTCCATCGTCTCTTGACTTGGTGGCTCGTTAGGTGCGGCGCCGCGCTTCCGATATTAAATTTATCGCCCCCTTGTGCTTTCCTGTCTACATCATAGGTCGCTGTGTAGGTAATATCATAAGGCTTGAGATTTTTATGGTTTCTATTCAATTTTGATTGAGATTAGGTCGCAGGTCATTTATTGATTGTTTTTATACCTTCGGCGTTTTCGAGGGGCTTTCCTTAGTTTCATTCATTAAGTATGCATTTACAGAAAAAAGTATCGATGTAGTTTATCAGTCATGTGGTTTCCATAATACAAGCTCTGCTTAGTTTAGGATTACATGATGCTGTGTGAGTGTTTAGCATTATTTATTATTTATGATACGTGGTCAGATCAATAATACTATTACACGGCAAGATGGTAGTCACTGCTTTTTCAGTATAAAAACTTCGTGAATTGGCCTTGCTCATACAACAAGAAGACTAGTACTTAAGTAATAGGTGCCTAGCTATACTTATACCCTAGCACGTTGACTGCGGGCCTTGCATATGCTCAAGAAGGACGTTGCGCTGTAGAATCACATCTGTTATATCAATGCTCAATGCTCTCCTGAACGCTAGTCCTCACTGTGATTTATTTGCGGATGGATTTGCGGTAATTAGGTCGGAATTCCTGAAATTTTGTGAGCGCGATGTATGACTGTGTGTTTAATTATTATGATAAATTAGTATGATTAAATTTGTTTAATTTTTTAAATGTATTTTTACCTGAATAATTTTTAATTTAATGTTTTATTTTATTGTATTTTTTGTGACTTTTCTAGCTCTTTAATTAATGTAATTGGCTTATTAACCGTGTTAATTAAAGTAAATAAATAAATTGAATTTAATTGACTTGAATCTGTGGTTTAGCACACAGTGTAAAACGTACCTACCATATTTAAAGATATTACGATTTATAAAATTTGCTATAAAAACGTAAAAATACTAGAATCTAGAACGACTGACTAGCACAGGTGTCGTTCCAGGACCGCGAGTTAAAAATACTAGTTTATCGATGCGTGTAGCGAAAACTCGATTATTCAACCAAAAGTTTACCTGTAAAAGTTTGGCGATGGTAAGCGTTTACCAAAACGAGGTTTTGAAATGAGCATCGAAAATGCTGAGTATATTTAAAAAGCTATAAAAACTTGCGCATTTTGTTCGTTTTGAGACATCAAACGGTGATACGAAATGCATAAAATATCACTTGAAGTTCGTAAGTGAATTTGAAATATTACGTGCTTGGTATGATTTCAACGGGATTTTATAGCATTCATTTTATTTTGCGGGATTGTGCTCAACATAATTTATATTACAGTTTTTCAATTTAACTATGTTCGAGGTTGCTTACTATGATTTGCTTGTTTACCAAAATGTAGGTGGGTATATCTGTTTTTATCCAAATTAAAATAATGCTCGACACCATCACACAGAATGTACTCACAGAATACAGAGAGGATATGGCATAGCTTGCATTATGGAAACGTATGACAAATATACCACTTATATACTTTTATTTTGTAAACATATACCTACATATAATACATGGAAAACATCCAGACCCGAGAAAAATATTTGCAGAATAAGTACAAGCATTTGTCTCGCGGCGGGCATCGCACCCGCATCCCTCTGCGTCTCAGGCGGACCTTCACCCACTGCGTCACAGAGGTTGTCAACTGTTTTGTGTGTTAAATTTGTAAACCGTAGGCAACTCCTTTGTCGATAATTTCCGCCCGGATAAGAAATTAATGCTCGCTTCGGTTCTAAATATCAAACTGCTAAGATATGTTGCTGACGTTTCCAATAATTACCTACCACACTGCTAACAACTTTGTAGGAAGCTTCACTCCTAATAGCTATCAAATGGCCGTGTCTAATCGCCTCGCCACTTCGGCGACTTATAATTACTTCCAAATGACTTTAATGACAGTTTTTCGCTGAATTTACTGAATTTTCACCTTGGGATTTCCACGAGAGGGTTTTAATGAAAATTCTTTATGAACTCCGTGAATTTGTCTTATTACAGGATATTTGGGTATTAGTCATAACTGTAAGTTACCGTTTTTTAAAATTATTCAAATTATTATAGGAAATGTACACTTAAAATATTATAATCTAGCCTTATGATAGACCAATAAGTGATTTAACATTGACCTAGTTTTATAGTATAAAGTACTTCTAAGAATGTGTCCATCAACACTTTCTTACTGTCTCTATTTACTGAAGGCGATACATTGTTCTTGTGTTCTATATATAGCACTATTGCACTATTTTTACTTATAATTACACTACACTAGCTCAAAAGGCTTAGTTCTTTTGAGTCTTCTCACTACGAGTATGTCCGTGTTGTCGAGGAGCTGGATGGTCTCAACGTTCACGTGGTGATGAAGTATGTTCGTGAGCTTTTGCATATTTTTTAATCACTTTGTTGACGAACTCTATGTTAAGGTCCCGGTGGAGATCATCATTTCTTACGTACCAGGGCGCGTTCACTATTCCCCTGAGCACTTTGTTTTGAAATCTTTGGATTATTTTTACGTTACTCTGTTTGGTACAGTCCCAGAGCTGTATACCGTACGTCCAGATACCGGAAGTTACCGGTGCAATAATTTCGGTGTTCTAGTCGACCAGTCTAGGCCTCGGGATAGCCTTACAGGTCTTATTTTAGACTTTTTTTGTAAATGTATTTATCAACATACAGAAATACATTTTTTTATAATATTGTACCCAAAAACCTTATTAGGTTCGACTAGGTGCTCACATTTGTTGTTAATTAATCGCTTTCAGCGATAAGGCCGCCCATTGTACCATTATTTTAAATGTCGTTGTATTTTGTTATGTGTTTCATGCAATAAAGTGTTCATTCATTCATTCATTCATTCATTCATTATTACTGTTCGTAAAGAAAACGCCTGGGAAGGTTCTTTTGACGCACATACTGGCTAGAGGCAGCTTGGCTGCCAGCTGGCTGGCTAACACAATTCTAGCCAAAATTGGTTTTAATGTAGGTAGGTAATTGAAGTTATTTATTATTATGTTTAGTTTATTATTATGTTTATTACACAGTTTATTATACAGTGTCTTGATCGTCAATTTATTATGTAACTATCCACCTATATGAATACGTCATAGTGCAGTCCCTTACCTCTTTCTGCAGCAATAGGTATTTATAACATGCGCTGCATCGATTGCTTTGTCAATTTAGTTGCGATTCAAGGCAGTCGCTTGCAAAAAGAATAAAAAGTAGCTTTTCAGTTCTCTTAAACCAAGATATTTCCGAAAGAATGTCATTGGTTTTCCATATAGAGACAGACTATCGACTTTTGATCGGCCGACATTGTATTGGTTAGAAATGCTTACCTAGATAAAACTCTTCTTGGTTGCATTATATATGACCGTAACTACTATTTTTACAGTAATAATAAGTAGTATTAGTATCTCTCGAAAATTTCTACTATCTCTCTGATCTCTTGAAACATTTCGTTGAACTAATTAAGACTGAATGGCGACTCTGACTTCGAAAGATATAGGTACTATTCCGCAAAACCCCTAAGCAAAAACCCTAGCCGACTGAAACAAACAAAGTAGTACGCAAAAAAATCACTGTTTCTGATAAATTCTCGAGAGATTTCTCACGTAACCAAAAATCAATATATCTGCTTAGTTTGGGGCAACGTGTCCAGCATTATTTATTTATTTATTTATTTATTTATATAAGTAGTTGAAAAGTGATAGTTCAGTTATTAATCATTTTTCGTTCGGAGTCGCCCATCGCTAGGGGGCACCGCATTAGGTAATGTACGAAAATCGGCCGATTTTTAATCGGTGAATTCGTGATAACGTAAGACTGGAGGTCAATCGCTCAAAAGTCTGTAGTCTGGAGGGTCTAAGTGGAATCGAGTTCAAACTCTAGCTATATAAAATACCTGAAGTTGTAATGTGGAATATGGGTAGGGGTTGAAATCGAGTCGTGAACAAAGGTAGCACTCACTGGGGACATGTTGGTGCGCCTGGCTGCTCCCGAACTCTATTCACTTGCAGATTCATGAATCTAAGTTGAATTCTTTGAACGGAACGTCACATTTTAATACTTTTGAGTGATCTGAGTTTACGGGGTATAGCAGAACTTTATATTCTTGTCGAGAGAGATTTTTGTAAACAAACTAGATCAGTAATAAAATTTGATCTATAACTTTTGAAAAAAAAATCGAACCTGGGGACGAAACGATATATTTGATTCTATTAGATATATATCGCGAGAACTGTCAAATTTTCATACAGTTTCTGGGATATATGTTCATCTAATAGAATCAAATATATTTATTCGCCAGAATCAGGGCTTGGAGTTATTTGGTCACAAGTTTTAAAACATTTACTTTCATATTTTAAGACTGGTTGAGGTTTTTTTAGATTCGTAAATAGTTACCATAATGATACTTTAACATTATCAAAACTCAAAGGAAACTTTATTAAAAGCTAAGTATAAATACTAATTGTCGAGTATGCTTTACAATTGAAACACCTTGCACGTATAAAGTTACGAAGAAAGAATTTCCATTTCCTTTGCTCTTTAAGTCTTCTAAAAGGATAATTTGACACAGTTATATCCCAGCTGGCGAAAGTTAGAAATTCCTTCTACCGTCCAAAAAATAGAATTCCTTTTAAATAAAAGCTGTGAGAATCTAAGTTTCAATGTACGCTGCCTCTTCTAAGGTGGATATCTATGTTACTGCCTATTATTGAGGACCTTTTCCTTGCAGTCGGTGACGATTTTGTTTTTTTGTAAGATCTTTTGTTGCTGACAACTAGACATCGAGCGAGGAAGTTCTTTTTAAATGTTTTTGTTGCTTGCAAATACTTTACCCTACTTTCCTCTACAGAATTCATTTAATAATTTTATTTATTTATATTTTTATAAATACAAACTAACAGGTAGTGGCCAAAATATTACAATGAGCCATTTAAAAATAATCAATTATTGTAAGAACTACGTACCTAGGCTTTTACATAAATGAGTTTGGGACCTGGGCTCTCGAGTTATTGTTTTTAATGATGTTGGAAGAAGTAAAAGTTAAAGTTTTAGGCCGCTAGGAGTTAGTTCGTTTCTAAGTTCTTTTTAGAAATACTAAAACGTACCTGTTAGTAACCTGTTAGTTATTTACCTAGTTACCTAATTGTACTTTTTTTCTTCCCCACTGCTAAGTCCTTCTATTTTATTGTTGCTTTTACAGGTTTAATTCTAATAATAATTTAAGTATTTTTTATAGTCTGCTTGATGATTATGCTCATATTTTTATGTAACTAACTTGTTATAATATGTGTTTTATTTTATTTTTACTTTTAATTCATTGTAATGTGTGTGTGTGCGTCCAAATAAATAAAATAAAAATAACGTCTTAGACAGGTAGGTAACTACCTAGTACCTAGGTATTTCGTCTCACTAGGTACCTTTTGTCTAATGCAGCAAGATAAAGCCTCCTTTAGAGTAGACAGCTATAATTTACCTAGCCACTAAAGTCGGGAATCCAGCTTCATTCATTCTACCTAATTGCTGCCTCATAATTACCTTCGTCTGGAGCCAACAGTTCTTTTCATCTTGTTTGCGTTTTCGACTCCCTCTAATTTACAGACTGAAGTAAAACGAAGCCTGCCGAAATTGCAGCGAGTTGATTTTTCAACAGGTAAACTAATATTTTCCATGGGTTTAATGGAGTTCTGTTTGAAGCAAGGGAATGAATTTGGTAAATAAGTAAACAAAACTGTGGCTTTGGTGTTTCGAATTGTTTTTTTTCCAGACGGTGGTGGTCTATTGAGACGAGAATGCGCAAATTGGGAAGTTTGTCAAATACCTAGTGATTATTTTGAGAGTAAAAGCAATATTTGAGACGTCGTCGAGTTTTCGAAGAAAAATGATGAAAACACATTTAAAATAAGATGTCCGTGTTGTAGTGATATTTTTGAAAAATTTCTTCATATTATTTATACTGAAACTGGGATTAAATCGTTTTTATAAGTGATATCTGGGTCCGAGTCCTGATCCCAAGTTTGAGCCTCTCGACTTTCTTGAGAGCCCTCAGTTAAGTGGAATCCAAACACCGACAAAGCTCAGCTAACAGAATTTCCTCAACTCTTTCAAACAAGTTGTTTAGGAATTCGGTCCAAATAAAAAAAAAACGTTTTTGTCTTCATGTTTGTTGAGCACCAAAATAACTCTATTGAGGTATAAAACAGATGTACAGATCAAATATAGGCACTTATCTATGCACTTTATGAAAGTAGACATAATAAAACCAAAATTATTATCTGGATATAATTTAACTTAGCTATTATTATTAGAAATAGCTAAGTTAAATTATATCCAGATGACTTTCTTTCAGACTTTCTAAAGTGGGTAGGTCTTCTCTACGAGATAATATGTCAAAATATAAGTTAAAAAAAACGTTTATTACAAATGGGTGTAACTTACTCTTCTCTCATCATAGGAAAGAACCTTCCTTGGTATTGGAACGTTCTCGTAGGTAAATTTATATAGCATCTGAATTGATCGTACTGGCCCGTGGCAGGTTCCAATATGTAAGTACGTACCAAAATTAATTGAGTTACCAATTTAGTTAGGAGAGTAACATCCGAATGCTAGTTCAGTTGGTTTAGCACAGTAAATAAACAGAGAAACGTTAAATGGACGAGGCCGCCTACGGGAAATTAAACAAAGCCTGTAGCTATGAAGTTTCACAAAGGACAACGAACAAACAGATCGCCGAACCACGATAATGCGATGGATATTGAAAAGTTTATCGGTTCCACAGTTTCTTTACTTAGCTTAGTGAAAGTAATTAGGTAGGAACTTACACACATAGGTTAAAACGTTTTATATATTGGGTAATAGCTAGTAAATAGCTGCTCAGTATTGCATTTGTTGTGCAAGAACTTACGCCACACAAGCCAGCGTGCATTTTCTCTTTACATTATTCATGAACGCGGGGTGTACCAGTAAAATCCGCAGTGAACTCGTATTTCTTCTAAAATCACGCTTTCGTCACAATATTGGATAGTCATTTGTGATCGACGCAATTCAACTCGGTCGTTTTAAGTAACACATAATAACGCTCATATCAGTCATGGTCACTACAAATATTTTTTTAATAAATATATTCCGATGAACATCCACAAATTGATGAGAAAAGGTGTTCGTGTGTTTTGTTTTGAAGAAAATCATACCATCCGCAGTCAGACTAGATTGACTTGCCGACGGCAAACTTTCTTTGTTTTATTTTCTTGAAGTTATGCAATTTCCTATCGTGTAATTTCGTCGAGACTAAAAGAAAGGAGAGTTCGCTTAGTTAGCGCGGTACGTGCTCTCTGTTCCTAGTGCTCGTGGAAACAATGTTTGCTGTCGACTCTATTAGTCTCTTCGTACATGGTCTATTTGTCTTTGTAGATTTGGCATAACTCGTACCTTTTGCTTGCAAGATGCCTATAATTAAGAAGGTATGTTTTCCTAATTTCTGAAGCGTTTTTATCGTTACTAACACCAGCTCTAAATATGGAAATAGATGTTATATTTTTTCAAGGCGTTTGCCTAATAATATTGTTTCGTATCGTATGTTTAGGTCATAGTTTCAGCGGTGTTTATATCGTAACTAATACCAGTCCTAAAGAAACTCATGAAAAAAGAGGATACAATTTGTCCAGGGGTTTGCCAAAAAATGATCTCGTATGTATATTTAGTGTAATTGAATTTAATAAGTTTTTCTAAACATTATGCCACTTGGTTTATACTTGGTTAGTTAGCTTGTTTATTTGATGTATGTGGAAAAACTGCAGTTGGGTTTGTTTGAACACCAGGACGTTGACTGAAAAGAAATTTTCATACATTTTTTTACAGAATATAACTATTTCGTACCTAACTGTACCGGTAGAAACATGGAGTTGTGAGAATCGCCAGATATTATCGTTTGTACCTACGCGACTGTCCCCAATGTGTATCCTAAACGGAACGTGAAATCATATTGTTGACTGCAGAACTTAACAAAAGATACTTCAGAGTTCTCCCCTAAAATAAATTCCAAATGTTTCACTCAGATTGTTATTAAAACTTTTCTCTAACAATTACCTTTTCAAAACTTGTGAACGCGAATTCATACCACGGAATTAATTTTGATGTGAAATCTTTGAAGTTGTTCGAGTGAAATTTATTTATGGTTTATTCGTTACGGTAGTAGGTACGTCATGAAAAATTTTGTAACTTCCATCTTCTTCTAAGCTTCTCATTCATCGTCTTCTCCTGCATAATGCATTTCAGGACTCAACTTATGCTGTGTTGTGTTTTTCCTACTAACTGCAGCTTCGCAACTTACCTCCTCAAGTGCGAATGGACAGAACTTCGAAGTTACTTACTGCTACTCTAAGTGTCCAAGGGAATGTATAAAAATGCGCATCTATCTTTTAAATTCTCTCTGAAAAATGTCTGTTGCTCAAAAATGAAGCAATATGGACGGTCAAAAATTTAACTTTAAAATTTGAATACAGCTGACGAAAACGTAGCGTGGGAATTTACAGTTCCATATCCAGAAAAGCCGCATATATGAGCGAGTTTTTTGCTGTATCAGCGTGCGCGGGGCGGGAGGCGATGACGCATTTTATTTTGTGTGAACGCTCCGAATGACGTTGTGTGCTTTATCTGTATGAAACATGTAGGCGAAACATAAATATTTCGAATGTGTCCTGTGCGAAGAATGATTGTCCAATTGCCTGGCTCTTACTGAGGTTTTTTGATCTATGAAATGAATCTATCAATATTACTTATTGCACCAATAGGGCCAGATAATAAATTCTATGGTTTGCATTGCACCCACTTTTACATATACTAAAGTGGAATTACTAGATTTTTTTAATTACGTCGCTTAGGTTTAGATTTACATTTACTCATCATATACCTCCTCTTATCTGCTGCCATCCCAGTACACACGATATTAGGTATCAGAGGATACAAGAAGTTAAGATTCTCCACAAAATACCACTCTTTTCGTATAGAAAGAATTTCGTGCTGAATGCGCTTGCTAAACATGTTTCAAATGTCAATTTTAAAGCGACATGGTAAAAAGCTGTATAAAGACATCTTGTAACTCGACAGCCATGTTATATCACTTTCACTTACTTATAAAGCAAATTATAGGTACCAGAAGACAATAATACGCGACTGAAGACAAGTTTGTCATAGGCTGAGTTTTGCCCCAGACGCGACCCATTCGTCAACGTCTGTCTTGTTGTTTCGAAGGTACGCGTATTAGACGTTCCATTTGTATGATGATGTCTCTTCTTGATTTGTTATTTATGTTAGCTCTTAGGTACAACACTCTTTTTTACCTGACTGCTAAGGAGGGTAATATTTTTGGGGTGTGTGTTTGTATGATTCTTCAGTGGAGACCGTGGCTCAGCAAACGTAGTGTAGGATGCCTTCCGGCTAGGTGGAATGACGATCTGCGTAAGGCAGAAGAAGCTGGATGCGTCGAACTGAGGACAGGGTGCAATGGCGCTCATTAGGGGATGCCTATGTCTAGCAGTGAACTGCTATAGACTGGTGATGATAATGATGATGAGGATGTACTTATGTGAGTTCTGTCGCTGAAGCCCAAATAGCTGAATGGATTGTGTCAAATGAGGTGTGGTTGGATTTGTCTGGATCTCGAAAGTATAAAATGAAATAAGGCCATATTAGTTTTAAAAAATTGAATATGGCGGTTCTAAGAATCAATTTTCAATTCACATTCACAAATTGATAAACATTCAAAAAAACGATAAACATTCAGAAAAATACAAATTTTCAGTAACAGTATCTAATTCCATGTAATTTAAATTTGTACTTTATCTGGCCTTCATCCTGAAAAATAATTTGGAAGAGGTATGAACTAAACTATGTATGTGTCGGCGTTATCGTACGTTTAATAAATGAACGCTATTCTAAGGTAGGACTTGAAGCCAGTAAGCCTTGTAGTGTAACCACACTATAAAGTACCAGTCTGGAACTAGGAGTACAAAGGAGGAATATCTTGGTCAAAACATAAGTGAAGTAAAGTTTACTTGGAACCTCGCCTCTAGCATTTTGTAGACGAGACTAGTCAATTTCGATGTATTATTTTAAGCATGGGTGTAGGCTCTTAAAGCCTGGCTACATTATTGAAAAAGATGTATGTAAAATATATTTTTTTATTCGGTAGAGTATTAGTAGTAAATCAGGTCGCAAGTAGAAAGTAGAGTTCGAGTTCTACCGTTCTTGGAACCATGATGAGATTTAAATCTTGTGGATACTACTGTATTTTTTAGGCATAACTTTAGATAATAAGCTTCAATGGGGCGCTCACATATATGAATTGTCGAACAGACTCAGTTCTGCATACGCAGTCAAAAGAATCCGTCAACTTACTGACGTAGAAACGGCTAGACTGGTTTATTTCAGCTACTTCCATAGCATTATGTCGTACGGAATTTTGTTGTGGGGGAATGCTGCAGATATCAACACCATATTTGTGCTGCAGAAGAGGGCTGTTCGTGCAATTTATAATATGGGCCCCAGAGAATCACTTAGAACTAAGTTTAAAGAAATAAATAAAGACAGTTCCGTGCCAATATAGATATGAAAACTTAATGTATGTCCGAAAACATATTAATTTGTTAAAAAAAAGAGCGACAATCATAATGTTAATACTAGAAATAAAGAAAAACTAGCTGTTCCTACTGTAAGGCTCCATAAAGTTAGTCAATCATTTAAAGGGCAGAGTGTACGTTTCTTTAACAAAATCCCAAATGACGTGATTAATTTATCTGTAAATATTATACATTCAAAAATGTTGTTAAACGTAATCTCTGTGATAAAGATTACTGATTATTTACATGACAAAAAATCTTGGGATGAAACTGTCTCCAACTCCCTCAAATCCTTTGGTCACGTTACGAATTGGTGTAAATTAAAAAAAAATGACGATTCAAAGTGTACTGTAATGTGCGTACTGAATAAATAAATTTTCACTTTCACTTTCACTTTCATGAACTGTGGAAAATAAAAACACAAAAGAATTTATTTATTCTTGAAAATTTATTGATTAGATCCCACCTAACACCAGAATGCGACGTAGAAGACACAAGAAAAGATGGAGAGATGAACTGGACGCGTATTTAAGATCTTTTCCTGTAGCAGCGAAGAATCGGGAGAAGTGAAAAAAGGGGAGGAAGGTTTTTGTCCTGCAGTGGGATGAATAAAGCTAAATAATAATAGTTATAATGGAAATTTATAACATATATCCAGAAGAAGGTCCCGGGTCCAACTCCCACCTGAGTCAAAACTTTTATAATAAATTATATATTATTAAATTGAGTGTTAACCTTTTTATACATGCCAGTTATTTACCCAACTCATAAATAATTATTCGAACAATAAAACTTGTACGTGCGGTGATAAATTTCGAAATGTCGCTTAAATTAAAATGTGTATCAGCCTAAGTGAAATAAGTAGAAGCTATATTGCGAGCTAGCAGAACTTTGCACTTGAACAAGCTTTTGTCTAGAGTCTTGTTAGAGCTCCACGTTACTAGCACATTTACACATGAAGCTGGTGACAATCTGTTACTGATATAAGGTCTTAGAGCCTTCCTAGATGGGCGATTTTCTCACGCGAGTTGGTCGCGCGATTGACATGCGTATCCAATCTGGCTTGCTGAATGTCACGCGGTATGTACACGTACTTCACATTCCAGCAAAACGCCCATCTGGGAAGGCACTTATGAATTACCAGCTTCCGCCCGCGGCTTCGCTCGCATGGTACCGGGATAAAAAGCTAAGCTAAAAGATGTATACTCCAAGTTTCATCCAAATTCGTTCAGTAGTTTTTGCGTGAAAGAGTAACAAACATTCATAATCCATACATACATATTCACAAACTTTCACATTTATAATGTTACTAGCTTCCGCCCGCGACTTCGCTCGCGTGGTACCCGGATAAAAAGTAGCTTATGGGTTATAAACAATGTATATTCCAAGTTTCATCCATATCCGTTCAGTAGTTTTCGCGTGAAAGAGTAACAAACATTCATCCATTCATCCATACTTACTCACAAACTTTCGCATTCATAATATTAGTGTGAAGTAGGATGTTTTGAACCAACTTAGAATGTGTCGAGTCGCGTGTTGATTGTGAAAATCATACCTTAGGTGTACTACAAAGTCTAACTAAAATAATAGTTTTTTTTATAATAAATAAAGATGGAATAAGCACATTATTCACCTGATATTAAGTAATAACCATTACCTATCATCACTAAGCATTGCATAGTAGATCACGTTTTTTTGGTACATGATCTACGATTCAACGCCCTGTGTCATCAACTGAGACATGAAGATGATAAACTTCTAGTGCCTGTCATTTTACCGGCAGCCACACCCTTCAAATCGAAACACAGCACAGCTACTTATCGGCAGAAATAGGTATGATGGCAGTACTTCCCCGGACGAGCCCTGCACAAATAACTCTGCTTCTACCAAATCATCTACTTTCACATCGTAAAATCGTAGTAGAAGAGCTCTATGTCAAGGGCCACTTTCTGCCGTGAAGCAGCAGCGTTTCTGTTTCAACTGTGTGAAATTACAGGCTCGAGGCTTATGTCATCTTCATGCCTCAAGTTGATGGACGCAGAGCCTTGCAACGTATGCGTGACAGGTAATAGTTACCACTATTGACTATTTTATACTCTATTTGACGGTCTGGATTTTAGTTAGGCTATTTTATTTTAGTAATAACTAGGTACTTATTTTCTCAAATATGTAGGTATAATTATAAAATATTTGTTAAGATCTTGTCGCTGAATAGGCTTGTTCGCCAATACAATACTGCAGCTAAAAACAAAGGAGTGGACATATTCACAGGGTCTATCAATAGATTTAAAAATAATTTTGTATCATAATTTTTTTTTATTAATTTATTCATTTATATTTTATTGTTTGTTCAATTTTAGTTTTTAGTGAGTTATTAATTAATTTTCAAAATTTTTAATCCATAACTTATTGTAAATACTATTTTATTGTAAATATTGACATTAATGAATTTTTATTTTTTGTACATAATTTTAATAGATTTTTGTAAATTAATCATATATTTTTTGATTTGTTAAAAAAGTGCATGCTGCTTTATATTTCTTTCGTAGATCTTAAATTATTATTTACTTACCCTTTTTTTTACTCGCTCGATCCAAGTGTCATTCTTTAATGCATGTTGTCTATCATCTTTAAGTAGCACTAAATTAATGTCATATCACTTGTTACTACTTAATTTTTATGGGTGTATATTATGTTGATGATTCTTAATAAATAAACAAATAAACAAATAATTGTATGTACTTTGTGTATTTTATGTTGTTACCACTTAACATCAGGTGGGCCATGTGTTTGTTCAATCTTCAGGTAGCATGAAAATCATTTTTCCTAAAAGCGCTTATTTTCCAGCACCGGCTTTCTGCGTAAGAGCTCGTCTTGTTAGAGCACCTTGTTAAAGGTCATTTTGGTTGCGATGTCATTATGCTAACTTTCGGTGCTTTCAGCATGGCGCCACTGGATGGCGTCGCGAAACTGCAAATTAATAACGAGAATTTCCGAGCGACGAAATCCATTAGACAATTGGAGGCGTTGACCGTTTGTGAACTGTGATATTGAAGTTAGTACAAAGCTTGTAGTGAAGTGACTACAACATCCGTTTCCTAGTAGGTGCTGGGGGATTATTGTTTATTAACTCATTAGCTTTTGCCCGCGGCTTAGCTCGCGTTAATGTAGATTTTGTCAAATGTTTTTGTTTGTTTCCCTCGGGAACACTCAGTATTTTTTCTCGATAAAAGTTTGAGAAGTAGGCGTGGAAGCAAAACAAACCCACAAACATACTCACTTTTCATTTATAATAAAATGCTTTGAGTGCTGATAATATTATTAAGTGGAATTCTATAACTTTGCATTCCTTTAAATTTAGCTAAACAGCAAGAATTGATATAGCCAGGAGTTTGAGAATATATATAATCGTGGGTGATGTTAGTATTTTTAACTTCTTATTATTCCTGTTGATGATACAGAAACATTTTTGTAACCCAATTGGCCGTTACAGCTTACGATCCCAGTTAGCGACATTGGACATAGTGAGTGTCCGTGCAGAGGTCGTTTTAAGTCCAGCTGAATTACCTAAGTACTACTTGTTCTAACGTACAAGGGTATGCGCGCTTTTCAACAAAAAATAGTTGGTCACTAGCTCATACGAAGAAGAAGAAGAACAAAAAATGTGCTTTATGTATTCTCCTATAAGGGGTTATTATACAAAAGAGGTAACGAGACAAGACCCTCTTATCGGCAGTTTTATTGGTAAAAATTAGATATTTTTGTTCAAAGCGCACACTCCACATAAATCCCTTGGGTAGGACAATTGGGCACACCAGAAAAAGTGGTATAGTCTGAGGATCATCGGTGCCACATCCGCAGCGCGTGCTTATCAATATAGCCCCATTTAGTCATGTTGAGCTTGCAGCTGCCTCCCTGAGTTCGGAGACGGTTTAGTCATTGGTACATATATATATTCGTTATGAGTCTATCTAACTGGCTCCGCATCCGCAGCTCGTCGCTGTCTGCTTTTACGAGCTTCTTCTACAATCAATAAAAGAAACAAACATAATGCAGACATCCAGTTGGCATCGTTCGCGACAAGTAAATCCTATCAGCCAAGTCTAAGATAAGGGTAGCGGGTAAACTAGAAATATTGTGCCGACGCGAGCTTCCACAACTTGGATTTGTGGTAAAGTTACGCGCATACTGCGCCCAGCCATAGCTTAGCTACAAGTTGCATTTAAGTTTCTTAAGACTGAGATAAGTTGGAGATTTTAGCTGTTAAAGAATAAAGAGAAGCATCGTTTAGTAACGTTTCAGTACACTGTCCCGTATAATATAATTATGTGACTCTGGCGAAGGTGACTCACAAAGCTAAAGTATGTAGGTAAATAAGGTAAAGAAATTGAGACAAATGGGATAGAAAGAATAGGATAAGATAGTATAGGATAGGAAACGATCTATCCTATCCTTGTCTTTATCATTTCCTATATTTTTTTGTTACTCAATAACGCCAGAACGGTTGAACGGATTTAGATGAAACTTTTAATACATCGATTTTGATTTGGATTGACACAGGCTACTTTTTTCTGGTACCACGCGTGCAAAGCCGCGGGCAGAAGCTTGTAAATAATATTAACTACCGACCGGACTGAGGTGAAATTTTGCATATATTATATTATGTGGTTCCTGACTAGGAATAACACATAGGCTACTTTTTATCCCATTATTTTTATTAGTCTCATGTGAGCGAAACCGCGGACGGAGGCCAGTGAGAAATAATCCCTTGAATTCTATAGAAATCCAGCGATTTATTGTTTTCAATTACCATTTACTTTAAAACAAGACATCTCATAAATAAATAGCAGCCTCATTCTGTGCCTACACAAGTTATTTTTTATGTCCAAATAATGTATGAAATGAGTAACATTGTTACCACAATCACCCAGACAAAAAAACTTGCAAAAACCCTAAACTTACAACAATACCTCAGTATGCGCCATAAGTTGCTTTGTTAGGTTAGGTAGTTACAAAAGTCGCCAAAACAACTGAAAATTATAACAATGTAAAACCAATTAACGCCGTGTTGAAATTAAAAACAAATTTCAACAACAGGGCACGTAAACTTTACAAAACTAACTGTATGAAGCATTTTCATTTCGGTGCAAGTATCCGTTGAATGCTAGTAACAGGAATATTTTAAATTGTTCGGTAATTTAACGAGTGGCCAAACTTTACCGTGTGCTGTGTGTAACTAACTGGAAATTTAAAACTATTTCTTTTATGATAAACTTTTTACGGTTAAATGATGTGCAAAATGCAGTTGGAAACTTTTTGCATTGCGATAACTGAAAGGAAAAAGTTTGGATACAATCTTATTCTCCTAAAAGCATATCTTTAGAGTGTGGGACTCTTTGTACCTAGTAGTTGGCTTAAAGTTGGTTTTTAAAGCATATTTGTAGCGTACGTAGCACTTTCGTAGCACTTTCCCATTATCTTCATAGCGCCCATAGACACAGAAGATTCTAACATTCTCACCTTTATGGCTCTACTCTTTGATTCAAACGGCCGGATTTTTCAATTGTCAATTTCCACTTCCTATAAGATAATTTGAAAGCAGAACGCGTAATGCTACGAAGTACCTAGTTACTGGGTAATTTGAAATCGGCATGTTTAATTTCATAATTTTTTAAATTATTTCAAGGGATGAAATATTCATTGGATTTATCCGGCAATTTTATTGCATCTTTATTTGCCACGAACTGACCCGCCCGCAACAGTAACACAACAACAACCCTAAATAGGTACGTAGGTGTTAGGAAATAAATAGTGGGCTGGCACTTAACGATGCATTCATGTAAGATTGCGGTCGATTTTCAAATTATTGAATAAAAATATTTAATGAACGCCGGAAAATGGCGACAATAGTTAATTTTTCGATACCCTGGGTTACACTATTGCAATTATTTTTGGGGCCTTTATTAGGTATTTTTGAAAATAAAGACAGCCACATGACAGGTGCTTAACGCTGATAATGTAATAATAAGTGAAATAATATTTAAAATCAGCTAAGTAGTTTTGGAGTTTATCCATTAAAAATATACTAAAAATAATTCTTTCCTCTTTATAATAGTATTGTAGATCGAGTCTCACCCAGTCAAATGATTGATTATGACTGGTTGGGCATCACAATGTAGCTAGTATTCACTATAGTCTTACAGTTCTAAGCTAATTTACGACGTTAGTTCAGGTGGCATAAGCTTATTTATCTAACACATAAATAATTATAATAAATCTACATGATGTAATCACTATTAGGCGGATAGTGAGTAACAGGAAGCAGACGGTCTGGCAGCGGAAGTGCTGCTGGCGGGCGGGTGCGAGATAACATCCGGTTCCGGTTTGGGTACCTGTCGCCGCAACCGCAATAGCCAGGAGTAGCCTGGCTAGGTTAGTTGTGAAAAGTTAAGTAAATTGTTAGGTACTAGTTAGTACTAGGTAAGTAATTTGTTGTCGATCACTGGGGTCTAAAGGTTTTCAACGTCCATCTTTATCATCTTACAAGAGGGTAGCGCATTGATAAGTTAAATGTACAGTTACTGAAATAAATTAATTTACATTTCATTTTTATTCCATTTTTGTAATCCAAGTCAACCTCATCTACTCGTGTTGTATAGCAAACGGGATTCTAGCGGCTGGATGATTGCGGAACCCCAACTCCGTTACCCAGCCTAGGATTATAGGCATAATATCCCCTTTCTTAAATGGGAGGCCCGTGCCCAGCAGTGGATTGAACAGTTTGGTGTTTTTGTATTGATCTGGCGTTAGTTCAGTATGGAAAGGTTGATGCGAGTATAACCTTTTTTCAAAAATAAATAGTTATAGCTTTTTTTGGTGTTGGATTCTGGCACTATTGGCCTGGCCCATTCAACAAAGTAGCAACTCGTACCGCTACATAATTGTCAATTTTGAATTTCTGCCATAGAATTATTATTCATCATCATCAGCCAATAGCAGTCCACTGCTGGACATAGGCCTCCCCTAATGAGCGCCATTGCGCGCTGTCCTGAGCTCGGCGCATCCAGCTTCTTCCAGCAGTCTTTAGCAGATCGTCACTCCACCTGGCCGGAGGGCGTCCTACACTACGCTTGCCGAGCCTTGGTCTCCACTCAAGAACTCCCAACGGTTTACCCCAACGGTTGTCGGTTCTTCTGCAGATATGGCCAGCCAACTGCCACTTCAGCTTCCTAATTCTCTGAATTATTATTATTAATAGGAAAGCTCCTTGATTTCTGCTCCGATTTGATGCAGCAAGAGGTAGAAGAAAGTCTTTTTTTTTCTTGATTTAGGGTTTTGTCGCTGAGAGACCACATAACCCACATACATAAAATAAATTGTAATGTAGGTAGTTCTAATAATTCGTTTTGAATGTATGAATACCGTCGATAGCCAGTCTGAAATAAATGTCCGTTGCAAACACTTCGCGTTTCTATTTAACCCATAGAAATAAATAGATACAGCACAAAAAGGAAAGTAAATTAATAGGACATAAGAAACTAAGTTATTCTTTAAAACAAAGTCTTACGAAATTAACTATCTATACAATAAAACTATCAACATAATAGTAGTATTCGTACATCGTTTATCACAATGAACTCATTACAATGCGACACGCAGTAAATAGATCCCATGAATAATTCAACGATCAATACATTACAGTCAATATATAAACTGCCAAAACATGGTTCACACATCACTAACGGAATTATGCATAAAATAAGCGTTGTAACGTTTGTTCATCAACATTTGTACCATCCACACATGATACACTTACAAAGTATAATATAATCACAACTAGTATATTTATTATAAGGTTTATGAGTATGAATGTAACTGGATGTACGAGTAGAGGGAGGCCGAAGAAGAGCTGGATGGATTGTGTGAGAGAGAATATGTGAGTGAAAGAAGTGAGTACAGAGTTGACAGCCGATAGGAGTGAATGGAGAAAGAAAACATGTTGTGCCGACCCCACCTAGAGTGGGATAAGGGCAGGGAAATGATAGTATATTTATTATATGGAGCCAACTAGAATTACTGACACTTCAGCCAAATGCATAGACAATATTTTTACAAATTCAAATGTTAATATACTAAGTAAAAATGTAATTAGTAACATAAAATCAGACCACCTTGGTCAGTTAATTAAAATAGAAAATCAAATAAAGAAAAATGTAAAACGGCAAATAACTTTTGTACCTATGACTGTGCATCGATTAGAAAAATTTAAATCTAATTTGTTAAATAGATCACCCTTTTCATATCAAAATAATAATCCAAATTATTTATAAAATTCTTTTTTTAATAATTTTATCAAAGAATTTAGCTCAATATTTAAACCTAAATCGATCATGGTCTCTGACAGTCCTACATTCTGTGAGTGGGCAACAGTAGGAATTCACATAAGCAGACAAAGAATGTATGAGCTTTACAGTGAAAAACAGTATAATTTTAGTGAAGAGTTTAAAGATAAAGTTAAAAATTACTCAAAAATTTTTAAAAATGTATGTCGCGCGGCTAAGTCTAATTATATTAGTTCAAAAATTAGAAGCAGTAGTAATAAAATTAAAACCACTTGGAAAATAATAAACAGTGAGACTGGAAAAGTCAAACATGACATTAAAAAGTATAAATTAAATATTGGTAATACCATCATCAAACAAGATGGTGATGTTGCCAAAGCATTCGAATCCTTTTTTACAGACATTCCAGTTTCTACCACAAGATCCTTAAACTCTTCTCCTATAATTGCGGATTCATTACTAAATAAAAATGTACCAAAATGTGAAATACCGTTTTATTTTAAATATGTAAACAGTAATGATATTATTAAAACATTTAAACTGATAAATGTCAAAAAAACTACGGATCTCTGGGGCATTTCTGTTAGTGTTGTAACATCGTTGATTGACATTGTCGCACCAGAACTAGCGTTTATATTTAACGAATGTATTGACTGTGGTGAGTTTCCTGATTTAATAAAACATAGTAAAATAACACCTTTATTTAAATCCGGTAGTAGTTCTGACCCTACTAACTTTAGACCGATATCAGTACTGCCAACATTTAGTAAAATTTTTGAAAAGCTTATTCTCATTCAACTGCAAAGCCATTTTAACTTTAACAACTTACTAGATGTCAAACAATTCGGATTTACGCGGGGCAGATCAACAACTGATGCCGGTGTTGAGTTGGTATCGCATATCTACGATGCCTGGGAGGACTCACATGATGATTTAGGCATCTTTTGTGATTTGTCTAAGGCATTTGACTGCGTATTACAAATGATGTGATTAATCTATCTGTAAATAAATTCAAAAATGTTGTTAAACGTAATCTATGTAATAAAGCTTATTATAAAATATCTGATTATTTAGATGACAAAAAAGCTTGGGATGAAACTGCCTCCAACTCCATCAAAAACAATGTAATAGATATTAAGTACAATGACGTTAAAAAAATGTAAGCCAAGCAGAGTTTCTTGCCAATTCTTCTCTGTTTGGTCACGTTACGAATTGGTGGTAAATTAAAAAAAATGGCGTTTTTAAGTGTACTATACAGTTCCTACTGAATAAATGAATTTTGAATTTGAATTTGAATTTGAATTTGAATTTGAATTTGAATTTGAATTTGAATTTGAATTTGAATTTGAATTTGAATTTGAATTTGAATTTGAATTTGAATTTGAATTTGAATTTGAATTTGAATTTGAATTTGAATTTGAATTTGAATTTGAATTTGAATTTGAATTTGAATTTGAATTTGAATTTGAATTTGAATTTGAATTTGAATTTGAATTTGAATTTGAATTTGAATTTGAATTTGAATTTGAATTTGAATTTGAATTTGAATTTGAATTTGAATTTGAATTTGAATTTGAATTTGAATTTGAATTTGAATTTGAATTTGAATTTGAATTTGAATTTGAATTTATGAATGCGAAAGTGTGTGTATGAGTATGTTTGTTCCCAAGTACAACAAGTAGCGGGACGAAACTCTAGCGCTGACGGTTATTGCGCAGAAATCAAAAGTGTGTATCATATGGGAGCTAGAGACGAGAGAGAGAGAGAGAGACCAATGCGCAGAAGTTTCGTTCAGCGTTAGACTTACGCGTCGCTAGCTTGTACTCCATAACGACTAAACGGATTTGGATGAAACTTGTAATATACATAATTGATCTTATCTTATCTTATCTTATTAGCCTGTCTGATCCCACTGCAGGGCAAAGGCCTCCCTTCCCTCTTTACACACATCCCGATCTTGGGAATCAGCTTGCCAAGATACTGAAAACATGTCCAGTTCGTCGTTAAACATAATTGATAATCATATTTTAATCCAAGAGGTATACTTTTTCAACTGAACCTTTTTACACTAACTACCTAAATAGATTTTGATGATTCTTGGTACATAGACACTCGAAAAAAAGATCTGGACTTGGCCCAGACATGGCTTGACTGATCAACAGGGACATTGGTAGCAAGCACTTTTTAAAGTAGGTATAAAATTAGGTTAACGAAATGGAACGCTGTCCAAATGGGTTGTAGCCACGAGACCCGATTTTTTATGATACCTGAAGATGGACTTAGCACACGGTCCACCTTATGTTAAGTGGTAACCATAACTCATTACAAAGTATTGCTTCGTAGTACACACATGTTTGGAACAGGCGCTACAATGCAACGCCCTGCGATTTAAACTTGATGCATCAAGGTGTTATGCCTCATGTGCCTGTAACACTGGCATCCACACTTTTCAAACCATCAACACATCAATATTGCTTCACGGCAGAAATATACACGGTGTTAATTCGTCCCTGAACGAACCCTTTACAAAGAACTCTCTACTAAAATGTTAAAATCATGCAAAATGAAAATAGACAAAAATTTTTTCAACAATAGCTCAAAAATACAGAACCCTAAAAACTACCTAGATTTTGTTAATTTTGGAACTTCCCGCGGAAAAAGGTAAGGCTATTTTTATTAAATAAAGGTCTTTGTCCCGTGCCTCATCAGGGTCCAAGCTTAATAAGAATTTAATAATGTATGCGAGCAGAGGTGAGGGCTTATTACGTATGGGAGAGGACATTCAAACACTAGCTCGTGGAGATTGTATGAAATAATGGAAGCATTTTGATATATTTTTGATAGACGGGGCAGCAGATTTAGCAGCGACCAGCAGCGACTGATATTCAGATTAAAAACGTAATGGAAAACGGACGGTATTTTTTAGAAACCCGTTAAAAAATGTGTAAACCGTATAAAAGTTTAAAGACACAGTATTTGATTTCGAAAATATATTCTTGTGAGTTCTTATTTTTTTATGCACATTCTTACCATGTAATTCACCCTAATATAAAATTGTGTGTGTGTGTGTGTGTGTGTGTACACCTATGTTTATGGCCACTAACGCTGTAACGGAATATACATAGTTTGTGACCTTAAACACAAAGGCTACTTTTAAACGGGAAGAAAGCGAGGGCGCAAGCCAGTCTGCAATAATGGCCGTTGAGCGATAGTTGTTAATTTGTATAATATCTAACCAAGGAATCCTATACTATACTGTTACCGATAACACTTCGTTTTCCCTTGAAAAACTGTCAAAAATGAAAGGCTTCGAAAATTTGATAGTTTTTCAAGGGAAAACGAAGCATCATCAGTTACTGTACAATAAAGGAATCAGCCATAAGTTAAGATCTAAAGCTGGGTACGGATAGCTCGTACATTGGCACGCGTAGTCGGTTACGCGTGTCTTGGAACGCTCTGTCTGTATTTGCAGCTACGCGTACACTTTGGGGAACGCGTGCCGCGCGAGCTGGCTCGCGGCGCGATCCGTGGTCAGTCGGTTTCGGCTCGCGTAGCACTATGGATCGATTGGCCTCGCGTTCAGGTTCGCTGCGGTCCACATTAACTGTACGCGTATCCAAGCTAAGCTGCCTGAGCTGGGTTACAAGTTAGCTATCCTTCAGTGGTTAGCGGGTAGTGAACCACATAGCAGATCCGGTATCATTCATGGACAAATGGTAGTGCGCCCTCAGCGCACGAGTAACTCACCGAGTACCGTGGTGCACTTTGCAGCAAGACCTACTGCAATAAGGTCCTGGTATATGACAGTTTAATCGTCTGCTTCATAACTTACCGGTTGGTAAAGGGACGTTAAACATTTCGTAGGTTTGATTGCGTTTTTACGCGTATCCAATGTACGCGTGGACAGCGTACCCCGATTACGCGTATTCAAGAACGCTATCCGTACCCAGCTTAATACAATCAAATTAAAGACAGAAACACGTTTGGTTAAACTTTTCCTTATAGATTTATTATCTGAAGTGGGATTTTGCTAAACTCTTCCTTCATACTTTCGAGTAAAATTATTCGGAAAGTTTGAATATTTTAACCGTAAATTTTTATACATCTTGTTGGAAAATCATAAGATAATCAATTAAAGACAGAATTTTCTGTAGTTTGATAGAATATTAAAATAGCTTATTTTATTGAATTTGGTGCGGCGTCAACGGCTCTTTCACTCAATAACGTTTATGTGTATGCCTTTCTATAACAGCAAAAAACTACTTTTGGATGAACTCAATTCACGATTCCGATTAACTTGACGAAATTGAAGAAGACCTTTACTTGATGGGTGAATCCACGACTTCATTCGGTTTGAGGTTTTTTTTCCCTTCAGGGACTCTTTCTTGCCTTCATGTAAGGAACCTTACAAATTACTAGTAGGACTAGTTAAAAGACTACGCATTGATCCCCAACCCGCATGCCCAGCGAGAGGATTATGGGCATATTCTCCTTTATTAGGGCAAGCCTATGTCCAACAGTGGACTGATATAATCTGGTTTGTTGATGTGTTGTGCTGCGTTGATTAATCAGAGAATCAGTCAGTTTCATTTCAGTAATAAGTATATATTTGGATTTATTCAAAAAGCTTTTCAACCGTAGAAATAGTTTAATAATTCAAATACTAATCAACTGATACAAACTTTGATAGAATTCTCAATTCTGGAAACATTTAGTTAAGGGTTAGCGGTTTCAGTTAATTTGAACTATTTGCAAGTGGCGCCGTGCCAAGCGCTTTACCAGAGCCACGATAAATAAATGTAAACAGTAGGGAAATTACGTAAATTTCAACCAGCATAAAATTTGAGAAGCGCCCTGCGAACGTAATGTTCGGACCGCGGGAAACAGCTCGCACCATTCCAAACCTAATTCCAAAACGTACGTGTAGATGCGCGGGGCTGCTAGTCCGATCTGGCATGTTGACGCGAAGGCAAATCTCACAGTTTTAACCGCTCATCACATCGGTGATCAGTCCGAGATGCACGGTCCGATCTTTACGTGCCTTTAGCACGACAGTTTGATCCGCCGTCCAAACTGTACAGATCGGACTGCGGTTTGGATCGCAGTCCGATCTTTACGCGTGCAGGGCGCTAAAGTCAATGTAGATAAGAAATAACGCTTCGTAAGCGACTCGTACTCGTAAAATTAAGGCCAAACATCATCACTAGCCATTAGTAATCCACTTCCGGACAAAGGCCCCTCTTAATGAGCGTTATTACGCCATGTCCTCAGCTCGACACATACAGCCTCTACCAGCAGCTTTTCACAGTCTCTTCACCTGGCCGAAGAGCGTCCTACACTATGGTTACCGAACGGCGGTCTCCAATCAAGAACTCGTTTACCCGAGCAGTTGTCGGTTCTTCGGTAGATGTGGCCAGCCATTGATATATATTGTTACTATCGTAACTAGATGCGTAGTACCGGCCAAAATGCGTGTAGGCTCAGGTCTTGGCCATGGCCAAGATCCTCTCCTTTCTTCATACAGTCGCCATCTTGACATCAACCGAGTGACACTTCCGCGAAATAGGCAAATAATGTGATGAAAAAGTGCATTTCTTGAACTCAATTGCGTAAAGAATCACGCGGAATTACTTTTTTCATGAATATCCATTGATTTTTTGCTAAAATTGCAGCAAATATTAAAGATAATTCAGTTAAATAGTTCATGCCATGTAATGTTAAAAAGCAAAAAAATGTATAGTTTTCCTGATTATTGCGGGAGATTTTGATAAAGGATAAAATCTTTATTAAGCTCTTAATTTGTTAAAATAATTCACAATACATACACGAGAATATTTAAGATCATTTCAAATAGATCACTCACATTGATAAATGCCATCATCCATGAAATTAAATTATTAAATCAAACAAATAAAAGGAAGACCAGAAGACATTTGACGTTAGATGCGGTGGTTGAGTGATATTACGATCGCTATTGCTGGCACAAACTAAAACACTTATTTTATTTCCACAGTCAAAGTTTACTATTTCGATCTATTATTCAATTTTGAGCTATATGGTGATAATTAACTTGAGAACAATTTCTACTCTATGAAAACGTAAAGCAGGTTAAAAGAAAAAATCAAGATACTTTTTTAGTGACTGACAGTCATAGGTTAGTTCATACATACTTCAGGGAAAATCTAAGATTTTATATTCCTATCCTTTTTCCAACTAATATTATAAATATGAAAATTTGTGAGTATCTATGGATGTATGGATGTTTGTTACTCTTTCACGCAAAATTTACAGTACGCATATGGATGATATTTGAAATATATATCGTATAACAATTTCTACTCTATGAAAACGTAAAGCAGGTTAAAAGAAAATAACAAGATACTTTTTTAGTGACTGACAGTCATAGGTTAGTTCATACATACTTCAGGGAAAATCTAAGATTTTATATTCCTATCCTTTTTCCAACTAATATTATAAATATGAAAATTTGTGAGTATCTATGGATGTATGGATGTTTGTTACTCTTTCTCGCAAAATTTACAGTACGCATATGGATGATATTTGAAATATATATTGTTGTTTAGGGCCTGGATGGAACACATAGGTGACTTTTCACCCGGGTTCCAAGTGAGCGAAGCCGCGGGTGGTATCCCATAAATTTCGACTATTTGGTGTAAGAACCCGTGGCCTTACCATAAATACTGGGAAACTACCAACTGTACTACGTTGTACGTTATTGTTGTTGGTACGGGGTTCATTACATTACTTATTTCTAATGATTAATAATCAATGAGTAAAAAAATCACATTTATTTTCGGGAAAAAAATCGAGATCAGGCAACATCGAGCTTTTTATTTCAAGCATTGTGGCTATCTCTATAAAATCAACTGCCATCCTCGAAGCAGGCCAGTTTAAATAAAAGAGATAAATATATGACAAAAAAAAAAAAAAAAAATTACAATTAGTTTCAAAGCTACGTCTTCACCAACAATAAGTGGTTACTATATTTTGACACTTGTTAAGGAGGTTTGCATCTCTTGTTATTTATCTCAATGTGGCCAGCCCACTGCCATTCCAGCTTGCTTATTCTCTGAGTTGTTGACAGCTTGAGTTTTATGTTGGGTAGTCTCATTCTATCCTTCAGAGAGAAGATTGGGTAAAAAGAATGACAACGTGTAACTAAGAAATAACGCTTTATGAGTGTCAAAATCAGAATTAACCAGTAATATTTCGTTCTTGACATCGAAAATAAGAATATGTTTTCTTTTAATGGTTTATTATAGATATTTTACCGTCGATATCTTTTTAACTTTTGCGCATACATTCGTGTAAATATTTACTTCTTTAAATATTTTTACCACTTATAATCCAAATCAAATTTTTTCAACAATCATTTTGCAACATTGTGTTTTTTCATAGATGATTTGGCCACTCTAATACCTATTTTTATTACCTATTTCGCAATCCACTGATACAGAGATACTGAGAAACATTGAGCTTCCAACCTACAACTAAGTTTTCTGTATGTAAGTTTACTGTCGCTACATAGGCTTGGAAACTCATTGGGTATTAGCAGCTGTAAGGTTATCGACTGACCAAGAAACATCTTAATACAAACATTCAAACTTTGTGGAGGTTTCTTTGAACCTCACTTATTTATTGGAAGGTTTAACTATTTCAGCGGTTTTCAACTTAGTGAGGGACCTATTTACCAGAAGTGGTATAGTAAAATGAGTGGAGTTTGCACAGCACCGTGAGCAATGGCATTATATGAAGTAGGCCTTACATCCTTAGTGTTGAAAGTGATTAAGAAAAAGAAGAAAAATGCCCAAATAGGCCCTACCTGCCTAAATAGGTATATAGAAAGTAGTAGAGTCCAGTCCTACTGGCTAATAGTGAAATCTTCAGGATAGATTGCACCCTAGGGTGTTAGAATAAGCTGATTCAGTTCCAGTGTGGGACAATTTATGAGAGGGAGTGAAGGTCGTGAATCAGTGAATTGCAGTATTCTTTAGGCAGTTAGATGCAAGTTTATTCAATACATGGTATAGGTAAAAGTAACCACGGAAAAACCACTAGTTTTCTACATAGTACACGTAGATTATAAATTATAATAATTATTGTTACTACTCCAGCTCTGCCAAAATGCTAAAACTATTTTAATATACTTAATTGGGTATGTACCGATTTTTTTCTGTTTTGTGTGTATGAATCTATAGCTTTGGCGAGAACCCCGCGAGCCAAGCCGTAGGCAGAAGCTATCTATCCATTCAAACTAGCACCCCTAGTCATAACTAAATGTAATTTATTATAACGTTCGATAAAGTTAGCTTGTCCCTGTAATTAATGTAAATAAAAAAAGTTGTCATGATATTTTAACGCCACATTAGCTATCTGAGGTTTATCTAAGTAACTGTTATGAATAGAACTGTTAATATATAAATCTCTCTGGTATTTTTCATAAATATTAGTAGGTAAATCATTAACATCGACAATTATTTCGTGAAACATGTTTTAAAAATTAAAATTTATGACTTGGACTTCTTCGATCAGTAGATTATCTGTTCCGTTCCGACACCCTGAGGGAATCCAGGGTTGGGTATTATATACGGCCACATGCGACAGCTCGTAGAAATTAAAACGGAAAATCATATTACCTGTTTATAAAATTGGAGACGTAATATTTGAATTGCAAAAACTTGAATTTTTGATTGAATATAGATGTTCTCAACTTTCCAGGTGAGATTAAAAAAGTTTTCTTTAAGAATTTTGGGACAATGTAGGTACAAGTACTTATAGCAAAAAATGTGGGCATGTGGATAGCAAATTAAATGTTAGGACTTTGTTCTGAAAATATCTTCGTACCGGACATCTGAATACATGTAATGAAAATGAATGATGTAGACTATTGGCTTTAAACTGGACGCGTACACATTTTTGGGTCAATAAACCGTAAATAAATAATGCTGCATCACACAGCATCCATCAGCCCCTAACGTAAAAGCTATTGTATTACGGGAACCACTACTAGGTATTTATATTATTTGCAAGTGATCAGTTGCACGGTGCGCCCATACAAAAACGAGATCGAGCTGGTAAAAGAACTCGCTCTATGCACCCAGAACCTACAACTAAATTTGGTTTTGCCAGCCATATTTGGGCACATGTTCGGCAAAAGTAATAAGCCAGGTTCGCCATTGTCGGATACGACAAGGAAAACGATGTATGATATGATATTTATTTATATTATATTTTGTAAATAAATACATGTAGTAGGTAGTAGGTAGTTCTTCCTACTGTAAGGCTCCATAAAGTTAGTCAATCTTTTAAAGGGATGTCTGTACGATTTTTTAACAAAATCCCAAATGATGTGATTAATCTATCTGTAAATAAATTCAAAAATGTTGTTAAACGTAATCTATGTAATAAAGCTTATTATAAAATATCTGATTATTTAGATGACAAAAAATCTTGGGATGAAACTGCCTCCAACTCCATCAAAAACAATGTAATAGATATTAAGTACAATGACGTTAAAAAAATATAAGCCAAGCAGAGTTTCTTGCCAATTCTTCGCTGTTTGGTCACGTTACGAATTGGTGGTAAATTAAAAAAATGACGTTTCAAAGTGTACTATACAGTTCTACTGAATAAATGAATTTTGAATTTTGATTTTTTTTTTAATTTTGTGGAGAGGCCGTCCGGGGATGTACTGCCACCATGTCTATTTCTGCCGTGAAGCAGCTATTCTGTGTTTCGGTTTGAAGGGTGTGGGTGCCGGTGAAATTACAGGCACAAGAGGCTTATCATCTTCATGCCTCAAGTTGATGGATGCAGGGCGTTGCATGGTAGAGCACGTTCCATAAACGTGATCTACGATGCAATGCTTTGTGATAGGTAATGGTTACCACTTAACATCAGGTAGAGCATGAGCTTGTTACATTTTCAAGTACCATAAAAAAACAATATACATAGAAAACACCTAGAGACAAAAATAGCCAAATATTTGCAGATCATACAAACATATTTGTCTCTCAGCGAATATTGAACATGCAACCTTCCACAGACGCCACAGAAGTCGTCCAAACAAGATACCTACATTTTAAAAAATTATAGACACAAAAACAAAATATAAAACTGGTAATATATGTTCGTTGTATACTGCAATAAATAACACTGTATATTGCATGATTTGAGAGATACCCTAGCCCACAAGCATTAAACAAAACAAAACTGCTCAGTCTAGAATAACTAATCGTCTAAGTGCTCAAAGCAGTGCCTCTTGCCGCAAATCCAAGACACCTCTACCTACCCAATTAGCTTTGACGCAGCTTCGGCGTTATTAATGGAGCTTGTGGACCGTGGGAAACTCATCGCTGGTAATGATAGCTAATGAATTTGACCACCTAGATTGAACCACAACCCACGGCCATAGAGAAATTAAACGCTACGCTTACCTGAATAATTATAAAAGAGCTCTCTGAATTTTTATTGATTATACATTTGACATTATTTTTTAATATAAATATTATATTAATATATAGTGTTAGAAATAGTATGGTACGCTATGAAACTTGTAACAAAAATTAAATTGATTGATTTATTATCATTCAATTGCTGGCAGCTAAATCGAAAAAAACTTATTCATACAACTTACTTACTTACTATCCTGGCGCATCGACCCCGAGGCGGGTCTTGGCCTCCGACACAATAGAACGCCACCGGCTTCTGTCTTGTGCTGCCTCTTTCCAGTCCGGCACTTGAAGAAAGACGAGGTCCTTTAAGACTTCGTCCTTCCACCGGTATCTGTACCACCGGTATCCCGACTGGTCGTCGGCCGACTGGCACCCCCAGAAAAGCCCGTTTTACTGCCCGATCCTCCTCCATTCGTAGCACGTGGCTGAGCCAGCGAAGCCTATGTGATTTAAATTCGGCAATGATGTTTGGCTCAGCCACCAGCACCGCAACTTCCCGATTTTTTCTCACCCTCCAGGATTCATCTTCTCGTTGTATTGGGCCCAAGATTTTTCGCAGTACCTTTCTCTACATCACCAGAAGCTTATGTTCTTCTCTCTGAGTTAGTGTCCAAGCTTCACATCCAGTTAAGTTAGTCCGTATGATTGAAGTAGCCACACACGAAAGCCGGGCAAGGGTACGAGTGGGCATAGATCTGACGGAGGAGTTTGAAATTGTAACTGGGTTAAAACAAAGGGATGCCTTGTCACCAGTGTTGTTATACGCAATACGCAAGGTAGTTTCACTGAATGGCGGAGTGGAACTAAATGGACAACACAAGGTGATAGGGTATGCTGACGATTGCGCTCCTAGGAATCAACAAAAATGAGGTTGCTGAAGCTGTCCGATGCTTGGAAAAGGAAGCTGCGACTGTAGGCCTTGGTATTAATATGGATAAGACCGAGTATATTCACATGCCACGTTGCAGGAACTTTCGACAGCGACGTGAGGATCTTAGAGTCGGCAACTCGATCTTTAAAGGTGTGGATAGATTTAAGTACCTAAGCTGCACTATAACGGATACGAATACTAGAGAGGATGAAATTCACATACGTATCCAAAATAAGCTTCGTTGTAGTGCAGCATTACATAAAATCCTGGTGTCTTTCCCTAAGCTTCTTTCCCGGAAAACCAAGATTCGTATTTACAAGACGGTAATACGGCCGATCTTAATGTATTCATATAACTAGTAAACTAAAATACACTAAAAAAATATATTGATTCTATATAGAACATTTTAAGCTACGAGGACTTTTTAACACTTATCAATGATAAGCGCACAATGTAGGTAAATGTTATGAGCACCATTTATTAAAGTCGAGAGTTTTCGAGTAAATTTTCGAGAAAACCACGAATCTCCACTGGCTACGATCCTGGCATAAATTTGCCATTGTTTAATTGCAGAATTTTTTTTTCCTAGGTTACACTTGCTTTCAATGTCAAAGCAATAAGACCATAATATAATATCATTTCAGTCGCATTTTGATCTGTGATTAACCCGCATGCCCACCACAGATTGACTTGATTCATGATGGATTGAACTTGTTTGTCTTTAGTATTTAAGTGGAATGGTGAATTAACTAATGTACCGTGTACCTATGTAAAAGTAAATAATTCTTTTGAGTGCTTTCTTCTAATGCCTACACTACAACCAGCAGCCAGCTAGGGAGCGTAACGTAGGGAGCGCCCTACACTTATTTATCTTTCTTCTAATATAACCACCATGCCTTTACACACATTTCTGTAACATTACCTACATAAAGTTCTTTAATAAAAAGTATCTACTCACTCAAAATATCCATAACCAAGGGTTCCATAAGAATGTCTCTCAAAATTGGACTCACATATTTACCAAACGACGTGCAAAATGAACAGCGGCACCCCTTTTTATCTGATACTGATAACGCGTCTCTTTTATTACAAAGTCGCTCAAAGGCTGCAATCTTATATGAATCAGGAGTTTTTCTCTTTACCGGGAATAGCCAGTAAGTAAAACGGACAAGGACAATGTTTGTGAAATATTAACACAACAATTACAATTTTATTCCCCCATCGCCATTTCATTATTGGACAACCACTTGGGACGGATCTTTAGGCGGTATTTCGTCATGCGTACTCTGTGGATATTCCTCCTATCCGCACGAAGCGCTTTGCTGCTACTTTTCTCCTTAGGACAACTAAATAAATAAACTTAAACATAATTTATAAAAACTTAGATTAAAAACGATGATATCTGCAGGAGTAAAATATGACTGTGTCGCGGATAGCAATGCCCTCCTCTGGAATGAGGGTACATAGTTCCAAATTTACTTAGACTTAATTTACATAAAAACAAAAGAAATCAAACTTACATTAAAACAAATAAATTTGCGTGTGAATGATGGGTGTGCAAATGTGTCGATGTGAGTGTGAGTTTCCCTTTTCCCCCCCAGTCTCATAAGAGTCTGGTTAATATTAATATTATCACAGAGGGAAACTCGCACGTTAATGTGTGTGGGTGATATGTGTGTGTACCTATGTATGTATGTATGTATGTGTGTGTATGTAAGTTTATGAGTGAGTGAGGGAGGGTCATTCAGCGAAAGTGAGAATAGGTTAGAGACAGAAGCCATTCCTGACATTTTAACGTTTTTTAATTTTTTTTAATTTTATTTAAAAATGTGTACAAAAGGGAGTTTACATTATTATACAGTGATAGAACTAAGGAATGGAATGCTCTTCCGGCGTCAGTGTTTTCCGATCAAGAGCTTCCGGTATATGAGCTAGTCTACAGAGCAGAATTACTCCAAGCGGAACTATTAATTAGCCATTAGTTTCATATCACTACAAAAATGTCTATGACTGACCTTGAATTTGCTACAAAAGCTGTTTCTATAGCTGCTTCTGAAACTTGCCACCAGCTTTCTATATAAATAAGCTCAAAGGGTTGATGTTAATGGAGGTGCAGACATTATCTATTACCGAACAAAAGAGACAATTCGCCCCAACTCTTTGTATTTACCCACAAAGCGCCGAGATCAGATTTTGTGCTTTTATGACGTCAGCAAAGAAATCCGAGTCACCTGAAAAAATCAGGTAAAACCGAGCTCAGTTTTATGTAGGGCTGATGTAGCATTTCAGATTTTACCGTCTTGTTGTGGAGTATTGGTAGATAAAATCGGATTTTACATCAGCAAAACCACAGAGGGCTTACCACAGGTTTTTATAGTTTACGAAACCTTTATAAGTTTCGGTATCTTTCCATGCATTTTCGTAGTTCATGCACGTTTCCCTAGAGGCGCTGTACTGAAAATGTATGGAAAGATACCGAAACTTATAAAGTTTTCGTAAACTATAAAAACCTGTGGTAAACCCTCCGAACAGAGAATAGGTAGGTACTAGTGGTTCTGTGAGTGAAACTGGCAATGTAATAGAACCTTATCGAACGGGCGATCATGAATATTTCAACCTGACGTATCGACAAGGTATAAGTTCGTAGCTGACTGCAGACGTGTTGCTGCAGTTATAAATCGGAACCTACTGCAAGTGGCAGTAGCAGACAGCGCCTTAGGCGTAGGCCTCACCTGTATGACCTGGCGCGGGCATGGCGCGGGCGCTTTCCTATTCCATTCAAGTTTAATACAAAATGCACGGAAATAAAGCACAATTTAGCTCGACGACTTCGCGTCATAACGACGTCCGATCAACGACATACCGTGTGTCCTAAATTATACTTTATTTCCATGCATTTTGTATGAAATTTTAATGGAATAAGAAACCGCCAGTGCCATGTCTGCGCCCGACGCTAGTCACATTCATCGGGCACGGACATGACACGGACATGGCACAGGTGGTTTCCTATTCCATTCAAATTTCATACAAAATGCATGGAAATAAAGTATAATTTAGGACACACGGTATGTCGTTGATCGGACGTATGACGCGCCTTTTGGGCGCCCTCGCCCGATCGCCGCCAGATGGGCGTCAGATGGGCGTCAGATGGCCGCCAGTTCGTAGTATGTATTTGCTTGCGACATACGTCTGTTAGTGATGTAAAAATGCGTGACGAATGACGATATCGAATTTAATATTGAATTTTGTGAATTGATTGTAAAATATGCAACGCTTTATGATCATTGTCGTTCCAATTATTGTAACTGAAATGTTCAAGATAAATTGTAGCTGGAAATCGGAAAGAGATTAAACCGGTACTAAGATTTTTTTATGTAATACCCATGGTAATACTAGCTGATCCTTGTGCAAATTCGTTTGCGCGTATTTTCTTCATTTGTATCAGGGCCCGATTTGGTAACCCGATGAAGAGGTTTTCGGCAGGGTTTTTCCAAAAGCTTAGTAATTTAGTAATTTCAAAAGCTTAGTTAACCCTCTCCGTATGGGTTACACTATTATTTGATGGGTCTAAACCATTCAAAACCCTTTTGATTAGGTTACCTGATCATGAGGGTTATCAATAGTATTGGGTTTTGGTATTATTCCAAAACCCATTCCTTAGGGTTACCCTTTTTATCATTGTAACACGGGTTATACGTGGGTTATAGGAGATAAAGGAGAAAAAAAAATCGGTCAAAACATGAAAATTTATTGCGGTAATTGTGTTCTAAGCATTAAGGGCGGAAATACAGACTACTAATTGTTTATTTTACGCAATAATAATTATATTATAATAAAATTGGAATAAATTTTCAATAACAGCTGTCAAACCTAAATCGACCATATCTCGAGAACTACTTATCTTAGACTTGCCTTTACTAGCTCAAATGATAGCTATTGACAAGACCTTAATTTTCGATGACAGCTGTCAAACTTAAATCGACCATATCTCGAGAACTACTTATCTTAGACTTGTCTTTACTAGCTCAAATGATAGCTATTGACAAGACCTTAATTTTCGATGACAGCTGTCAAACTTAAATCGACCATATCTCGAGAACTACTCATCCTAGACTTCCTTTTACTAGTTCAAATGATTGCTATTGACATGAACTTAATTTTCGATGACAGCTGTCAAACTTAAATCGACCATATCTCAGGAACTTCTTATCTTAGACTTGCCTTTACTAGCTCAAATGATTGCTATTGACAAGACCTTAATTTTCGATGATAGCTGTCAAACTTAAATCGACCATATCTCGAGAACTTCTCATCTTAGACTTGCTTTTACTAGCTCAAATGATTGCTATTGACATGAACTTAATTTTCGATGACAGCTGTCAAACTTAAATCGACCATATCTCGAGAACTACTTATCTTAGACTTGCCTTTACTAGCTCAAATGATAACTATTGACAAGACCTTAATTTTCGATGACAGCTGTCAAACTTAAATCGACCATATCTCGAGAACTACTCATCCTAGACTTCCTTTTACTAGTTCAAATGATTGCTATTAACATGAACTTAATTTTCGATGACAGCTGTCAAACTTAAATCGACCATATCTCGAGAGCTACTCATCATAGGCTTGCCGTTACTAGCTCACATGATAGCTATTGTTAAGATCTTAATTTTCGATGACAGTTTTTAGTTTGACAGCTGTCATTGAAAATCAAGATTTTATTAGTTGCTATCATTTGAGCTAGTAACAGCAAGTCCAGGATGAGTACTTCTCGAGATATGGCAAATTCAATTTTGACATATGTCATTGAAAATAAAGATCTTGTCGATAGCTATCTTTTGAGCAATTAACAGCTATTCTAGGATGAGTAGTTCCAGAGATATAACCATTTACAGATGAATTTGTAGAATGAGTTTCGAGTGGAGCTTTGAGTTGAGTTTTGAGTTTGAGTTTTAGAGTGACAGTGACAGTGACAATCCGAAATTATTATTAATTAATAAATATTAGTAATGATAACCATTGTGTAACATTCAAAAAAACCTATCAAGAGGTAACTCCATTCATTCGTTTAACCTCATAAGAGGGTAACCCTATCGACTGAAAGCCAAAAGGAATGGGTTACACTTTTGCTTGTGTTATGAGGAGAATAGCCAAACGAAAGGGTAATCCCGTCAACTGTATAACCCAATGAAGGGGTTTCACTTTCGAAGCAACTAACTCGAAATCGGGGTTGTACGGGCCCTGATCTGTATATTAATTAATTGTATGCACGAGAGCAAGAGCATCTTCGTCTTCTGAGGATGACATGCTGACACATCGATACCGGACAACAGACTGCACTACACTTGTGCCTCTGTCACGTCATTTCTGCGTCATGTCCGAGCCATGTCCGTGCCATGCCCTTGCCATGTCCTCGCCACGTCCGTGCCACGTCTGCGCCATGTCCGCGCCATGTCCTTGCCCGATATGTGTGACCTGTGCCTTATATCAGTTGCTTCTGATCTCCGGTCAGGCGACACTGTCGTCTGAAGTTCGACACGTAGCGGCAGACGACGCGACATGTCGCTAGCCACAGAAAGTATTTCACAGAAATAACAAAGATATTATTTTTTTTTCTTTTTCAGATAGAGTTACAAACAAGGATGGCTTTATATGAATTATTCATGAGTGGAAAAGAGAAAGACAATGTTATACTTTTTGGACTCGAAAATTTGACAGCACTTTGTCAAACTATCCGTGGTCACTGATAATTGATAATCAACCAAAACAACATGTTTTACTCAATAATTTTCCTTGATATTTATGTTATTATAATATAGTTTCAATTAAATAGTATACATAAAAGAATGAAGTGATCATGGGCTCATGTTCTGTTCAAAAGTGTACAAATATACATTACCATAATCTAGATAATTGTAGGTTTCATTGTTAAGAATGGTCATTTTCTGAACTTATTTCATCCTTAATCAAAAACTGTGCATGATATCAAACAAATAAAAACTGTTATATGCTGTTCAAATTAAGCCTTTTCATATGATACCCCACTCAACCTGTTGGTCCCAGTTTGAAATTTTAGACCCGTTTGGGTAGAAAACGAAATATTTTTTTATTTTTTTACTGGCAATCTTATTCAGTTAGTACATTTTAAATCTGTACCAAATTTCAAGTTGATAGCTTATGTAGTTCCTAAAATCATCAGGTGTGACAGACGGACGGACGGACGGACAAAGCAGCACCGACCGGTTCGGTAACGTCAATCTAAAAATGACATTTCAGTGTACAGATCTTACTGAATAAATACATTTTGATTTTGATTTAGAATAAAAAGTTTAAGAGTCTAGTTTTTGCAACTATTAGCGAGGCAGGCTGCATGTGGTTATAAACACCTTATTTTATTTGGAGCACTCGTGGCGTTGTTTAGTTCGGTGTACTTAGCAGATCATCATGGTTAAGCAATACTTGTGGTGACCGTTCAGTTACATTTAGATCTGAGCGCTTCCGTGCTTCGAAAGCCACGTTCAATTCCGGTATTTCAGTCATTGAGGCTTTTTGGTGGCATAAAAACTTCAACAACAGAGGCCTGGCCACTAGCCTGAGCTTCGTATGCACGAAGAAGGAAGGAAAGATTATATTCGATATTAGGTTTAAAGTTCATGAACTATGCACTGCTATACCAACAGATAAGTTTCCCAACTGTAAATTACAGCACATGGTACTGCAAATGAAATGAAACACGTTTCGCAAAGCATCCCGGAGGAAGTTGTCACCGGAAGTAGTTTAAGGCGCGGAAGCGGGTGCGGCGGTAAGATGGCGCTGTTTCCGGCACCACTGCTGTTTGCTCCCACTATTTGCTTTGTTCAATAAGCTTCCAGTTTGCTTTGTAGGCACAGAATAATTTATAGTAGCAGCGATTCTGGGTTTGTTTTTTAAAGCAATCGGTAATTTTTTTACAAGCTTTTATTTAAGTTGCAAGTAGTATGTAACTATGTTTGTTCGAGTGGAATCTTGCAAAACAATTTTAAAGCAGTTATCCTCAACCGATTGAAATGAAATTTTACATACATATTTAGTTTGAAGTAACGTCATTCTAAATCCAATGTGGCGGACGGCCCAAGATAGCGGTCTAGCACTCTCATGATATGGGTATCAAAAAATGGGGGGTTTTGCTTAGAAGTTTAAGAAAAATTAAATGACTTAAATCTAAATCCAATATGGCGGACATCCCAAAATGGCGGGCCTTTTTCTGAAATTGCACCAATGAAGAGATGCAGCGGGGAAGAACTAGGACGCACACTAGTTCATAATAATGCAAAAACTGCGCAGAAAAGCAACTCTATTTGCAAATTTTAGTTATCTACTTATGCTTGAAACGTGTAAAATGTTGCCGCTTCGTTTACACAGCGCCTAATAGAATACCAACAATATTCCCATTAGAGCTTAAAACCTATAAATACTTTTCGTGCTCTTTGCCGCTTTATGATGGAAGGATGTAAAAATATTATACGGTCAGTCGTTTCGTTCGCACGTGAAAGGGCACTCTTATAAAATAAAAACACCCGGTTGAATAACACTCGGAACTGGCACACACACCTACACTGTTATAAGGGACTAACTGATAATTATAGCATACATTAAGACTTTCCCATTATTTTTCGCAGCGGTAAAAGAACCTTTTCCGCCGATAGAAACTCAAGTAGCGAGTCTTTTTTTTAATAAATAATAATAAACAATACTGGACACTATCACACAGCATCATGTAGTCCAAAACTAAGCAGAGCTTGTATTATGGAAACCACATGACTGATACACTACTTATTTTTTGTAAATACATACAATTCCCACTGGACAAATGTTTGTATTATCTGCAGATATTTGTTATACATGAATGTATAATAAATGTATGTATTTGAGACAAATATATGCAGATAATACAAACATTTGTCCATACATTTATTGTTTATTGTTTATTGACTTTTATTTATTTTATTTATGTATAATAATTATATGTATTTGAGACCAATATCTGTAGACATTTGTCCAGCAGTGGGAATCGAACCCGCAACCTTCGCCCGTTGCGCCACAGAGGTCGTCTATTTCTGAATATCTTGCGACCTTTCATGAAGTGTAGTACATAATTCACCATTATTTTGTTAAAGATGATGAAGTAGAATAATATAAAAGTTGCATTAAAATTATATTCTGTTTTATTCCCGTATTTCTGATTGGTGCTACGAGTGCTACGGTGCTACGGAGCTACGGAGCTACGACACCAGGGAAATAGCAGATCGGCGCGTGCTTATTATTTCAAGAAGCTATCATCTTCTTCATTTGTAGTTTGTTACCTGTTATGTGTATATTCTAGATTTATTTTTTACATTATTCTATGGCAAATATACAAATATTTTACGATGTTCACAATTTTTTATTTCATTCTTTTAATGCCGTGTTGGTTTTTTTAATTTAGATTACTCTATTTCTTCCTGTGTAGGCGTTAAAATAAACTAAAAATAAAGTTAAATTATTCATGATGGGTAAAGTCGAAATATATTTTCTACCTATTTCGACGGTTTTTAGAACTCGTTTAGTATCACTCAAGGGATACGTGCAGGGCTATGAAAGAAAACTTCTGCGAACACGAGTATTTACTGTTTCCCAAAATAAAATTCTCGTTTTTATTACAAAAAATAGTCAGGCGTTTGACCACTATATCATCTGAAAAAGGTGAAGGTGTGATCTAAGATAGGGAACGCTTGCCTAAAAGAAACCGATTTAATCTACATTTCAAGCAACAAGATTGAATTGGTCCGGTAAAACAGACGCCGGAAGCCAGTTCAAACGGCTTCAAAAAGAGAGTTAATAGGATCTTCTGGGAAAGCTCGCCCCATCGTCGACCTCATCCTTGCCCTTGCGTGGGCCTCAAAATCAAGAGCTGGCCCATACTAAAAAAAAAAAGTTCCTCTCCTTACTAGTACTAACAAAATAATAAAAATGAAAAATAAACATATAATGCTGGATATATAATTGGTCTTCCCCTACCTCTTTTTCCTTCTACTTTTCCCTCAATGAAGTTTCGTATAAAGTTGTCATGTCGTATAAGGTGTAATCTTTCCTCTACTGTACTTTATTGTTCATCTCCATAGTTGCTTTGATGGGAGAGATTGTTCAGTAGTTTCCCGTTGTCTTCTACACCGCAGTTCAGAGGCCGGCTCTATGATGTCCAGTCAGAAGCTCTTCCAGAAAACTGTTATAAAAAATACAATTATAATTTTCTACTACAAAATTATATGAACCTAATTAAAGAAAAAGTAGAGGTCATGTCGTATAGGGAAGTTGAAGAAAGAAGCAGCAAAGATTGCTCTTCTGACTCTAGCCCTTCTTTCTGTTGCTGGTAGCTGGTAGATGGTGGTTCAAATGATACGGCCACGTTGCACTTGGATTGGTAGTTTATTTGGTTTACACGGACAAGGAAATGGTTATGGTTTTATGGTAAAACATGGTATACTTAATTGGTAAGACTATATGGTTAATGGTAGAGTATGATTTATACTTGGTCAATGGTTATTGAGTACGCGCCGCCTTTCCGGCAGCTATAGAAGTACTGATGAGCGTTTTGGCAATTCTGCGTATTTGCTTGTAAGACAAATATGCAGAATTGCAGTGTTCGATGTAAACTCGAACAGAAGTAAATGAGGCTGCTTTAAGGAGAGGCAGATGGAAAGAGCTGCATCAGTTGCACCGACAAGAGCACAGCTCTTAAATAAATGATGATGATAATGATGGATACTATCAAACAGCATAAAACTAAACAGAGCTTGAAGTAGGGCAACCACATGGAATGATATACTACTATATGTAAGTATAGAAAAAGCTCACACCTGAGACAAATATCTGCAAATAATGAAAATATTTGTCCCACGCCGGATCTAACCTGCAACATTATCAGCATCTCGGCAGTCCTTCGCCCACTGCGCCAGAGAAGCCGTCAAATCATTAATAACCTTATATTGTCTTCAAGTATCTCCTTCCATAACTCCACGGGTACCTCTTAACAAAAGCTTTACATTAAGGCAGTAACTTTTGTCTAATTAGCTTGCGCCATTCTGGGCTATTGCTCACATGCTGTAAAAGGTATGCGGACATCCGGCGACCAGCGAAATGCAGTGAACACTGTACTTTGGATAATGCCCGAATACGGATGCGAGCGTTAGTGTAGATCTACTCAGAAAGGCAAAAATGCTTACTTACCTACTTACAGCAGTATATGCAGCCAACTATTGGATCTTGGCCTCCCATATCATTCGCCAGGATTCTCTTTTATATGGTACCTGAAGATGGAACTTGCCTATTTCTGCCATGAAGCAGCTGAGCTGTGTTCCCGTTTGAAGGGTGTGGGTGCCGGTGAAATTACAGGCACAAGAGGCTTATCATCTTCATGCCTCAAGTTGATGGACGTAGGGCGTTGCATCGTAGAGCACGTTCCGGAAAAACGTGATCTACGATGCAATGCTTTGTGATTGGTAATGGTTGCCACTTAACTTCAGGTGGGGCATGTGCTTGTTCCATCTTCAAGGAGTGTATAAAAAACGATCTATCACAAAGCATTGCATTCATCATGGAACGCGCCCTACCGTGCAACGGCCCAGCGTCCATAAACTAGAGGATGAAGGTGAAAAGCCTCCTGTGCCTGTAATGTTACTGGCACCCTTCAAACCGACACAAAAGTAATGCTTCACGGCAGAAATAGGCATGGTTCTTCGCCGGACGAGTCACAAAGACTTCACAGCCAGATGTCGCTTTTGTCCAGTCAATTAAGTTTATGCATGTTTATTTTTACATGTTAGTTTTTTCGCGAAGGGAAACAAACATAAATCTTCACATACATAAACTTTCGCTCGACCATCTAACATATAAGAATCCTATTAAATATGTCCTATATGATAGATGAGATCTGTATAATAGTAGATTTTATACATATTAAAACTCTATATGTGATGTTATTTCCACAGGTTATTTCACATCCCCCGACTGCCGACGGATAGCAGCGTCGGCAAGAAGCTGTGCCTTGCAATCTCCAACCATTATACACAACGTGAGGATTATGAGCATATCCCCCTTCTTATTAGGGGAGCCCTGCGTCCAGCAGGAGATTGATATAGTCTGGTGTGGATTTTATTTTATCTATCTATCTATTCAGCCAGGAATATCCACTGATACGTAAAGGCCTCTTCTCTAACACGCCTTCGACTGCTTTCGCTCGGGCAGAACTGAGCGATGTTGGTCCTGACTTTTTTAGTCGATAAGCCATGGCAGACGTTCTCCATTTTTCGTCCAAACTCTGACACTAGGCCACTAGCTCAGGAAAATGATGAATCACGACTTTCAAAAGATTGTTTTAAATAGCAACCGAAACGTAGTTTTAGAGTAAACCTCCAAATATTCGCATTCAGGATCTCTGCATTTCGGCATTCCGACGAGAAAGCCACGTTACATTGTTGCAGCCGTGTCCTGGATAGCTCGCATACGGGTAATGCGTGAATATTCATTCCACCTCCGAAATACCTTGATCAAAGCAAAGTAGGATTAATGAAGCAAAAGATATACTACGAAGTCATTTCAATCATAATATATTTGCCGATCCCTGAAATAAAAGAAAATAAATTAGATTGAGCTAAGTTCGGCAAACGTAGTGTAGCACGTCCTCTAGCTAGGTGGAGTGACGGTATGCGAAAGGCTGCTGGTAGAAGCTGGTTGTGTCGAGCTCAGAACAGGGCACAATGGCTCTCATTAGGGGTTGCTGTCCAGCATTGGGCTGCTATAGGCTGATGATGATGATGAAATAAAATAAAAGAAAATAAATTCATTAAAGCCCAGCCGGATAAATCCTACTTCCTACTATCATCCTACTACTACTAATATTATAAATGCGAAAGTTTGTGAGAATGGATGTATGGATGTATGGATGAATGGGTGAATGTTTGTTACGCTTTCACGCAAAAACTACTAAACGGATTTGGATGAAACTTCGAATATACCCATTTCGTTACCTGGATTAACATATAGGCTACTTTTTATCCCGGTACCACGCGAGCGAAGCCGCGGGTGGAACCTAGTGAAATATAATAATGCACACTTATAATGAATTTGTTGTCTTTAGTCATTATTCAACACTTTTCGTTAAGTATAAAAATAGTATGTAATAATGTGCATTCGAGTAATTAATAGCATGTTTAACGATAAGTCAATGACTTGTCATAATATACATGTTATGCTCTTGTTATTTTAACGAAACGTGTTTTGGTGATATGACGTAGTGAAAGCAAAGGAAAACGTAATAATTATAATAAAACTCCAATATTGAAAAATTAGTGACAGATATACCTAACTAATGACATATTAAGTAAACGTTATTTATTTTTAATTAACCGACTTCAAAAAGGAGGAGGTTCTCGATTCTTCGGGACCTTTTTTTCGACCTTTTTTTGTATGTTCACTGATATCTCCTTCAATTGTAAACCGATTTTCAAAATTCTTTTTTTGTTTAAAAGAGTAATTGGTACTTTTCTCGGAAAACTCAAAAAACCTCATCCTCACTTGTAATTTTCGCCCTATGATCACCAATATCTCCGTCAATTGTGAACCGATTTTCAAAATTATTTAGGGCAAGAAGTAAGAAGAGATTTATTTGAAGTCGGTTTAATTTTTTATAAAAAGTTTATACCTGTTTCAATTTAATAGATACCTAACTTTTTTAGATAGAACCTTGCATACTCCGCTCAAGTTAACTTGACCAATTTTGTTTTTGAGATATCTCTATTTTCAAATGGATAATGTGATCATTATATAATAGTAGTGATTCTTTAAGATTTTGAGTAAACTTATCGAATAGTTCCTAACTTATAAGTAGGTTGAGAAAATACGCGACGAAAAGACTTTTAGCTACAGGTAGAGTTCCGACCGCTGGAAACAGCAAGCGCGGTCCGATCTTTACGCGCCATTAGCACGACAGTTTGATCCGCAGTCCAAACAGTACAGACCGGATTGCGGTTTGGAACGAAGTCCCGATGTGCGGTCCGATCTTTATGTGTGCAGGGCACTATTGACTATCACACAAGTGCCGACTGCCACTGTACTTTTTCTTTGTACTGTGATAAGCCGTAATTGTTACAACATCATACATTGTTGACTCGACAAAATGCAATCGGTTGACTGGTCTAGCTAAGGCTTACGGTGTAATCGTTAGTGAACCAAGACCTCGAAAAAAACACTCTAATAAGAAGTAAAGCGACAACTGATAAAAAATACGATCGCTTTTACGACTTACGAGCTGCCGGTAACTGCCCGCAGCGTCTGCTCTGAATTGACTTGTCTTCCCGCGGGATTTTCCGACGAATAAAAAGTTCTCATTTTTATCGTCTCAAGAAGTCAGAACCCTGTGCTTGTTTCCACATCATTCGGTAAAAGTTTTACCAAGATGAACGTTTTGAATGGCGTTTAAACAACTTAATACTACTGACAATTCGAGTGCCGAAAATTCTTTCAATAAGTACATATTTAGACACATTTTCTTGAAGCTAAACTTTTGCTTTCCTTGCCATTTGTACTAACTTATTCATTTCCACTTTACGTACCTTGTCATTTCCAAGTTACCATATTTTTTATTCACATAGGAACAAAATTAATAGCTTTCCCTAATCAATTAATAAACCATTTTATGACTTTTAGCGGACCAGAATAGGCAATATAAAAGGCTATTTCCGCTTTTATAGAGATCAGGATACGAGTAAAAATGTATTTAAACTCGTAGTCGAAATGTTATCGGCTGTCGTTTTTTCATCGTTCGAATAAACTATCTGTCTGCTACAATGCACTTTCATAATTTGTTAGCAGCGTTTTTAATATTTGAACTCGTTTATTTTTGTAGAGGCGAAGAGCAGTGTTTAAATTTAGATGAGGATGGTATATGTAAGTAATTTTGTTTATTCACCAGTTCATACTGGCACAGACGGTTTTGTTTAAAAAACTTAGATTTGAGAATAGGTAGTCTTTTTAGAAAGGCAATCTAATACCAACCCGAATATATTATACCTATTATATACTAGTATATATAATATACCTAGTATAATTATTATTAAGAAATTGTGCAACAGTCACCACCAGTGGTATATCTGAATAATTCAAATGAAAAATTAAATCAATGACACATAATTTTATTAAAAAATACCTTGAAAAAATGTATCATCAATGTAAATGTTTTAAAATAGCAACCTATAATGATGCAGTAATGTTATTTGCAATATTTTGATAAATATAGGTAATGTTTGCATGAAAATCTTATAAATACCTAATTCACAGATTAATGTGCTAAAATATTGATGTTGATAACGATAGTATCATTTTATAAAGATACTGAGTCATTATAATTTAAGGAACTAGATTTCAATCCAATAATTATTTTTTAGGGAAAGAGGGCATAACATTTTGAATATGTTTTTGAATTAGTGGAATGTCCTTTTATTGTCCGCTTAAAGTTTTCTAGGCTTTAAAGTTTTATCCTCGATGAAGGTAGTAAATTTTATCATAGTATATCATAGTCCAAAATACGTTTAAATCTCGACTTGCAGTTCAAAATGTATGTGGACTGATATAGGCTGGTGTGTGTGTGTGTGTGTGTGTGTATGCCTTTTTTTTATACCAGTGCCAGTCACCCATATTGACGTAATCAAGTACCTAGGTATATCTATACTTAGACACGTCATCCTTGAGTGTTAAGTCTATGAGTAAAGTATAAGTATTTTTGCATCGCTTCTTCTGTCAATAAGTTAATAAAAAACCAGCCTATTCAGCCCATTGCTGAACATAGGCCTCCCCTACAAGAAGGGGATATTCCCATAATCCCCACGCTAGGCTTGCGGGTTGGGAATCTCAGGGTACGTACAGCTTCTCGCACCCCGACGTTACTGCAATGTTAAATAAAACGTGACAATCAAATTCATCGTTAAAAATTGTAACTGATGATTATAACTTAACAATTTTGTAGCACTGCAAATCTATCTCCACACTACACAAAGGTTATCTGGAAGGAAATGCATTAAGTTTGCCTGTGTACTTGTTTTATCTCTTATGCAATAAAGAATTTTCTTACTATCTATAACTGTTAGTTTCTTTCTCTCTGAGTATGAAATGTGTTTCCAGGTCAAGAGTTATGCCCCGAAGGCACCTTCGCTTATTACCCCAGCTGTGAGGAAGAGGCTATGTCACAGCGCACCTGTCGCCGACGTGAAGCAAGAAGCATGGGATATATCTGTGACTACGTACGATGCGATTGCCTCGATGAAAAGTACTGGGATGAAGCAGATAAGAAATGCGTGCTGCTAGAGGAATGCTCCAACCAGTCTAATGTGGAGGAGAGCTGAGGATCAGTTGGAGAATTACACTGACTTCGCTTTGAACATGATACATTAATGCCAAAATAAATTACAAGTAATTTTATTTGCTTACTTGATTAAAACTTCATTTAAACCTGTTCATCTTTATCATCATTTATTTAAGAGCTGTGCTTTTGTTGGCGCAACTTTTGCAGCTCTTTCCACCTGCCTCTCTTCAAAGCAGCCTCCTTTACTTCCCTGTATAAAATCATATAATTGATCCTTAGTCTCCTCCTACCTCTGTTTCCTTAGAAAACTTCATTTACACCCTGTTACTTAAATTTATTTTCTATACAATTTTCAGTTTTTCCTATGTGTACCAACACATAATTTTAGAAACAGGCCTAATATAAGATCTGGATGGACATAAGCTCCTTAATTCCTTCTTTCTGGTATGAGCTAGTGGCCAACTCTTAGGTTGGTTAGATTGTAAACATCATCATCATCATCATCATCAGCCTATAGCAGTCCACTGCTGGACATAGGCCTCCCCTAATGAGCGCCATTGCGCCCTGTCCTGAGCTCGACACACCCAGCTTCTACCAGCAGCCTTTCGCAGATCGTCACCCCACCTGGCTGGAGGGCGTCCTACACTACGTTTGCCAAGCCGCGGCAGATTGTAAACAAAAAACATAAATTAAGACAGCCAGAGTAGACGGGTTAAACTTTATAATATAGGCCTATATCCAGCAGTAGACTGCTATAGGCTGATAATGATGATAAAGTAAGGAAAGCTAAACCAAAGCCAAAAATCATTTTTAAATAATAAAACAGCAGTCCTATATTCTGATCTATATAGGTCGTAGGTACAATGATAAGGAAATAATTGCATCTGCCCTCAATATAATTATGCCATCTGATAAGTGATAACCACGCGACGTATCACATGTTGATAACGCCGATAATGATGACCTAGGTATTTTATTTTTGTCATTAACTACTCACACTTACTGTTTTACGTACTGTACCCACACTGAAAATATACCCCCACACTTAAAATCGCTACTTAAATTTAACCATTGTTTAAAGTTAGCCCTGTCACTGTTTGTTAAGGCGACTATAAGGGCCAAACCTCCCTCTCGCTCGCACTATTCAACATTTTTGAAGATATACAACCACTGAATATAGTTATGCAAAATAGCAAACCTTCACGGCCTAGAAAATAAAAATACAAAGGTTCAGCAATAATATCATTTTGATTCTATCACGTTTTCTTACCAAAAAACTTGCACCAATGTGATCAATTTTGGTTTTATTTTCTAGGCCGTGAAGGTTTGCTATTTTGCATAACTACATTCAGTGGTTTTATATCTTCAAAAATGCTGAATAGTGCGAGCGAGAGGGAGGTTTGGCCCTTATAGTCGCCTTAATAACCAACAGTGAGAGATAAATACTTTAAGCATTGTTTATCTTTTGACAGATTTTTGTACTGTACACCAGGGTCCTAATATCAAAATATTTTGCCTTATCGTTTTCCATTTTTTGCTAACCTAAAGTGTTTTTACTGTTTCTATCTAATATCTTTTGAAACGATGGACTAAGTCAAAGTATCTAATTATTGTCAATTAGACTGTCATTTTAATGGTTTTCTTAGAATGTGTGTGGCAAGGTGACCCTTGTGTCATCTACTGAGGCATATAGTACCTCTTGTGTCACCGGCACCCACACTCTTCAAACAGAAACAGTAATGCTTCTTCACGGTAGAAATAAGCAAAGTAGACACACAAACACACACACACACACACACCCACACACACACACACAAACACACACGCACACACACACACACACACACACACACATACCATTTACTACAAAATATTATTATTTTTAACCTACTACTTACCTTTGATTGTCTTACGTATATGATTAATTGCTGAGTTTAAGAGCATTTTTTTTCTAACCTAGTTAGTTATAAACAATAACTTAATCTATTTAACGTTACTCTGTTAAGGAAGAGCGAGGTCTCCTAACACAAGTATTACATACTTTAAAGGAGGCTTTAAACACAATCAAACTCTGTACTAATAAGTTAATTAAATAAAATACTTGTACTTGTATTTGTTTTTGTACCTATTATTATCACAACAATATGTAGGAAAATTGGTTTGACCTTTTTTGACTCAAGAGATATCAAACAGCGTCATTATTCTTAGCTATCTCTGACCTCTATTTAACATTTCATTAGTTAGATTAGACGCCCTATATTTAAACCTAACTCATGCGAATATTCCGTCTTAAGTTTTATATTGCACGCACACAGGAAGCTAACGGTAAGATGAATATAATGATTTATTTAAGTTCAAAATGCAATTGGCTTATCTACTAATTTAAATTTATAATTTCAGGTAGTATTTTGAATTTTACAAGCCTGTGAGGATGGAGGTTAAATTTATGCTAGTGACGCTCGCTATCACAATCAGCGTACCTTGTTTCGCAGAGGAAACCGACCCGCAAAAAGATGAATGTAAACAAATTACCTCGTGCTCATCCTGCATATTAAAAAGTTACTGTGTTTGGTGTGTAACAAAGAGCAAGTGCACAAAACAGGAATGCGGAAACGACAATATCATTTATCCGGACAATGTAGCGGCCATAATGGCCGGGCCGAGTTTCTGTCCCAGGGTTGTCGAACCAGATGTTTGGACAATCAAAAGCGGAACGAGGGAGAGCATCATTGTGAAAATTACGCAAATACATCTGTACATGGCATTCACCCCTTGGAAGTGTAGGATAGTCGTGGGCGGCGAGGCCAGAGTTGTGAATGCGCTTCTGGTCGCCGACCATGTGGTGTGTGACACTGTATTATTCGAAAACAAATCAGATAACCCGAGTATTCATGGCACAGTTTCCGTTCTATGGGATTACACCAAGGTTTTCGATGGCTCAGTGCCGATTCAAGTGTGTCGTTGTGATATAGATCCTAATTGCAAAGCGTGTAAATAAATAAAACTATTTTTGTGAATTTTCTTTTCCATTTCGTAACTACCACTTACGAATTTTGCAAACCTGCAAAACGAGATCGTTCCTCCAGAATTTATCTCTTGTGAAAACAGTTTGATCAAAGTTAAAGTTCCATCTGTTTAAGTTTGAGTTTGAGAGAAATATCGCTATGCTAGTTTTGCGTCACTGACCGACAAGGCGGCGAGTTTTCAGTAAAGATATAGAAGCGGTGCTACGATGTTTCTGAAAACCTGTTATAATGAGGTTTCGCAAATGTGAAATAAAAATTCCAGCCCGAATCGTTCTACATAATGTCAAAGGCCGTTTCATATTTGCAGCTGTTGTTTTACGAATATACTTTATTGTGTAGAGAAATTTTATTTGCGAGCGTTATTAATCTGATCAGAATCACAACCCGGCTTGGATTAGGTTAATAAACAGCCGTCGCACAATAAGCTTTGTTTTCTCTGGCGTAATCTCCGCTGTTAATTTATCTATTTTATTAGTGTAGCGACACACCTGGCCGTGGCCGGTCTTAGGGTTCATGCTTCATAGTTCTTACGAGTTACAGCATTGGAGTATTGGTACTTTTACAATAACTGAACTTTCTTATTTGCCATCTATCCTACTATATACTATATATTATATTATATTATATTATTTTATTATCACATCACATCACACTAATATTATAAATGCGAAAGTTTGTAAGTGTGTATGGATTTATGGATGAATGGATGAATGTTTGTTACTCTTTCACGCAAAAACTACTGAACGGATTTGGATGAAACTTAGAATACACATAGTTTTTGACCTGGATTAACATATAGGCTTCTTTTTATCCCGGTACCACGCGTGCGTGCCTCGGGTGGAAGCTAGTTTATCATAAAACCCTGATATAAGTTAGTGTTCGAATACCTAAATCATATAATTGAAACAATCTAAATAACCGTGCTTCTATAAACCTCAGATAGTTACAGCATATTAACATATGTGGAAACATGTAATTAGCCTTTAAGTGCCTATCTTCACTATCTACATTATATTATTTATTATTAATATTATATAGAGGAAACATTTATATTTGTGTGTGTGTGTGTGTGTGTGTGTATGTTTGTCTTTGTAATGAATAGACTCAAAAACTATTGTACCGATTTCAAAAATTATTTCACTATTGGAAAGCTACATTCACCCTGAGTAACTTAGGCATTATTTATTGCTAGAAAAGATTAGGGATCCTTAATAAAACTTAAGTAACGTAACCAAAGGTGTAAAAAAAGTCCCTTAACCCGTGTAAAGCGGGGAGGGGCCGCTAGTAGTTTATACTTTATTTATACTTGCTATAAGTTTTCCTAAAATTGAAAAAAAAAATAGCTAAAATGGCATCAAAATATCATATCACCTCTTTTTATTTACATTGAAATGACAGGAACAAGCTTGCTTTTTCGAGGCGTTATAAACTGACATAAGGGGTTATGATAATGTATCATAGTTACAATACGACGACGCAAAGATAGTACATTAGTGACATAAAACAAGTAGTTGTAAATAGTTTACTTGATTAGTACCTACTTTTTCCCCATTTTACACATTCCCCTAGCCCTGTGGTTAGAATGCAAAGTTGAGTGCAAAACGCTATCTGAGAAAACTAACGATTTTGTTTCATTAAAACATACTTCCCGTAAGGAATACGTTACGTAGCAATTTTCTTTGCGTAGATTTACAAAAGTTTGTTTGTCAAGTTTCAGCGACGTGTTTTAGGCATAGTGTGACGTTACTCTTGAAATTACAAGGCCTGTTGCGTTGAATTACGGTCTAATCCGCGTCTGGGTCTGGTGTGTCCCTGTACCAGGCCGTTCCTTCCAATTAACAACCGTCACTGACAATTTTTCTTTAGAAGTGGGTGCTTCTTACTGGAATAAAAAATAAACGAGTGAGACTCTTGTACTCTACCTTATTGCTTTTCTTTTTAAAATGAGCACTTCATAGCTGGTATTTTTGAGAACAGTTAAATTGCTTTGATAGAAATAGAAAAGATATGGTTGGTTAGCTTTGGGTTGAGCTGATATAAACGATTTTCTGTCAAAAAAGCTGAATTTGTGGTGACCACAACGTCATAATATTTCTCAATGAAAATGCGATGTAAAATTTTTTGAGACGGTTGGGTATGGTTAACGACAAAATTAGATTAACTAAGTGTGTTTTAAGAATTGTTATAACTTGAAAATGCTTTTTATATACTACCACTTTGACTGTAGGCTTCGGAAATGACATTACGCGCCATGACGAAAGAGTAGGCAGCATAGAATATGTTTGTTAGACATGTATGAATTTAAAAAAAGGCAAAACATTCAAATCGAACAATTTTCATACGAACATCATGGCTGGATCTCACCGTGCTACTCCGCCACGAAGCATCACATAATAATGTAATCACACTAATATTATAAATGCGAAAGATTGTGTGTGTATGTTTGTGGTCGCTTCACTCCATAACAGCTGAACGGATTTGGATGAAACTTGGAATATACATAGTTTAAGACCTAGGCTATATAACCCTAGGCCCGATATCACGCGAGCGAAGCCGCGCGCGGAAGCTAGTTTAATAATAAATGTAATGCGTTTATTACGCACAAAAATTACTTTATTAGTCTACTGAATTGTACAGTTTATTTATAATTTATTATTTATTAAAACAAATACTAGCTCTTTATTCAGGGTATTGCTGTATACTGCATACCTTATTGTATACTGTACGATAACAATTTACTAATAGTTTATACATTTTTATACTTTGTTTTTGTATTCTTTCCTTAGATTCTGTTAAATGACTTTGATGTTGTTTTTAAATAGAGCTCACTATTGTCCTATTTCCCAGCTTCAATCGATCTGATTGGCTGTAAAGCATTTTAATTAACAGTAAAAAATAATCGACATTGTAGAACATTTGTTCGACAAACATATTGTTTCTGAAACAGACTTTAGCAAATTAGACCAGGAAAATTACTTACAAACAAAGAAAAAAATAGGTAGCACGCAATATTGGTAAAACTTTATGCTAACTTATGAACCTTGTGCAAGAGACATAAAACTATACCCAATTTCTCGGGTCTATAACACTTGCTATATTTTCTGGAATGGCAAGTTGTGGACCCAGTTTCCGGATCACACTGGGAATAGCCAAACACGCGAAGCACTATTACTTAAGGAGCAAATAAAGGATAAGCCCGTAATATGGTTTTGAGTTAGGTACAACGGGATATAATACGCCACTTAAATAGGCCACGGATCATGTACGGAGGACGTGGACGGAATTAATATAACCACAGCCTAGTATGTAGACAGCTAGATGACGCCTGGGTTGCACGACCGGGTTGAGTACGAAGGCCAAGTCATGAAGTTACTGCTAAGTATTTATGTACAAGGGAATGTGAAAGGAAAAATCTGTATTTCCTAAAAGGTTATGTCGTTTACTCAATAATTTATATTATAATACAATAGAGAGTAAAGATGAGTCAATAGACACTGATGTCACCCATAGCATAAATAACGGGTGGATGAAATGGAGAGAACTATCCGGCGTGCTATGCGACAGCCACAGATTTAGAAGAGAACTAGATAAAGTCTTAAAATTCAATACGGCTGATCTCTACTTTCTTATGTCCAATATCATCAGTTAGAAAGAGATGCATACATATAACAACGCGACTTCAAAAAGTTTATCGTACCAGGGTGCTCGAATAAATTTCTATGCAGGTACATACAAATGCCCTGGTTCGCAGTCGCAGAAATCGCATTGAGACGAAGTATGCATCCCTTTCTAGCAAATGACATATGGACATAAGAAAGTAGAGATCAGCCGTATGAGTTAATGTTCAGAGCATAAATGAATTTTAAGACTTCTTCTATGCTTTAGTCATATTTCTTTAGCGACAGCTGAACGCGCAGAAAGGGTCGAGTGTATAGAGCAGACATCCGACCAACATACGGAGCCGAATGCTGGCCACTCAAAAAGCAGCATGAAAATCAATTACACTGCGCAGAGATGAAGATGCTCAGGTGGGCAGGTGGTGTAACTAGGCTGGATCATTTCAGAAACACACACATAAGAGGCACCTTCAAAGTCAGACTTATCCTAGATAAACTACAGGAGAGCCGTCTGCGGTGGTTCGGAAACGTTACGAGGCGACCATCCGACCACATGACCAGAAAAGTGCTGGATATCAAAACCAAATCCCGAGGAAGAGGAAAGCCCCCAATCACATGGATGTCCGTAAATAAGAACCTCAAAGAAGCCCAAGTCAATAAAGAGACGACCCAGGACCGAGCTGCCATGACACGGAGGGCCGACCCCACATGAAATGGGAAAGGGCAGGCAAAGAAGAAGAGAGAGAGACCACACATTTCAGGGCATTTTGAGGGAGAATAATCAGGTAAATATATTTGTGCAATAGCACATAGACTGTTTATTTATTATATTATTTATATTAGCACACAATATACAAACTCCTTATTACGATATTGAAGTTATAAAAAGGGATAGTAAATGTCAGCAGCGTAAATCAGTAAGGGACAGCAGCAAAAGGGCATCAGCAAAGGGACTCAGCAATTCAGCATGATAATAAATAATAAATAAATGAATAAAATAGCCTTTTATTTGCTCACTACAAAGTTTACATGTTACATGCATATTAATCGAAAAAAAACACAGTATTGGATGCACGTATTTAAAATTTAAAATAAATTAATTTGTTGATGTGAGTACCCCTCTTTGGGTGAAGGCCTCCTCCAGAGCATGCCACGCTTCTCTGTCCTGAGCTAGTTCTGCCCAGTTAGTTCCTGCTGCCGATACTAGCTCGTCCTTCCATCTCTCGTGGGGTCTGCCTTGGGCACGTTTACCACTGGGCCCCTTCCACAGTGTGACCGACTTAGTCCATCTCTGATCGTTCGTGCGTGCTAGGTGACCTGCCCACTTCCATTTTAGCTTCTGCGCGTGGTGGAGAATGTCTATGGTCTGTATTTTTTTGCGGATTTCAGAGCTTTTAATTTTGTCTTTAAGTTTAATATTTAATACATTTCTTTCCATAGCTCTTTGACATTTTTCTATCTTGCTTCTGTTGTGTTTATTAAATATCCATGTCTGGCAGCCATAGGTGATGCAGGGTAGAATACATGAATCTAGGATTTTTTTCTTAAGGTGGAGTGGTAGAGTCGATTTCATGATTTCTTTATAGCTCCAGAATTTTCCCCAGCTATGTGTTATCCGCCTTTGCATGTCGTCTATTTGTCTACATTTTTTAAAAGATATCAGTTTGCCCAGGTATACATATTCTTCGACATATTGCAGTGGTATATTGTTTGTCATGACGGGTATGCGGTGGCTATTTGTCATTATTTTTGTTTTGGTTGTGTTGAGTTCGAGACCAATTTTTTGGCTTGCATTTCGTAGTTCATTTACCATTGACTCTACCTGCTTTGGTGACTCTGAAAATAGCACGATGTCGTCCGCAAATCTAAGGTGGCTAAGAAGAATTCTATCGATTTTTATACCTTTTTTTGACCAGTCTAGGTTTTTCATGATGTGTTCTAAGACTGCGATAAAAAATTTTGGTGATAATGGGTCGCCTTGTTTTACACCTCTGCGTATTGGGAATGCTGGGCCCGACTGGTCTAGTTTGACTCTACTAGTACTTTTGTGGTATATATCTTTAAGAATATTGATGTAGATACTTGGGATATTTTGTTCCTCTAGTGCAGCCCAGATGCTGTCGTGGGATATGGAGTCAAATGCTTTTGCATAGTCGATGAACACCAGGTAGAGCGGTCTTCTAAACTCTTGATACTTTTCTATTATTTGTTCTATAACTTGAATATGGTCCACAGTGCTGTATCCTTTACGAAATCCGGCTTGTTCAATTGGCTGACATTTTTCTATAATTGGACTAATAATTTCTTCCAGACATGATGCAAACAGTTTATAGAGGCAGGGAAGCAAACTAATAGGGCGGTAATTTCCAACATCTTTAGGGTCGCCTTTTTTGTATAGGAGTATTATGTCTGATTTTGACCAACTTGAAGGAATTCTTTGTTCTTTTAGTATCTTGTTGAACAGGCAGGTTAAAGGGATTGCCAAGGCAAACTTGGCTGCCTTTATTATTTCGTTTGATATATTATCTGGACCTGGGCTCTTATTCTCTTTCAGTGATTCTATTTTTATTATTATATGAATTTCTTTAAATGTTCTTATTTCCTCTTCGCAGTGCGGTTCTACTTCTGTTTGTTGGTAGGTGGTTGTAGAGGTTTGACCGCTGTATAGATTTTTGTAAAATTCGGTGGCGGCGGTAACTACTTCTGTTCTTGTTTGTGTCTTATTTGTGGTAACAGTTGATTGAAGAGATGGGATCCAGCATTTGTTTGTATTCAGCTGCTTGTATGCTCTCTTAGCACTTCCTGATGTCAATATATGTTTTTTTATGATGTCTAGTCGGTGAGTTTTATAGTCTTTTTTTATTTTTTTATGGGTTATACGGTAGATCTTTGATAATTCTATCTTGTCTTCACGAGATAGTATTTTTTTTATTCCGGAGGTTGTGGCGTTTCTCTATAAGATCTTTTGTTTCTTTACTAAGAATACTTTTCTGCGGGATTGGTTCATTTTTTATTTCATTAAGGCTTGATTTTATGCTGTCTGTTATTCTTTTGTCGTACATTTCTACGTTTTCTTTTTCTTCCGGGTATAAATCGCTTTTGTTAAAGATCTCTACAAATTTGTTTTCTTCTTCTTGTGTTTTAAATGTATTTGGTGTATTAGAATATTTTGCTCTACTTTGCTTCAATTTCTTCATCTGAAGAGTTCCTCTTAATAGTCGATGGTCACTAGGATATTTTAGGTTGTTTATGACTTCCAAGTTTGTAAATTTTCTTGGGATATTTGAGAGGATAAAATCTATTTCGTTCTTCGTTTTTTTGTCTGGGGAGATCCACGTCCATTTTGATTTTGAACTTTTTTTGAATAGTGTGTTTATTATGGTGAGTTTGTTTTGGAGCGCAAAGTGTATTAACTGGTCGCCTCTACAGTTTCTTTTCCCATAGCCAAATTTACCCATTACTAAGTTTTCTGATGTGTCTGGTTTGCCAATTTTTGAATTAAAATCACCCATCAAAATAACATTATTTTCGGCGAGTTCTAGAGCGTAGTTCACCTGATTGTAGAATAATTCAACTTCTTCTTGTTTTGCTTCGAGCGTAAGAGCATAGACTTGTATGAGAGATAGTGGCATAGCTACAAATTTCAGGCTAAGTATGCACACTCGGTCAGAAATTCCTGTAAAGCTTTTTATGTTTGGTTTGTATTTTTTTCTTAGAAGGAAACCGACCCCGCGTTGCCCCAATGTCTCTCCTATGTAGCAGAAAATATGGTCAGCGTCTTCAGTTATTATATTGCCTATTCTTCGAACCTCTGCGATTCCTATTATGTCATATTTGATATGGCGAATTGATTCTTTAAATTCAATCATTCTCTCATTTGATAGTAGAGATTTTGCGTTGTAGGTGCAGATGTAGAGATCTTGCTCTGGAGGGTTGTAGTCGCATATCCCCGCGGTGACAGGCCGTACTGGGGATGTTTGAAGAGGGGCTCGTGCTCATTGCTATTTGTTACCTTTATTTTGGTTGGATTGGCTAGGACCAGCCAATTCTTGACTTTTCTGTTGTGTCTGAGGCGAATCTTTTCTTGCGGCGAAGAAGGAGTTAATGCTGGTTTTGGGTTTTTTTTGAGTTTGTAAAGTTACTGTGTGGTTTCTTTTTTCTTCAGGAGATATAGACAGGTTTCTTTTTTGGTTATTTTGGGCTTGTTCACTGGAGGCTTGGTGGTTATTTTTTTCCAGTACTATGATTTTATCATACTTAATTATAGCCCTGACCCCCTCAGCCTCTAGTTTTTCTAACTCTTTCTTTAGCATCTTTCTTTTCTCAATAACTTTTGGTGAAAATTCCTCTTTCATATAGTATTTAGTGTTTTCAAGTTGTTTTTTGTTTTTAAGTAGTAGTATTTTTTTTCCCAGTGTTGTGATGGTTACAGATATCGGTCTTATGTTTGTTCCTCGTTTGCCGATTCTTCTGACACATTCAATTTCATACTTTTCGCATGGTATTTTCATTTCATAATTAAATATATTTAAAACAATTTCTTCTAAATTCTGGTAGCTTCGTTCAGACTCTTCCACACCGAATAATACTATATTTTTAAGCATGCATTTTTGTTCTAACATATTTATGCGTCGCTCTTGCTCTTCTACTAGAGTTTCCAGTTTATTGTGTTTAGTTTCAAGTTCGCTGAATTTTTGGTCTATGTGTTTGTTTATGTTAGAAGTAATATTGCGTTCCATTTTCTTCATACTTTCTTTTTGCTCTAACATTTCCTTTTGTATAGATACTAATAATGAAGCAATATTTTCCATGTTTTCCATTTGGAGTGGACTTATGTTGCGATATTGAATGAGTCTATCCAACCAAGGTAGGTAACTTTTTCTGTAGGCACTGGCACCGTGTTCCACTTTATTTGTAGCCGCTCCCCGGTAGATGGCAGTATCTTGCTTGATCAGAGTGATTGAGTTTGACGTCGTTTTGACATTGACGTTGACAGCAATATTGAACGGTCTCGTTGGATCTGCTACTTGCCGCTAGGTGGCGTTTTAATTGCTTTTGTTTTGTAGTTCAACAGATTATGACTCACAATGACAATTATTTTTTTAGGTTGCTTTTTTCGATTTTTGATTTGGTTTTGACTCACTGTTGCTGCTACTGTGTGCCTATGTAGGAAAGTCTGTGTTGTGCACCAAATTTTCCTTCGGAGCTTGAAACTCGGAGGAAATGTATGAAGTTTTATTTAATTCTTCTGGTTTGTGTACATGTTAGATTGTTCTTATTTTGGGGGGAGTGTTGCATAAAATCCAGTTCTATTATGTTCACTTCACGTATTATTGAGTTATTTCACAAATTATGTACTTTCCACTTCGATTTTTATTGATTTTCACTGTTTAATTAAATTAATATTACAGAGCTACGCAATCAGCTGTTTATGGCGGAACGGTGGCGCCCTCTCTCAATTCAGCATGATACCTACTGTTATTCTGTCGAGACCACAAGTGCCACAAAATCATCCAAAACTGATGAAGCACGCCCATGACTAAAACCCCTTAAACCACGTTTAATTCAATTATAATCAATCTCAACTCACTCGAGCATAGTTTTTAAACACATTTCTATTAGATGTTAAAAAATCGATTCTTGAACCCGAGACTTGAAACGAGTCTCGATTACAGAACACTAGCTTCCGCCCGCAGCTTCGATCGAATGGGACCCGGATAAAAGATCACGTGTGTTAATCCAGGTTTCAAACTATGCGTATTCGTAAGTTTCATCCAAATCCGTGCAACCTTTACAGAGTTGAGTGGGAACAAACACAAACTCTCGCATTTATAACCTTAGTTTGATTTTTGTCGAACTTGAAGCTTGATGTAGAATAGAATTACATAGTGTGAATATTAAAGAGGGCACTGACTGTAGAGGTGTATGACTAATGAAAATATTTGCACTCACCTTCTTGAATGTGTTACAGCTGTACTAAAAGGTTCTGTCTGTTCGCAAAGTTGAACTTTGTTCTGTATGTACTTGTGATTTCGCAATGTGCCATGGCAGTAGAAAACTTTATAGTTACGTGCATGTGTGTTTTGATAAATGGTACTGCTGAAAACTTAGAAGCTTTGTGGGTCTGGTGGAGCAGAGCCAGTGCATTTTATAGCCTCTGTAGCTCTTTTAGTAGAGCCTGAATCCTAATCCTATCCTAACTAATATTATAAATGTGAATGTGAATATATTTGAAAGGTTCTTACGATTTCACGCCTTAATTATTCAACCGATTATAATGAAATTAGTACTACGCTTATACAGGTTGTTATGGGTGGTGTTTTCAGAGAGGAAAAGGTTCCCGAGGGATAGAAAAATAATTATAACGCCAGCGAAGCCACAAGCGAAAGCTAGTATGTTTAATCCAATCCAATTATATCTTGGCGCACCGGATATTATCTGCGCAATATAGGATTTTAAGTAACTAAATTTGCTTCTGTGCTGATGCGCCAAGTATTAATTTTGGCACTGTAGATCTGCATCGTGCTTTCGTTGATTCAAAAGGCAAGCTCGGCTTTTCCAGTCATTAGGCCATCAATATCCGTCCTATTCATAACAGTTCTATAAACCTCAGATAACTAAAGTGGCGTTAAAAATATCATGTTACCTTTTTTTTATTTACATTTTAATGCTAGGGACAAGCTTACTTTATAAAACTGTTATAAAATGATAATGGGCTATCAATAAAGGGTAAATAATAGTAACTACCCTATGTTAAAGGTCATGGCGCTTTCAGGCGCCTCTGACATTTTCAGGTCAGAAAGAATTCAGCATCATAATTTTTCACTAATGTTTTCTCGTCACAAAATTTAAACTGATTACGTATTTCAGCTTGTAATGACGTATAAATTTATTATCGTCTTTCACTTCACTTCACTTCTTTATTAAATGGCTTCTGGGACAGTTATCCACAATTTCGCCAGTATCAAGTATAACAATTGTTCATAATAATATGAGGCAACGTAGTACGGTTTATAAGTCCAGTCGTCCAGTCTTCGGTCAGGTCCTAATTTCTGCTATAGCCATGGCGACTATAACAAAAGACGATCGGCGCACAATTTTCTTCATCAGAGAATTCCCGTTCAATCTTCTTTTATTCCATTTCACTAATACTTGTGTCTTATAACTAACATTTATCGGTTATAATACCATGAAGAATAAACGACATACATTAGAAAAACACTAGAAAATAAAATTTAATAAAATTGACAACCGTCGTTCAAGATGAAAAAAATGGTGTCCATTATTGTCTTTGTTGTACTTGATTACAAGTCAAATAATAAATGACGTTGATCTATTTTTCACAATGTCAAACGCCCTTGCAATTTGTTAGAAAACATTGAACTCGTTATCAATATTATCAAACAGTAATCCAAATGATTGTGAAAATGTCTGGCTACATTAATAAGGGTACCCTTTAAAGGATGTAGGAGAGAGCAATTAATCAGTCGGACACTTTTCCTGGATTATAAGAGATAGCCGGGATTACTTCGCGTTTTTCCCAAAGTATCGCCTAGACACGATAAATGACTTCGAGAGGGCGAAGATAAATAAATAAATCGTTTGAAGTATGTGCTGAATAAATGAAATGGACATTTCGTTTATTCAGTTTATAGATCAAATGATTTATTTTGCCTCGAGATACTCAGTGGAGGATATCTATGCATCCTCCACATCATACAGCAATGTACATACATTTTTCCACACTTTTAGATTCTTAAATAAATAATATTTCTTAGATTTTATACGTAAAAGAAGGACCAAGGTATTTCTTTTACAATTGCAAATGTATTTAAAAAACTTTGTAATAACTTTGAACAACTTTTTGCTTATTCAACTCCTCTATTTGAAACTTAGAAGTAACTTGAATAACTTTTGAGTAAACTGTTTAATAGTTGGCAAATACAGCCAGGGACAAGTTTTCGAGATGTTGCGTCTAGATATTTTTATTTAAACGAACTCAAATTTTCGCAAATTTTCAGTCAGTTAAGACTGAAAATATTTTTAAATGGTAATTTTTTCTATCAGGTATTTATAAATAATTAATAATTCATAGTAACTTATCAGCTGAATGATTGTTTCTCATTAGAACATTTAACTAATCCATTAGAGCTACTAATAATAGTGTTGTGATCACAGATAGTGAACATCAATTATATTTTTGGTAAATCATGTGATAACGAAGCTCACAGTCCAAATGCGTATGATATCAGTGAATGTAACGCGACCGATGCAGGAAGACAACAATATTTATACCGTTCACCCGGTAGCGAGCAGACGTGTACCTACTCGTGAAATCAAAGAAAACACAGCATTGTTCAGACAACTGTCGTGGAATGAAGCAAATTGAACTTCAAGAGAATCTACCGAGACATCTCTTCGGACTTCGGTGACATCTACGTTCCATCAACACCACCTACTGCTGTAAGAATAGCTGCAAAGATGACTTCAAGACACTCGCAAGCCGTGGTTGACGTCACCGAAACAAAAAGCTCACAGGATGTGCAGAATACGAACACAGTTGCTGCCTGGTGCTTAAAGGAATGGAGGCCAATACTGGCCGAATTACTGTCTACAATACTGCTCATGTTATTTGGCTGTATGTCAAGTATCCCAATCCTGGGATTAACCGAAAAGTCGCCTTTATTCGAGCCCATAGGATTTGGGTTGGCAGTTATGTTCAATATACAAATATTTGGACATATATCGGGAGCACACATGAACCCAGCTGTGACTCTAGCTTCAGTGATTTGGGGTAAGACTTCGATCACGTTGGCGTTCGTTTTCTTAATCGTGCAGTGTATAGGTGCGACAATCGGATACGGTATACTGGTAGGTCTGTCTCCGGTGGATATAGCGAGTGACGGAATCTGTGTGACACTACCACGCCCCGACATAACTCAGTTGCAGATTCTTGGGGTTGAGGTTGCAATGGCTGTAGCGCTTATCTTTGTGTGCTGCTCTCTGTGGGACCCAGTTAACAAGCATTTAGAGGACTCCTTGCCAATAAAGTTTGGGCTTTCCGTTATAGGAATAACTATGGTTGGAGGGCCTCTAACGGGAGCTGGGTTGAATCCAGCTAGATCGATTGGACCCGCTTTGTGGACCGGTATTTGGACAGTGCATTGGATTTATTGGGTTGCGCCTCTACTTGGTTCCGCGGTAACAACCATATTTTACAAATACATGTTTCTAGATCGATCACAAATACATAGTCCGGTTTTATTCTAAATATTAAAAAATTGCCTGTGTGATTAACACAATTATGCTATTTTTATATTGGTACACAAACTATGTATATTCCAAGTTGCATCCAAATCCGTTCAGCTCTTACGGAGTTAAGTGGTAACAAATAAGCAAACTTTCGCATTTTTTAATATTAGTGTTTGATCTGTACGATCAAGAACAATACCGCTGGCTCCGAAGCCGTTTGTGAGGTTCGATCGCCGGTCCACGTGCTAGGGTGTAGAACAGCTAAATAGATGATAGTACGTATAATAACTTATATCGACCTAAACTCACCCCACTGCCACAACTCCTGGTAATTATGCACTGCACTTTCAGTCTTTTATTGAATATAAAATAAGTGTTACACACTTTTACAAGGGCCGGCTCACCATCTTTTTTCGCAAGGTCCTTTTTTTTTTTGTTTTGGGTCACGTGTCGCGCGTGCATTCTGCCTAGTGCTCTTACCCTCACTTAGCAGTCCGATGCCCCAGTTTGACAAAGAGGAATAAAATAAACTAATATAAGTAAATTATAGTGTTGTTAATGTATGTGTATTTCCATATTTATTATAAAGATTAAACATCCCCCCGCCCGAGAAAGACTGAAAAGTCTTTATCAACTTGATTAGATCCGCTAAATCTTAAAATACAAAATTTTATGTACTCAAAATCCGCAATTAACTTACATAACTAAACCAAATATTTAATACCTAAATAACTTAAATATAGAGATGCAGTGCCGAAACATAGTCCAGTGGCAATCTACAAATTTTTACCACAGGCCTCATAAAATAACCTGAAAGAGTCTTCAGTTTTACAGACCTAATGACCCCATCCCTTCCAGGCAGAAGCTCTACCACTCTACCGCGTTTTCATTTAAGAGAAGGAATATTTTCTTCTTTAATTAATACGAGATCCCCTACTTTAGGTGGATCCGTCGGTGTAGTCCACTTGTTCCGGTTTTGGAGACAATGCAGGTACCGGTCACTCCATTGCCTCCAAAATCTTTGAGATATAGCTTGAACTAATCTGAACCGACCTAGCCGCGTGTCGGTAACATCTTCTAAATTATACTCTGGCACCGAAAGTAGTGGTTTACCTACTAAGAAATGTGCCGGTGTAAGCACTTCGAGGTCTTGAGGGATGTGCTAGTAGACTAGGCTTGAGGCGGTTTCGGTCGGATATCGTTACTGTCACCGGATTAGGGGGATTACCGGTTAGTGACTGTAGAGGGGGGGTAAATTTAACAATTAGTCCAAGATACGCGGACCACCATCGACTTGTAGCTACCGCCACGGTATTGAGTAACATTACCCACAGCCTACCTAGTGCGAACTTGTCTCCTAACATTGCCGAATGGTACAGGGGTATCTACCTGGCAGATGAACGATTTTATGTCAGCCGGCCTATTGACATATTAATCGGGGCGGATTTAATGGGGGATATTATAATAGGCGGTGTGGTTAAGGTCAACGATTACCTACCATGTGCGATGAACACGGTGTTCGGGCATGTACTTATGGGTCCGGTTACCTACGCGGTACCGCGGAATGATAGTGCGGTTCATTTTTCGCGTTCAGTTTTTTCGGCGCATGTTACAACCGATCAGATTCTGGAGAGGTTCTGGGAGGTAGAAGATATACCGGATGCGATAGTAGTTGACCCTAAAGACGCGGAGTGCGAAAAGTTTTATCGCGAAACCCATCGACGGGATGAGACGGGTAGGTATATTGTCAGGTTACCTTTTTTAGACGATAAGCCTGAGCTGGGCGATTCGGTACAGTTGGCCTAGAAGCGGTTTTTGGCCATGGAAAGGCGGCTTACTTCAAATGAGCTATTACGTGAAAAGTACGTTAAGTTCATGCGGGAATATGAGCAAATGGGGCATATGTCGGTCTGTGATCGGGACCCGGCCGACTATGCCGGCGGAATGGGGTACGTCATACCCCACCACGGAATCTTTAAAGCGGAATCAGATAAAATTCGTGTGGTTTTCGATGCCAGTTGCGGGACGACCACGGGGTTGTCACTTAATGATACATTACATGCGGGGCCGAAATTACAGCGGGACGTAATGGAGATAGTTTGCCGGTTTCGGATGTCGGAGTTTGTCTTTGTTGTTCGACAGATGTTTCGACAGATTTTATTTCACGAAGATGATCGGCGGTATCAGCTCATCTTCTGGAGGGAGGCTGCGGATCAGCCTTTGCTCCTGTATACTTTAAATACAGTTACATACGGAATGAAGTCCAGTCCGTACCTAGCTATCAGAACACTGCGGCAACTCGCAGACGATGGTGAGGCGGATTACCCAGCGGCAGCTAACCTTTTGCGGTCCTCAGTATTCATGGATGACATTTTAGGTGGGGCTGATTCCGAGGTTGAGGCACAACAATTAAAGGAGGACCTAACAGACTTGCTTCGCTCTGGCGGTTTTGAGTTGAGCAAGTGGGTTTCCAATAGCAAGCGGTTGCTAGAAAATATTCCTGCGGAGGATTTAGAAAAACCTAGGACATTTGACAAAGTAGATGGCCCTGGCTTTTTCAAAATTTTGGGGGTTGAATGGGACCCCAACCGAGATTGCTTTTCGTACCATTGCAAGTTAAAGGACAACTATAATTGTACCAAGCGGATTATTCTGTCAACTTTAGCGAGAACCTTTGACCCATTAGGTTGGATAGCACCGGTGCTTTTTCAGGGCAAAGTTCTCATGCAGCGGCTTTGGAGGTTAAATTTTTCATGGGATGAAACTCCACCACCGGATGTGGTAGCGGAATGGAGTGAAATCATTGCGGATTTGCCTAATATTGAAAAAATAAATATGAAGCGTTTTGCTTTAGGCGGTTATAATAAGGTTTGTTCCCTTCATGGTTTCTCGGACGCGTCTGAAAGCGGGTACAGCGCGGTGGTTTATCTGAGAACCATGAACAAAAGTGGCGGAGCACAGGTCTCCCTTATGATGGGAAAATCGCGCGTGGCCCCATCTAAGGTTAAGGTGACTATTCCTAAACTGGAATTATTAGGCGCAGTTTTACTGACAAGACTCATGAGATATGTGGCCGAATCTATTCGGGATAAAGTAGGGGTAGAAGAAATGGTTTGTTGGTCGGACAGCACCATTGTACTTTCATGGTTGCGGATGCCTCCCCATACTCTACAAACATTTGAAGGGAACCGGGTCTCTCAAATTGTTAATTGCGGTTTAAGTTTAAATTGGCGACATGTACCATCTGAAATGAATCCTGCCGACGTCGCAAGTCGAGGTTGTCGAGTTTCGGACTTGCTCGGACATACCTTGTGGTGGGAACCGCGATGGCTTCGAGGCGAAGCGATGACATGGCCAGTGGATAGGTTTAGGCAGGAAAAGGATCTACCAGGTATACGGAAGAACTCGGCACAAGTCCAGGTTCATGTAGGGACCACAGAACCGGATCCAATCTTTACTAGATATAGTTCGCTAGTAATGCTACAGTCGGTCGTAGCTTACTGTATTCGATTTGTAAATAATGCTAGAAATCCTTTAAACAAAATTTTAGGCGTTCTGACGGTTCAAGAACGCAACTCTGCTATGAATCGGCTGGTGAAATTAGTACAGCAATCTGAATTCGCGGACGATTTAGACTGCTTAAAGCGGAACAAGCAGTGCTCCACGAGGTTAAGGCGGTTGTTTCCCTTCGTAGATGACGCGGGTCTCTTACGGGTAGGGGGACGTTTAGAGCATTCTAGCCTTCCGTTCCAGGTGAAACATCCGGTTGTTTTACCAAAAGACCATCCTCTTACGAATTTAGTGATTGACAATGCACACCGGGTTCATTGTCATGTAGGTCCAACAGGCCTTCAGGCTATTTTACAAAAGGATTTCTGGATCCTGTCAGCTCGGCAAGCTATAAGAAGTCGCGTATTTAAATGTATTTCGTGCTTTAGGACTAAAGCCAAACCTGTAGAACCCATGATGTCTGCGCTTCCGAGCGACAGAGTCAATGCGACTGGGGTATTTCACACAGTACAAACTGATTTTGCGGGACCTTTCTCAATCAAGTCTTCGCGCCTTCGGAATGCCAAGGTGCTGAAGGCATACTTGTGTGTATTTATTTGTTCTTCGTCGAAAGCGGTACACTTAGAGGTCGTTAGTGATCTATCGACAGAGGCATTCTCAGCGGCATTATCGCGATTCGTAGCTCGGCGCGGTCTCCCGAAGTTTATACGGTCCGATAATGGCACAAACTATGTAGGTACTAATAGGCATTTAAACGAGGTTGCTAAATATCTGCGGGACAAGGAAGTTGAGAAAACTCTGGGGGACGTTGCAGCTAAGAGCGGGAAAACTTGGTTGTTTAACGTACCAGGGGCACCTCACTTTGGGGGTCTTTTTGAAGCGGCTGTCAAATCTGCTAAAACTCTGTTGAAACGGATGATCGGAGAGCAGATTTTGACGTTTGAGGAACTGACAACGGTATTCGCCAGAGTTGAAGCGGTTCTCAACTCTCGGCCACTTTGTCCGCTAACACACGATCCTCAAGACCTCGAAGTGCTTACACCGGCACATTTCTTAGTAGGTAAACCACTACTTTCGGTGCCAGAGTATAATTTAGAAGATGTTACCGACACGCGGCTAGGTCGGTTCAGATTAGTTCAAGCTATATCTCAAAGATTTTGGAGGCAATGGAGTGACCGGTACCTGCATTGTCTCCAAAACCGGAACAAGTGGACTACACCGACGGATCCACCTAAAGTAGGGGATCTCGTATTAATTAAAGAAGAAAATATTCCTTCTCTTAAATGGAAACGCGGTAGAGTGGTAGAGCTTCTGCCTGGAAGGGATGGGGTCATTAGGTCTGTAAAACTGAAGACTCTTTCAGGTTATTTTATGAGGCCTGTGGTAAAAATTTGTAGATTGCCACTGGACTAAGTTTCGGCACTGCATCTGTATATTTAAGTTATTTAGGTATTAAATATTTGGTTTAGTTATGTAAGTTAATTGCGGATTTTGAGTACATAAAATTTTGTATTTTAAGATTTAGCGGATCTAATCAAGTTGATAAAGACTTTTCAGTCTTTCTCGGGCGGGGGGATGTTTAATCTTTATAATAAATATGGAAATACACATACATTAACATACATTACACTATAATTTACTTATATTAGTTTATTTTATTCCTCTTTGTCAAACTGGGGCATAGGACTGCTAAGTGAGGGTAAGAGCACTAGGCAGAATGCACGCGCGACACGTGACCCAAAACAAAGAGGAATAAAATAAACTAATATAAGTAAATTATAGTGTAATGTATGTTAATGTATGTGTATTTCCATATTTATTATAAAGATTAAACAATTAGTGTGATAGCAACTGTAATTATCTACAGTATTTTCCCTGTATTTTATAACTGGATTAATAGATACATCGATTTGAAGACAAAGAAGTGCAATACAATTTTTTATGCCCGATTTCTATTATTTCCTCTAAAATAATGAATCAAATAACAAAATGTCTATATACTTGTAATTATAATTAAGTACTTTAAGAAGTTTATTGTGATATCAATATTAGTATAATTATCTTGTTCTCATTATGTAACGAATAAAATTTTATATACATGACTAAAATTATGTTATTTCTCATAATTTTATTATTTATGTTTTTCCCAGATTTTTTTATATTCTCAACTAAAGTAGTTAAATAATTTGACGTATAGGTTTTTATCAAGAATCTATTATCACTTGCTGTCGTAAAATTGTTGATATACCTACGATAGATACAGAATTAGCGAACATGGGTTTATTAGTAGTTTAGTAATTAATTAGTGGCAAGTAATACGTTTTTAAGATAACGATATGAGAACATAACATCTTTAAGAAGTGGTTTATGGGGCTTATGGCCGAATACTGAAACTCTACTTAAATGATCCTGTCAGCAAAGGGCTACTTAATTCTAACGGACTCCTAAATTTAAATGGTATACACAAACGCCACTTAACATTATTGAGACCGTGATAAGCTAATCACGCATCAAATCTCCTTTAGGTTTGTTTCCAATTAAATTTTTCATTATTTTGGTCAGAAAGTTTCGTTTTACGCAGAAATCAGTATATTTAATCAGTATAATCAGTATATTATTTATTATATTTTAATAGATCATGACAAAGGACAATGCTGTCTGATGTATGGCGCTCGGTACCAATGCTAAAGTGATTGATTGAAACCTATTTTTTTCGAAAGATAAACGTAAACAATTTGTTTATATTTGATATTAGTTTTAGAGTTTGTTTTAAAAAAAAATGCTTTCCCGAGACATTGTGCGTTCAGTTTTGTCTAAATAATTATAACTAATCCACTATAAAAACTATGGTACTATATCTATGGTACTATATCTATAAGAAAAGGTTTATATACCTCATAAAGATAGGTAAAAGTGGTCCCTGGTAAAAGGGTGTTTTAACTTCTACTTCGTAGGTAGGACATTACATACATTACTACTGTGTTCTACTTCATATAATGATAGTGACGAGAAAGTAGATAGGCATTTACATCATTTATGGTTATAATACGTATTAGTACTTACTGGTGAAGGTGAAATCCAAGATCTTAACACATTCATCACAACCACGAAAAGGCAATGGATGCCTCTTCCAAACTATGCTTCTTTCGCGTCATCGGTTATTAGCAAATAGTTGATGCAACGATTGTTTATAGTACATTATTGTGATGATGGCTATTAAAATATCTATTTACAGAATAAACACTGCTTCACAATGCCACAGAACACACAGTACCACAAAAAAGTTTCTGACCCAACTTCTTTGATAATCAAAGTGAAAAAATCTCCAATGTTTTTAGTCGATTCTACTGTCTAAAATAAAAATTGAGGGTTGTTGCAGTGTCATGACGCCGTGCGCCGGATACCAAATAAACGAAATATGTTTTTACGTGATTATTAATCGAGTCGGTGTGTAAAACTAAAGAAAATATTAATGTTATTTATAAAATAAAGGTAATTTTATGGGATACATTTGGTTTTGACGCAATTGGTACGGGTCATCGACATTCTCCTTTGAGAAAATGATGGTAACAAATCTAGTGTAGCCACTGTAGCGTAAAATTTCATTATGAGTTAAGTTAGTTCATTATAAGTTTTGTCAATTATTTTATTCAAAGCCGGGTTCATTATTAATTTATCCAAAATAACAAGAAGAAAAACCTGATGCTTATTTACAACCAGCTTACGCATACCTATCAGTCCACTGCTGGTAGGCCTCTCGTAACAAGAAGGCACTATGCCCCACAGAACACTATTGCTCCACAGGGGAGCTATGCCCATTCAAGCTGGGCACAGCTTCTCGCGTCACCACGCCCTACGTAGTGCTGCTGCCTGTCTCGGGCCTCAGTCGTCGGCTTGCAGGGGCAATAATAGGCTGCCCTGTACCGAAGTCTGTGTTATTTACCAAAAACAAAAATAAAACGGTCTTACTATATTCATACTGCGTGTATACCTTTTTGGTTTTATTTACATTTTATACCTAAGTAACTACCTACCAGCTGGTACCTAGGTACTACTTACCTTCTAACTTATACTGTTAGTTATAAATTAGTATCTATAATATCGTATTCTAAACTGTAAAATATAAATGTTTTCGAAATAATTCATACACATATCAAAATTTTGGAGAGGTCGCGAGTCCACTCTGATTTGATGGCTACCGTTTGGAACATAAGTGGGATTAAAATCTCACATCCTTATATTTTAAGTCGTCATCTAATTATCGTTTCCGTAAACGATTTGAAGGATAGCGGCGTCTCAAAAATTTAGAATGTCCTCAAAAAATATTTAAGTACTCGGCCGTTAGTTAATAACTAACTCTATATTGTATCATACTAAGATGACTTTTACATAAAACAAATTATTGATAAAATACTGACATAAAAATTAAAACAAGGTTTAATTTAGAAATATTTATTTAAAAATCTTTGATAATCGATAGCATTTTTTTGTATGTTATGGGCAAGCTCTTAACCTGGAAGCTTGCAGAGGCCCTTGCTTTATATAAGATCGACGATATGGGGTGAGTTTTCCCAGGACATACTTATAATTAGGTAACTCTCTTTTTAAAGCCGGTTATATGGTTCTAAGTTAATAGGAAAACAGACGCTAAACAACAAATTAAATAATAATAATTTAGAAACCTAATTAAGTTCTTTAAATTAAAGTAGAATACTTTTGACATGTATAATCTAACAGAACGAACGTAAACGTTCAGGTTCTTAATAAAAGTAGGTACCGGGGAACTCACAAAACCCGAACACCGAATCATGCGTCTTATATCAATGTAAATTGGTAGGACAGTTTACAAAAGAATTCAATTTGCCATCAAGAAACTAGATTCGGGAGGTTGAAACGCGATACGTCAGAGGGTTCGGCCGACACACGATTTGCGAAATTGAACGGAAAGGACCCACTATTATGTCGGGTAATCTCTGTAATCCCGGCGAGGGATCGTGTGATTTATGCTGACTGTACTCCAAACAAAATACTCAATTTGAATGTTTTAAGGAAATGAGCTTCTTTAAAAGATAAATTGGCGCTTTTGTCGCGAAAATATGCGGAAGTATGTGTCGATAACATCAGCACTTTGTTGGGTCACAGAATATATAGTTGGTTCTCTTAAAATTATTTTTTGATCCAAACCAGTAAACATGTTTGTACCCATTCATAAAGTTTCTAAATCGAATCCGTCGATTTTCGTTCCATTTTATTTCTATTTCGACGGATTTCAAGGACCTTAAAAGCTGCTGATGGGTATTTTGAAGAAGGCTACAACAGGATGGCACATCACAATATAACATACTCCCTCAAATTATTGTAATTCTGAGTCAATCGTTATTATGGGATTCAACTCGGAAACGTTTTGAACGTTTGAAAATACCATTTCTGATGATATATTTTAAATTCACCAAAACTGAACTATACACAGATATATAGTTAAAACTTTATTGATCACCATATTAATACAAGGAAAAGTAAGAGTAACTTAGTCTAAGCATTATGAAGGTAGCACAATTGGCAGCCTTATCGCTGAAACTGATCTCTTTCAGGCAACCATAGTACGTAAAGTAAGAGCAAAGCTTTAGTCAAAGGATGGGGGTGCAATAATGAACTCATGTTGTACCTATTCATTGTAATTTCAACCTACGGGTCTATCTATCATCATCATCATCATAGCAGTCCACTGCTGGATATAGGCGGGATATGAGCGCCATTCCGCCATGTCCTGAGCTCGACGCATCCAGCTTCTACCAGCAGCCTTTTGCAGATCGTCACTCCACCTGGCCGGAGGGCCGGAGGGTCTATCTATAAACGAATCTATTCATCGTGGTTGCATGTTGGAATACCATTGTTACGTAGCTATTACGTATCGTAGTTAAACATCCAAAGATATGATTGGGAATACCATTTACAGTATTGTAGGTATTCATCGCGATATAAAAGAAAATAATCATTTACTGAATTATCCTTTCACGTCACTATTGCTAAAAAACGTATTTGCTCGATTGATACCTGGTTAAAAAATAGTCTGTGTATCTCTTTAGATTTAATCCTAGGAATATATATATATATATATATATATATATATATATATATATATATATATTCCTAGGATTACATATATATATATATATATATATATATAAAAGATATATATATATATATATATAATCCTCATCGTTTTCGATGACGGCGACCCTAGTTACATCTTCTTGGCGCTCAAAGACACAGAACACTATTACTCCATGCTCAAAGATCTCTAATAAAGTTAAAATGTTCGAGAATAATCGTCTCGATACTTTTGACGCAGAACGTCAAACAGTTAAAGCCGGCCTAGAGGCCTAAGCCCTTCCATACATATACTTACAATTCTGCAGGTCAACTCTATTGCAATTCATGCGATAGGGTATTCAAAACCAAATTAGGTCTGGCCAGCCATAGTAGGGCCCATAATAGAGACACAAAATCCTAGGAATACATAGCTGACAATTAACCAAGCTTAAGTTAGCTACCAGTTAAAATTGTATTAACTAGTTACTTATGTTTGCCGTGACCTATTTATTATGCGCCCCAATTTTTTATTTGCTAAAGGTAAGAAGTCTCATGAAGGCATCGATGTTACGATAGTAACAGTTTAAAATGGTGACCATTTTTTTCATCTCAAACGACGGCTGTGTCCTGTGTAAAAAAATGCAAATTTTTACTGTTTTTCTGATTTATGTTGTTTAAAATTATTGGTAATAATTTTAACCAATATACGTGAACAATAAGAGACAAGTGTAGAAACATGGAATAAAAGTGAATTTCGACTGGAATTCTCTGATAAAGATTGTTCGAACAGGACCTCACTGAAGATTGGACGACTGGACTGGACTGGAGGCAACGTAGTACGGTTACTGGATAAGTAACCGTTGCCTCATATGATTATGAACAATACGTGATACTAACGAAATTGTGGCAAAATTATCCCAGATGCCATTGAATAAAGAATGAAGAAATAGTACTTATATGTGAATGCATGAAGGAATTCGGAAGTTGGGGAACCATGGTGTGAAAATTATTTTTAGCTTGCTCTGTTAACCGGAAATGTACAATCAAACTGTTTCATTTCTGAAAACCATTGACAGACGGGAGAGGAAGATTAGATACCAAATCGTAGGTATGTGGAAAAGATAAATGAAAGTCTAGAATTTTCAAATGCCTTGTTAAAATGGTAGTTGAAGAGTCCTTCACCTTGAACAAAAAATCTTCCTTAAAATCAATAAAAAACAATTACAGGAAAATGGAGAGGTGTTTTGTCCATACAAACTTATTACCCGTATTTCCTCCCTGACACTAGCGCAATGAGTTTTAATAGAAAATATTAGTCCACTTAAATGGATTCCCTGCGTGACATTACGTTTTGATTTTTTGGATTTTAAAAAGCACATTAAATTTTATTTTTTTAAATTCCGCAAAACAAACTTGTATAACAAGTTTACCAAGCTTTGTAACCAACTTTTAAAATAGGAGGAGGTTGTTTTAAAAAAAACGCACCTAACATATATAATTTTTAATTATTCAAATGGTAAAAAAACATAAAAACTTTTTGTCACAGGAAAATGGATTCCTTGAAATGAAACCTCGATTTTCATCATTTTTGTAGGGTATATATTTAGTTCACGCTGGTTATCCCTATCTTACAGTTTAGGGGTAAGAAAGGGCAGAGGGTAATCAAACGGTCGTGTAGAATCGTGTATGTATCGTTGTAATGGCCTCAGACGATAAATTATTATCGATACACTAGTGTTGTTCATGCGTTCATTATGATACCGATGTTTTATATATTCTTGTTTGACCGACCAACCGGGTTTCGAGATTTCAGCTGTTCCACAGCTGTTCACCTTACCAAGCGGTTTTAGCTCAACATCTAGATGATTAGTGATGGTATGGTGACTATTGACTATACCCATATATATGGTAACTAGGTACTGGGTAAATCTGATAGGAATAAACAGATAAACACAGGCAGTTTTTCAACACATTTAATATTGTAAGGCCTACTTTAGTTCTTTAGAAATGTATCGTTCTATTTTAGAATCAGCTGGCCTAATCACTAAGTCAGTGTGCAACAAATGTACGTTAAATGGAATGCAGGTGTGTCTTTCAGTTAAGTAAACATGTCAGATACAACTTTTAGTTAATTCTAAGCATACTGTTATAAAAAATATCTGATAAGTACCTAATTATACATATATCACTAAATACTCACTAACCATACATAATACAAACTGAAAAAAAATAATAAGCCTGTCGGGTTCGAGTCTGAAGTACCCACATGCCTTAGCAGTTGGCTTGTATATACCACAAAAAAAATATTTAAAAATAATCAAATGCAACGTATAGACAAAAACAATTTGTGCGGGCTGGGATGTGACTTAGCAGACATTGACAGAAATGCACATTGCACACATGTCCTGTTGGCAAGGAATATCAGCTGATAGTGGCAAACACGAGCAAATATGAGTGTAACGCGTCAAAATCCTACAAGGGGACAAGCCTTGAGGTATTAAAAGTATTTCTAAAACTAATTTTGAACAACTTTTATCTTAAGTCAGTAAGTATAGTTCATAAATGGACATAATGCATACAAAAAATCCATAGGAAAAAGCCAATTTTTAGGGGTTTTTTGCAACCGGCTCATTGCGGTAAAGCGCAGCCAAAATACCGGCACAGCTACATCTCCTCTCCGCCGACGCGGCGACGTGTAGCGTTGGCAGTGCAAAAGCCTATGCCCTGCCCGGCTGCCTATGGTAGTGGAGCCATATGTCTAGCAATGGACTGACTGTTAGTACACATCAAGAAGATAATATGAGATCGTCTCATAATAGGGCTGAGATTACAGATAGTGAAGATCGATTTATTTCGTAAATCAGAAAGTGTGATAACGGAGATCACAGTACATGCGAATGATATCAGTAAATGAAACGCGAACGATGCAAGACGACATCAATATTATTACCGGGCACTCGGCATGAAACAGACGTGTACCAACTTGTGAAATCAAATAGAATACAGCAGATCGTTCCTACCAAACAACTGTAGTAGAATGAAGCAAATTTAAATTCAAGAGAATCTACCAATACCGGCACATCTCTTCCGACTTCGGTGAGAACATTCCGTCAACAATACTGCTGTAGGGTCTGCTGCAACGATGACTTCAAAACACTCGCAAGCCGTGGTGGACGTCACCGAAACAAAAAGCTCACAGAATGTGCAGAAGACGGATGCCGGCTGGTGTTCGAAAATATGCAAATCTTTATTGGCCGAATTAGTATCCACGGCGCTTGTTATTTTGTTCGGCTGTATGTCATGTATGCCAATACTAGGATTAGGCGAACTTCCGGCCCTATTCCCATCCATAGGATTCGGTATGGCAGTTATGTTCAATATCCAAGTATTTGGACATATATCGGGAGCACACATGAACCCAACTGTGACTCTGGCTTCAGTGATCTTGGGTAAGACTTCAATCATGGTGGGAATCGCTTACGCAATTGCGCAGTGCATAGGTGCTACGATCGGATACCGTATACTGGTAGGTCTTGTTCCGATTGATATAGTGGGTGAAGGAATCTGTGCGACAAGGCCACACACCGAAATAACTCAGTTACAGACACTTGGGATTGAGATTGCAATGGCTGTAGCGCTTATCTTAGTGGTTTGCTCTCTGTGGGATCCAGTTAACCAGCATTTAATGGACTCTTTGCCGATTAAGTTTGGTTTGTCTATTGTGGGAATAACTATGGCTGCAGGACCTCTAACGGGCGCTGGGTTGAACCCAGCTAGATCGATTGGGCCCGCTTTGTGGACCGGTATTTGGACAGTGCATTGGATTTATTGGGTTGGACCTCTGCTTGGTTCCGCGGTAACAACCATCTGCTACAAATACATTTTTCTTAATCGATCACACAGACATAGTCTAGTTTTATTCTAAGTACCTGAATGACCGAGATTTGCTAGGTTTTTTTTAAATAAAACCTAGCTAGATAGATTTATCGCCCACAAACTCCCTACATACTAAATTTCATGAAAATCGTTGGAGCCATTTCCGAGATTCAGATTATATTATATTCATATTAAACAAAAATCCTTTAAATGTATTAATATACCTAAACTGTGATTGTGTCCAGCATTCTGTATTTATTTATGTATAAAGTAACTATAAATAAAACAGTATTCAGTTTTTACTGTACTCTCTCTATTTTCTTCCTCTTACTGTTAGAAAATTAAAAATGAAAACGACACTGATCTACGCCGCCCTAAATCATACATTTTATCGGGTTAATTAATAAAATAAAATAAAATTTCATTTAGTTTTAATACATAGGAAAACTTAATATTTTTTTGTGTATAATTAATCTATACATATTATCCTATTTTTTAAATTATAAATGAAATAATGTTATTACTTTGTTTACGTTACTGAAGTATATTGTATAAATTATGATAGTAATTTTAAGTTTTATTATGTTTTCCCAATAAGTACCTAGATATTTTCCGATTCTTTGTCATTTTTAACCGACTTCAAAAAAAGGAGGAGGTTCTCAATTCGGTTGTTAATGTTAAAGAATCTAAATGCGTATAATGTTTTTTTCTATAAGTGCCATTATTAATAAATTATTATCACGTGATACCGGTGCTGTAAAATTATTTATACGATACGGAATCCCTACCAAAGCGGCTTACTAGTACACCTTCCACGTACGTTAATTTGTAGGTAGTTAGTGATTTATGACACTATAAATGCGAACGTTTGTGTTTTAGTATGTTTGTCTCCACTCAACTTAATAACAAGTATTTCCTGATCACTACGGCATAATGGTCTTCAAGCGAAGAGTAAATAAGTACATTCTAGGATAGCGTGGTACATCGTCGACCGCATCATCACTTACCAACAGGTGAGATGGCGGTCAAACGTAAGCTGTAAACTGTAAAAAAAAACAGTTTCCTAATGAAGTTCTAGGGATATTCGATGCTGACTGTACTGAAAAAACTGTACTGTAAAATTTAGGGGAATAGAATAGAATAGAGTCTATTTAAAAGAGGTATAACCGACTCTGATGTTAGAGATTTTAAGCCTCCCGAATGCCTCCGACATGGAAGCACGGTAGCGAAAACATAGGAAGTACATAATGTACGTAACATAGGTATATCTGCATTTTAATTATTGCATATACAATTATAGTACATTGTTTAGTTTTATGCTGATTATGTAGGTATATAATATATTGCGCTATTGGCATCACAACGATTTTTAGTTGTTCATAGTTCATCCCCAACCCGCATGCCCAGCGTGGGGATTATGGGTATATCCCCTTTTTTTAGGGGAGGCCTATGTCCAGCAGTGGACTGATATAGGCTGATGTGGATAGTTGACTGAAACCAAGTAATACCGAGATTTAATTTTTTAATACTACTAAGTTCGAACCAGGCGCAATGCTGACCCTTTAAAAAACTTTAAAACGCCCGCGGCAAGGAGACCATTCCACAGCTTGATTGTTCACGGGAGGAAATTCCTCTGGAACCTTAATGTGCGAGAAGACATAGGTGTTAAATGTATGTGTAATTCACCAAAACTGAAAACATTTACCCAAATGAACCCTCCTGGCCTGGCGTAAGTTATGGTTTAAATAAATTAATAAATAATGCTGGACTATCACACAGCATCATGTAGCCCCAAACTAAGCAGAGCTTGTGTTATGGGAACCACATGATTGATAAATTACATATATTTTTTTTTGTAAATACATACATATCATACATAGAAAACACCCAGACTCCAGACCCGAGACAAATATCTGCAGAACATGCAAACATTTGTCCCACGGCAGGAATCGAACCCGCAACCTTCTGCGTCCCAGGTGGACCTTCGCCCACTGCGCCACAGAGGTCGTCAAATAATTATGTAGTTTAAAGTTTAATTTATTTTTAGTCTCTATAAAAAAATCTGAACTTTGTATATCTAACTACCGATTCAAATATTTACACACTGGACACAATATCAAAATATCTTACAGACACTAACCGTTGATCGATTACAAAACGACAATAAGTAGGTATGTTTTTTTATGGTACTTGAAGATGGAGCAAGCACATGGCCCACCTGATGTTTAAGTGGTAACCATAGATCAGGTATTAATGGAACCTGCTCTACGACGCAACATCCTGCATCCATCAACTTAAGGCAAAAAGATGATAAATCTCTTGTGCCTGCAATTTCACCGGCACCCACACCCTTCAGACCGAAACACAGGAATGCTGCTTTACGGAAGAAATAGGCATGGTGGCAGTACTTCCCCGGACGAGCTCTCCACAAAGAACTCTACTACTTCGAAGTTCATTTGAGTTTGTAGTAATTTTTTACCAAAATGCGCGCCGAATGTCCTTGATGTGTTGTCTTCATGTTTTGTTTCGCTACTGTATTTATCTAACTACCGATACAAATATTCACAGACTAGACACATGTCAAAATTGTGACACTCTTGGCACCTAGGTTGATAATGATAAACATTTGATCGATCACAAAACGACAGTAAGTAGGTATGTAGGTACCAAACTTGATATTTTTGTTAAACCCTATGTTGCCCATGTTTTATAGAGATCGAACCATTGATATACCTACTGTTGATCAAACACATTAGCGCCCTGCACTCGTAAAGATCGGACCGCGCATCGGGACTGCGTTCCAAACCGTAGTCCGATCGGTACGGTTTGTACTGCGGATGAAACTGTCGTGCTAATGGCGCGTAAAGATCGGACCGCGCATTTGGGACTGATCACTGACGTGATGCGTGGTTAAAACTGTGAGATTTGCCTTCACGTCAACATGTCAGATCGGACTGTCAGCCCCGCGCATCTACACGTACGTTTCGGAGTGCGGGTTGGAATGGCGCATGCTGTTTCTCGCGGTCCAAACTGTACGTGTGCAGGGCGCACATTCAATATTTCGAGATATCTTTTGAACCATGTTAGTTGCATTGGAAATATAACTTCTTCGAAATGTTATATTGCATAGTTATTACTTATTAAAAACTTACTACTAAATGCATAATGATAATAATTTATCATTAAGTAAGTTAATTAGGTAGTAATATTTAGGTTCGATTCCCGACTCGGGACAAATGTTTGCATTATTTGCAGATTTATTAAATTATATTAAATTCCTATATTTTTCGACACGAGATCCATTCATTGTACTGGGTGGCGCAAAAGTAAAGACCCTATTTGGTTCAGCTATAACATTTTTTCTAAATTAGAAAACTAGATTTAGATTTTTTTAAATGTATATTTGTGCCATTAAATTTCGTACCATTAGGATTTAAAGTCTTTTAAATGGTGACCTCCAGAGTTGATACACATTTGAGCCCTATTTATGACATTTTGCATAACTTGCCGTAACACTTCCTGCGATATGTTCGTTATTTCTTGACGAATGTTTTCTTTTAGAGCTGCGAGAGTCTGTGGCTTGTTCACATACACCCGAGATTTCAAAAAACCCCAAAGAAAGAAGTCTGGACTGGTCAGATCGGGTGATCTTGCAGGCCAAGGCAAATCGCCAAAACGAGAGATAACTTGGCCTGGAAAAGCGTCCCTCACTAAGTCCATAGTGTCGCGCGCTGTGTGTACCGTAGCGCCGTCTTGTTGAAACCAGATGTGCTCCAGCCCCAATTCGTCCAAACTGGGTATCAAAAACTCACGTAACATGGTTCTGTAGCGTTCTCCAGTGACAGTTATCGCATTGCCTCCAGCGTCTTCGAAAAAATAGGGTCCGATCACTCTGTCAACACAGATGCCACACCATACAGTAACTTTTAGTGGGTGTAGAGGTGTTTCTTGAATAATGCGCGGATTATCAGTGCCCCAGAACCGAGTATTCTGCTTATTGACATGCCCTGAGAGATGGAAATGCGCTTCGTCACTCATAACCAATTTTGAAGGAAAATCATCCTCTTCAAGGTTGAGGTTTATGACGCGCTGGCAGTAATCTAGACGAGCTCGGTGGTCAGCAGGCAGCAGCTGATGAGTCATTTGAGTTTTATACGGGAACATCTTTAAGTCTTTCACCAAAATACGCTGCAGGGTCCGTCTGGAAATGCCCAATTGCGTGGCACGTCGCCTCGTTGATGTTTCTGGACACTCTTCCACATCTTCGCGCACAGCATCGATATTTTCAGCTGAACGGCCTGTTCTTGGTCTCCCAGACTTAGGTCTATCCAATGTTGAGCCAGTTGCTTCAAGGCGTGTGGCAAAGCGTCGAAATGTGCGACCAATCGGTGCCGGACGGTGGGGAAATCGTCGACGAAATTCACGTTGTGTTCTTATCACTGATGAATTATTCCGTAAGAACATTGACACAATTATTCCACGTTCTTGGGGAGTAAAACGGTTCATGTTTATTTTCAGTGTATTTTACATTTGTTCACTACACAATTTTCAACAACAGAATGACAGAAAATGTCATATAAAAAAAAAAGTATTTTCTTTAGTGCCAGTACTTTTGCGCCACCCGTTACAATACAAATATTTAAAAAAATGCACAAAAAAGTAAAAAAAATACTAAAAAATTATGTAGGAGTATATAAGGTACATAATTCAATATAAAGAATAAATAATATATTCTAGGTAGGAATAGCCACCCATCGTTTGTACATGTCTGACAAGATCAAACGATCTGCCATACTCCATAAAATTGCGTTTTTACACATGTCAACTCTGGACATAAACGAGGCTATTCTCTTTCTCTGGATGGCATGGAAAGAGTCAACACGGGCTTCAGCATACATTTTTGAATAAAGCCCTAAAATAGCGATGATATTATTAAAAATGATGTGTTAAGTACCTATGTATTTGTAAGGTACCTAGTAAATCATTCATGTGGTTTTCAAAATGCAAGCTCTGCTTAGTTTAAGGCTACATGATGCTGTGTGATAGTGTCCACACACATATATATATATGTGCATATTATATGCACATCACTCTTGACTTGCAACAGCTCTTTCTGATATTCTTTAAGGTTTGAGACGTTAGGTATTAGTATTGAGTTTTGTTTTCATATTTTTTCGAGTGCTCTTCATAGGCATTAGATAATGGAGGATTTTGAGTAACACTGTAACTAGTTATAACTAACTAAATGTCATTTCTTCTCTATTATCGCCATCGATAATAAAGGGACAGCTCCGTCAAGATTAAACGATAAGTTAAGTGCAAATCTTTCAGAATCATGACTATTTATTTTTTCCAAGGTTAACCTGTACTCTGTACCTACCGTCAAAACAAAAATTGCTTTACTAATTCAACTTATCACTAACTAATTTATCGTATACTTAGAAACAGAAGAAAGTGTTCAAAATAGTGTTTGTATTGGCAATTGTTGCATTTTAGGCATTCCTGTATAGGTAGGTATCTTCGAGGTTCTGCAACTCTGTGAATGACTAAGAACACCAGTTTTATACGTACCTACCGCTCGTGGCGTGGCTTTCTTTATAAACGCGTCTCAGGATACTATCCGTATATATATCCCACTGCATTCCTCCAGGGTAGTCTCGGCTACCACTCACTTCAAACCAGGAGAGCAGCTGACCAGATGTTCACTTTTAATAAAATTCTTCGGGGTATCATTGATGCTCCCGATCTGCACGAGTTGTGTCGACTCTTTGTTCCAGACAAATATCTTAGAGCCAGAGGACACAGGCTGCTTTCAGTACCTTCGAGTCGCACTGTTGCGCGGGCGCACTCCCCTCTCCCTCGCACCCTCGCTACCCTCAACAAGCTGTTAAAACAGAACCCGCACTGCGACATTTTTGGCGCCAATTGGGAAAATGTTAGAGCGCCTATTTTGAGGTTATGCGAGGCTAACATTTAATTAATTTAGTTATAGTTGATTTTGTGTATAAGCTAAGTATTGGTTTTTAGAATTTAGTTAATACTTTGTGTTTTTAATTTAATGTGGTTATTGGTCGTTCTAATTAATCAATAAATATAAATATAAATTCGGTGTTTTTAGCAGATCACCTTGGTAAAGCAACAATGTGCTTTGGAAGGCACGTTAAGATGTTGGTCCTAGTTTTTCAGACGATAAGCCATGTCGGAGGCCTTCGGGTGGCTTAAAAACTCCGATACCAGAGCTGGCTACTAAGTACTAACTCATACGAAGAAGGAAGGTGTGCGTACCAAAAAACTTTGTCAAAAGCCTGAATACGCTTGAAAGAGCACCCATAAGATAAAGAGCCACCCACACGAAACTCAGCCGGTATTCCGATACCACCCTCGTCATTCCACCATAACAATATCCAGGGAGCGTTCACGTTACAAGTTCCTCCCTAAGATTCATGATATTTGAAGGATCTCATAACAGTAGGCAGCTACTTGAATAATTTATTTGATACTCTGTGATTTATAGGCCTAATTTGTGGACCTCAAATCTCTATTCCTCGCAAAGGATCTCCGGAAAGGATCTTCAAGGTTTTACTTTTGGGACGGCGTATGAAAAATTGTATTGTGGCGTTTATGATTTATCTAGGACAGCAAAAAAACAATATGATGTAGGGAAAATGAATTGAAAATACGGGTTTGTTATGAAGTTTTTTATTTTTATTTTGGATAGGCTAGCGTTTGACTAAAACTCGCCTGATGTTAAGCGAAGATGCAGTCTACGATAGAGCACGCTTGCCTAGAAGAAACCTGTTCACTCGTGCCTTGAAGATGCCCATGTTATAATTATCGGGGAACACATACTCGGGTAGAGCGTTCCATTCCTTGGCGGTGCGCATGATAAAGGTAAGTATGCTGAAAAGTTGACATTACTAATCAGAGTAACTTTCTTCTTTCAGACTACGTTATAATATAATAGCATATTAGCTCATACATTGTTATGGACACGTTATACATGGCTGGGGCAAAAATTTACCTCCTTGAGGGCAGACTACCTTTTTATGTAGTTAGAAGGTTTTGATCTAAGGAAACTATAGATTTATTTTGAAAGAAAAAATAATGGGTTTATGATTTTTTTTTCAAATTTACAGTCAGCCCAGAAAATGTAATTTTTTCAAAAAAGCAAGGTCTCCATCGACTCTATATCCCAACAGGAACACTTTTCATAAAGTAACATGCCAAATCAAATCGTAAGCTTTCGCGAAAATACAAAACAAAGTTTTAAATACAATTTATATGAAACTGTGTATCATTCATTCACTGTGTAAAAATTGATCTTATGATAATCTTATGTCTGAATTGAGAATTAAGTTCCCACCCTACAACACGAAGTGCTCGTGTCGTGCTTACTTCGGTTGATAGGTGACCGTTTAGTGATATTTATATCTGATGCTTTAACGGTTCCGTGCTTCGGAAGCCACGTTAAGAATGCGGCGAACGTCGCTCTAAAAATGCATTATCATCATCATCAGCCTAAAGCAGTTCATAGCTAGACATACCCCCCCAAAAAGCGCCATTGCGCCCGTCCTCAGTTCGTATAAATAAATGCATGTATAAATCTAATGATAGATCTAGAATATTTTTTTCATTTCCAACACTATCAATAGAACAATCAGCGAGTAAGCCCCGTTTACGGCAACGACGTGGCCTATCGAGCGCAGCTGCAAGTTGTATAGAGGTTCTATAGAGGCTCTATACCGGCTCTAAGGCTCTTCTAATTCCAATTCCGCTGGCTCACCGCGCGGTCGATCGCATTCATACTAATGCGATGAAGCAAATAACAATTTGTATCTAATGTCTCGTATGATCCTATACTCTAACTATAACAGCTTCGATAGTGGTGAGTATTTAACAACGTTATACTATTAGGTCCTTACCTATGAAATTGGCGTTTTTATCCTCTCTATTTCATTTTGCACATATTTTATTTAATTAAACAGTCATTATTGCAAGGATTGTTTCAATAAAACACTATTTTTGAGGAAGTATAGCAAATAATATATCTTAAAAACAGTTCATTTCACGTGTATTTCACTTTCAATGCTAAATTCGAGTATTTTTTATTTTTTATTTTTCAATCTTTGTTTGTTTTCTTTTTTAAATAAGACTACGGCATACTTTTAACAATGTTATCCAATCATACACACAAAATTATAGGAGAATAGAAGTAGTAGTTCCAGAAAAAAAATACAAAAATGTATGTATGGAGAAATCAATTTTCTCGAAATTCTCCATGCAAAACGCCAATTTCATAGGTAAACTCCTAATAAAATTGCAAGTGTTCAGATTTAAATTTAACTGCCCACATAATTATGTATAGAACTGTTGGTAATGGTCCGGTTAATAATTAATAAATTAATTTGGACCATTGTCCTCGTTATGAGAACCTCAGTAAAAATAAGCCATTTCTTTTTCGAGCTTTTCTCCTAAAATTAAGGCAGAACTACAATTATCGTCACCATAAAATCAAAGACATATTATAAGCAAAATCATGTGGCTATACAAGTTTTGGATTTTTTCAGCGTAACTTTTCAAGCCAGTTTTTCAATGAAAAACTTAATTATTGGAAAAGTCTTTGAACAAATGATTTTGATTTTGAGCTCAGAAAAAGGAGGTTGGCAGCTTTTACTTATAGTTATTTCATCATCACCATCATTTCAGCCGTTATCGCCCAACTGAATGGCCTCTCTTTGATTTTGTCACTCGCGTTGATCCTGTAATTTCTTTTTAACCGACTTCCAAAAAAAGGAGGAGGTTCTCAATTCGGTTGTATTTTATTTATTCAAGTTGTTGTTTTTCAATTTTGTACCGAATCACGCACGGAAATAAAAACAACATAAAATCAAAACATCAGGGTTTAATAGATAGGTATATCTATAAACAAATCTACTTATCGTGATTTCATGTAGAAATACCAGTCTTACTTAGCTATTACATATCATAGCTAAATATCAAAAGATATGATTGGGAATACCAATTAAAGTATATTATTGATCGCAAGATAAATAAAAATAATCATTAAAATTATTCTTTCAAGTTTTTGTTTCTCTATCTCATATTTTAACACAACTACCATAGACAACCGTCGCCAAATTTTAGCACGATTCTTACCCGTTTAACACGTTGACTGCGGGTCTCGACCATGACACTCCGCACCATGTACGAGGAGGGTGAACTCCAACAGGAGCGCCGTTGTGTTTTTAGCATTCAAAGCGTTATACATTAGAAAGAAGTCTGAGTATCTCAAGGTCATTAAGTAATGGCCACGCCAGCCTGTTTAATCCACTGCTGGACATAGGCCTCCGCTATAAAATATGCCCATAATCCCCAAGCTGGGCATGTGGGTTGATCGCAGGGCATAGCTTCTCGCACCGCTGACGCTGCTGCCCATCGGCGGCCAGGGAATTTACCTGTGCCAGTGTTAGGCTGCGCTATGCCCTAATTATCCGGCCGCTAGATCCCTGTTTGTTAGTTAGCAGGGAAGACCACGTGCAGGTGAGGTTGGCTTGGGTTCAGGAGATGGGGGTTGGATCTTAGGTTGTGATCATGGATTTATTATTAGTACTTCGTACCTTGGTTGTGATACATATTATGACATTGTGTCAATAGGTACATATATAAAAACTTATTGTTTGTCCGAAAACCTATTAACTTGTTTGTTAAAAATAGCGACAATCATAAGGTTAACACTAGAAATAAAGAATTTCTCTGTAACTTATTTGTAAACAAATTCAAAAACGTTATTAAACGTAGGTAACCTAATCGCTGTACTAGAGCTTATTATAAAATATATGATAATGTAAATAAGCTTGGGATGAAACTGCCTCCAACTCTTTTAAAAACAATGCAATGTAAGTTAATGACAACAACATTAAAAAATATAATCCAAGCAGTTCTTCCGTTTTTTGCCAATTCCTCTTTGTTTGGTCACGTTACGAATTGGTGTAAATAAAAAAAAATTGACAATTCAAAGTATATTCTGTTCCAAAATGAATGAAATATATTTTTAATTTACTATAAATTATTTCATTTTGCCGTGAAGGCAAGAATTAGGTACCTACATGTTTTTCCGTACATTAATAACTTGGCCCGAGTGACTTGGCAAAATCACCGAACTCCACGCATAATGGGATAATGAACCTCTGATTTTACTGCCAAAAAGTGTCATGAAGGCAATTGTGAAAGTTTAGTCTCTCTTACTATTGGCCGTGGAAGTCTAGACGCAAAACGTTTCATTCCTATAGCCATTGGCAGACGGGAGTAGAAGATCAACAAATCCTATCCACCATTAGTATAAATGACATAGTGAGTTTTTGTTAAGCACTAATTTTTACCTATTCATAATTATGACAAAACGATTTTACGAAATAATATTGTGAGCCCAGCCAGAAACAAGTGCTGTTCCAAGAGATCAAAATAATATTTTAAAGCTGTTTAAAAGCTGAAAGTATATGAAATAGAAAATGAAAATCCAAAAATTATTATCATAGTCGAGGAAACCTACACATAAAACAAACAATCTTCCTGAAAATCAAATTTAACAAATCATTTAGTATGAAAACAATCCAAACAGTCAGGTTCAAAGAAAGTTTTGGATTTCAGACGAAAAAAACTCGAAAAATTTGCATTGGACATTTTCTGCCTAATATCAAGTTAATTTTCTTTTATCATTCTCTGGCAGCTCTGCTCGCCTGGTATCTGGATAAAAAGTAGCCTATTTTTAGTTTAGAACTATAGATAGTATGTTCTCAATCCGTCCAATTAGTGCTCATGGCGTGATTTACACGGTGTACTTGCTTAAGCAACGCTCCGTCCGGTCACTACTTCGACGAGTGACCGTTTAGTATATTAGATCTGAGCGCTTCTGTGCTACAGAAGGCACGTTAAAATGTTGGTCCCAGCTTTTTGAGTCGTTAAACCATGTTGGGGGCTTTCAGGTCGTCTAAGAACTTCGCCACCAGAGTTTACCACTAGCTCATACGAAGAAGAAGTTTTTGTATTAATTTTGGTGAAATCAGGAACAGGTACATGAAGCTTAACATCTTCATGCTCAAGTTGTTGGACGCAGGGTGTTGCATCATAAGGCATGTTCCACACAGCCGTGTCTTGCGGGTTCCATGAATAGGTATCATAAAAAAAAATAAGTGTGATAAGCTTTTTAACAGGCTTCAAAAGGGAGGAGGTTCTTAATTCGTCGGAACCTTTTTTTATGTATGTTCACCGATAACTCTGTCAATTGTGGACCGATTTTTAATATTATTTTTGAAACGAAGTTCCTTATCGGGGGCTAGACGGAAAAAATTAAGACTAAAAGTTGTAACGACACTTTGTAATTGTCAAATGGTTGGGCTGATGACGTCATGGTATAAAGACTTGTGCGCTTATTTCAACCGTTTGTGCTAAGTACTCTTTAGCCCCGCCGTATAGGCTTGGGCTGCGCGCCGCGACACCCAGTTCAAATCGCTGAGGTGATTACGTCTTTTTGCATGTTATGTTATGTATTTATGTAAGATCTGGATTTCAATGAAGGCGTGCGGCGTGCGCATGTTTCTCTGTCTGTCTCTGTCTCTCTCTCTCTCTCTCTCTCTTTCTCTCTCATAGAAAGCTTCTTCCTTCCATCCGGGTGTCCCTTGACACCTCTCAAGTTTATTAGTTTAAAAGAGTATATATACTTCACAGGTGGTCCCATATAAATTTTATTCCTGAGGAATTGGTACTCTCCCGGAAAACTCAAAAAACCTCATCCTCACTTGTAATTTTCGCCCTATGATCACCAATATCTCCGTCAATTTTGAACCGATTTTAATTCTTTAGGGCAAGAAGTAAGAAGTGATTTATTTGAAGTCGGTTTTTTTTTAAAAGTCCTACTTGTTTCAACAATTATTTCGTGTTGCTATGTAGGTATAGGAATTACCGTATACTGGTTGATTTACCTAATCGACTTTCGGAGTTTTGCTCGTTAGTAAGGAACCTTACATAACCCTTTTATATCCGCCTATGAACTCTAAAACATTTTGTTTTTAAAGGTTTATATTCCATGGCCTGGAAAAAGCGTGGCAACCCTAGTTATCATCCAGGCGTTTATTCACGTGAAGCGCACGAAACGTATGAATATGCAAAGCCTTTGTTTGAATGTATGGACGTTGGATATAAATCCTATATAAAACCTGAAAACACAAGGGTTGCAACAACAGTCACCACGTATGTTTTTAGTCCGCTCAAACGACTCCGATATGACTTGATCTTGATAAACACTTACATTTATATTCATATATGGCCTTACTTATGAACATCTTTCAAAAGATAAACGATGATTAAACTATTGCCATCTCTATCCGTTGGATAATGAAAAACAGTGACAGGGCTAACTTTGAGCATTGATTAACTTTAAGTAGCGTTCATAAGTAAGGGGGTACATCTTTATGTTAGTTACAAAAGTAAAAAAATAATTACCCATTTTGGGCGTAGCGATCAGAGTGGAGGTGGACCGATTACGTTTTCAACAAGTAGTACCTATTGTGTTATATATTTTTTGGGGTGTAGAGGGTTTCAACCCCTATCTTCGGAACCCAAGACAACCCCACCTGCACGTGGTGCACCCTGCTAAACAACGAACGGGGCTCTGGCGGCCGGCTGATTGCGGTATAGCACAGCCTACATCGGCACAGCTAAATCCCCTGGCTACTGACGGGCAGCAGCGTCGGTGGTGCGAGAAGCTGTGCCCTGCGATCCCCAACCCGCATGCCCAGCGTGGGGATTATGGGTATATCCCCCTTTATTAGGGGAGGCCTATGTCCAGCAGTGGACTGATATAGGCAGATGTGGTGGTGGCTGAAATCAATAGCTTGTCTTTGAAAAATTCATCTCAAAATTCATCTCAAATCAAATTGTAATAGCACTTATTAATCAAATCATTATTTTAAGTAGGTTTAGTGATACTTTTCTATATTTAATTAGTCTGATTATATAATTTTAGTGACAGACTAGGACTCTAAATTTTTGTAGATTATTTTGTAAGTTTAGGTACTTACAAAATAATCTTCTCTTATCTCTAATTAAATTACTTAGTAGGTGAAGATTTTTTATCAAGGAATGTGTGGGTTTTTGCCTCATGTCAATCGTTTAATTAGTATCCTGGATGTTTTGTATTTACCTCAACTTTCAAGCCTAGGCGCACACTAGGCGACACGTGACATCGACAGCTCAGCGACAGGCTTCGGACGACAATCGCCGAGTGTGCGTCTAGGCTAAATCGCGTATTGCCTAGTGTGAGCCTAGGCTTAACTTAGTAAAAATTTTAGGTGATTGACATTTGGCAAAACCTTTGTCTAGCATGGAATCTATAATAGTACCTATTCCTTATTGTATCGATTCAAAATTTATACAGCTTCAAATGGTAACATCTAGGGTCATCGCATGCCATCAGAAATAGTCTGTTAGAGAAACGTCAGGAAGCGTTCCCTTCATACAAAATGTTCCGCCAGGCCCCGCATACGGTCCGAAATTTGCCAGATATGGACATTCGACATCTACACTAATAATAATATTATAAAGAGGAAAAATTTGTATTTGTGTGTGTATTTGTGTGTGTGTGTGTGTGTGTATGTTTGTAATGAATAAACTCAAAAACTACTGTGCTGATTTTATCTACATTCACCTTGAGTAACATAAGCTATACTTATTGCTAGAAAAGATTAAGGATCCTTACTAAAACTTAAGTAACGTACCCAAGGTGTAAAAAAAGTGCCCCGTGCGACGCTGGGACGGGCCGCTAGTCTGTGAATAAAATCATTGTTGGACAGACTAGGTGGAACATCTGCAGCCGCCCTACTCAGAGACTTTATAGTACATGGGACATGGTTAGACGGAGTATGCCCAGAATCTGTACAATCCTTGCAGGCTGTTTGGCCTTACCCACGGAAAAGACAGAGTCAATACGTGTGGCTAACTTAAGCCGCGCGTTTTCTCACGATGTTTTCATTCAACGTTTTCCTTCATCCACGGACACGGATCGGAGGTATGGGTAAATGTCACTGAGCCATCTCATGTTTGCAGCGCAGTTTATGGTATGACTTTTTTGTTTGTAAAAACTCAAAATAACAAACACATTTGACTAATCGTGGAATTTGAACCATTCTAACTTATCACCCTAAGAAAATTGTGACTTGTACACACTAAATCTGCAATCTGTACTAGGTTGTAATTCTTAAACACTCAAAGTCGACAACAAAACAAAAACCCCAACGTAGAGTTAAAGTAGTAACATATTCGCTAACACCACGCAATCCAAGCGGTATCAAGTAAGTGCCATTGCCAGTCCTGCTATTTTGTTTTTCAACCAACTGCGATTGCTAATAAATATCTATATAATATAATAGTTTTTTTTATTTATAATTACGTATAGCTAAGTACTTATTCATGTTTGGACTTGGCCGAAGCTAGTTTCAATTAATGTTGATGATAAAATTCTCAAACACTTATTAAAACGGAATAATTTTCCCATACCGGAATGTCAGTGGGTGCCGACAATTTTGAGCAGCGCTCCAAGCGAGATCTTTCTTACACTAATTTCTTGGTCAGACTACAAACGCTGAATATTAGGTTTTTTTTACATAATTGTTTAAATATGAAATATACGGGACACATGGTCAACTGATCCTAAACTAGACAGATCCTGCACTATGAATACCAGAGACTGATAATCATACTTATGGTATACCAGATACAGTACAAACATCCATGTTCGTTCACCTCAAAAGTTTTGTCCTGGGCAGGAATCAAACCCGCGACCTTGCAGCTCAGAAGGCAAGGGTGATTGGCTAACTCTGTTGCAAACAGAAATGCTAAAAAAGATTCATCCGTCGAAATTCAATGAACATCAATTGAAAAACTGTCACAGTTTGTTAAAACAGGATTGATGTCAATCATTTTTGTTTGCAACAGAGTTAGCCAATCACCCCTGGTGATGCTAGTCAATGATTCATGTAATTTATTTATGTAAGTTAAACATCTGTATAAATAATCAAACGATATCGTGTCGCACAGTAGGAAAAGTCTTTGAGTTTCACAGGGGACTTCTTGCTTCCTTTACTTACACAGCAAGCAGGAAGGAAGACTCTGCAAACATTAGCCGTGCACACAGGTAGATAGGAAATTGTTTTGCCAAGCTTCAGGTCCCATGTACTTTATAAAGTACATCAGTATTAGAATAAGCAGCTATATAACTACGGCTATTTCTATTGCATTAAGGAATTATTAAAATTGAATATCAGTTAAAAAGTTATGTTGATGTTAGAATAATATTAAGATCGACTAATTGAAGGATTCTGAACCAGAATACATTGTAATAATTATTTGTTTGTTTGTTCGAAGTTCACGTCAAAACAGCTGGTTCAATTTAGATAGGACTTCTACAGTTTGATAGCATAATTACTAACTAAAACATACAATTCTAGAGAAGTTGAGTCTGTTGTTTTGGAATCGACTTATTGAAGGATTCTGAACATTAAGTAAAAATTTAGTTTATTCGTTTGTTCGCGGTTCACGCCGAATTAGCTAGTTCAATTTAAACGGAACTTCTACAGTTTATTTTTAGCATATTTTCTTAACTTAAAATATTGAGTTAATTTTATTAAAATCTGAAATAATCCAAAGATCTTTTATTATGAGAATGCACTCTTTAAAATAAAATCTGTGCTTGAAAATTTTCTCAAAAAATCCCCTAAAAGGTTCAATAAAATCAAAATTAAAACTAAAGGACATTGGCCTTATAGAGAGAATATAATAAGCACAGATTTTTGTCAAAGTGCGCGAAGCCGTACATAGCATGTTTGAATGACTAGTGCCGCCTCGCAAACTGAGTGTGCACCGGGTCAACTAGTATGGTGTATGAATTCGGTTAAAAATGAGCTGATTGGAGTAAAAATCTCTAGGCCTAAAGGTACCAGGGCACACAATATATTCAAAGACTTGGCAGAACGCCTGTTTGATTCCACGCGTGATCGGAATGCTGGTGTCTATTGCGGCCATCACATCAGCCTTGCCATCCAACGTGGCAATGCAGCCAGCATTTTGGGCACGCTGCCTGTGGCCACAGTCTTTATTTTTGATTGGTACTTTTAGTTTAGTATTAGGTATGTATTCAGTAAATTTTTGTTATTACAGTGGTTGTATAATTTTAATAACTTAATTATTTTTGTAATTTCAGTAGTAGGTAGGCAGTAACTTATATCTACTTACCTAATAAAAGTATTTGAACAAAACAGTGAAAGTTCGATAAAAACTGATAAATAATGACAGAAGATAACATTTGAATTTTACTAATGGCTTTTTTATCTAATATTATAGTAAACTAAGTTCCTACCTGAATGCGGTAGGTAAGTACCAGCTTAAAGAATACTTTTTATGGATTTTCATTCTTTCAATTAAACCTTAGTGGAAATACTTCGGTTGTAAAACATTTGCAGCGCTCTAAAACTTATTGCCTCTCTTTGAAACTGAATCTTTATAGCTTAAAAGCTTTTAATTAGATTTCAGTACTAGATAGTTAGGAGAACTATCGACAGGTTTTCTCGATTTAAAGGTTGATTCACACTCAGTCACATCAAGTCATAGATTAGTTCTTATGGGACATGATGTGGTGTATGTGAACTGGGCCCTGATTCTCAGAATAGAGATTAATGTCACATGAGACAAATTAATAATAATAATAATACTGGACGTTATCACACAGCATCATGTAGCCCCAAACTAAGCAGAGCTTGTGTTATGGGAACCACATAATTGATATACTACATAATATACCTTTTGTAAATTCATACTTATCATACATAGAAAAGACCCAGACCCGAGACGAATATCCGCAGAACATGCAAACATTTGTCCCGCAGCGAGAATCGATCCCGAACCTTCTGCGTCTCAGGCGGGCCTTCGCCCACTGCGCCACAGAGGTCGTCAAAGTTGAGGTTCATGAGAACCGTCAAAACTGTAACGAAATTTGACAGTTCTCGCGACATATCTGATGTGACAATAATCACTGATTCGCAGGAATAGAGATGATTCTCAAGTGTGACTTTGAAAACTTCTCTTTTTGTTTTTGTCTTGTTTTCGTTTATATGTTGTTCTATTTTATTATTTTTAAATATATGTTGTGTGTCGCAGTAGTCACCGTACGCTGCATTTTAGTGCGACCACGGAAGACCAGCGCTTTGGCAGCGTGTTCCGCTCTGCCCTAGCATATGCTGAGTGGTAGCCGTTTTTGTTACATAGGTTTAGAAAATTTGTACCTCACATAACTGTATTATTCGTGTAACAAAATAAACGTATTTTGATTTGATTTGATTTGATTTAAAAACTCTACGGAAATTTGACAGTTCTCAAAATATAAGTCTAAAATATAGTCAAAATATAAGGCGGTCATCTTTTTATGACATCAATACCTCAACATTTCAACGCGCAGTCGGTCGTGACTTAGGTGTGGGGACGATGTCATACTATTTTATTTTTAACGCAATAGACGAGTAACCGGCTGAGTCACAAGAGGTTGCAAGTTCAATTCCTGCCACTAAAAATATTGAAAATGCAGATATCTGCATTTTTGCAAAGATCTGGATGCTCAATGGGAGCAACAGGAGTTCAATAGCGGGAAAGAGAGTCCACTTTACTTACTAGAACATCCAGACTCCGGATGTTGTAGTACCACGTTGTACTCGTTTGTGATACCAACGTCACAGGAGGCAATTAAATTAAGGGCAAAATCCTAGTACTATCTACTCACTAGGATGCTGACTGACTGTTTGTTGTGATGTTAAATCACTTTGGCGTGAAAGATCGGTGACTTGACTATAACGTGACGGATGAGTGCGCCTGAGCCATAAAAATGGTAACAAACATTCGAAATTAGCATTGTTGGAGATAAATTTGCGTTTATTTGGACCAAACTGGATCCAGTTAGCTTTTTATTTTCCTTCGTAATTGGATCTTCTCCGCGGCTGGGGTTCTTTAGATTGGTGTTTGCGAAAGAAGCTTAGGATGAGGTAGCGTCATAAAAACTACATCAACAACAAAGTATAAAGAATTATTTCTTACTCTGTGCTTTAACTATGGTATTGAGAAGCGAAGCAAAAATGTACTGATAGGTAGGTTTGGTACCTGATAGAAGTTAGTGAACATTGACTGTTAAAATTAGCGATAAATTTAAGAAACAACATTGTAATTTGAGAAATAAAAATGGGATTAAAATGGGCTTAAATGGGCTGGGTAAATAAATATGAAGTAAAAGTACTCCCATTACTATACGGAGTAAAATCTAAAACATTCGACTTTAAAATGTTTTTACTTTTTTATATGTATTAATTTTGAGAATCACATTTTTATTATATATTTAGGTACTTATTCAAAAAAAATACACACAATGTTAAGTCTTCTTTCCTTCTTACTATGAGTTAGTCCCCAACTATTGACTTGGTTTGTATTGGTATGTTTAGTATTGGGGTGTTTACTTTTAGAACCACAATAATGATTACAATTCTTATTAAATAAATAGGTATATATGTATAAATCAACCATATAATATATATACATATATAATATGTATGTTGTATGTATATATATATATATATATATTTATGTTTATATTCATTATTAATATTTTTATATAGTTTTAGTATAATATGGTGTAACAAGTATAGTATAAGTATAGTATAAGACGGCCTCTGTGGCGCAGTGGGCGAAGGTCCGCCTGAGACGCAGAGGGTTGCGGGTTCGATTCCCGCTGCGGGACAAATGTTTGCATGTTCTGTAGATATTTGACTCGGGTCTGGGTGTTTCTATGTATGATATGTATATATTTACAAAAAAAAAAAAAAAAAAATTATATGTGTAGTATATCAATCATGTGGTTCCCATAATACAAGCTCTGCTTAGTTTGGGGCTACATGATGCTGTGTGATTAAGTCCCGCATTATTTATTATTTATTATAAGTACATCTTTATTAGACCATGTCGTATCTACTTTTTAAAACTAAAATTCTGTGATCTTGAGGTATTTTAAAATTTTCTTGATGTATTTATTGCCACCACATACTTATTTTAAATCCACACTACACAAAGGTTAGCTGGTAGAGAATGCTTCCTAACATTAAGTTCGCCTATGTACATTTATTTCTGTGCAATAAAGAATAGTCTATCTATCTATCCTTACCGTTTCAATCAACATTGTGTTATAAAATAATTAGGCGAAGTACGCAACATGAGTGCGATAAATAGTTTGACGACCTCTGTGGCACTGTGAGCGAAGGCCTGCCTGAGACGCCGAAGGTTGCGGATTCAATTCTCGACGCGAGAGAAATGTTTGTATCATTTGCAAATATTTCTCTCAAGTCCAGATGTTTTAATTATGTATGTGTTTATAAAACAAACGTAGGTATATAAGTAATACCTATTATCAGTCGTGTAGTTCCCATGATACAAGCTCAGATGTAGCTACGTGATGCTCTGTAATAAGCGCCCTGCACACGTAAAGATCGGATCGCGCATCGGGACTACGTTCCAAACTGCAGTCCGATCTGTTTGGACTGCGGGTCAAACTGTCGTGCTAATGAGGCATAAAGATCGGACCGCGCATCGGGACTACGTTCCAAACCGCAGTCCGATCTGCTTGGACTGCGGATCAAACTGTCGTGCTAATGGTGCGTAAAGATCGAACCGCGCATCGGGACTACGTTCCAAACCGCAGTCCGATCTGTTTGGACCGCGGATCAAATTGTCGTGCTAATGGTGCGTAAAGATCGGACCGCACATCTGGGACTCCTTCTTCTTCTTCGTATGAGCTAGTGACCAACTCTAGTGTCGGAGTTTTTAGGCCGCCCGAAGGCCTCCGACATGGCTCTGGGACTGATTACTGACGTGATGCGCGGTTAAAACTGTGAGATTTGCCTTCGCATCGACATGCCTGATCGCGTTGTCAGCCCCTCGCATCTACACGTACGTTTCGGAGTGCGGGTTGGAATGGCGCGTTGTGTTCCCCGCGCCCGCGGTCCAAACTTTACGTGTGCAGGGCGCTTTTGTGTCAAGCATTTAGGTCTCATTATTTTGGCATTTATGTTTAAATATTAAAAAGGCAGAAATGAGGTACCACGCATGTAAACATATTTGTAGAATTAATTCTAAAATTCACTCTATTGCGAGTGCTTGTGTTTAACGTAATTGTATTAAAAATAGTGCACACATTAGAAACTAGATGTCACTAGTAAATCTTGTCGAATCCTGAAACACGGTGACGAAAACATACGCCTCGTAACGACCATCGTACCTTGTATTTTTTACATTTGAACTCAAATCCAATATACCATTTCTAACATTGGTAGTTGTTTGTTTTCCAAGAGACCTTCACTGGTTTAGCGCCGCATTCGCACGGTTCAGGGCTCCGATCTGTTCTAGTGAACATTTTGGTCCTTCGCATCCGGATTTCTGGCACAAACCTAAAACTCTTATTTTTGGTAGTGGAGCCCATCCCACCGGGGCGATTTCGGTAGAGGAATCATTGCAGTGGCGGCAGGGGTACCTCATCTCATTTGGGAGACGAGCACAGTATCAAGCGCCCTAGCTCAGGAGGGAGCTAGGTGTGCACGCAGCCAATCTGTACCACCAGTGAAGCAGCAGCAGCAGCAGCAGCAGTAGCAGTGGCCAGCTCAGGAAGGTGCTTTGCCACGAGCAATCTAAGGTGTCGACTCAGGAGGGAGTCAGGCACGCATCAAGCAGAGACAGGACCGGAGGGTGAACAAGGAAATTTGGTTATGTTAAATTGGACTTTATTACAAGCAGTAGATTAACTTAGAAAATTTTGTAGATTTAGGACTTAGAATAATTTTAAGAATTCCGTTCCGACGGGGAACCTATGTCCGATTTTTGAAAATTATTGAATCTCAAACACTTAGAAAATTTTCACAATAAAATATTTGGACTTAGAAAATTTTCAAAAATCTCAGACACTTAGGAAATTTTCACAAAATATTTGGACTTAGAAAATTTTCGAAAACTTTTAAAACTTGTAAATTTTTAAAAAAATGTCTACCATGGAACAACTTGTGTTTCTTCAAGAAGATGCAAGTTCTAGAATTGCAAAAGGGCTCTCTAACTTTAAGAAATCACCTAAGTCGCGAATCACTAGGGAGTATGTTCAAGCCAAACTTGATTCATTAGATCTTGTATGGGGACAGTTTGCACAGACACATGTTGAACTTTTAAAAACTTCGAATCTTGCACTCTTGAAGGAATCACAGTACATGACGAAAGAGATGTACGATACCACTGAGGAGTTGTACATCGAATACTTTTGTCTTCTGAAGAAAAACCTTGCCCAAGGAGGCAGATCCAATGGCGGAATCAGAAGGCAAAACTGGGGGGAACAAAAGCTATGCCACATTGCCAAAAATCGTTATATCTAAGTTCTCTGGGAATTATAGTGAATGGGGTACGTTCCGGGATCTATTCCAATCCTTAGTCCATAACCAAGACATGGACAAAGCTATAAAAATGCAGTATCTTAAGGGTTTACTGGGGGGAGAAGCCGAGCAGTTGGTTAGGAACATGAACATAACAGCAGCAAATTATGACCAATGTTGGGCGACTCTAAACGAGCGATATAATAACAAAAGATATCTGTGTAATACAATCTTAACGCGGTTATTTAACCAACGTAGCAGTAACATGGAGTCTGCATCTTTTCTGAAAGAAATTTTAGATAACACTACAGAGTGTATAGGTGCATTGGAGAACCTAGGGATAGACATATCAACCTGGGATTTGATCTTAAACTTTATGACTGCGTTGAAGTTGGACCCTGAAACAAGAAAGCAGTGGGAGCTACAAAGTGCGAACTGCAAGGGCAATGAACTTCCTACTTTCAAAGAATTCCAAGAATTCTTAACTCAGCGGTTTCGGGCTTTGGAGTTCGTGGGTATGGGCTCCAGCTTCAACAAGTCGAGGTCTCCAGTGAAGTCCTTTCATGTAGCACAAGAGGCCTATACTTCTGTAACGTGTAAATTTTGTAAAGGCGACCATAAGCTAGTACATTGTAAGAAGTTTGAAAGCGAAGAGGTACCCACTCGTAGGGTGTTTGTAGAAAAACAGCGCCTATGCTTCAACTGTTTGGGTGAAGGCCATTCCGCCAATAACTGCCGTTGTCGAATCTCATGTCGGGTGTGCCGTAGGCGGCATCACACGTTTCTGCACCTTACGGGGGGAGCCTATTCACAACCAGCAGAAAGTAGCGGTTCACCTGCGGAAGGTGGTAAGGGTAATGAAGTACCAGTGGTTTGTTTCGCATCTGGTGGAGGGAAGCCTTGTAGTCAAACATTATTAGCCACTGCTCTAGTCAAAGCTGTTACTGACAAAGGCAACACACGAGTGGTCAGGGCTTTACTAGACCAAGGTTCACAGGCGTCCTTTATCACTGAAGCAACAGCCCAACTTTTAGGCCTAAAGCAGACACCTGTTAGGCGAGTAAGCTCAGGTGTAGGAGGAAATCAAATGCTAGCTTCTAAGCATATGGTCAAATTAGACATATTATCGATGCGAGAAGGGTTCCAGAGTGTCAAGCTCTCACTGGACGTGTACGTATTGAAGTCCATCACTACCCTACTTCCAAGCAAAGAGGTAATTGCTACAGATTGGGTATGCAATTTACCATTGGCTGATCCAATGTACAACAGGCCAAGCAAAATAGATCTTCTTTTGGGAGCGGAAGTAGTTGGTCAAGTGATGCGGGATGGAATTCAGAAGCAGGGATTTTTATTAGCTCAAAACACATCATTAGGGTGGATTTTATCAGGAGTGGTAGGATCAGATTCGCACCAGCAAGCAACGTATTTGATAACCATGCATCAAGTGTGTTTTGAGGAACATCAACAACTTAAAAAGTTTGGGGAGTTAGAAGCAGATTCAAAAACAAGCAAAAAGAAACTCGCGGAAGAAGAGCAGCATTGTGAGAAAGTATTTGAAGAAACTATCAAGAGGGATCAAGATGGTAGATACATTGTAAAGCTGCCATTCAAAACAGAAAACCCTGATATGAAAATAGAAAAATCAAAACGAATAGCTGAGAAAAGATTGACATACTTAGAAACAAAGCTAAATAAAGCAACTGATTTAAAATCAGAATTGGTTACATTCGGTACGGCATCTGCTCCGTATTTAGCGGCTAAAGTTTTGCAGAAAGTAGCGCTCAACAAAGGGTCAATCTATTTAGCAGCAGCAGAAAAAGTAAAAGGGGATTTCTACATGGATGATCTACTCACGGGAAGTGATGATATCGAAACAGCAATGAGATTTTATACATAAATGAATAAGCCGTTTGAGACAGGAGGATTTAAACTACAGAAATGGTCGAGCAATAATGAAGAACTTCTAACAATTATCAAGGAAACTGAAGATGGAATAGATCAAGAAGATGGATTGAAGCAAAAGACAGATGACATAGATCAAACATTTCTGACTGCACAAGAACTAAAACAAACACTGGATGTGTGCATCAGAAAAAATCAAAAAGAAAACTTTACGGAGGAAATAGCAAGCATAGATAAAAGGGGGAATGGACGAGCAGTGAAACCAAAGGTCTATTCAAATCATAAAATGCGTTCCTAGACGACAAACAAATATTGAAAGTAGGAGGACGGTTAGAGCTATCATCTTTAAGAGAGCATCAGAAGCATCCCATACTAATATCAAAGAAGTCGCCGAAAGTTTAGCTTATAACAGAACCAGATGGCACTTTACCCTCCCACTGTCTCCAAACATAGGTGGATTGGGGGAAGCCCGGGTAAAGTCTATAAAGGGGTAAATTCAAATTTAATTTGAAACGTCAAAATAACATACAAAGAGTTGACGACAGTTCTAATACACATCGAAGCTTGTCTTAATTCTAGACCGCTATCACGGGTTGAAGCAGAGGGTTATAAAGCTTTAACACCTGGTCATTTTCTCGTAGGGAAGCCGCTCCTTACTGTTTCCGATCACTCTTGAGAGTTCAAACATGGGAAGATTGCGTCGTTGGCAACTTACTCAAAAAATTACCCAGGACTTTAGGCGAATGTGGTCTCAAGAGTATCTCTCATCGCTCATACATAGATACAAATGGTCTTATCAAACTCTAGAGCCTCAGGTAGGAGATTCGGTACTAGTGAAAGAGGAAGGCTTACCTCCTTCTCGTGGGTTACTTGGCCGAGTGATCACAAAATAACCTGGTCTAGTAAACATCACTCGGGTGGTATCTCTTCGCACGAAATCAAACATCATAAAAAGACCCACCTCAAAACTATGTATGTTGCCTATAACAGACTAGCAAGTTATAATTTAGGATTAAGCATCTAGGAGTAAAAGATTTTGTTATTTTACTTTTAATTAACTTGCATAAGTAACTTCAACCCTGCTAATTTGTTTATTTTATAATTTATCTTATTGTAAAGTTTCACATTAGCTCATAGGAAGCGGAGCATAGAATATAAACTTAAGAAAGGCCAAATATTGTCAATTTGTCCTTGGTGGGCGGTATGTTTAACGTAATTGTATTAAAAATAGTGCACACATTAGAAACTAGATGTCACTAGTAAATCTTGTCGAATCCTGAAACACGGTGACGAAAACATACGCCTCGTAACGACCATCGTACCTTGTATTTTTTACATTTGAACTCAAATCCAATATACCATTTCTAACATTGGTAGTTGTTTGTTTTCCAAGAGACCTTCACTGGTTTAGCGCCGCATTCGCACGGTTCAGGGCTCCGATCTGTTCTAGTGAACATTTTGTAAATACAAACAGTAACAAACAAATAATGTGTTCAAATTATTTGAATACATCTATTCTTTCTCGAACACTGTATTAATGGAAGCAAAGTAAGCCCTGAACACGTCTGCTTTGACCAACAGGTAACGTTGAAGAGCATGAATCATAATTGCAATAAAGTTTACCAGTAATTGGTATAAAATAACTCTTACTCAATTTTAATTTTCAAAAAAAACACATCATCAACATCGGCCTGCTGCCTATCGGCATCACTGGAAATAGGCCTCCCCTAATGAGCGCCATTGCGACCTGTCCTGAGCTCGACTCATCCAGCATCTACCAAACAGCAGGATCTAGCCTTTCGCAAATCGTCATTCCACTTGGCTGGAGGGAGTCCTACACTACGTTTGCCAATCCGCTGTCTCCACTCAAGAACTCGTTTGCCTCAATGGTCATCGGTTTTTCGACAGATATGGCCAGCCCACTGCCACGGCTTGCTGATACTCTGAGCTATGTCGACAACATTCGTTCTATGACAGATAGTTTCGTAACGGATTCTATCCTTCAGAAAAACTCTGATGATGAAAAATTCTATAGAAATTTCTGGCAAGAACAATTTAGTTGTCGGATTTTTTATTTTCTTTAATATCCTTAGATAGTAAAAAAAAGGCTTGTGGCGTGGTCAACTTTGTTGTTCCTAGTAGATTATCTTGGTTAAGCAACTCTCCACCCGATCACAGCTTGGATCGGTACGGCATTTAGATCTGAGCGCTACCGTTGGTCTCGGTTTTTCAGTCGTTAAGCCATGTTGAAGGCCCTTGGGTAGCCTCACAACTCCAACAATAGAGTTGGCCGCACGAATGAAGAAAGAAAGACTATCTAAAAGTGAAGATTGACACTGTATAGGTATAATAAAATTATTATAGAACTAATTTCAAAATTTGATGCATTTTAAAATGTTTCCTACTTATAATACTGATAAAAAATACCAAAATTACTTTCCTAACCGTAACGTATCTCGATTACCTAACTTACATTTCAGTTACACGTTACATGTTCGATTCATTTTTCAAAAACTAGACCATAATTATACATTTTCATTTCTCTTGCTCAAAAAGTGTATCATAATAATGTAGCTTAGCGGGCCTAAAACTCGAGTATAATACCTCGGGCTAAAAAGTATTTTTTCTTTTTAATTTTTGTCTAAAATCATCAGCCCGTACAAAGCATTCGTTCTCTTACATAAAAACTCGACTTCTTGGTGCTCCGTCAATCTTTTTTTTTTAAAATAGAACCGTCTTGGTGATGTTTTATGAAGGTTGATTAATTTTTAATAAAATTTCTGAAAATTGACTAATTTTGAATTGTTTTATTTTCTCGCAATCGAAGTGAAAAGTAGAGTGTTTTACTCGGGCCAAAACCACCCATTATAACTTGGTCTTGTCATCCTCCCTCGCTACGCTTAGGAGTATAACAACCTCGTATATAATGGGATGGTTTAGTCCCTTGTAAAACAATCTACTATTATATAATTTCTGTCAATTTTGCCCTTGATTATTTTATTTATTTTATTGCTATTCCACATTAATGCAACAGTGTCAATATCGAAAATACTGTGACACGCTCATTTAATACTTTGCTATATTTTGTGAAAGAAAGTACCAAAGAAAGTAGATAGGTATGCCTACGAAAAATATTGTTACAAAAACATTTTACATTAGAGCGAGTACTTGCTCTCTGGGTGGAATAGGTGGGATTAACTATCAACAATTCTCTACAAAGATACCCGAACAAAGCTATTGGAGAGACTTGGGCCTAATATCCTTTGTGTGATCTTGCTCTGAACACCTTTGACTAACAATTTCATATGCAGCACTACCAATCGTTTATGTAGGTACAGAAAAATGAAAATAGTCAGCAGCCTATTCAAAATTATGTTTGTTTTTTTATCATAGGCTTAGGCATTAATCATTATCATATTATTATATTTGCGGCTCGGCAAACGTAGTGTAGGACTCCCTCCGGGCAGGTGAAGTAACGATCGGCGAAAGGCTGCTGGTTAAAATTTTAATCTCAGGACAGGGTGCAATGGCGCTCATTAGAAGAGGCCTATGTCCAAAAGTGAACTGCTATAGGCTATAATAATGATATGTACGCATCAAGTTGATATTCCATTCAACAGGACTAAGTGCCTCCAAACATCATATAAAATGCGCTCTGCTTTTGGAATCAGCTGCCACCGTCTGTTTTTCCATTAACTTACGAACCCAACTGCTTCAAAGGGAGCTTATAGGGAAAGCTCGCCCCATAGTCGATCTCATCCTTGCCTACACAAGCCTCAAGAGCTGGAACATAAAAAAATACATAAAAAATTACTTTAATCGAGTAATAATTCATAACTATAAATATAGAGTTTTCATTTAAATTATTTCCATAAAACTTTATAAAGGTATACTAGTACTGAGAGCGCTAAGTTTAACAATAAACCAGTAGTATAAGTAGTTATCTGATACAAACAAATATTTAATTATTTAACTAGTTCACTTCAAACCAATTCTAAACAAAGATCCTATGCTTGTTACTATCCTGTAAATTAATAAAGCTATATCAATAAATAATTAGCATAACTGTAAGCGATGTTTTAGTAAAGTTAACGATATTTACCTTCATTTCAATATTTGCTCAATAAACTCTATCTAATTATTAACAAATTTGTTCATGGTTGTGGTTATAATGTACAAGTTCGTGGTTTAAATAAGTGTAGCATAAAATAAGAACTAAGTCTATGAGATAAGTTTTAATAGCGTAATCGATATCAACAAAAAGAGATCAAAGATCCAGAGGTATGCGAGAGAGACTCAAAAGGAGGAGCCAGATTAGGCGTCAGCATTGGCGAGGGCCTCATATCTAACTATTTAACTACTGTACCTATGATTTTTTGGAATAACTCAATAAATAACGATTGAAAACCCAGGCGTTAACATAAAATTTGTTGGTAAAAACAGCTGCTACTTTATTGATATGCCTACCGCACACTGGCCTCATAGCTCAGTAACCTTCTGAGCTGCAGGTTGTGGGTTCGATTCCCGCTCAGGACAAACCTTAGTGTGATGGATATGAATGTTTGTTCTGTGTCTCTGTGTTTTATAAGAAGGTATCTGTATGTTTATCAATCTCTGGTACCCATAGTACAGCCTCTGCCTAGTTTGGGATCAGTTGCCCGTGTGTGAGATGTCCCGTGTATTGTATTATAATATTATCAGAGGGCTTACCACAGGTTTTTATAGTTTACGAAAACTTTATAAGTTTCGATATCTTCCCAAACATTTTCGTAGTTCATGCACGTTTCTCTAGAGGTGCTGTACTGAAAATGTATGGAAAGATACCGAAACTTATAAAGTTTTCGTAAACTGAAAAACCTGTGGTAAGCCCTCAGTAACGCACTGTGTGTGGACAGACGTTGTTCATAGTCTAAAAAACGCCTAGACAAAATATATTTCATGCAATATCTCCTGGAAGTGGCTTCATAGCCATAAAGTAGCCAAACTAAGCTTAGTTTAGACACTAGGCTATACGTTCAAAGGGAATCCTTTACGATTCCAGTGGCTCACTAAGTCTCTGCAAACTGGGACGCCAAGAGGTGCAAAGTCTCGGGTTTAAGACTAAACCTTACTGACAAACATCGTAGCTCAAGATGCCACTATCGCAAAAAGTACGTACTTGGTGTTTGGTACTGATTCTGAGATTACAGTAAATTTTGTTCTCGGTATAGAAAACATATAGTAGTCATTATAATAACCCTACGGAGTGATGCCCTAAAATAGGGCGACGACGTTGCATCACATAGGTTGGCAAATCGCTTGCAAGCTGGAAGGACGAGCTCGCTAAGAGGTGGGGGGAGATTTTAGTCCAGCCGGGGGATAAGACCTTATTATAATAATAATACCGCATCGCCTACAGTTGTCGAATATTAACCCACAAAGACCTATTCATAAAGTGCACAACCGCACGTCCGCGTGCCTTGGCAGTCGGATATGAAGTGAAAACCGTGGGCGGATCCGTCCGTCACTACATTTATTAAATATCAGAACCCCACAGTAAGGTACCCATTTGAAGGAAATTTTACCAACATTATAATGTTCTAAGCTACGAAACATTACGCTAAGAGTAAAATGAATTCATTTTCGCGTTGCTGGCTTACAAAATACAAGTAGATTATGTAGGTACGTCTAACTTTGTTAATACATAGTGGAAATATTTGCTTGAAATGTTAAACAGAGGAGCTTATAAATGTGTCACAAATAGACTATGTAATTAAGGCTCGTCTGCCAAATGAAAGAACGATAAATGTCTTATTAATATATCTCATAACAGTCAAAGATTTCGTTTTTATCTTACAAAGTATGAGAACCTGTTCCGTGTACGATATTATAAAAAAATAGTTTTTGATTCGGTGAAAAGGTTTCGGGGCATTAGAATAGCTTTCTTGAGAATTATTATCATTATCATCATTGACACTTATAATAACTACTAACCTACTGTTGGGTAAGGAGTCGCTTTAAAGAGGAGGTATTTATTTCGCCACTACTTCCCTTCCCTACGGTCCCTTTCATGCCTCATCTTTGGGTCTACCGTTGGTCAGTAAAACAAGAGTTTTGGCCATAATGAACGCAGAACAACATTAGTGTATCCTACTTCCTACTTTAATATCATAAATGCAAATTTTTGTGAGTAATGGATGTAGAAATAAATAAATAAAATAATGCTGGACTATCACACAGCATTATGTAGCCTATATTTATATTTAAACTAAGCCATCATTATACTAAGCAGAACTTGTGTTATGGGAACCACATGATTGATATCTATTTATATAAAAATGAAACCCGTTTTCCTTGGTCACGGCATCACGCGTGAATGGCTGGACCGATTTCACTAATTATTTTTTTGTTGTATTTGTTATTATTAGGAGAAGGTTCTTAAAAATATTAAGAAAATCTCTCAGAAATATTGAAAATTATACATTTAATTTTGCTAAGGCAGTACGAAGTTCGCCGGGTCAGCTAGTATTATATACTTTTTTTTTGTAAATACTTACATATCATACATAGATAACACTAGATAAATATCTGCAGAACATGCAAACATTTGTCCTACGGCGGGAATCGAACCCGCAACCTTCTGAGTCTCAGGCGGACCTTTGCCCACTACGCGACAGAGGTATGGATGAATGGATGAATGTTTGTTTCTCTTTCACGCAAAAACTACTGAACTAATTTGGATTTGGAAATTGTATAAAATATATTTATTGTAAAAACTTACTATAGTCTTGACGAGTTTTTTAATGACCAGAATATGAAAATGTAGTTTTATGACATTGTCCTTTTTACATTTATTTTTGATTATTTATTATTATTTAGATATATTATTGACATTTTATTTTAAAATGTTATTTTAATGGATCGACTGTTTTGTTGCAATTTAATATATCTATCCGGGTACATAATTGTGATACCTACCACCTAAATAGAAGATAAGTTGACATGTAGTGTAGGTAGGTACTTAATTATGGAAGCAATAAATGATTTGAATCTGGATGAATTGTGACCTGGATTAACACATAGGATACTTTTTATACCGGTACCACGCGAGCGAAGCCGCGGGTGGAAGCTAGTCGATAATAATTTATCGCCTACGGCCCATTGCTACGATGAATACACAGTTATTAAATGAACTTCTGCTCTTCTTTACCCCTAAACTGGGTGATAAGGACAATACCTAGGAAACAAAGATCCAGGTTTCGTATTCATTTTCTACCACCAAAACGAGCCCAATTTTGATGTTTATTAAAAAAGCTTTGTAAACTTGTTTAATTCAACTTTTTCTTTCGGCATTTAAGAAATGGACCCTTTTAGTGTTATAGTCTCAATAAATACCAACACAATACGCAGATAGAATAGTTTTTCAAAAACTCATTACGTCAAATGTCAAATTCTAGGGTAAAAAGTGGAGGCTATCGACACACAGGAAAAGCGTTTTAAACCGATTTCAAAAAAAGAGGAAGTTCTCAATTCCATTGTATTTTTATTCCATTCACGGTATGGCAAAACGCCTCTCCTACGTCATCTTCAGATAATATTAGGTCAAAATAAGTTACTAAATTTTCAAGTGACATTAATTCATATTGAAAAACGGAAAATTTCACGTACCGTACGTCGCTGATCTTTCAATATGAATGAGTTCATTCACGTTAGTTTCAGTGACATTCAGTTTGAAGTGGGTTAGTTTAGCACGCAAAACCCTAATAAGCCTGAAATTGTCAGGCCCTTTAGGGTACGAGAATTTAGTCCTTTTTACTTAACTGAAAATAGGATAAGTATATTTTTTTCAGATGTTTTGTTTTATGTACCGACTGTAGTACATTATTTATGTAGTATTATGCAGTCATCCCAATTCAGACGCTGTGAATTTCAGCAAGTAGAATGCAAAAACTTTGCTTCAAAGATAGGTAAAAATATTCGGAAAGAAAAATCTTCACAGAATACCTATAAATTCAACTATTTATTTACTTATATATTACCAAATACGTAGTCATGTTACAATTATTAAGGTAGACCTAAGTAGGTACTTAAAATTTAACTGATATTAAATGCTTCTACTACCTAGCCTTGGTTTTTGAGAACCCCGTAATCTACCTGGTCCTAACTTAGTATCATAAATGCGAAAGTGATATCTGTTTGTTGATTTGTTACGTCCCGATCATCATGAAATTTTGGTACCACGTTATCAGAAGGGTACAGAAAAAGAAATAATGTAGGTAAAAAAATAAAGGTATTTTTTTACGAAATGATGTGTATTTGAAGCAAATTTCATTTTACCTATATTTTAACTTAGCTTTAAGTATCTCATCTAATAAATTCATATGACGAAATAATATTATGGAATAAAATTGTGAGCCCAGCCGTTAATATTCCAGCCGCGTAGGTTTTTAATCTTTGAATTAGGAATATATTCAAAGCGATTGTAATAAGCATGGTTCGTATACAAAAATGCTCAATATTATTATATTTTTAGCTTTCAATTATTTTACGAGAGCCTTTCTGTAAACATTTTTACTTACTCCAATCCTCAGGCTCAGGGAAAAAAATAATTGCATATTTAGATTTTTGAAAAAATGTATAGTCGGCCTAGAAAATTACATTTGTCAAAAAATACGTTTCAATCGACTCTTTTTCAACAGGAACACTTTTTCTAGAGTAGTTTACCAAATCAAAACTTAAGATTTTAAATTACAAAAAAAAATTCCATACACTTTCTATGAAACATCATTCCTCAGAACAAAACCTTTTAACCACAAACGATAAGGTCCCTCAATGAGGTGAAATTTTGCCCCAACCTGTATATTATAAGGTATGCAATACAGATTATACTGATCACATAAGTAGGTAACGTAAATTCTATCTTATCTATTACGAAATTGTTATGACATATGTATGTTATTTTTCATGATAACCATGTCAACTGTCAGTTTTATAAGAGGAAAAAAACAAAAAAAATATTTTAAATACCCAGTCTTGGAGGTAAAAAATCTTGACAGATAACCAGCTATCTAATCTTACTGCAAGAAATAAGATCAAGGAAAAACAGACAGCATCATAACATTTTTAATAGGTACCGACAGTGACACTTACTTGAAGTCGGTCTACATCTAGTGACACTTGAAGTCGGTCTACACCTAGTAACACTTGAAGTCGGTCTACACCTAGTGACACTTACTTGAAGTCGGTCTACACCTAGTGACACTTACTTGAAGTCGGTCTACACCTAGTGACACTTACTTGAAGTCGGTCTACACCTAGTGACCCTTACTTGAAGTCGGTCTACACCTAGTGACACTTACTTGAAGTCGGTCTACACCTAGTGACACTTACTTGAAGTCGGTCTACACCTAGTGACACTTACTTGAGGTCGGTCTACACCTAGTGACACTTACTTGAAGTCGGTCTACACCTAGTGACACTTACTTGAAGTCGGTCTACATCTAGTGATTGAAGTCGGTCGAAAGACGGACAGTTCAACTTCTGTCGAAGGGCAGATATAGCGCTCGTGACGTGTTCTTAGCAGAACAGCTTGGTTAAGCAACACCCCGCTAGGTCACTACTTGGATGGGCTAGGATAGGCTGAGTGGCATATAGATCTGAGCGCTTTTGTGCTTCCGAAGACACTTAAAGTGTTGGTCCCGGCTTGTTAGTCGTTAAGCGATGGCGGAGGCCTTCGAGTGGCCTAAAAACTCCAACACCAGAAATGGTCACTAGCTGATACGAATAAGTAGTCAAAACAGTCGGTAGGGAAGTGGAAACTTGATACATAATATTTTAAAGTGTTAGTAAGGATTTACGGAAGTTATTTACGTAACATCATGTTTTAGGGGGGAAGGGGGTGTAAGGGGTTCCAATCAACCAAAGCAACCTCACCTGCATGTGGACCACCGGCTGCATAACAAACGAGGCTCTGGCGGCTGGCTGATTGTGGCCTAGTGCAGCCTAACACTGGCACATCTAAATCCCCTGGCCGCCGACGGGCAGCAGTATCGGCGGTGCGAGAAGCTGTGCCCAGCGATCACCAACCCGCATGCCCAGCGTGGGGATTATGGGCATCCCCCTTCTTATATATAGGCCCACGTCCAAGTTGAAAAAATGTCTGATTTATCATTTTAATAAACTTCTAAACTAACATACTTCAGAGGTATTGACAGGAAAGCCTTAAACTTTTTCTCTAAAATAGAGTATTAGGTACAACCGTAAGTAACATAAATTGAAAAGCGTCCAATTTCACCGATGAGAAATCGTAGCGTCTAGCAGGTCTGCCTTCGATCGGATCGACCAAATGGACGTGTCGTAGGTGAGGATTCTAAATGTGTTTTGAGATTATCTATTGAACGTGTAATTTACTGCTATGTATTGAGTTCTATTTCTACTCAAATTATAAAAAAATTCAAAATTGCATTCCTATTTGGAAGGGTTAGAACAGTTATTCTCAAAGTTGTCCAAGTGACATGGTGTGCATGGGAGGCTCAACGGGGGTCTATGTTGGCGTGAAATAAAAAATGGGGGTTCATAAGCTGTAAGCGAGGATCCACAAAAATGTTATTGGTTTCCATAGTAAAGAGCAAAAATGTTGCCTTGGTTTTACCTATCTATCAATGTGGGCAGACAATAAACTATTCAAAAAATTATAAGCAAAAAAGGAGCAGATTGAACTAGACAGAACTGGGAGATTTACGGTTATTTCTTCACATTTTCGACTAGTTTTGGGAATAGGTCTAATCTAACTAGAATTGTTGCAGTAGAAGGTCCACCGAAAACATTAAATTTAGAAACTGGTCTACGAGAAAAAAGAGTTTGGGAACCTCTGGGTTAGAGAGACTATCTACGAAAGGCTGATGGTAGAAGCTGGATGCGTCCAGCTGAAGACAGGGCACAATGACGCTAATTGGGAGAGGTCTATGTCTGATGATGTCTATGATGATGATGATGATGATGATGATGATGATGATGATGATGGTTACTTGTGTTGGTTAAAAAACCCCAAGTCCTCAAACATCCCCGAAGGTTGGGCTACTGAATATTTAACATAGTTCTTTAAAATAAACCTATGTATAGACATAGGTTTATAGGATCTTCCACTTTTCTCTATTTTTGGTAGGTATTATTTTGCAAATTCGAATTAAAACTTTATCACTTCGATTATAAATAATATTATCTCATATTAATCTCTTCTCAGCATAAAGCATCTTTTTTAAGGATTTTTCATAGAAAAATAAAGCATGTGCAAAATATCGTACAGTATTCACCTTCTCACTAGTATGAACCCAAGTTATTTTACAATAATCCTTACAAGGATACACTACTCGTTCATGGAATGTAATAAACAACCCTTGAGGCATTCACCTCAGCCGCTATGACGGACGGACAAGTCGTTTGGGTTCCACAACAACACTTATGCTCTCGTAACACCCTTCTACGAATTCTTAATTGTGTAATCCAAAGTCAGGTATAATAAATAAGTCTTTACAAACATTTCTGGGTTTTATAACATAGTGATCTACATATAACGGGTGGCGCAAAAGTACTGGCACTAAAGAAAATACTTTTTTATTTTTTATATGACATTTTCTGTCATTCTGTTGTTGAAAATTGTGTAGTGAACAAATGTAAAATACACTGAAAATAAACATGGACCGTTTACTCCCCAAGAACGTGGAATAATTGTGTCAATGTTCTTACGGAATAATTCATCAGTGATAAGAACACAACGTGAATTTCGTCGACGATTTCCCCACCGTCCGGCACCGATTGGTCGCACAATTCGACGCTTTGCCACACGCCTTGAAGCAACTGGCTCAACATTGGATAGACCTAAGTCTGGGAGACCAAGAACAGGCCGTTCAGCTGAAAATATCGATGCTGTGTGCGAAGATGTGGAAGAGTGTCCAGAAACATCAACGAGGCGACGTGCCACGCAATTGGGCATTTCCAGACGGACCCTGCAGCGTATTTTGGTGAAAGACTTAAAGATGTTCCCGTATGAAACTCAAATGACTCATCAGCTGCTGCCTGCTGACCACCGAGGTCGTCTAGATTACTGCCAGCGCGTCATAAACCTCAACCTTGAAGAGGATGATTTTCCTTCAAAATTGGTTATGAGTGACGAAGCGCATTTCCATCTCTCAGGGCATGTCAATAAGCAGAATACTCGGTTCTGGGGCACTGATAATCCGCGCATTATTCAAGAAACACCTCTACACCCACTAAAAGTTACTGTATGGTGTGGCATCTGTGTTGACAGAGTGATCGGACCCTATTTTTTCGAAGACGCTGGAGGCAATGCGATAACTGTCACTGGAGAACGCTACAGAACCATGTTACGTGAGTTTTTGACCCAGTTTGGACGAATTGGGGCTGGAGCACATCTGGTTTCAACAAGACGGCGCTACGGCACACACAGCGCGCGACACTATGGACTTAGTGAGGGACGCTTTTCCAGGCCGAGTTATCTCTCGTTTTGGCGATTTGCCTTGGCCTGCAAGATCACCTGATCTGACCAGTCCAGACTTCTTTCTTTGGGGTTTTTTGAAATCTCGGATGTATGTGAACAAGCCACAGACTTTCGCAGCTCTAAAAGAAAACATTCGTCAAGAAATAACGAACATATCGCAGGAAGTGTTACGGCAAGTTATGCAAAATGTCATAAATAGGGCTCAAATGTGTATCAACTCTGGAGGTCACCATTTAAAAGACATCATCTTTAAATCCTAATGGTACGAAATTTAATGGCACAAATATACATTTAAAAAAATCTAAATCTAGTTTTCTAATTTAGAAAAAATGTTATAGCTGAACCAAATAGGGTCTTTACTTTTGCGCCACCCAGTATATAAAAAACAAACAAAACAAAACAAACATCTTCACGACTTTTTCTCCATTATGGATATCTGCATATATTACTCAGTACGAAAATCTATTGAGGATACCTTAACGGGGGGAGTCAGAGGCAAATCCAAACGCTACGTTCGATACATGCCCACTTTTTGGAAGCAGCTAGCATTCCACGTGACAGGTTGCAAGCCCACCGCCGCTTTTTATTGGAACACTAACCTAGTACATACCTTTCGAACTTTTGAGTTCGAGGGCACGCCGGTTTCCTCACGATGTTTTTCCTTCACCGTTTCGAGCTCGTGGTAATGCGCACATACATTTTTCGAAAAGAAAAATCCATTGGTGCACGGCTGGGATTAGAACCCACGACCTCAAGATCTTAAGTCGGGGTACATCCCACTAGGTCACCACGGCTCTCATATATATACATATATATCAAGACTATGTATATTTATAATATTTTCAGTGCAATATCAATTTTTTTTTAGTTGTGTAGTACTGTTCTCAAGGGCGCAAACTTTATAAAACATTGCTTTAACATTTATTATAATATCATATTACAGGGTGGGGTAGAATTTTATCTCATTGAGGGTTTCTTCTGAGGAAACTATAGGTTTATTTTAAAGAAAAAACTATTGCATTTTTGATTTTTGAAAATAATGTACGGACTTAGCGTAGCTTAGAAAATTACATTTGACAAAAAAACAAGTTGGTCTCGATTGACTCTTTTTTAAAACAGAAACATTTTTTCTAAAGTAACTTATCAAACCGAAACATTAGACTTTGCATAATTAAAAAAAAAGTCATTCGTCCTAAGATTAAGTTTATGCATACAATTCGACGCAAAGTGGTAATCGGTGGTAAAATCTTTCTGCCAACACATTATAAAAGATATGAAATAAGAACAAAATATTTCCCGGCAAGTGTTCGAATGCCAAACATAGACTCAATTATGTGGTGAATGGCACTTCATAGAAATTGTATGGAAAACTTCTACTGCCACAACTGTTCTTCTAATTTTACGATTACATTTGGTTTGGTAAGTGTGTCCGATGGGAAATAGAGTCGATTGAGACCAACTTGTTTTTTTTGACGAATGGCATTTAATAGACTGATTGTAAATTTTTTTAAAAATTCCAAAACGAACGTTTTTTTTTAAAATAAACCTACAGTTTTGTCAGAACTAAACCTAACTACTAAAGAAAAGGTCTCTCAGTGAGGTAAAATATTTGCCCCATCCTGTATCCTATCCTACTTCCTACTTGTATTATAAATGCGAAAGTTTGTGAGATGGATGAATGGGTGAATGATTGTTATTCTTTTACGCAAAAACTACTGAATGAATTTTAGATGAAACTTGGAATATAAGTACATAGTTTGTGACCTGGATTAACACATAAACTACTATTTATACCGGTACCACGCGAGTGAAGTCGCGGGCGGAAGCTTGTATATAATACATGTTTTATCAAAACATAATGTTCACACAAATAAAACATGCTTATTATCTTTGTTAAGTTTTTTTCAAATAGTCTGGTACCACGATTCATTTTTCCCTGAGTTATCTTGAAACCTGTCAAACATTTGTATTATTTCTCAATTTTTCAAGGTAAAACGAAATGTTATCGGTTATCAACTGTTTTGATTATGAGGAATACACCAAGTGCGGATCAGTTGAGTAATCTGTACCGTGTGTTTTCAATGAATTAGCACGTTGACTGGGGGTCCAGCCTGCCCATGCAGCTATGTGGTGTTTTCAGCATTCAAAGCGTCAAAATGTTAACCTCTGACGACTCGGTTTAAAAAATACTCCAGACCAGCCTGTATCAGTCCAATGCTGGATATAGGCCTCCCCTAATAAAGGGGACACGCGCATAATTCCCACGTTGGGTATGCGGGTTGGGGATCGCGGGGCACAAATTCTCAACTTCGGCCAGGGGATGTAGCTCTGCCGGTGTTAGGCTGCGCTATGCCGCAATCAGCCGGCCGCCAGAGACCCATCTGTTAGTTAACAGGGTACACCACTTGCAGGTGGTGAGATTGGCTTGGGTTACTTAGATGGGGATTAGAACCCCTAAATATTACCTATGTTTATTGGCTAGTAGAAACAAACGGTTAGATTAACTTCCATTTCTTACCTAATATTTTCGTGTTGTTATTTCTATGTAAATGTTATCCAACATTTTTATAATATTAGATAACTTTTGCATACAAATAAGAACACAAAAATATTTATATTTATATTTAATAAATAATTTAGGGCACAATGGCATTCAAAAGCCAAGGAGGCCAATGTCCAGCAGTGGACTGCTATATGCTGATGGTGATGATGAATATTATTTAGTGCAAACATGAGGCAAATGTTATTAGATGTCGGAAGCCGTCGCCACCGGAAGCAGGTCACCGGAAGTACGCCCTCCACATCCGGCTACACTCCTGCTCCATCCAAGATAGTGTGACGAATTTAATTTTATCTAGGTATGTCATTGCGGCTAATGAGCTATAGTTATCGGTACTTTCAAACTTGTAAATTATTCAGCCCATTGTACCATTTTTTAAAATGAAATTGTGGTTTTTTGTATGTTTCACGCAATAAAGTGTTCATTCATTCATTCATTCATTCGACTTTGTTCGATACCCGGCCGTACTTATACTGTTTGAATTTTATATGTGTTATAACATTCCACCCACTAATCCGCACTGGACCAGCGTGGAAGAGGTTTGGACCAAAACCCAGGTCCAAAACCCCTTCCCTCATGACAAGCACATCAAGGAATCGGCCCCAAGTGCTTGGCGTCTCCGGAGTCAGCACCACCGATGACAGTAGGCCGGTGCCTACTGGAGCAGGGGACGAACTGGACATGTTTTCAGTATCCTGGCAAGCTGATTCCCAAGATCGGGATGTTTGGAAAGAGGGAAGGGAGGCATTTGCCCTGCAGTGGGATCAGACAGGCTAATAAGATAAGATAAGATATAATATTTGCTCTAAAATACTATTTAAATGATTGTTATTGGTTTTGTTAGGAAGTAAAATACATACATACCTGACTAAACAACTTTTTTATCCACTTTGTGACGTCGGAAGGTCTATGAAAAACCGGAACCAACATCAACAATTAATAGACAACAAAAATGAATAGCATGAAGAATTTTTGCATTCTTGGCCATAACGTAACGCATGAAAGCTTGAATTTACATTCGATGATTCAAAACAATTTTAACACTATTTTTGACACATACGAAAATAGTAAGAAACGCTTAGGGAAAAGGGAGATTCTGTTTCGCATATGGACGACTCTATTAATATCGTCAGACAGCCCGGCAATAGTAAGGGCTGTTGTATAGGTACCATCAGAAAATCTCAGTTTGATAAACGTCAGACGCTTGCCAGAAGGCATTCCCTTCATACAAAATGATCCAACACCCGCAAGGCCCAGCACACTGTCAGAAATTTGCCGGATCCGGGCGTCCGCGGAAAAATACGGCGGCCATATTATATAAATGGAAGGCAATGGCACATCGTGTATCCTAAATTGTGCTTTATTTTGTATGAAATTTGAATAGGAAACCGCCCGTGCCATGTCCGCACCTGACGTCATATAAATGTGACTTGCGCCTTAAATGTCAGACAGACGTTTTGCGGACAGTCTGCGGCCACCTAATGTATGCTCGTATATTTGCTGTCATGTGTCGTGACATCAAGTTGTTGGCAGTGTGAGCAGAAAATGCATTTTGCATACATTTGCTCCCTCGTGAGCTTACTCGCTTTTGCTATTGTCACTTAGCTGATTGCGGCATAGCACAGCCTACATCCACAGAGTTAAATCCCCTGGCCACCGACGGGCAGCATCGTCGGTGGTGCGAGAGGCTGTGCCCTGCGATCCCCAACCCGCATGCCCAGCGTGGGGATTATGGGTATATCCCCCTTTTTATAGAGGAGGCCTATGTCCAGTAGTGGACTGATATAGGCTGGGGTGTGTGTGTGTTACACATCGTATGTCTTAAATTGTGCTTTATTTTAATTTATTTTGTATGAAATTTGAATAGGATACGCCTGTGCCATGACCGCGCCCGACGCCATATAAATGTGGCTTGCGCCTTAAATGTCAGACAGACGTTTTGCGGACCGTCTGCGGCCACCTAATGTATGCTCGTATCTTTGCTGTCATGTGTTGACACTGTTAGCAGAAAATGCATTTTGCATACATTTGCTCCCTCGTGAGCTTGCTCGCTATTGCTAACGTCACTTAGCTGATTGCGGTATAGCACAGCCTACATCCACAGAGCTAAATCCCCTGGCCACCGACGGGCAGCATCGTCGGTGGTGCGAGAGGCTGTGCCCTGCGATCCCCAAACCGCATGCCCAGCGTGGGGATTATGGGTATATTCCCCTTTTTATTGGGGAGGCCTATGTCCAGCAGTGGACTGATATAGGCTGGTGTGTGTGTGTGTGTGTGTGACACATCGTATGTCTTAAATTGTGCTTTATTTTAATTTATTTTGTATGACATTTGAATAGGATACGCCTGTGCCATGACCGCGCCTGACGCCATATAAATGTGGCTTGCGCCTTAAATGTCAGACAGACGTTTTGCGGACCGTCTGCGGCCACCTAATGTATGCTCGTATCTTTGCTATCATGTGTCGTGACATAAAGTTGTTGGCAGTGTGAGCAGAAAATGCATTTTGCATACATTTGCTCCCTCGTGAGCTTACTCGCTTTTGCTATTGTCACTTAGCTGATTGCGGCATAGCACAGCCTACATCCACAGAGTTAAATCCCCTGGCCACCGACGGGCAGCATCGTCGGTGGTGCGAGAGGCTGTGCCCTGCGATCCCCAACCCGCATGCCCAGCGTGGGGATTATGGGTATATCCCCCTTTTTATAGAGGAGGCCTATGTCCAGTAGTGGACTGATATAGGCTGGGGTGTGTGTGTGTTACACATCGTATGTCTTAAATTGTGCTTTATTTTAATTTATTTTGTATGAAATTTGAATAGGATACGCCTGTGCCATGACCGCGCCCGACGCCATATAAATGTGACTTGCGCCTTAAATGTCAGACAGACGTTTTGCGGACCGTCTGCGGCCACCTAATGTATGCTCGTATCTTTGCTGTCATGTGTTGACACTGTTAGCAGAAAATGCATTTTGCATACATTTGCTCCCTCGTGAGCTTGCTCGCTATTGCTAACGTCACTTAGCTGATTGCGGTATAGCACAGCCTACACCCACAGAGCTAAATCCCCTGGCCACCGACGGGCAGCATCGTCGGTGGTGCGAGAGGCTGTGCCCTGCGATCCCCAAACCGCATGCCCAGCGTGGGGATTATGGGTATATTCCCCTTTTTATTGGGGAGGCCTATGTCCAGCAGTGGACTGATATAGGCTGGTGTGTGTGTGTGTGTGTGTGTGTGACACATCGTATGTCTTAAATTGTGCTTTATTTTAATTTATTTTGTATGAAATTTGAATAGGATACGCCTGTGCCATGACCGCGCCTGACGCCATATAAATGTGGCTTGGGCCTTAAATGTCAGACAGACGTTTTGCGGACCGTCTGCGGCCACCTAATGTATGCTCGTATCTTTGCTATCATGTGTCGTGACATAAAGTTGTTGGCAGTGTGAGCAGAAAATTTATTTTGCATACATTTTCTACCTCGTGAGCATACTCGCTATAGCTATCGTCACTTTGTGAACGCGCTCTGGCTTACCTTACCACCCACCAATTACAGACCTGCTATCTATGCCTTTAGTAGATGCGTCGCCACACGTTCGCTTCATATGGAGTTGTCATTGGTGGTATGACCACTTTCGATCTGATAGCTAAATTCGTAAAAATTTAATGTTTAGTGGTTTTGGAACCATTTACACCGCCATCATTGGAACTCAAGCCAACCTCACCTACCCGTGCTGCACCATGCTAACTAAAAAACGGTGTTCTGATGACATGGCTCAGCATAACTCCGGCATAACTTAATTCCCTGACTGCCGACGGGCAGCAGGCGGTACCCAACGTGGGGATAATGGGCATATTCCTCTTGATATTAGGAGAGGCATATGTCCAGCAGTAGACTGATATAGGCTGGTGTTGTTGTTGAAATGTAAATTCAGTATTCGTAAAAAAAAGTACCAAGAACCACAGCTAGAACTTAATGTGGACCTTGATAAAATACCTTACTCAACAAAAGTTTTTTAATAATGTTACACAATCTGGACTTACCTTTATTACAACTACCTAGATACTGATAAAAGCTCAAGGCCTCATTTACTTAATCTTCTTCTTTTTTATTTATGGCCTCTGTGGTATAGCGTCCACAACTTTGCCAATGTCGACGTCGACAAGATTTAACAATAAAAAAGTGATGGAGGTTGAGTGTGATAAAAAAAGGTTCGTGTTTCCAGAGGGAGATTCGACCATTTACTTACTCAGTTGCACACCAAAATGATCGGCCCCGGACCTGAATTTCCAAACTTTGACATTTCATCTGTCAAAATTCAAAGAACGTCAATTGACAAACTGTCAAAGCTGAAAATGTAATCTACATCCCATAGTAAAAAGCCGGCTTTAGGCTCAGTAAGACAGTCTTACTAACACAGACCGCGTGATCTAAGCCTTTGAGTTACTAAATGCTGTCACTGAACAATGACATTGGGGTGTTATGGGTTCCAACCCCTATCTCCGAAACCCAAGCCAACCTCACCTGCACTAGGTGCACCCTGCTAACTAACAAACGGGGCTCTGGCGGCCGGCTGATTGCGGCATAGCACAGCCTAACACTGGCACAGCTAAATCCCCTGGCCGCCGACGGGCAGCAGCGTCGGCGGTGCGAGAAGCTGTACCCTGCGATCCCCAACCCGCATGCCCAGCGTGGGGATTATGGGCATATCCCCCCTTCTTATACGGGAGGCCTATGTCCAGCAGTGGACTGAATAGGCTGTTGTTGTGTTGTGTGTGTGTGTGTGTGAACAATGACAGAGTTTTAAGCCCCCATCACATTCACTTGTTCTAAAATTAAAAGTGTGCAACGTGAAATCCAACTCAAATCCCGCTTGCAATGCCTCTGCTCGTTATCCCCGCTTGTATTTGTTCAATGTTCGTACATTTGACCGGCAGTGTTCACTCGACCACACAGCTATAGAACTTTAATACCAGGACGCCGGGACTAAAAATTGAAAGAGGTACGAGATACAATGACTTTATAATCATAGCTTATTACGTTTCTTTCTCTGATGTAGGTTCCATGTTTCATTCCTGCTTAGGACAAACATTGGTTTGTTCTGATTTCTGAATGTTTCGTAGTAGGTATCTATATTTTCTCTTGCAGTGGACCAAGAAAAACCCAGCTAGAACAGAGTAATATGTATTTATTGTGTAAGTAGGTAGACAGTCGTCGTTCGGAATGAGAGCGCCCAGAGCCGCCATCTTTGCTTTTATAGGGTTAATCAGCGCCTCTATCGGAGGAACTCGAAAGTAATATGTAAAGATTAAATTCTTACATACCTTGTGGTTCAGCAGTGGCAGCACAGATGGTGCTGCAACAGTATAATAATCTTCTTTTATAAACTAATATGCTTGGAAGAGATAAATTCACATATTAGATCATTATTTTTCATACCTTTCTCACTAAACTATAATTTTGTGTATGGTATGCAAGCAATAAAGTTATGTCTAGGTATCTATCTAATATTTATTATTTTATTTAATATGGGCCAGCTCTTGACCTCGAGGCTTGCATAGGCAAGGATGAGGTCGACGATGGGCGAGCTTTCCCAGAAGACACCTATTAACTCTCTTTTTGAAGCCGTTAGGGTCGTAAGTCAATGGAAAAACAGACGCTGGCAGCTGATTCCATATTTTAGCAGTGCGCATTATAAATGATTTTTGGAAGCGCTTAGTCTTGTTAAATGGATTATCAACTTGATGCTGATGGTAGTTAGCAGTGCGTCTGAAGCTCCTATAGAAGAAAGGTGAAGGCAGAATAAGGTCATGTAGCTCCTGAGCACACTCTCCGAAGCACAATCTATAAAATACCGACAACACACAACCTCGCGACGATGGCTCAAGCTCTCGAGGCTTGCTTTAGCAAGAAACTCTTGACCAATGAGCCTCTTAGGCCTGCGTTTGACTGAGTCTAGTGCGGCAAGTTGATACTTGGCTGAACCATCCCAAAGGTGGCTGCAATACTCCATACAGGATCGGACTAGAGCTTTATACAGGCTCAAAGGAAGGTCAGGAAGCTGTCCTGGTGTAAAGTATCGCTTAACGCTATTTAGGATGCCCAGTTTTTTGGCCGCAATTTGAGCTTTAGATTCAATTGTGGTAGTGTGTATTAGTATGTAAAGGGAGGCCTATGTTATGCAGTGGATATATAAGATAGGTACTGATATAGGCTGATGATGATGATGTATGTAAGTCTTGATACCATAAGTTATGCCTAGTTTTGGCTTGCTTGACAGCGTGTGGTGATTATAAAAATCTTATTTTGAGTGAAATATTTTTACTCTGCCATGTTTTGGCGTGTATTTATTGTAGCACATTGTAAAGTGCTCAAATGTTTAAAAAATATCGTAACGCAATCAGCTTTTAGCGCGGCAGATCTACACGTTGTATTCATTTTATTCCTGAGAATAAAGGCGATTTGGTTTGGAGGTAATAGTGCTCTCAATTTTATTCCTACAATGAGTGAAATTAGCCACTTGAAGCTGTACCAATCAGTCCTCTACAAGATTATTGATCACATAATTAATACAACCATACTAGCAACAAGAGAATAAAAATATCCACTGTCTTAAGATTTTAATTAAAAGAATACAATCGTACTTTCCTAAGTCTCGTTTGCATTGCTAATTCATGGTCCCATTCATTTCCTTCCTAATCTGCCGTTTTTATTTTTACAAAAGATTTCAATCTTGAATAAGTTGAGCCGATTTCTTAATCACTTGAAATCATTTATTGAAAATATACCTACCATATTTTAAGTACACATCTTTTAAGTATAAAACTGGATGAATCCTTCTATCTAATTAATTAATGAAATCAAACCGTTATTCCCCGAAAACGGACAAAGCAAGCTTGGTGAACCGTGTGATATTCCTCTTACCTAAGTACTTTAATAGAGATGAAAACTTTGTTTATAATCGCCTGAATTTCATGACAGTTGTCTCTGCCCTCTGTAGCAAAGGTAAACTTGGAGCTAGATGCTTGTTAGTCAATTCTGGAACCCGCATTATGCCATGTCTTCGAATCCCAAAATTAGAACAGAACCGCTTTGAGTCAAATCTCAAAGGACTAAATACTGTTTGGTGCAATTTAGTTCATAATTGTGTTTACCACTTCATGCGCTATTTAACTATGCTTTATCAATATTAACTTAGTTGAATTGAGTTATATTAATATTCGAATATTCTGTTCAGTTCATTGAACGCTTATTTTCATATTTCCATAGTTCTGAAATACTGGATTGTGTCAATTGATGATTATCTATATTCTGTATGTTGAATATTAAATATACTTACTTAAATACTTAATTGTATTATGCTGAAGTGGTTTATCCATCTGTATAATAATTTGTATTCCTTATAAAAATACATTTTATTACAGTCGATGTATCTCGATTTATGTGATACTAGCTTTGACGACCTCTGTGGCGTAGTGGGCGAAGGCCAGCCTGAGACGCAGAAGGTTGCGGCTTCGATAGCCGCTGCGGGAAAAATGTTTGCATGTTCTGCAGATATTTGCCTCGGGTCTGGGTGTTTTCTATGTATGATATGTACGTATTTACAAAAGGTATATTATGTACTATATCAATCATGTGGATCCCATAACACAAGCTCTGCTTCGTTTGGGGCTACATGATGCTGTGTGGTAACGTCCAGCATTATTTATTTATTTATTTTGTCTGAGACTTTGCTCACGTTAATGTAGATTTTGTCATCAATCTGTCTTAAAGTTTTTTTATATCCTACAGTACTTTTTTATTAACTAATTCTTGAAAAATGGCCCTACCATGACAGACGCTTAGGTCTAATTTAGCTCATGTGTCGGTTGGTAGGTAGGAATAATATAATATATATATAATATAATATAATATTATTTTCTCTCATGCCCTTCAACATGTACCTATCTGAAATTTCATGATTATAGGAGTAGTTACATCGTAAAAGCGTAGCAAATAAACAAACTCATATTCGTATTAATAAGATTTTTATTATTACAAACCCTAAGGTATTTCTAGCTATTATATTTACCTTCCTGAAACTGAAAATGCTCTAGGTATTATTTTAAATTGGTAGGTTGTTCAATGTTCACTCAATTTGGAGGACTACGGAACACCGCGCTCTCTAAGATATATCGAACCTGTAAAATCTTTTTACATTCTTCCCTGCCTGAGGGCCCCTCTTTGTAACAGCTTGCTTTTATTTTGTGAACAACCATAGGTATGAGGATGAAAAGGTAAGTTATTTTTATGTATCAGTGTCCTTTCAAAGTTGAATTGAAATAATCTTATTCACCGTACCATTTATAAAAAAAAAAATATATTAAAGTAACACTAAATCCTTAAGTTCGAAATAAAAATAGCTTTAAATAGCTTGGTCATTCATGTTTCTCTTTCAATTTGAAAACGAATCAAGCGAAAAAATGTTAGTTTCACTGTTGACTTTTTAAAAAATCATTTGCGTAACGAACTCAAAAGCATATCTCGTAAAAAAATCCTTTTTGCGACGCATTCTTACCAGGCGCTCTTTATGTTCATAAGTGAGTATTACAAAAGTGCCGGCACTGTTACGCAACGCAAAGTGCGCCGGCTAAATAGGATGCCGAGATAGATGCAACTCTATCCATCAGCAGGATTACTGGGGTTCTGTCGCCGCTTAAACCTTTTGGGATTAAACAAGTCCGACCTTTGCGTTCCGTTCAATTATTCTGTTAAAAACGTAGCGCTCCACTGAAACCCCACTCAAAGGGATTTTTTGAAATGCGGGTGGTGTTTTCCTTTGAGGAGTGCAGCTACGCAGCAGTGCGTTCAAAATAGTTGCTGGTATAACGCTTTTGTGTTTGTAATTAGTTATATAGTTTGTCTTATTTATAAAGCTAAAGGTCTGTTATTAGTGATTTAAGGCTTCCTCGATACAGGCTACGCCTAGTGAGGAAACGACCAGATAATGTGAATTTTCTATACAAAGTGGTAGAATTGTAAGTTTGTATTTGTGTTTGTACGAGCATAACTCTCGACCCGGTGATCCAATCGGCATGAAATTTGGTAGGTCCTTAAGGTGTATTTGAAAGTTTTGCTGGGAATTATTTGAGTTAAATCTGATAGGGGGCCAGCCACAGAAAACAACACAAATAGGAAGGTTTGGGTAGACAAGCGGAAAGTGGTAAGTAACCTAAACACTGATAGGTAAACAAACCCGTCCGCGTGCCTACCCATCCCTAAAATCCTGATACTGTGGAGCTGATTTTGTCTGTGCTAAGCGTGGGCCAAATTAGGTCTCCTCTCAGCTTAATGCTGCTCCGCGAGCGAAGCAGCGCTGGTTTTCAGAGGAAACCAGAGGTGGCGACCTCACGATCGCCGCGCATCACTTAAGCAAAATGGTGTATATACCTATAATACAAACATACTAAAATATATATATACATACTACACATATACATACATACATACACACATACACATACATACATACATGTACACACACGCATACACACACATGCATCCATAGATATCCATATATGGAATGAAGGTACGTACAATAGGTAGGTAGGTACACAATGTACCTACCTACCTATTGTATCAAAACAGAAATAAGAAAAAGTTACATATACATACGCTCATTGTTCAATAAAATAGGTCATGTTATTGTATGTCGGTTAGACATAATACTAATGCGCGTGGTGCGTGCGTGCGAACGAAACGCAGCCCGTCGGAGTGTTTTTGTATTATATTCTCTTTGCCCGTCAGTCAGTAGGGAAGCAAGCAAGTCAAGGAGACTGAGACTGAACGAACAATAGCGACGCACTATGTAAGCGGCCCGATTGATTGTTTCAAAGTTTGCGTTCGTTGCACTTCAGCCGAAGATTAAAGTTGCAGATTGCAGCACCACGCAGCAATGCCATCATGTCCATCACTTAGTAGCGCTGCGCTATGGTTTCATAACTGTTTGGTTGGTGAGGTTTTGTGCGTGGAATGCAGATTCGTGATGCAGTATTCCGCGTACATGGAGATTTACAAAAAACAATACCTACCCATAAAATAAAATAAAAAAGTAACACTAACGCAGTGAACTCCCGCCGCTCCATAATATGCATGTATGCATGTATATGCATAATGTGCATGTGTCGCGTGATGGCTTTATGGTGTTATGGTGCCCCGAACCTGGAGTGGATGTTGGATATTTAACTGGGATATTGATTTATTGATTTACCCACGTCCCCGCAACACAAAAAATTATGTCAAAAACGATGAAGGTATGATTGACAATTGGTAAGTTGAAATATGCCACCTACAATTGTTTTTGCTCTGAAAGGAACTCTCTTTTAAGCACAGACCTAAAGGTATTTAATGTTTTCAGAGCACGAATCGGAGGGGGGAGGTCATTCCAACACCGAGAAGCAGCCTCATAGACAGTACATCATAGACTACGCTATCCAAACCATCCTAATGAATGTCATAAATGCGAAAGTAAATCTGCTTAGAATAAGAATAAGAATAGGAATTTTTTTATTTGCTACTACATATAAATATGTATAAAAGAACAAATTAGAAACAGGTTTTTAAACTATAAAATAAGAGTACAGCCAACATAATAATGACACATAGAAATATAGTCGCCACAAGGACCTGAACTCAGCATGTAGCGGGTTGAAGGAATTACCTACAACGCGCGCTGGTCTTCCGTCAGGACCATTTTCTAAATTAGCGGACATGAGTAACAAAACACAAAACATGCAATCTGCTACCAATTTGTAAGTCTGTCTGTTTTTTACGTCTAAACTGCTGAACCGATTTTAAAATTTTCGTTTATATAGATACATAGGAAAAACAAGGCTACTATTTGTCGCAAAAATAAAACTTGATGGGATGTAATATGCGATGAAAGTTTTTATGGTGAACCAATAATTTCTCAAGTAAGGGATAAAAAAATTCATCATACCTTCCTCTCTCCATAGTTTTGGCATGACATAAAGAATTTTTACTGGGTTTTTGACCATCATCATCCGCAGCGCGACTTTATGCATTGCTGGGTTTAGGCCGCCTTGCTCTAGGACGATACTTATGCGAAAGTAACTTCGTCTATCTGTCTATTAAGTTTTTGACCTTAAACGCTGACCAATTTTAATGAATTGGCATAGAGATAAATGGGATCTTTTAAGTTTTTGACCTTAAACGCTGACCAATATTAATGAATTGACATAGAGATAGATGGGATCTTCGAAGAGGACATAGGCTAATTTTTGTCGTAAAAATAAAACTTTAAAAGGGTAATTTAGGGGACAAAATTTTGCAAGGGGTACCAATCATTTCTCAAGTTAGGGATATGAAAGTTCTTATACTTTTTAACCGACGGTAGACTTAATTATTGGTCACCAACGGGAATAAGAGTGGGATCAAGAACGGAAAAGGGAGCGGGAGGAGAATCGGTAACGGGTAGGTAGGTAAACATTTATCGTGAAAGTATATACGTATACAGAAAGTGTATACACGCAGACGAAGTTGTGGGCAGGTCAGCTAGTGTTATGTTGAAAATAGTGCCTAATTTGCATTGTATTAGTTAAGCTCCATGTTTCTGCTATAATAAACATTTTTCTTTTCATTTTATTATTTATGTTCTTAGACTGGCATTAGACTTATGTCGTCAACATTTAGGTTCAGGTTAAAAATGTAATCCAGGATGGGTGAAAAAAAAACGTAAATCAATTTTAATAATTTTTATTTTTTATACATAAATTCTTTTTTTTGAAACACTTCTCATAACTTTGAACTAATTTGACATAGACAATATATCAATGGGTACATACGAAATATCCACTAAAATCGATTTGAAATGCTTCAGTACTTTGCCAAATATTCAAGCATTTGGTCAAATAGGTAATATTGTCTTGGGTAATTTCGTCCCATTTACTTAAATTTTATAAGTAAGTACCTAAAATTGGATAATATAATTGATTTGAGATAAAAAGCTATGCATATTTCAAAAGTTCACCGTTAATTTGGTATTAATATAATGCAACATCTACTTTAGTGGTAAATCTTATAAAACAAAAACTAGGGTAATTTCAATTCAGATGAACATTGAAAAGCATTTACAGCTTTGGCTCAATAAAACTTACTCTAAAAATGCCTACAAATCTATTAGATGGTTGATCAGTGATGCTCTTCAAGAACATGCTATCACATTTATATTTATTTATCCAAACGCTGCGTTGAAAATTTTATTCACATTTTTATGATTTTGACTCAGTTTATTAATTTACTAAGTATAGCGACAATATTATTATACTGTTTGATAGCGCACGGCAGCGTAATAATATCTCAAAAAAAGTATTTATCTACTTTTCATAATAACAACATAATTCATTTAAAATCAGAGTTTTTGGAAGTTCAGTCGCTTTGAATTGATAACTTCTAAATAATACGATAATTATACGAACTATCATAACTTACACAAATTATTTACACCTGCTTACAACATAAGAAAATCACAAATGCATCTCCATAATTTATAAGCATTCATTCCTATATACAATTTTAAAATCATTGATAGTTTTTCATATCCAGCTCAACTCATTGGTAATAAACCCTTGGAATACCTATCGATATACTTTTAATATAATATTTGGTTGAAAAACACACAGAACACTTAAGCATAGCGATATTATGTTATATTGAATTTGAGTATGTACTAATTACCAACATACTAAATAGCATTTTAACAAAACTGTCTGTTAGGTGCGATTTTTAATGATATTACTATAATATAATTAATGTGTTATAATTTAGAATAATAGTACATTATACATATATCAAATAAATATTTCGGACGCATCTGTAATAAATAAATATTAAAATATTTGAAGTAGGATAAACATATGGAATGTTTTTGAAAAAATATTTCTATAAATAATATAGGATAACGGAAATATAAATATTATATTATTATAAAGAAGGCACAAAGGACCAATAATAATCATGAATGTAATGAATTTGGTAAATATTTTATGATTTAAAATATTTCAATATACATATATTTCTTTAAATATCCTAAAATGGAACTTCAGATAGAACATTTTTATATTTTGTACCTAACAACATTTTTCAAATCATATTTTTTAATAACCTTTTTACTTATAGTTTTATTTAAAAACATTACAAATACTGGCAGTAAATTTATCATAATCTCGTATCAATTGCAATCTACTTGTACATCAATATTTAATAATAATATGTCATACTCCAAAAATCTAACTAGGTTAACTAGGTTCTCAAAAAGACAGTGGAAAAATCTACAAACTATGTCTGTATCTTTAAAAAAATAATAAACGATTAAATGTAAACTCAAAATTTCAAAAGTAGTGTATGCTGTTTGAAGTTTTACGACTTATATTATATTCGTACACATATAGCAAACTCAAATTGCTTCGGTAGATCGTATTCAGTAAAATTATGTAACATTCAGGAGCGGTGCACAATATCCATCTACAATTAGATGCGTCGTACAATCAGAAACGAGAATTAATTGACTCATAAAATAAACTAATGGACGTTTAATTTTCTAAGATTCTAGCGAAAAGAAATGAGACGAGTAGAACGAAAAGACTGTGGGCGAAGTAAAGTTTTTCAGCAGCGCCGGTGGCCCTAATGTCGCTTTCTAAAACGAATGGTTCGTCAATAACGTGGATAATACCGTTGGTGCATTCAACATCAGGTCTGAACACGTGAATCCAGTGACCATTCCATTCGACGTAGTAATCTGCAACAAAATAATTTTTGTAATATTTATCGTTCTTCAAAAGAATTACAGCCACATCAACACCTCAAATATATAGTATGAACGCTCCGTGACATTGTCAGCGTAGAGATCTTCTCCCGCTGAAATTCCTGAAAATCTGTTAGGTAAGTTATCATAACGAGCATTAACTTGTCTTCACCGTCATCTTTGATGTGTATATATATGTTTCATTTAATTATGCACTACATGGTTCAAATGTATTTTCAAATGTATTAAGCTAAATAAAGGTATTTAGCTTATTTAAATATTATCAGTTGAAAGCACATCAGCAACACTTACTCTTATCAGATTCCTTGACGCGCAGACGCAGCGGATCACGCGACGTTGGCAGCACAAAAGGATGCGTCTCGTTGCCCATCAGCTTAAGATCAGACACTGTGTAAGCTCGCCCGGCCCTGATCACGTGACGTTCCAGGATTTGTTTAGTCTGTGAGATGAATAACCTGGTTATTTATTGTTTGGATATTTTGATGATGTGAATTTCGAGTTTTCTTTCTAAAATATAAGATGAAAACCACTGGCAACATACTCAAGGGTATGAAAATCAAATTGGCTGAATGGATTATGACCGAATTCAGTGCAATCTATCAAACCAGTTATAACTATTTTTTCGTGAATCGAAAACTCCTTATTGGCCGTTATCTCGCGATTAACAACATAAACAACTGGGTTATAATTTAGGGGAATGGGGTGTATGGGGTTGCAACCCCTATCTTCGGAACCCAAGCCAACCCCGCCTACACGTGGTGCACCCTGCTAAACAACGAACGGGGCTCTGGCGGCGGCTAATTGCGGCATAGCACAGCCTACATTGGCACAGCTAAATCCCCTGGCCACCGACGGGCAGAAGCGTCGGTGGTGCGAGATGCTGTGCCTTACGATCCCCAACCCGTGGGGATTATGGGCATATCCCCCTTTATTAGGGGAGGCCTATGTCCTCCGAGCCAGAGCAGTGGACTGATATAGGCTGGTGTGGTGGTGGTGTCGTGGTTCGGGAAAGCCAGTGGAAGCACTGACCGCTTCAAGATTCAATCACTATCGAGCTTCATTATAAAGTCTCAGAATGAAAACAGCGAGAAAAATCGTTTATGCTTACTAAGTGTCTTCTAAATAGGGTAAGGCTTATGTCCCGCAAGACTTCTGAAGATTGTAAAGGAAGAATAAGAAGAAAACTTACCTATGTCTCCCATACTGCGTTGTAATTATGGCAAACTATCCAAAATAAGGGTAGCCTATAACCTACACAGTACTCTAGGCTAATAAAGAAAGAAGAAAAAAGAGAAACAGAAGGAGAAGTAGAGAACTTACAAAGTATCCAAAGTCTTCCTTGAAAAGGGCTTTGTACGCTGAGGGATGTCTTATTTGGAATTTGAGCCACGCGTGATCGCGGGGTACGAAGTATGTGTATCGGTGCTCCATGTCATTTAGCTGCTGATTGAACATCTCACGCTTGCCCAGCTTGTAGGTTATGCTAGAAGATACAATTATTTGGTATTATTATAATAATAGTCCTTTCTGCGTTTTGTTTTTTTCTCATTAGGTACTGAAATACAACCATTTGGTTCCCTTGAAAAACAATAAAATATATCACCCAAATTATAGTAGTTTGTTTGTGACTACTTAGGTAACTTAGGTTCGGTATGAATAAACTTGGGACCCCATGACCCCGTCAAGTGCTACTGCAACGTCGAGCCCTTCATCAGGCGATGAATGGCTTGATGATGCACTAGCACGCTGTGTTTTTAGTCGGTTGGCCGGCCGCCGAGCTAGCGAGAACTAGTAGCTGGCGGAGAGTCCGATAGACCCCTCGAACTCTCCCTGTCGTTCAGCTGAAGGACATGCGTAACGCATTTTCACACCGATAAAAAAAAAAGCTATGTATAAACTTTAATTACATCAATTCCAAAATTTAGGTATCTAGATATAAGTAATGCACTTGAACACTCGGTAAAACAGAACCAGCATATGCAGCAGGATAAAACTCTGATCCTGCGCTAAGAGACTAATACATATTGGAATACCTTTTTCTTACCATTAAAGTAGCATGAAAACAAATTTTCGGTATCTGGCCATCATTTCATATTAGAAATTCACGCTATAAGTTAGTACTCACTTTAGCATCGGATCAGTTTTCAATTTCTCGAAAACGGTGGTGTAAGGTACCCCCAGTACTCTATCGATGATGTGGATAAATCCGTTGGTAGCCGCGATGTTAGGTAGAGTTACCGTAGCGTTCACTCCTCCACCTTCAACTGTCAACGTCTGGTTTGCTCCTTGGTTCAATACGTTGAAATAGAGATATTTCCGAAGGGAGGCCGTTGGAGCTTGGTAAATCTATAGTAAAAAAGGCATGTGAATATTTGCCTAAAAACATATCATGTCGTTGAATAAATGAAAGATACCTACCTAATGTAAAAAGAAAATAAATACCTATGATGGTAATTCATAAATCTTTAGATAAGTCAAGTAAGAGACAAGACAAACATGCTCGTTCCCGTAGCAGTAACCGCCACAATGGAAAATAATAAAAATCTACTCAACTAACTACCCAGACCACAGACGATACCATCATGCAATACAGGAAATACTCATTAATAAACTGGCATCTGGTAATGATCGGAAAACGATAAATAAAACAAAAATGACCCGACAATAAAACGACGACGAGGAATGAGAATAAATCGAATTTAAAATTGAATTAACGTACTGTTCCTGGGAGCTGTTCCCGCAAGCAGCACACAAACCAGACCATTAAATCCACTAGGTACACGGAATTAATATTAATCGGATATGCATAATGGAAAAATTTCCGTCACAAACATGGTTTTCAATGAATATTTTATCATATTGAATCTTTATAGTTTAACGATATCAACATATTTACCTGATTCATATTGTTGTGAATGATAGCATCCATTGGCAGCCTCTCCCGAACCAAGTGGAGATTCAGAATTTCCTTCAGCTTTTGGTGATTCCTAAAAGGAAAAATTACAAGTGAGGTGTAATCAAAATAAATTGCGACTACGTCATTTCCATAAATGAATAACATTCTCGTTTAGTAGACTTATTTTTACCTAAGAATATTTTGAACGCTGAGGTCGTTCCAAGCTTCGTTAGAAGGTGCGAAGAGAGTGATGTCCTTAGCAAGAGTGAGCTCGTTCAAGTACTGGTTGTTAGCACCTAAGTCCATGATAACCTCGTAGAACTTGCATAAGGGACCGTCTTCTTTCTCCTGTGTATTCAAACAAAATATTAGTTTTTAGCCTTGCGTTGATAAATATCTTTACGCTGTTTATATTTTATTGTATTTTACGTCCCGTTTTAAGTTGTTCAACCTCATATTACGACATTCTGACGGGAACCTCACTTGAGACTGGCGACAGAAAATGCAATTACTATATAACTTTGGTGTACAATAGCACTTTTTCTTCCATGTTCCTTGAATTGTGTCTTATAAGATTTTATCTAAAAAACATTTTTCGCAATTAAAATAGAACACTAAAAGTAACTTCCAGTTCCTGTTCTAATAAGAATTCTTTGCACTGTCTACTTCAAAGGAATTAATTATACTTTACCTCGCCACAAGAAGTTGTAACAGAAGAAGGAATTTAACCATTACTAGCTACGATTAAAAAGAGTGTGAGGACAAAGAGAAACTGGTACTAAGACATGCAAATTTAGGCAGTACTTACGATTCCCTAAGTTTTCAACATCATGCAGGGTCCAGCGGAGCAGGTGGGAGGCACAAACATATGAAATACAATACTTTAAATACTCTAACTAATATCATAATTACAAAATTATTTTATGAGTTGTGTTTATGTAAGTAAATGTTTTGAAATGTTAAATCGTTTATGAAGGTTAAGTTTAATATGTGGATACAAAGCGTTTATTGTAGTACATTAAGACTCATGCCCTTTGTGAAGAAAATGTTTCTATACAATTACAGGAATTCTAATAACTTACCCGCGCCAGAGGGTACGTAATTTATTTAATGTGGTGTGTCTAATTAAAAAGTGAAAAATAATTTGAATAAAAGGCAAGGTATGGGAACTATTTAACTAGTTATAATTCAAACACCTAATTTGTTTCAATAAGCTTAAAATTACTTTACCAACGTTTCTGCACACATAAATAGTTTTAATTAAACGTGCTTTTATTTGTTAATAAGTAAAAGGACACTCACAGGGATGAAATAAAAAGATAAATTAGAGGCACTTCATTTTACCTTCATTGCCTGGTTCCCATATAAATGGAGCGAAAATTCAATGACACATTGTAAAATTAATCGTGTAGCTGAGAAAAAAGCGTAAAAGAAAACCAAATAAGAATACGATGTTATTAATATCGTATAAACTGCGGCAAAAGTTTGTTTGTAACAATAGTTATCGTAAAACAGGGAAACTTTGTTATACCCAAATTATTTTTATATTAAGGGAACATACCTTGAGGAAATCGATGACGGTTGTGTCAATGACCATGAGAGGTCTTTGTATGAGGTGGACGACTCCGTTTTTGACGGGAATGTTGGCTCTGACGATGTCTGCCAGCACAACGCCGCGGCTGTGCTTAGCGTCGCCAGCTACTGTGTTGGATTTCACATATGCTGAAAGAAAATATTTCATTAGTTTTATCCTTCTAAGTAAGTGATTTCTAAACTGGTTATACTATTTTAAAGTATCGACAATGACATCAAAAATACTTGACAAGTCAGAGTTAACCACCACACATTTATTCCAGCAGGTGCCTTTGTTACTAAACATTTTACCAACAAACATGTACCTTCATAAATAAACCTATACAAAAAAAAATACATATTAAAATATTAGATTTTGGTATTTTGGCTCACAGTTTGAACACTCAAGTAAAAAAGTTAAAATTTAGGAGAAAAATATAAAGCTGGAGTAACCAAACATGTGAATAAAAAATACAAGGCTTCGAATTGCCCGCTGGTAGGTGGTAGGCAAACCAGTGTGGCTTAATTTGCTTTAATTAATGGATAACCCCCACTGCTATGGACTGGAACTATCGGGATTGTGAATCTACAATCGGTTATTTGCGATTCCCAAACGGAAGATAGGCTTAATGGAAAGCGTGTCTGCTCGTATATTTATATATTTCTACAATAATATTATAAAGAGGAAAAATTTGTTAGTAAAAATGGCTTGGAGATGGGCATATGTACAATACAAGAAATAGAAATAAAATTGCTTGTACAAAAACTAGATTAGCTAGAGTAAATAAGTCATTCTTAGGACAATGTGTTAAGTACTTCAATAAATTACCAGATAAAATTGTTAACCTCTTAGAGAATTAATTTAAGAAAAGTGTTTGTTCAAACAATCTTATTTAATAAGGCATATTTTGATGTCAAAGATTATCTTGATGACAAAAGAGCCTGGGAGCTCGTTACATGAGTGTGTAGGGATATATGGGATTATGTACCAAATTAATTTAATGACTTTGTAAAAATGTGCATTTGCTTGAAATTATAAAAATCTCTTGTAAATCTCTTACTTGCAATAAATATATTGAATTGAATTGTATATTTGTGTGTGTGTATGTTTGTAATGAATAAACTCAATAAGCCGATTTCAAAAATTGGTGCACCATTGAAAAGCTACATTCAACTTGAGTAACATAGGCTATATTTATTGCTAGAAAAGATTAGAGATCCTTACTAAAACTTAAGTAACGTAACCCAAGGTGTAAAAAAAGTCCCCTAACCCGTGCGAAGCCGGGACGCGCCGCTAGTATCGTATAAAACTGAGAATCGTTTTGGAGTGGGTCCAATATGAAATAGGCCAATGTAGACAAGATGGAACGTATTTTCTATTGAAATTAAGATTCTATGTTTACCTACTTCTTTGAGGCAAAGTATTTCCGACATACGTTGCTGATTTAAGACTTTTCTTCGTTTTATTCAGCCACTTAGTTCTTGATCTTTTGGAACTGTTAAGCTCTTTATATAGTGGGAATTACCCATCGGAATGACCATATTACAATTTTCAAATCTACAAAAAGTTGAGAAGTGAAAAAGTATTAATTTAATTAAAAAAATGATTTTATAAAGTTCATTGAAATTATGTATATATAATTTTCGTATATGTGAAAAAAGTAATGAACAAACATAAAAATGTAACACTTACTGATCTCCTCTCTCCCATTCATAGAAGTGCTGAAGGAGATGATGACCTTCACGTTGTCACCGAATGCCAGCGTCTCAAACTCCTTGGTGTCTGGAGTGGCTTGCGTAAAAAGCACGTGGTGGGGAATCACGTGGCCGTCGACAACTTTCTCATCAATCAGGTCAGATCTGGTGGGGGGCTGAAAAATAATTCTTGTGATAGAATTCAACTAGAAAATGTTTTTATCGAAGGTAGCGCTACTTAGCTGTTTTCCAGTCGGACTGGAAAATAACAAGTAAAGCGTACTAAGTTGATTCACCACAGGAAGCTTGACTTGATAAGGGGGTGAGAATTATATACATCAGTGAACATACTATTTCCGAAAAAGCAGGTTCTGCTAATGGGTATAGATTCTGTCATTCAAGGCTCGACTCGCTATCTCTCATTATAATAAAACCAAGTGACAGGTTTGTGCCATTATCTACCTTGAATCCTTCATCAACAGGAATAAAGAACGTATGCCTGCCATCAGCATTGAAGACCTTACTTTTCTGCAGCTGATTAACCTTCTGCCTGAACGACCTGCAAAAAGAACGAATATAAAAAATACAGTAATAATGCTGGACATTTAGCCGTATGACATAAACCTTGTAAATTTTTAGTTATATAGTTATATAAATTGCATTAAGCAATTCAATTCTTCGATTATATATATATTAAGTCGGAAACGGTCTATCCACTTCGGAGTTAAGTACACATCACAATACAAAACAAATACTACTTATATAATTTTTTTTTCAAATACATACACAATAAACATAGAAAACACCCAGACCGGAGACAAATGTTTGCAGAACATATAAATATTAATCTCCCGGCGAGAATCGAACCCGCAGCCTTTTGCATCTCAGTCAGGCATTTGCCTACTGCGCCATAGAGGTCATCAATGTTGAAATATTGTTACTCGATTTCTGCTGATAATGAAACAATTGGCAGAAACATAAAGTCCTTATCGATTTTCATTAAAACTATTGTTAGAAATGCACCGACAGAACAACATCTAAGTACATAATGAAAACGTTAATACAAAGAAGTGAGTGATTGAACAATAATTAAGAACATAATGAAAAAGTTAATACAAAAAAGTGTGTACGACCTCTATTTTAGGACTATTCTATATAATTATGTATTTAGTGTTGTGAGGAAAAAGTTTAATGAAGTGAAAACTTTAGTTCTCTGTGAGTTGTGAGCAAATTGTGCTCATAATAAAACTGAAATACAAAAAGCACAGACCAAATATCATGGATCCGACACTCATATAACGTACTAAAGATGTAAAACTAGTATTCAAACGAAACATGCGTCGAATTAACTCCCAGGAACAAATCTACGAAATGTAGACAGATATAGATAGATATACTATTTATTTGCAACTACAATCACACACTTAAACAACATATTTTAAGATTTAACAAGTAGGTAATTTGACATTAGGTATACATACAATATAAAAACATTATATCTAGAAGAAAATATAAAAATCAAATTGGGAAAACCATAAGTACAACAAAACATTGTGAGAAAGTGTTCCATCACAGTGTATGTGTGTGTTGCAGTATGAATAAAAAGGCCATAACTGAGCGCATAATTTTGCTCAAGGAGCAAACACTGATTTTCAGTTACTACCCTATGAGGCCACAAGCGATGTAGATCTAGATCTATCTAAACCACAAGCTTTTTAAAAACGATCTTGGCTCAGCTCATACTCGAACTGTTGTCAGAGCTCGAGTAACCTCATAGTTTGGCAGTATAATCGTACCTCAGTCTATGCTGTCCGATATTGAACACATCAGAATGTTCGAGAAACTGCATCGCATTCGGGTTGTAGACAGGGCCGGGGGAGCTCGACGAGCCGGTTCCATGTGGCTGCAAGGGCTGGAGGACTTGATCTATTACGTGGAGGACCTGGAACAAGTCTCTTCAGTTATAGATATTTATTAAGACATGCAACTCGGTATCCTAGTTCCTCGGCACTTTCATTTTTTCGGTCAGTCTTTAGATAGGTACTAAGTAATTTGCTTGGTATGCTTAACTTCGAGGGGGTTTGAACTGTCATATCTCATACCAAACTGCAGTTCATACATATTAAACAATATATTTTCTAAAAGAACTTCGTCTCACCTGTCGCTTGTTATTTCTATTCACAGCCTGGTAGGACCTTGAAATGTAGACTTTAGCGTTATTGACATAGATGTCATCGTGCATCGTGTCGCGGCGCCTTGTCACCCATAGTGGTGGATTGCCGTCCAGTTCAGAGGAGATAGCATAGTCCAAATTCGTCAGGGTCGTTGCAAGATTAGCTGTGAAAAAATTGTATATTATAATTTTACAAAACATATATTTGAAACGTTTAAAAAAATGCGCCGTGAACATAGTCTTTTCCGTAAAATTTGTGTGGTAAACCATACGAAGTTAATTTCTTTGGATTACAACAACCACTATTCCCGTGGTTGACATATTTAATACTATATTTTTAACGATACTCTCTTTCTTTGAAAAACTCACTATTTTGATTGTCTTTGAATTCGTTGAATGTTTATTTAAAATTTGAATAGTGGCATTCGAGGACATTGGAAGAAGGGATATTAAATCTAAGTAAAAAAATAACGTTTAATTCAAATTATATTTGCTGAACCCTTATACCAAAGCACTCCAACAAACAACAAACGATATGAGTGTTTAAGATTGGCAAGCTTAGAAAGTGCCAGCGTCAAACTAGCACTGGGGGCTAACCGCGGGTTAACACAGGGCAAAGTTCCAACGGCTCGAGTCGAGTTACGATGTGTCGTATCAAAAGCTATTGAACTACTTCAAGTTCGTGTCGGTATCTGTTCGGCGTGCGCTAAATTGCTGAAGCAGTTTCGGCAATTTATTCCACATTGAGATAGAATTAAGCTGTGATGTTAGGAAACCAGACTTTAGTACCTAATTTATGGTCTTATCTGGTACTTATCTAATGTTTTCTACGCTTGTATAATCGTAAAGCTAATATCAATTTCTGTTACACATTTTTAGAACCAATATCATGATGATCTTGAAACACCGAAGTGTTCTGATATAAGTGAGTTTTTGAACAAGAACCGTATAAAATTCACTTTATTTTAGTAAATAAAGTAGATGTATACATTTTTTGTGTCTTTGTGTGAATTTTGTGTCACATTATAAATAATTATTGCTCATGAATCATAGATTCAAATGGACTCCAATACATTTATAGTTGCTTCATTTAAATCATTATGTAATTTTGTCGATATAATTAGATTTTATCGGTTAATTTTCATCATCGTCATCAACAATCATTTTTGAACACAGGTGTCCCCAAGGATTTCCACGAACAGTCTTGACCCCTCTACATACACTGATTACCAGCTATCTTGATGATGTCGTCGGTCTATTTGGTGGTGGGTCTCTACAATTTGTCTTCCAGATCGCGATCACTATTCGAGTACCTTTATCATCGAACGGTTATCGGTTCTTTGGGCCATATGACCTGCCCCCTAGTTTATTTAAAGCATCTATAATTCCATCCACTCATCCTTAATTGATATCAGGTCCCAGATATTTACCTTCGCTAAAGTGACAGGCTGTTAGTGGGTGAATCGATTACGTCAGTCTTAATTGCAGTGCTGATCCTCAGGGAATCTGGATTCGGAATTTCTCAAGCAAACTTCATAGTTGAGTTGAGTGCTAGGATTAAGTGCCGCGTTTATTTGTTAGTTTGTATTTATGTCATACTCGTAGCTCTCTAGGATTAGTACTGTCTAAAGCTTGCAATGAATTATCATGAATTGATGAATTTAAAATTTTCCCAAGAAAAATTTGTTGCTTTGAATAGTGCTGGTTTTTTAAAAGCTAAGTCTAAATGGAAAATTCTTCCTGAAAAAGATGCGTAGGGTTTTGTGTATGTAAGGTTTGATCTTTTTTTGTTATATAGACGGGTAGGTAGTTACTTTAACTGCAAATGCTTTGCTATGACCACTCAAGAGAGCCACAGTCACGTCAATTCTGGCTAAAGTCCTGAATATTGCATGTTTAATTGACTGAAAGTTTATACTTAATTGAAACTGGCAGTTCATAATGCTACTTTTTGCTAACATAGTTGATTCCATACGTTAATTAAGGAAAAAAGTCGGTGGTTGCATGCAAAGATTTGATTAGTACCTACTAATGTAAATTTGAACATTTTTAATGAATTAACTACTTCATATTAGTTTAATAGTTCTTAGTAACTCCGATAGCAAGTAATAACTATTTCTTACAAAGCGGTAAAAAAGAAGAGATCTGCCTTTTAAGACTTGGGAAAGAATAAAAATTCCACAAGTCGGACCTCAAAGAGTTAGGTATAGTTAAAAGAGCATCCTATTTTAAAAATACCTTATATTTTTAAAATTTATGTATACATTGTATGTCCCTTTCAATCGGAATATGTAGACTGCCTGATTAGTAAAGATGTATAACAGTGTGAATAGACGTAGATTTTAGGCGGAAGATGAACCATGAATTAAGTAGGTACTAACCTACCTAATTCATGGTTCATCTTACATCAAAATTTAAAATATATTGTCTGTATCATAGTCACAGTCATAGTACCATAGTTATTAGTGCCATTTAATAGCTGCGGAAATCTCCCCCTTTACAGTCACTTAAATTTTCGGCTCATTTTAAATAAACTACAAGTCTGCACTTTATAAAAAAAGTGAAACACGAGGAATACCCGTTTAACAATATAAATTAGTATCTGCCAGTATAAAATAACTTACCAATATGATACAGCACCAGGTTGTCGTCCATCTCCCCGTTGTACCTCTGGAAGGCCTGGTTGGTGGGCGCAAACAGCGTCATCTGCCGATAGTGGAGACTCGTGTTTGCGATCACGTTGCGCTCCAGCAGAGCCAGGAACTGAAACCACAGCAAACATGTTTATTGGTCTTTAACACCTTATAGTTATGGAACCTTCAGTGAAAGCCTGAAGGTCTATTCAGATATAATTGTTCACACCTTCTTCATTTCCTTAACCTCGCTCCTTCTATTGCCGCGTTCACTTAGCAATGCGCCTCTTGTCGCAACGTTTTTTAGAGCGGTAATCATTACCCACATTGGCATTGGTCGGTAGCAAAAGTGTTGACAAGGAGCGACAACCATCTTAATGATACGATATGTGTCTATAACACGTAGGACACGGTGGGTATGCTCATCATAACTCATTAGTGAAGAAGCTTAAAGTACAGTCACTGCAAATTCCATCTCATTCAAGGCATTTCTAAGTTCAACAAGAACTATTCAAGGGATATCTTCAGCTCACTATTTCGATCACAAATTCAATCGTTTTAGAACATATTTTGTAAGTACATAATTCTATGTTTAGCATTGAAATTGTCATTAACTACACTCAGTAATGCAACTATAAGCATCTTTATTCTTGAATAATAACAGAAGCTGAATTTAATTAATCAATATTTTTAAATGAATTGAGTTTTTCCCAGTAAATGTCACTGCTTTGCCAACAAAATGAAACAGCGCGATTCAAATGGTATTAACATTTTAAAGTACTTATTTATATTGTGATCTCAAGAGATTCTGTGTTCAAAGGATAGTTAAAAGCAGTGAACTCTCTTACTAAATACTGTCGGACTCTCTGAAAAGAACTTGGCATTACTTGAAAAATCAACATAATTTTTAAACTAGATTGCTTGCAGATGCTGACAACAGGAGTTTTACTCTCTCACAATTTAATTTTTATGATTTTAGTGAAGTCGAGACTAGGAATACAAATAAGTGTAAAGTACCTAGGTAATAATAAATCTGTAAATTACACTTTTATTAAATTGTTTAATTTAATATGCTTATATTACATCTATCGAGATAGTGTAGGTACTCTATCTAATACTATTGAACACTATATAGCGATATAAACGTCTAAATTCGCTACATATCGCTGCGTTTACTACTGGTTTATAAGTATTTCTATGAAATATTTAATTTTCTTTTCATTTCATTTATTCATGAACAATTTACAATCGTATTTGAATATTAGCTTAAAAAAGAAAACACACACACACACTTAGTTATTAGGCATGAAGACTGGGTCAAAAAATAATAATTCTAATTAGTCCGTCAGTTAGATCAACAAAAACTGGACACGCATTTTTTTGTTTAACGAATCAATAGAAATTGACGGAGATAAAGAACGTGAAATTTCGGGAGTGGGGGCTCGTAACGTCACGCCTTGGTAAAAAATGTACTCTATCGGGACGTCGCGTGGAACTTTAACGCACTATATCTTTGTTCTTTTTTGTTTAATTGACAAAAGAAAAAATACGTGTCCAATATTTTTTGGATATGTAAATAACGGACTAATTAGAATTTTTCAGTCGTCTAGCCTATTAGTATGCTAAAAATTACACACAGATAAAATACTAATTATTAAAGATGTCAAACTGGTAAATAAATAAGTCACAAAATAATAAAAAAATAAATATTTATTTATTTATTTATTTATTTATTTAGCCCGTTAAACTGGGTGAGATTAAACTTTATGACTATAATTATTGTTTAATTCGTTTGTCTATAGGATGTCTCTCAACTCAGTGTGCCTTTTGGCAAAGGCCTCCTCCAGTAGTTTCCATTGCTTCCTGTCTTGAGCAACTCTCCTCCATTTGGGTCCCGCTGTTAGTTTAAGCTCATCTTCCCAGCGCATTTGTTGTCGTCCTCGACATCTCTTTCCATCTCTTGGGTACCAATTTGTTGTAATTTGGCTCCACTTTTCTTGTATAGATCTCAACATATGGCCGGTCCATCTCCATTTTTGGAGGTCTATTTTTTCTAGGATATCAGTTAATTTTGTTTTTGCTCTTAATTGCTCATTGCTAATTCTATCTTGCCTTCTTGTTCCCGTCATGCTTCATTCCATACCTCTCTGGCACTTTCCTAGTTTGTCTCTATGGTATTTTGTGAGGGACCATGTTTCGCAGCCGTAAAAAAATAATACTAAGGGTAAATTTCCTCACACAAAGTCGTCAATCGTATATAAGCACTTCTCGAGTAAAAACTTTCATAATTTAATTTTAAACTTGTTGAGACTATCAGTGGCTTTCATGTCCACAGGAAGAGAGTTAAATAATTTCACTACTTGAAACCTAGAGCCATGCTTTGCTACATTAATCCTCGTACACAACTGTATAATATGAATACCTTCCGTGGCTAGCGACACGTCGCCGCGTCGCGTTGTCTGTAGCTACGGGCCGAACGTCAGTAGACACTGTCACCCGACCGCAGATCAGTAGATATCAACCTTCAGTCGGGTTCGGAATTGACTGCAGTGACATGACGCGGCAACACGTTGCCTACTGCTGCTTACATCGGTTGGCTACGAACTCATACCTTTAGTCTCATCAATGTCCAAACAATTTCATGCCTACTAGGTGTTCCATGACTTGCTATTTGGTAGGCCAAATTATAAACTTATAACTTACTCAGGTAGATCTGGAGTAATCAAAATTAGAGGATGAACCAGCGAATCATAAAAACACTAGTGCCGTTGACACGACTCAAACAGGATCAATAGTGCCTTCTAGATAAATAACTAGAAAGAAAGCGGCTAGGGAATCTAAATCACGTTCAACTGCGCAATGGCACACAATAGGCTCTCTAGGGAGACATGCTGATTACCTCCCATACACGAGTGTGTAGGTAATGGTACCTGGACGGCCTTTAGGAACATAGAGCCTTTGTTTGAGTTTGGCACGATTGTTAGATAGATAATATTGAATGCAAAACTAACACACATGTCTGTAGGTAGAAGTCTGTTCGGAATTTGAAAAAGCGTGGCTAAAAAGTGAAAACCATCCCTACTAGATATTTAAAAATTAAAAAATACTGCTGTTGAAATTTTTTTCTTAGGAGTGCTATTTCGTTCTGCATGCAACCGTGACCGTGATAATTAACATGCAAATAACTGAACTCTTATGTACTTGTAAACTGTTTTTGTAAATAGACATGTTCTATTATATTCTATTCCTCCTTTTATTGAGGTCAGTTAAAAGTTCGAGGCTTTATGAGCGGACTACAAGTGACTTTCTTACTCTAGGTTTGGCTGTAAAGCTCATAATGAATTATAAGAAAGATGAACTTAGGACTTTGCATTTATTCAAGGTGATTCATACAGTGACAAGTAGTAACTATAGTGCCTGGGACATGAGTTGATGGCTTGCCCAGCACCCAAACCATCCTCAATGTTTTCCTTCACCGTTTTGAGCTCGTGCTAAATGCGCACATATTTTTGTCCAAATGTCAAATCCATTGGTGTCGGGCCGAGATGCCAACCCATGACCTTTGGATCGGAAGTTTGGGTACATCTCACTAGGCCACCAATGTGGCTTAGGTATCCATCGTAGGAATACTCAAAATTTACAATAATAATATTCAATGTTATCCATGGAGATTTTAGTATGGGAGTGCGCTTTAAACAAAAATCTGTGCCTAATGTATTTTCCTAAAGGAGAGTTTCTTCTTAAGTGTTACACGTAAGATGGAACGAGACATAATCTTTGTGCTTTTTATTAAGAAAAATTAGACAGATTTTTGTTCAAAGCGCGTAATAAAAACCCTAATAAAAACTCCTTGATGTTATCAAATTACCTATGGTTCAAGAGTGAAAACATGAAAACATTGCAAGTTTTCAGGTAAAGTAAAGCAATCGATAAAAATTAGTTCTTATCTAGGTAATAACTACAAGTTGCCTTAATAAGTTTACTGCGGATGTAGTGTGCTTATTGATAAATGAAAATAAGGTTATGTCGCTCCACATTCGAAACAATAAAGTAAAATGGAACGGGGATTTAATACCACACACAGAATGCATAAATCGCGATACGAACGAATTCACTTATTTATGTTTAACTGTCGGACAGATTTTGTTCAGTATTTTGTATTTTCACAATTAATGCGTGCGGATTTGCAGAATTATTGATTATCATTATTTCATACAACTCACTTTTAGGAAAATGTAAAGTCGAAAACATATTAATTTTAAACTACAACTTATTACTATTATCTTTCAAACTACAGCTTCGATTCTAATAATCCAGTAAGGACGCCCTCTGGCCAGGAGGAGTGACGATCTGCGAAAGGCTGCTGGCAAGAGTGCAGCTCTGCTTCGAGCTGAGGAAGGGCGGAATGGCGCTCATAAGGAGAGGCCTATTTCCAGGAGTGGACTGCTAGAGGCTGATGATGATGATAATGAATCCAGTATATAGCTTATACATTGCCCAATTCAAATGTATGAAATTACGCATTTAATTTTCAAAAACAGATAGTGAATCATCCAATTATGCCACTGGTCTAAGTTACGTCATGTTTGAAAATCTGTTTGGTTTACTAATCCCCTTACTTATGAACTCTACTTAAAGTTAATCAATGCTCAAAGTTAGCCCTGTCACTGTTTGTCATTATCCAACGGATAGAGATGGCAACAGTTTAAGCATCGTTTATCTTTTGAAAGATGTTCATAAGTAAGGCCAATTATGTGTTGCTTACTAAAAACACAAAAATATGATATGAAAAACAAAACATAATCATCACCATCATCATCTCGCTGCCGTTACAAAACGTTCTGGGATCGTCCAACACGGCTCACAATAGAAAACCAGGTATTAAGTAAACAGGGAATAAATAAGAGTTTTTGCAAACACGCCAACATTTAAGAAACGGATATGAACCGTTGCTATTTCTGGACAGTAAGTAGCAGGTACTATTTGAGACAATTGCCGTAATGCGGTCGGAAGTCGGTCATTGTGACAAGTCCATTCTCTCATCTTCTGTCCCTTGAACTTTAACTAGACGTCATAAAAACTCTAACCAACTGGAGCTACGTAAACAGTAAGAAAATTGGTGTTTTTTTCTGTTAACCGTGTCGACCAAATTTGTATAGTTGTGTAGCCTTGTACACGTTGACGATGATGATGAATCACCATTGAACATCATCATCATCATCATAATGATGTTCTATGGTTTAATTACAGACAGCTAGTACAACACGAGCATATGACAGCAAATCCTCCGAAATTGATAGTTGTCTTTTAACACGTTGACGATGATGATGTTGTTCTATAGTTTAATTACAGGCTGCTAGCTGCTGCAAAGGAGATGCAAGACAAAGTATCAATTCTCCCTAACTCTATCTGAAATAAACATGCAGAGTAGAGCTCACACTACAGCGCGCCATGAAAAATTATTCCTGTCTAAACTACTAAAATTATTGTAGTCATTATGTTACTAAAATTACGCCTCAGTTGGATGTCTAGACTAAACAGGCTAAAATGTGAATACAAATTCAAGAATACGGGTCTGCTTTAGCTAGGTGTGATGAGAAATACGAAAGGAAGGTGCTGAGATCGCGGCAGTGAAATGCTGACAGCTTAGTATATAATTTACAACACTTGTTTTGGCAAGAGCAAAGCTAAACATATTTACACTTACTTCTTCTTACTGGGGGCTTAATGATACTAAAATAACATACACAATATAGTTTGAAGAAGTATTAGCGCCTGAAAAAGTGCAAAAAATCCTCTACGCTGAAGAAGTCGCGCGAGAGTTTATGCTGTAAAGAATCTAAAGTATATGCTAAGTGAGCAATCCATAATAAAATAACAATACTGTAGGTATTTTGGATTAACACGTAAAATCCCTATTTTATTGTGTTCTTAACAGTCCAACATTACACATTCAATTGCTCCAAAAGGGTCCATTTTCCTCTTTAGCGTGAAAATAGTAGTTTTATTTCGTCATAAAATAAAATAACGACCATTCCGAAGACAACGTGAACTGCTTTAGGAGCAAGTTATATTGTACACTACAAAATCTCGTTATAACTTTTCGTTCGTTCGTTCATTCAAAGTTTTAGTGAGAAAACATAGCAATGTGTTTTTTGGCACGCACAATGTGTAAAGACGTTACATTTCAAGGTGTAAGCGATTTTATGATGGGAAATGGAAAGTTTTTTATTATATTCTGAAAATATTCTAAACTAGCTTCCACCCGTGGCTTCGCTCGCGTGATACCGGGATAAAAAGTAGCCTATGTGATAATCCAGGTCACTAACTATGTATATTCCAAGTTTCAGACAAATCCGTTCAATAGTTTTTGCGTGAAAGAGTAACATTCATCCATCCATCTATACATCCACACTCACAAACTTTCACACTTATAATATTAGTAGGATTGGGACTTGTGGTGTGATGGGTACCTACAATCGTAAGTATTCATGATTCCGAATTCCCACAAACGCAAATCACAAAATAAATATTTATTTTGTGCGCAAAATGAGTTATGTTATGCACTTCGAAAATATTTCCAAATATTCATAACTTCTTAACTAGCTTAGTTACTGGCCAGCTCTGGTGTACGATTTTTCATGCCACTTAATAATAAATAATAAATATAAATAAACAATGCGGGACGTAATCACACAGCATCATGTAGCCCCAAACTAAGCAGAGCTTGTATTATGTGGTTCCCCACATGATTGGTATACTAAACATATATATTTTTTTGTAATACATACATAACATACATAGAAAACACCCCAACCTGAGACAAATACGTAGATATTTGCACATGCAAACATTTGCCGCAGCGGGAATCGAACCCACAACCTTCTGCGTCCCAGGCGGACCTTTGCCCACTGCGCCACAGAGGCCGTCAGAATATTGATAATCCGGTTAAAATATTGATAACGGTGGAGTATGATAGGAAATCTGTAACCACGAAAACCTTTCAATGTTTGAAGACGTAAAGTAAATTGAGAGGTTCTACATGTGGGCAGAGCTCCGCTACACCTAATGGACGTCGATCGAGTACAAGCCTTTGATGTACAGGATTATGCTGCAAAACATGAACCAAAACAAGGTATCGATAAATTTTTGAAATGTGAAGGTTTAAAAAAAGCTTACGAGCTGTCTTTGAGGCAGATAGGTATGAAGAGAGTTTTACATATTCCGTATATTAAATACATTTTTCATTTTATTTTATACAAGTAGATCCACGCTTATATATGGGCTTCTTAAAATTGCTTCATAAATGACGTAGTTATGAGATAACGAATATAAAAAATACAACCAAATACAGAGCCTTCTCTTTTTTTAAGTTGATTAAAATCTAATTAGACTTGTAAAGTTACATCCCTCTTAATTTTCAGGAGTAATTAGATAATTGATACTGATTGAAATCAATATACAGCAGATGATTTTGATTTATCATTTATTACCAAAATAATTATCAATAGTCTGGATCTGATAGCGATAATGTCAATATGCCATCGGTTTGGTAATTAATGGTATTTGGTTTTTAAATCGATTTTATCTTTTTAGTTTCATACTTGCTTAAATTAAATTCAACGTAAGTTAAATGATGTTTTGGGTAGGCATGATACAAATTTTATTCGAAATTGCTTTGACATCAATAATGTTACACTTATGGTAAAATTGTTTAACATTTATTTGATATAAACAAAAACGTTTGTAAGTACTTATTAAAAACAAGATACCTACATAAATAAGATAACATATTAATTAATCCCTTGATTGTTTGATAGATTGCTATTCATAATTATTAAGATATGAATCTAGCTTTTTATATCTGTCTAAATCACAGTAAGACTAATTAAATCATAATTAAAATTATTACGCAATATTGGTTTCAAATGCACAGGTGCAATTTATGCAGTAACGCATTGCCCACAAATCTCTAAAGCTTCGGAACACAGGTTTTAATACTGTACTTATTACATACACAGCGTAACAATAAGCCCTCATTAATAAATTATCATGAACCTACCCCCAATGACAATGGAATTGCAGGATTATTTTGTGTAAATTAATCTGCTGCTATATTGTGAGGGTGGTTCAAATACATAATATTTAGCGGCTATTCAGATGATCAAAAAAATGTTTCTCCAAAACCACCGACACTACCTAGATCGTCTGCAACAGACGCAAAGGCCGATGATGAAACGTCAAATTAACATTACATTATCATAATAAGCATACATCCGTTTACTGCTGGACACCCCTAATGAGCGCCATTGCACCTGTCCTCAGCTCGACATAACTAGCTTCTAATAGCAGCTTTTCGCAGATCGTCCCTCCATACTGGTCGTTGAAGATTATATCAGAGAAACTCAGTTCATTCAGACTTTGAATTGATGGACTAGCTGTACTGAGAGTGTCCACGTTTCGACTCCGACATTTACAACATCGACAAATTACAATTTAATTTTTATGTAACATGTCTTATGTATAGGTTTTTTAAGTCTTTAGAATGTATCTTTGCTATTAAATTTAACATTTTTCTTTAATAATAATAATAAATAATGCTGGACCCTATCACACAGCATCATGCAGTCCCAAACTAAGCAGAGCATGTATTATGGGAACCACATGATTGATATACTACACATATATTGATTTTTTTTGTAAATACATACATATCATACATAGAAAACACCCAGACCCGAGACAAATATCTGCAGAACATGCAAACATTTGTCCCGCAGCGGGAATCGAACCCGCAACCTTCTGCGTCTCAGGCGGGCCTTCCCCCACTGCGCCACAGAGGTACATTAGTAATAAAAAGCCAAAAAATCGCGTAAGAAATTATCTAGCAATTGTGCCAAATCAGTTTCTATAAGGCTTTCCTCTTTTCTTTAATAACAAAATGCAAGTAAGTATTACTATGAAAGGTACAGGTATTCCGCGTTTAGGTTTATAGGCTTCTTTGATAAACTGTTTAGTGCGCTAACTAATCAGTCTATACGGCTGCTGGATTACAGCTAATCCTTGTGTCTGGCGGGTCGATACCTGCACGTGTACCTCATTTCCGGATAATAAATACGTTCCGGTCGGTATACTTATTTGTTTAGGCAGAGACAGACTAAGCTCTGTTTACGCAACGTACGCAAAACATTACATTATCCGGACCCTACATTTTATACGGAATCACGATAGTTTTGAAAAATGTGGGGAGAGAAACAATATTTTTTATGAGCTGGCAGGGAACTGTAGAGCTATTCCTGAAATCCGAATTAAAACTCTTGTGTCATGTGTAATTTTAATTACAATCAAGTGATCAATATTGTTTGCTATGAAATTTAACAAATTTAGCGGTGATTCAGCGTCCAAATCCGAACCCATTTTTTGAAGGTACTTAAAAAAATATTGAGAATCTCGTCCGGTTTTTTTAAGTCGCTTGAAAGTATTAGTAGTAGAGCTCTTTGCGGAGGGTTCGTCTGGGGAAGTACCACCACCATGCTTATTTCTGCTATGAGCAGGCTGTGCTGTAGGTATTTTGGTTTGAAGGGTGTCGGTGCCAGTGAAATTACAGGCACAAGTGGCAAGAGGGCGTTGCATCGTAGAGCACGTTCCAAAAAAACGTGGTCTACGATGCAATGCTTTGTGATAGGAAATGGTTACCACTAAAAATCGGGTGGACCATGTGCTTGTTCCATCTTTGAGTCCCATAAAAAAAGTATTGCTTCGTAAGTCATGCATTTTTGGCATGTGGCTTACGATGCAACGCGCTGCATCCATCAATTTGAGGCAAAGCGGTGTTAAGCCTTATGAAACTGCAATCTCACCGGTACTCACACCCTTCATACCGAAACACAGCTGCTGCTTCACGGCAAAATTAGGAATGGTGGTACTTCCCCGGATGAGCCCCTTACAAAGGACACAACTATTTCTATATTCTTATGTGTAGCAGTAGCAGTGAAATGAAACAACTTTCATTCATAAACAAACTTTAAAATGCTATCCAAAATTCTCGGTTCAGCCGGACTGAACGGTGAAACCGTATATCTGCTTCAGCAGCGCACTTATCCAATTGTCCAGAGTGCTGATTGACGTGATGGTTGAAAATCTAGGACAGCCTGTAAACTACCTACTTACTGTATTTCTGGAGATAAAGACTATCTATCTAGTTTCTAGTTTCTGACGATCTCTGTGGCGCATTGGGCGAAGGCCCACCTGAGAAGCAGAAGGTTGCGAGTTCGATTCCCGCCGCGAAACAAAAGTTTTGATGTTCTGCAAATATTTGATTTTGATCTGGTTGTTTTCTATGTATAATATATACGTATTTACAAAAAAATATCTATGTAGTTTATTACTCATAAATGGTTCCCATAATACAAGCTTGGGGCTACATGATGCTGTGTGATACAGTACAGCATTATACATTCATCATTACTAGACTTCGTTATCCAAATCATACCACAATACCCGAGTTCGTTCTAAGCAAACACTCGATTCAATTATTCCTGGATTAAAATAATAATTCATGCAAAGAATTTGTTATTAGTATAAGCACATCAAAGACAATTTTATCATTGGATAAACAAAGAATTCATTGAAGTGGTCACTAAGCCCAGTGGGAGTCGGTTCAACTCGGAATGCATCACAACAGTGTCATCAATATATAGCTATCTATATTGCTATAGGTATCTATCGAGTGCACACTTGACCTGTCCAATAACTCTTTCATTTGAGCGGAGGGTTTATCTCAAGTGTTTTGCACATGGCTCTCCAGAGAAGCTAATTGGAAAGGAAAGGACACTTCTTAGCTATTCGAACACCATTGCTTTTATTATTATTGTTTCTAATTTAAATAAACCAAAATACCACAGAGATTTATGTAGTAAGATGTTTCAAATTATTGTTAAACCCAAATTAGGAATGCTCATGAGTTGTTAATATACCTTTTGTTGAGAATTTACTGTTTTGATTTTGTAAAGTACCTACCTGAATTTGATTATTTAATACTTATCTCAAAAATAAAAAATGAACTAAGGCGGGGCTTGTAACCTAAAGCTATGCCATCACACCACACCAGCCTATATCAGTCCACTGCTGGATACTATAACTTATGTTATCTGTGCTATAACGAAATGTATTTAAATATATGGGCCATAGAATAAGTAAATGAAGATCTTGTACTTTGTAGCCTGAAATAAAATGTATTTAATTAAATTTAATTAAACAAGTATTTTCAAAATCCAGCATTTTTATATACCTACTATTAAGATAACAAACAGGCATATGGTCCTTTTGATGGTACGCGGTTCCCGTTGCCTATTGGCACCTGTAAGATCAAGAAATATCTCTTGGTTTTACAGACGTTCACCATACGCGTTACCAATGCCCTTTTTGAAAAGCTGTATAATTTGTCTATTCCCTGGGGAAAACCTCAGAGAGACCAGAGCACAGCGTGATTGTTCGCGGGAGAAAATTCCTCTAGAACTTCACAGTGCAAGAAGACAGCATTTTATTAGAACCAGTTACTTACTGGGTTCCTACTTGCCCCTGCGTCAAGGAGATAGTGAAATATATTCCGTATTTCCAGCTGCCTACATGTAAATATCTCGTGATTATCACGCACGATAACTAACGCCATTGTTGCGGTATTCATAATTTACCACATTTGGCAATAGTATTCAAATTGCAACAATATTGTTTGGATTTCGTGGAAAGCAGGCTTCGTGCTCCGTAATGTATGATTCCGAGAGTTCATGCTTGAATTGAATTGTTATAGATATTCAGACAACAGTATAATAATACTTATGTATTCATAAAATTTATAAATACTTACAAATAATACAATAGCCTCATCGAGACGATCAGACTTGCAGAACCAATGCGAAACAGTTCTACTACTCTGGCAGAATATAAACTTGTTTTTTAAGGTACCTTCATGAAGATGGAACAAGCACATGTCCCACTTGATGTTAAGTGTTAACCATAACCTATCACAAAGCATTGGATCGTAGGTCACTCATGTTTGCAACATGCCCTACAATGCATTGCCCTGCGTTTATCAACTTGTGGCATGACGGTTTCAAGTGTCTTATTCTTAATAAAAATTAAAAATAATTTCGCGGGCACCCCACACGCTTTAAACCGAATTACAGCAATGTTGCTTCATGGCAGAAATAGGCATGGTGGTAGTATTTCATCGGACGAGCCCTTCACAAAGAGGTCTACTACTGATTCAACATCTTTTGTCCGTGAAAATCCTGAGGACATTATTGCTTATACCTTTTAATACAAAAATAAATGGTTTACTGTGCTAACTGAATCGAAAAGTCTGAAGTTTTATGAAACTAGGAGCTTATAAACTTAAAATTGAATATGATTTATAAGGCCACTTCTGGCAACGGAAGTAGGCTACGGGTACGTTGTCTCGGTTCGCAAAATAAAGGTTCTGTGGCGCGCCGTGGCGACGGGCCGGCGACGCACAGATTCGGGAAAAGGGGGTGAACTAATACCCTATTTGCGGGACACACAATAACCCCATAGTTGCAAACTTCACGACAAATTTAGCTCTACACTACAAGATTGGATCGAACAAACCCAATTTCTTGTTTAGAACTTTTGAACTTGCTACTAAAATATGGGAGAACTTGAATCTTTGCGGCTGATGTAAAATCCCTGTTCTTCTATTTACAGCACAAAGGTTTTTTTTGTTTGTAAGAGTTCAACGACACTCTAACGGACGTTTTTAGTGTAATTACTTTAGGGATCCTGACGCCTTTATGTTGACACGACGGCTTTAATGTGGCACTCATCCGCAATGCTGAGACGGACGCAAATGCTCGTTTTCAGCTGGTTGTTCAAAGTGAAATTGCGATTTCTCTTCAATTATAGTCATCAGCTAGATCAACATTTTGTAGGAGTCGGTTGGGTGTTTATGTAGAATTAAAATTTACGAAGGTGGCCTAAAAATTACAACTCGAATTAGCCACTGACTGAACTTAAGGAAAAAAGAAAAAAACTGGACTTACATACGAACTTAGATTTTTTTTATTTTAAGTGGTAGCTCACACTTCAGGCAAAATCTAAGATTTTTATACATCACAAAAATTTCTCTTTTTGAATGATAATGTCGCGGGTTCAAATCCCACCTGTGTCGAAATTTTTGGGATATTTATAAATCTTACATACGAACTTGGCATCTCAAGATAAATGCGACTGTGAAAACGACAGTCGGCTCTACAAAGACTCGTGCCTCCGGCAAGCACTCAGATTATTTATCACCACCATAATTTGTAGGTACAATGCACACAATGCCTTTGTTCCTCCCAATACGAGTATAGGCTCGATTGCACGAGCGATAGTTCCCGTTCCTAGCACTAAGTGAAACGTGGCGTGCTCTCCTAATTAGGCTAGTAATGGCCTCGCAGCATGACAGAGGAAAACCGCAAATTTGTAGACGGGTTGAAACTTCATTAAAGAGCTTCGGTCGGGTGTTGTGTTAGCATTCCGTAGATAGACCTTTTTGTAATACCTCGCAAGGGAGTCACTGATTTAGTGTTATCTACAAAATAATCATAGTTGGATTTAGATTTCATAGCTGTTTGGTATCGTGCAGGTAATTCCGTTTCTGACTGACTATTAAAGGACAACCTAGACAAAAAACATGTTTGGAGAAAATTTTACCTTTTTATAGTGTAGGGATACACTAACACAGATTTCCTTATTATTATTATTTTGTACGAACACGTGACACAATAAAGATCTTAAAAATTAATCAGTCCAGTTTATGTCCTACCAAATTCTTTGGCATGCATTTTTTTTAATAAGTACTTACGTAAATTATGATACCTTCCTAAATAAATATTTAGAATTTAGTATACTAAAAATAAACAAATGTCGTGTTTCTGAAACTTAAGTATTCGCATAGAGAATAGAAGCATTTTTCTGAAAGACATTTTTTATTTTATGTATAACAATTTACCCTTCAAATCTTTTAAATCTGCTGTTAGCTTATTGAAAATTTTTAAACACATGTACTAAGCTGGACGTCGAGTTTGTCTCAATTTATATTTAGGAAGATGCAGTTTGTTGTTGGATGTATCTATTGGTAATATTGTGCGGAAATCTAGATTTTTTCTAAAAAAATTGGATGTTGCCTTACAAACTCCGCTGCCTGTTTGATATACCTACTTTCGCAGGGAAACATTACGAAAAATAGACGCGAGCATTCCAGTACCCACTCAGTTTGATATTTGATTCCGTTTTGCCTGAAAATTTATCTTTCAAGACTTTAGGCACTGCTAGATTACATTTACCAATTCAATGGTAGGCTAATTTAATTTATTTTTTTACTCGCGAAGAGCAGTCATAAAATTTGGGATTCAGTTGAACTCAGTTCATTTTATTGACCTCATAAATAAAACACCGCAATCAACTTTAAACGCCGTTAAAGTCCTGCTGACTCGCGCAATGTAAATAGAACCTGCTGAAGCATTTATGTACTTGATTCTCATAAGAATAATATTTTCTGAAATTTACAGCATTACAACTAGATAAACATTTCAGATAGCGTTCACTTCTCAGTTGTTATTGTTATATAACCTTATTCTACAAGAATACGGTACAATATAAAGTGTTGTAATATTAAACTTAGATTAATTTATGGAGGAGGCTATTGGGCGTATCTGAGTTTGAATGTATGAAAGTCAGCTTATAAGAATAAAAAATATTTATTTTGCTTCACTTCTGTGGATAAGGCTGTCTAGGTTGAGTGCTGTCTCTACTTGCACTGCAAGCATAGGTATGATTTTGCGGTTTTTAAATAGGTATTAAAAAAAAAACATCAAGAGTTTTCCCCTATTTATGGATAAAAAATCAGATAGCTCAGTACAAAAATCTAAATACTTAAATAAAAATCGATGTGTGTATATGTCATCCCTATGGACTTCACGGCAAACGGCTGGATCGATTTTAATGATATTATCTATTAATCTTCATTTTAGCCTAGCGTGTGATCCTGTAGTTTGGTAGCGATCGGGCAGATGTTTGTTCCTTATGCCTCCACCGGAAGTCATCTTGCTATAAGTAAGTAGTACTAACCGTGGGAGAGCCGTGAGGTTGGGTGTAAGGAGTTCCAATCGTCTTTGAAACCCAAGTCAACCTTACCTGCCAAGGTGAACCCTGCTGTATAACTAACAAGACTGGCGGATGGTTGATTGGGCATAACGCAGCCTTCAGCATAGCTAAACCACCTGGCCAATGACGGGCAGCAGCATCGGTAGTGCGAAAAGCTGTCACTGCGATCACCAACCGTATGCCCCGTGCGGGTATTATGAACATATTGTACATAGGAGAGGCCTATGTTCAGCTAAAACGGAGGCTGGTGTTATTATTATGCAAAACCGGGGCAGGTCGCTAGTCTACACCATCTACATTTCTACACTAATATTATAAAGAGGAGAGATTTGATTTTTTGTTTGTTTGTTTTGTCTGAATATGCTCCAAAATTACTAAACCGATTTAAAAAATTCTATCCCCAAGTGTTATAGACTATTATATTTATTAAAAAATTAGGGATCCTTACTAAAACTTCAGTAATGTAGCCCAAGGTGTAAAAAATTGACCTAATAAATTACTTACATCGCGTACGCTGCGAAAACTATTGATGATAGTACAACATAATGTACTACAACTTTGCAGAACACACCATTATCTACTTATAAAGTTGGGACAGCATATGTCTAGCTATTAAAGTTATGTCACAATAAGTGTTCTTTTATTATAAAATTTTAATTGAAATCCCGGCGCTAGAAAAGGCTCTTTATTTGTCGCTCGGTATTAATACAAAATAAATTAACTTCATATTCAAGACTGTTTCAATAACATAATAACTTTTTGAATAATTCAATTCGGACATTCCATTCAAAAGATATGACCAGTTTAAAAATGTAAGTATTTGAAAAAGGTCGCGTGGTCACCGCTTACCCCGCTCGGCTAGCTAGGCAGCACTTGATAATAAGCGATGAATGTAGTAGGCGTCACTGGGGAATGGAAGGGAAGTCAATATTATCAAGAAATAAAGGGTGTATGTCTGTGAGTGCGTGTGTGTTAAAATTTATAATTTTTGAAATTTTTATTAACTACCCGTGCGATGCCGGGGCGGGCCGCTAGACTGACATAAATTAAGAAAACCATTGCACTGGCAATACCCGTCGCTGAATAAAAAGCGTCCTGTAGTACACACCCTGTTACTGCTGCTGCTGTAACAGGGGTGCTGCTACTTGTGCTGTTAGGACAGCATCCTCAGTCTATTTTTAAACGCCTTGTTCGTGAATTTATATTTTCCAGTTTTTATTTTTATTTTTTATCTCCATAATTACCTACATCTACATACTTTTATGAGTTTCAAAAAGCTGTTTACATTCAAATTTATTTTAGGTAGTATTAAATTTTTGTCTTTTTTTTTGTTCCCTTCTGTTAATTCTTTAATATTTTTAACGTTAAGTATGTACCTAGTTTAGTTAGCACGCCAACCTTGCTTTTCTACTAGGAAAGGTTGACTGGCAGAAAATGCTTTAGCATTAAGTCCTCCTTTTGTACAATTCTCTGTTTTTTGTGCAATAAAAATAAAAATAAATAGTGAGTGAAAGGCTACTTGACGCCGTATACTGTAAGTTGAACTTTATCAGCGGGGTGATCGGCTAACTCTGTTGCAAACAGAAATGATTGACACCGATCCCGTTTTAACAAACTGTGAAAGTTTGTCAACTGACATTCATTGAATTTTATCGGATGAAATGTCAAAGTTTGTAAAAGCAGGATCGGTGTCAATCATTTCTGTTTGCAACAGAGTTAGCCGATCACCCCGCTGACCTCGCTAACACGACGCTTGGTCATCGCGCTTAGTCGCGAGCGTCTGTCATATCTTGCTATCGCGATTGTCGCCGTGTGTGCGGAGCTTTGAAAAAAATGTATGAAAACTGTCCCCCGCAGCTTGTCAGAGCGTCTAATCGCTGACGTTTGTCCTCCAATGTGCGCAGGCTGTAAACGTCTGGATTATGCAAAAGCCCAATGCAAAGCGAATGTACCAACGTCGTTCGTTTGCATTTACATTGCTTGCAGAGGCCGTAACTAATTACGTGACGTTTAACGGCTAATTACAGCGTGATCGTGCTAAATTATCGATCGAATAATTAGTACCTAGCCGTACTTATGTCCACGTGAATGCTCATTTAGTTATAACAGGGTACTTGCTTATACAATTCACCCGTGAAATTATGTACGTGAATAAAACAATAATAAATTTTTCACTTCTCTTGCTCAAAAAGTGTATCATAATAGCTTAGCGGGCCTAAAACTCGAGTTTAATAACCTCGGGCTAAAAAGTATTTTTTCTTTTTAATTTTTGTCTAAAATCATCAGCCCGTACAAAGCATTCGTTCTCTTACATAAAAACTCGACTTCTTGGTGCTCCGTCAATCTTTTTTTTTTTTGAAAATAGAACCGTCTTGGTGATGTTTTATGAAGGTTGATTAATTTTTAATAAAATTTCTGAAAATTGTCTAATTTTGAATTGTTTTATTTTCTCGCAATCGAAGTGAAAAGTAGAGTCTTTTACTCGGGCCAATCTACTATTGATGGTTATTGATCGACAATACAAACCAAACTAACTTTTTTTGTTCGTATGTGCGCTCTAGTGGCGATCTCTGTCTATTATCGGAGATTTAGTCCACCTGAAATGGCTTTATTAATGAAAAAGTTCTTGGATCTAATTGCCACTAAGTCTCGGACTATAAGACCAAAATCCAGAATGACGGGTAAAAAAAATCAAAGTATTACTTAGGACAAAGCATTGCATCGTAGATCATGTTTTTTTGGAACGTGCTCTAAGATGCAACGCCCTGCGCCTGCTGAAGTACGGAAGCGCTCAGATCTAAATGCCACTAAACGGTCAATCATCGAAGTAGTGACCGGCTGGAGTATTGTTTAACAAAGATGATCTGATAATGAATTAAAAATGCCTTTAAACGGTCACCCATGTAAGCAGTGACCGGACGGAGTGTTGCTTAACCAAGAGTTCTTTTAAGAACACAGAATTAAGTCACGCCATGCTTTAAACACTGTTTAATAAACATTGTTTATTGACTAGTGGAAACGCAAAGATAAAATTCAACAAACCAAGAATACAATGTATTATTTCTAGTTTAAAAGTGAACCGGCGTACGAAAACTGTAAACATCGAGATTTTTCCTTCAATATTTGCCATGATATCAAACAAACAGTCACTTACGCTAACAGCCCGTGAGTCAGGTGTCGTTTAGCCTGACTGCTCCCTGTCTGTTTAGAAGAGCAACCTACAGAAAAAGTAATATTTTCGAAAAGGAGACTATTATTTTCGATGAATATGTACTCTATCATAAAACTATGATGCAGGTGTGTGCAGGTGATGACATAAGGTGGGTGGCTTTATTTTCACCAGAAAACCTGTAAATTTTTAGACAGTTTTAAACATCGAAGATTATTTCTTGCTATGATGTGCTCATGTGCTATTTATTTTTGATATTTTTAAATTTCAAAGACTTGTGCTAGGTGACATGTGTAGGTATAAAATTATGATGGGCTTGTAACCTTTATTATAATAACTAATGAATGTTGGTATGATTGTATTTGGGGGGTTGCGCCAGTTTAACTGTAGTAGCGCCTTCGATAGTTCTACCTACCTATTGCTATTATTGAAAATGAAAATAGAGAAGTGGTTTGGTTTCTAAATGGATTGTAATCGAACTCCTATGTTTTTTAAGTAAACAAAAGAAAGCAGTACTTAGACTTATTTGTGATGTGCTCACGGGGAGGACTATCACCATTTCTGCCATGAAGCAACAATGATTGATAAAAAGTTACTAATTTGTAAAATATCTGAAATATTATATGGATTTTTTTAAAGCATGAGACCTAATTTAAGTTAAATATTACCGTAACGAGTAATTGATCTGATTGGCAATTAGTGACTTTTCACTTTACGATGTCAATTTGTATTCTAGAATATAATGCATATTATTATGTAGCCAGTGATTTGCATATATATGCATTAACATCAGCATTAACTTTTTACTGCAGCATATATATGCTGCAGTTGAAACATGGCTAATAATTAAGCTTCATTAACACGTGCTATTCTAAAAATAAATATACTTATTCCGAACAATGAATATGGTAAATAAATATAATAATAATAATATAATATGTAATATGAAATGGTATGACTTTGATACCTTGGAAGATGGGACGACCCTTAGTTTGGGATGCCACTTGCGTAGACACCCTAGCGCCGTCTCATCTTTTAGGGACTTCAAAACGGGCCGGATCCGCAGCAACTTCAGCGGAGTTCCACGAACGGCGAAAATATTCACACTTAGATAGAGGTTATATATTTGAGCCGTTTGGGGTTGAAACTTGGTTGGCCCATGGGGACCAAGGGTCCACAAAATTTTCAAAGACTTGGCAGAGCGCTTATTCGAGACCACACGTGATCGGAATGGTGGTTTCTATTTGGGCCAACGGATCAGCCTTGCTATCCAACGTAGCAATGCAGCCAGCATTCTGGGCACTCTACCGTGTGGTGACGGTCTGGATTTTTGTTAGGCTATTTTATTTTAGTAATAAGTAGGTATACATATTTTGTCAAATATGTAGGTATAACTATGAAATATTAACTAAGCACTTGTTATTGTAAATACTGTTGTGAATAATTATAAATAAATAAATGTATTCCGAACAATGATATTTAATATAGAATACATAATTATTTATTTTAAACCCCATCATGGTGGATAAAAACAGTTTTATTTACACGACACAATGTAAAGGGATGTTATTTATCTTGTCATCAATCTTAATATCTAAACGATGTTAAAGTGCATCTGCTTTTTACCAGAACAATAACAGCAAAGTTGTCCTCGTAAAGGTTAGGCCATTCGATACAATCAGAAAGCTACGCACCCTAACAACAACGTGTGAAATTGTTTATCCCTACTCGGATTTATATTCCTTTGTCGACGTGAAATTTAAATGTAAAGAATTACACTGTGACACCCCTAATCTTGATTAGAAAGCGCTTTACAAAGCGCTGCACAAAATAAGTGTTAATCTGATTTAATTCAATGTGTACACAGCAGGAGAGTGTGATTTTTTTTCAATCTTTCAATGTAAGGGGTCGTTTTATAATTGAAACTCCCGTTGCGAATGGATGTTGTACTTAATGCGTCACGGTGTCGCAAAGCTTATTATGGATTGACAGGTCATGTAACTTATAATAGCATGACATTTTGAAGTTCTGGCATTAATTTAGACGCTTTAAGGTGAGCCTAGAATAAATTATATGTTGGACATGTTATATAACCATAGTTCTATAACAAGGAACAGAATCTAGATTCACCTTTACAAGTGTGTCGACTAAACACAGTGGATACTGAATCCGTGAAAAAGTCTCCAATAGTTGGTTTATGTGGTGCTAAGATGGAGATAGGTTTGCCGTATAGTCTAGTGGGATGTACACCGACTTCGAATCCGGACGTCAAGGGTTTGAATTTCGGCCATGCACCAACGGAATTTTCGTTGAAAAAAAATACAACTGAATTGAGAACCTCCTCCTTTTTGACTTGTTTCAAAAATGTGCGAACTCAAAACGTTGAAACATCTTTGTCAGCTCTAGACCTATTAACCATGTCTTTCCTGTAGGTAAGGCCAACTAGACTGGGTGGAGTCATCTAGATTAGATGAAAAGGCCCAGGTTTTTTTGTAAGTATGCAATGGTATCTCCATAAAGTATTTAGTATTGGGAATAGTAATACTAATATTATATCAAAATTACAGGTAATTACAACGCTTCAAAATTGCTAAATTGTATTTGTGCTTGGATTACCAGCTACGATATTCTGTTCTGGTAAAAAGCCTTATTTCCAATGAGAAAGTAATTACTAGTGCGTTTACTGATAAGGTCCATTACCTGCAGTCTTGCTAACTCACATTGAAATGTACGTATATACCAGGCCGTAAAAATCACACTGTGGAATACAAAGTCTATCCCTAAGTATAGATAATAGAGCTAGCATTGGGCGATGAGCGTTGATACGCACGTTTGATGCGCTCTTGACAAGAAGTGCACGATCGCGTGTGCAAGTAAGGGTGAGTGTACCAATGAGACTTTTCACCTTTCCAAAGCGCCCATTTCAAAACTCCCAATGTGTACAACTTCTAGTTAGAGGTTTAGTAAGCCAACAACAAATTGCCACGAGCCAATCTGAAAGTCAAATTATTTGACCGAGAGTCCGTTCAAATGACTAGGGATTAGCTTTGTAGAGGGCTCATTAAAATATTTATGAAGACCTTGCGAAAGTATTTTCTGTTTTTACAAGATAAAGAGAAACGAGTTAATGTCTGCGGATACAACTGCCTGCACGTTCATTTTGTAAAAGCTTAGGGACAGAAATACCACGATAATTAATTAAGGGAAGTAAGGTTTATGAAATATCAAATTTTACTAACGATATTACAGGCTAACTATTAGGCTTTTTATACGATCTAGTTTGTATTGACAATACTTTATCGTGTACATTTAGATACACACGTAAAGTTCGAACCGCGGGAAACAGCACGCGCAATTCGAACCCGCACTCCGAAACGTACGTGTAGATGCGCGGGGCTGACAGTCCGTTCTGGCATGGCAAATCTTACAGTTTTAACCGCGCATTACGTCAGTGATCAGTCCCAGATGCGCGGTCCGATCTTCATTAGCACGACACTTTAATCCGCAGTCCAAACCATACAGATCGGACTGCAGTTTGGTACGCAGTCGCGATGCGCGGTCCGATCTTTACGTGTGCAGGGCGCTAATATCTCATGTTACAAAAGTAAAAAAAACTCTACTTTTTTTAAAACGCATCGCTAATCTACAAAAAATTAACTTAACCTAATGAATATTCGGAAAATAAAAGATCTACTTTCGCAATACGAGCCGGCTGTCACCGGAGTTCGAGAGAGAATATAATAGTAGATTGTTTTACAAGGGACTAAACCATCCCATTATATACGAGGTTGTTATACTCCCGAGCTTAGCGAGGGAGGATGACAAGACCGAGTTATAATGGGTGGTTTTGGCCCGAGTAAAACACTCTACTTTTCACTTCGATTGCGAGAAAATAAAACAATTCCAAATTAGTCAATTTTCAGAAATTTTATTAAAAATTAAATGTGCAGTTAGAGCAATTTTGAATGTTTAGTGATATGTTTTTCCCGGGCAATTTTATTTCGGTTCTCTGTGATTGGGATGTGATAATATTTTGAGTTGATTGTTGTGGAGTAAAAGTTGGAGAGACTCGAATCATGCTTGAGTTTCCTGCATTATTAAGATCTGAGTGCGGCTTCAGCTGAGTTGACATATTCATCCAATCCCGCGATGTAGATGCTTGGGGTTCTGTAATGTTTGGTAGAATATTGATTCCTTCCATAATCCGCTGCGTGACGTGATACTTGTTTTGTATAGAGTCCTCTATATAACCTTCAGCCACTTGATCGGACCTCCATCCACCGTGGCGTTTTAATGTCGTTATATTCGCACCAGAGTCCGCCAACAGAGTCGCGGATGTTCTGCGGAAACAATGGCCCGTGTAGAGTTCCGGATTTGGTAAATTTAGATAAGTGGCAATATTGATAATAATTTGATAATTTAGAAAAAATCTTCTCGTTGAAACATTAGTGGGACGTAACTCCTGATAGGCTTTAACTATATTAAGGTATTCTCCACTGATGACAAATTTACGCTCTTTGTTTGTTTTCGTGTTCGGCAGACTCACAGCTTGTAGGTTTGTATCCGTTTCTACGTCTTCTAGCGTTATATTGGCAAGCTCTATTCCTCTGCATGCACCGCTGATTCCATAAATTAAAGCAACCTGTTGAACAAAAAAATAAGTGTGTTAATAATCGTAATAATCTAGGTACATAATTTAGGTATGTAGGTAGGTATCTATTTATTTAGTTTGAGTAGAGTACATAAGTAGGTTACCTTTGTTGCCAAGTATTGTTTATTTGGAGCGTTATTTAAAAATGTTTCGATTTCTTGTGTCGTCAAGACTTTAGATTTTTTTGCCTTGTATCCAGTGGACAATTTCTTCAGTAAAGCCGTTAAATTTACATATTTTTTAATATCGACGTCGTGTCTCGTTTTTAAGGTCATTCTTAACATTGAATATGTGCTCCAAAGAGTCGACGATTTGAATTTTTTCGATAATTCATCAAAATAAGTGAGAAAAACCCCTTCTGTAAAAGAATCCACACGTTTCTCATCTCTCCATTTCATAAAATTTTCGTAACTCTTTAAATATATTTCACGTGATTTTGTCGGCAACAGATTCATAATTATTTCTTTGCCCTTTTCTTCCATTTGCATATTAGCATCTTCACTATCACTTGATGACATTTTTCACGTTCACAATTTGAAAGTTAAAGTCAGGAAGTTAAACGTAAAAGTTTGTGATTTGGAATGAAGAAAATTCTAGAGATTTAGCGCCAATACCATCTTTTTTTTTAAAATCTCTATACCTTCAATAACCCTCAACGAAACAGTTCGCATTCTACCGTGAAGGGAAGAATCAACCTTCATAAAACATCACCAAGACGGTTCTATTTTCAAAAAAAAAGATTGACGGAGCACCAAGAAGTCGAGTTTTTATATAAGAGAACGAATGCTTTGTACGGGCTGATGATTTTAGACAAAAATTAAAAAGAAAAAATACTTTTTAGCCCTAGGTATTAAACTCGAGTTTTAGGCCCGCTAAGCTACACTATTATGATACACTTTTTGAGCAAGAGAAGTGAAAAAAATATTTCCCGCGGCCGTTGAAAATACGTGAACGTAAAAATCATGTTCATAGGGCTCGCACGCACGCGGCTTGGTTTCATAATTATTTTCGCCATTTTTCCGCGTTTTTGTTCTGCATTTTTCACGTAAACGCGTAAGCTTTATTTATTCATTCTTTTCATTCATTCTTCTTAGTCTTGTCTCTTGCGGTGAGGAAGCTTGGAACTCGGTCCACAGCCAAATTTTTGTTTTTACTTTAATTTTGGTGGATCCATATTTTATAACGGATTTACTTCGCGAATGCTTTGTGTCCTGGTTGGCTGCAGTAACTTCTTATTATATCATAACTGGTTATGGACCGTGGCTTTCCTCGCGTCATATTGGGATAAAAAGTAGCCTATGTGTTCAGGTCTAGAACTATTAAATTTCAGGTTAATCCGTTTAGTAGTTTTGGTGTATGCGCATGAATCATTTCACATTCTCTCAATTCACAAAATGTACACCTTTACAATAAGTATTATAAGTTCCTAGTAGGTATAACAAAAAATATATTGCTAAAATAAATAGTTGATTTTCAAAATATACAAACCTGATTATTGGGCCTTACTTGGTCATTAGCTTTAACTTCCATCATTCAAAATAAGATTGGTTATTAGATTTTTATGGTGACCATGTTTTACCTGCAACAAAAATACATTTACACATTAGGCCAAAAAACTTTGCTTGTGAAATTTTATCAGGCACCTAAAATGTCGATGAATAAGTTAATTTCAATTGAATTTTTCCAGTTTGTACGCACAAATTTTCAAGGCAGAATGATTGACAGCGAAAATGGAGAATTGAAATAAATTCCTGAGAGTCCCGTCGGTACTACATTAAAGGGATAACTCTCAGGGAATTTCATCTTCGAAGTACTTTGCTTTTGCAAATTTTGAAAGGTATTCTTGAATGAAGAACATTTCTTTAGGAATATACGAAAATGTCTCGAAGGCTCCTGAGAAACCAATATTTTTCTAATCGGTTTTTATTGTTATTTTTACATTTTAAGAAATAAATTCAAGTAGAACTTTTTCTTTGTTTCAACCTTGAAGAAACAAATTAAGCGATAAGCCCGCTGATTGTGTATTGCTGATATTACAATTTTATTTCTCAGTTCTTGAGATGTTTATTAGTTTTGATTGCAATAAAGAGTTTATTCATCTATTTATTATATACTGATTTAATTTATTAATTAAAATCACTAACTTGGACCAAAAACCACAACAAAACAAGCCTGTTCAGTTCATTGCTGGACATAGGTCTCCTATATATAAGGGGGATATGCCCATAATCCCCACGCTGGGTTAAAAAGCACAGGCATGTGAGGTTGGCTTAGATTCTAAAGATGGAGGTTGAATCCCTTTACACCCTGAACTTAACTTGGACCGAGATGATCAAACTGCCTCAAATTATCAGGAAGACTAATTGTTTATACTTAGTGCAGAAAATATTTTGCCTTCAAAAGAAACTTTGCCTGTAAAAGTAGGTAGGTAGGTACATAGCAGTGCCGTAATAAATTACTATGCTCAATTAAAAAGAGAAACGAGCTCAGATTTTCTGGCTTGTTAGCTTAATTTGCTTTAAGATTGTGACTCAGAATTTCTACATTATTAAATTTCCTGTGAATTAACAACGCAACATTTTCAAATGCCAGTTAAATAATTTCTTTGATTTACCGACTCAGCTTTAGAAATTTTTATGTTCGTTAAGTTACTTACGTAGCTCATAACTTTTTTAATTAGCGTGGTCCTTGATTGTCATTAGCCCTCATTAATTATTGTTCTTGTAATATAATGCAAAAGGGTAAGTTACACTCCTTTTAAAATCATGTTTAAAGTAAGTACTAAAAATGTTATTTACAAGGCAAGAATTCCCTTAATTTTAGCACGCAAATATTGGTTAAGCACATCGTTATTTGAAAAGCCCTCAAAACTTCTAGGCCTTAATATTCTCTAAAGCCATCAAATTTACATTTTTATTCGCTTTTAATAATGGAATCGTGTGGATGTTGCAGATAGGGCAAAGGTATTAAACTGAAAACAATGGAAATAGCGAACGCTCAACTTTGCTAGATTTATTATTTGCATACGGAGGCTGTGGTCTTTCGTTTGCACTCGAACCACACGAAGATACGTAGAATTTTTAAGCGATACAGAATTTCTTGGATCCAATTCAGTGTATCATTTATGATGAAGAACTTTTGAAGAAAGAATACCTTATGGTAATAGAATGTTTCCAGAATACTATTGTTTCGATTTGTCTAATTTTAAATTCACAGAAAACATTTTCTTCGACCGAGACCCAATTTGAGAGCTTAATTACGTGGTATTTCATTCCTGACTTAGGTTTCTACCTAATGGTATGTAGTTCATTTTCAACATTTGATTAGCTAAAAAGTTTATCATTAGTTAAACTGCAAAAAGTAATTGAAACGAAATATTCATCATTCACTAAAATTATGATGAAGTATCATTGTCAACAAGCAGTATTCAGGTAACGTATTTTTTATAATGCCTGAGCAAAATTTTGAGAACGGAGCTTCATAGCTATTATACAATCTACTGAAGATGTACGAATCATGGTAAGGACTTCTATTTCGGATTTGGAGTTATTGAGAAAATATAAGACGCATTAACAATTTAATAAACAGTTATGATAAAGGAATGTCTTAATATTTAAATTGCACACAAATATGTTTTGAATAATTAGGCATAATATTAACCGAAGACTTATGTAAAAGTTTGGGGGAGGTGTTTGCTTAGCAGTGGCACAAAATGTAATGCTAACTAATTAAAAATGTAAAAGCATTCACAGTTATTTTTCTGATGGTTACACTAAACTACATTTTATGCAGGGTTTCAAGAATAGCAGTAACGCGCATGTACACACAGCGTCACGATCTGGTATACCCCTTTCAAGTATAAATTTAAACTGCTGCCGTGGAGGCTACCATATTCAAATGGCCAAAATCTTATACAAAAATATTTATACTTGGCTGGGAAATCGAACCCACCAATTTATTCACACCAGTTTATGAATGAGACGCTCTAACCAACTGAGCTATCGTAGCGGTTGTCAAGTGTGACGAAATTTTAAGTTACAGTATACGTTTATTATTTTGTCTAGGTATGAATGGATGCGTCAGCTAGTAACTTTTTCATTTGTTTATCACGGTAGTGCGCAACTACTTAAAATTATTCTGTGTAGCACTGGACTATTGAGGGTAGTTGTGTATTAAATGATAGTTCAGAACAAAAGATTACTTGTTTCGTCTTGGGTGTGTGTTGATTTTATTTATGAAAAATAATTGTGCATACCTATATAACAGCCGAAAAATTGAGCTAAAGAGTGGGTTTTGCAAAATAACATTTCGGAACGCTACAACCCATCAAATGTAAGAGGAAATGGCAGAATAACATTAGGTAAGTGGTATGACAATTATAAGTAGGATTATCATAAACAATGTGCTTAGTAAACCTATTCCCTTTTTTATTATATAAACATAGTCATACGTTTATAATATTGTGTTTTTAATTTCAGGTTATTGGTGATGGATGTCATCAATGGGACCAGGAGAAATTGTTGAAGTGAGTGGACGCATAATTGGCCAGTTTTGCAAGAAATAATGCTATCTAAAAGTCCAGATTTAAATATGTGGAAAATGTGTGAGCATATGTGGGGTCAATTTGTCCTAATTGGGACACGAGTGAAGTGTTGTCCACCTGCAACAGGAGGTCCTAAGAACCTGGGAACTGATGCGTCGTAGTGGTTTTGGGCGGACTTTGGTTACCCAAATGAAAAGAAGGCTTCAACAAATTATTTTAAGTGAAAGACATCCATCCCATTCGGTATTAATAAATATTCAGATATATGTTTTCAATAATAGATAAAATACCAGACTAAGTATTTGCGAGTGATCTAAATTGTTTATTGGATTTTATACGGCAAGTATAACCTGTTCCAATGTTAACATGTTTGTTCACTCGTTAATATTATGGGTAAATTAAGTATTATTCTATCATTTAAAACATTATTGAAAATTCTGAAAAATAAGTAATACCTATCTATTGTATACCTATTGTGATATGTTAAATGGTGTTTTAATAAATTTGATAAAACTTTTGAAAATTGTTTTATTATTTTACCTTAAATAATTAGGTAACTTACTTACTACACTCAAAAAGTAGTCCATTGTGTTAGTAACGAAAATAAAAAAAACAAAAATATATTTAGGCATTGAGGGATTTGAACCCAGTACTCTTTTAACGTTAAGATTAATGTCGAGTGTTGTAACCGCCACTCCATCGTCTCATATAGATGTATGGACGAAATTAAATATGCCTAAGCAAGGAAGAGAAGGTTTACAAAACACACATTTGTGCAAAAAGTTCGAGATCCACGACCGACACCGCGACGGTTCGAACCTACTAACGTTAACTAGGGGGGTTACCAGACTCTGACGCTGTCTGTACCTCTTGATGTTACAGGCGTCTAAAGGCTACGGGAACCGCCTACCATCAGGAGGACCGTATGCCTGTTTGATAACTTAGTAGTATAAAAGAACGAACTAACTTAAATACCCATCTTCTTTTCTTTAATTTTAATGTTAACAAATTAACGAGTTGTCGAAGTAGGTTCATAGTACTGCAAAACGAAACTTTTGGAGCACTGAGTAAGAGTAAGCCTTATTAAAAATACAAGCGGTCTCCACAAAGCATCAGCATTATTCAAAGTGAGATGTATATCCTACTTCAAAAATAATTTGCTACATTCAACGCTTTACGAAAGCACTTCGGCAGGTAAAAAGATAGGTATCTTATCGATAGATGCTATCAGCAATACGTGCCAATCGTTCGAATAGCGCTCAATCAGGCCATAAAACAAGATCATGGGACGAGGGGATATACCTTGGAATCATTCAAGCATCAAGGATCACAGGGTCTTACCATTTTATCCCACTATGAATTCGGGTGGATAAATTGTTCGAAAAACGTTCTGCAAATTGGAAGCTCAGACAATCTATTGTGTTTTATATTTTGCTACATACATCTATTGATCCTGGTAAAAGTCACTTGGTTAAGCTTAAATTATAGCTAGGTAAGAACTTTCAATCACTGGTAATCAAATCATTCTAGGTAGGTACTTGAATAATAACGTCATTCAATGTTCAATCGTGATTCAAATCTCTTTCCAATATCTTTCCAATCAGTCTATGAAAACACCTACCGCTGTATTTGTCTTTCCGATCGGAAAATTCAAATTCTCGTTTGTACAGCGGAATACGAATAGGTACGAGTATGTTGTTCATTCTGGGCTCTGACAAACTAGGATTTCAATTATACGCAACGTTGCCACCAGTCAGCCCATTCACAGACCAAGTTTTGCTCAGAGAACTATATATCCTAGTCATCTGATTCACACAGTAAACTAAGAACTAAAATCATGACCTTAGCAAGAACCAAAACTTAGCATTTCCGAGCAAATGGACTCGTATCTAGCAAAGTGGATTGGCAAATCTAGGGATGTGCGAACGATCGATAGATAGCTTTACGATTGAAACATCCTCGGAGATAGGTATCCAATGGCGCATAAAATGACATAAAGTACAGATAAAAAATAGGTTTGCTGGCCTGTTTATTTTATGATACAATTTTATGTAGTTTTGTATTTTTACTCACTTTCATACTACTATGGTTTGATATTATTTAGGTAGTGTTAGTTATTGCAGTATGCAAAAATCATAAATACGTACCTATATTAAGTAGGTTGTAAGAGGTTCTAACCCCCATCTTCGGAACCCAAGCTGATCTCCCCTGCACTTGGTGCCCCTGCTAACTAACAAACGGGGCTCTGGCGGCCAGCTGATTGCGGAATAGCGCAGCCTAACACCGGTTCAGCTAAATCCCCGACCCGCATGCCCAGCGCGGGTATTATGGGTATATCCCCCTTTATTAGGGGAGGCCTATGTCCAGCAGTGATATAGGCCGGTGTGGTGGTGGTGTGGTATATTAAGTAATAACTAATGAGGAATAGAACATCAACTGTCTTATCCCAAGTATAAATAGTCCTGTATGACCTTTGTATACCTGCAGATAGATGATGAAAACAAACCAGTACATTCGATCTGAATCAGACAGACACCCCTCAAATAAACAAGAGCAATAATTTGAGTTTACGGATCTATGTTGGGGAAGATTGGCGCCGAACCGTCGCGTCAGTCCAGTCTTTCTGGCGCCAGCGGCGACGATGCCAGGATTAAACAGCTGTACCCGACTTTATGTCAACAGGGTCGGCGAACTTCATTGACCCCCAAAATCGTGTGAAATTACGCAATCTGGGTAAATTGGACGGCGCAGACTTTAGGCCAATAAAATTTAACAGCCACTTTGTGTGTCTTGAGTTTGACGAGTTGTGACTAAACGCATGCCATCAACACAAAGACACGCCTATCTTAAACTAAAGGGGCTAAGGTACAGTCAGGTTCTATGAGTCAGAATTACAAACACAATTTCAGATTCCTTCTAGTTTGTAATTTAGATTTCTAGAAATCACGATTTTTTAGTGCAATACTCCAATCGTCGTCACGATTCATATTTCATACATATGTATCAATTCGGTGGCTCTAGTGTATTTTAGCTTATAATCAGTATCGTAATTATACCTACATTAATAAGGGACTAAACACACACTTAGCTATTACCGTGCACGTAACACTTACCATAAAAATTCGTGCATAATCTTACTGATCAAAATTCTAATCAACATAGGCGAGCTAGCAGGGTGCAAAGCAACAGGGGGTTCTAATGCGAGTTAATCCCTGGTCAACATATTGAAAATTTAATTCGCCATATGCACAACAATGCAAGTCGTTATCGTCGAAATCCTGTGCGTTTGTGGCTCTGTATTGCTTTATCCCATCGGGATTTGTTCGTGCACACTCGGACTCGCCAAGTTTATTAGGTCCTGATTAATTTTGTATGAACAATCATCCGGTAATGCTCGCAGTTGGATCTCCGTCTGCGATGAATGAAACATTAGTTGGCCGCGGCTACTGTTCGTGTCCTTTTATTTGTGCAGCTTTACAAATGTTAACATCATTCTCGGTCTGGAGATGAAAACGATGGATATTTATGATCTTATTACCTACATATTATTCGTCTGACCAATAGCTGTTTACCACACGGTACAAACAATGATGTCGTAAACATGGATGTTGTTTGGGTGAGTACGTATGATTATCATGCTCTGTCACTATATATTTGGGATCTAGTATAATCTGTTCTAAGTTAGGATCACTTTACCATGTGTTACCCGTTTATGTATTATTTAAATTTTTATATTTACGTTTACTTTTGCATCAGGTTTCAAGATAAGTGCATGTAATAAAGATAACCAATAGTCACTTTTATCTTAATATTCAACTATCCATAATTTTTTACTCATTTTGCCTTTAGTGTTAAAACTACGAGCATCATGATATTTATAACAATACACTTCTTATCATATATCTCAGCCACTCACCAACTACACCACAGAAGTCGTAAATCGAATTTTAGTACCTACTTTTGTAGTTTGACAGCGTTACGTGAATGGATACCTACCATCGCAGCAAGTAGTAGTGTCAATAAAATGCCAATATCGAATTTACAAGGCTTCGCCAGTTTTATTGGATTCACGCTGCAAAAGTATTCCGTTGGAGTAACATTTTATAGAGGCTACCAAATATCTCCTCTAAAATTGTCTGAAAGAGGACAAAGAAGGTCAAGTGCTAAGCGGATGGATGATCGCAGCGGGCGTATGAACAATAGGGGCCCGCAATTTACCAGACGCTACATTTTAAGAACCGACACTAAGTATGCTATATTTTTAAAACAAATTGTTAACCTTTTAAAGGAACTTTCAAAGAACGAGTGTGGTCATCTCATCCGCGCAAATCTCATCCACTTCGGATGAGTTGACCCTTTGAATAATTAATATTATTTTCGTGCGTCAACTCATCCGATTCCTATTTTGTTTCAAAGCAGGTACCAATTCGGTACACTCGCTTATAAAAGTACTATGATGCTTTTGAAGAAATAAAGACAATGTTGATGATATTATGTAGAATGTTTATTAAAATTTACTAATACTACTACTATACCTACTAATTACCTAGTAACAATAAAATAAGCTTAGATTTAACGTATTATAATAAAATCTGTCTTTGCTCAAATTTGTCACATAAATGATTGCACATTCTCATTTAACACATAAAATACTCTAATACATTACGTAAAATCGTATCGTCTCTTTTTTTTATTGAAAATGTTCCCTTTTTTATCAAAACGTCAAAGTAATTTGCTTCTTTTTGGAGTAATGTTAAAAAGCGTGCTATACATTTAAGATTGGTGTTAACTTTTTTAGTTCTAGTTTAATGCCAAACATGGCTGAACCATGGTTTGTCGTTCGATGTTGGCGATTATAGCAACACTACTTATCGATAAAAAATAATGTTTCGCACAGCCATTGTTCTACAAAATAGTCATTTAATTTAGAAACCTTGGCGTCTCTTGGACTACGCGACATAATATACAGCCACCCGTCGCTAATAGCATTTTTCGGTAAATGTGCCAATGCTGTTCACCTCTTTAAAGGTTTTTTTATTAATTTTTATTTATTTATTCCAAAATCATTGCATTTCCTCCTTAGGCATCTCATAAAATGGAAATAACAACCAGAAACTGGTGTTTCAGGAAAAATATTTTGTACAGTTTGCATGGCCGCCATTTCGAAATCCATGATGAAGCATTTTGGTGACCATTGAGCTCTCTGGCTTTTTATAAGTCTAAACATGATCTCAAACGTTTTTTTATATTGATCAATTAATATAACAGTGTAGTCTAAAATATATCTACTATTCAATCTTCAATCTATTAAGCTATGCACTGTGTGTAGCTACGGTGCATTATATGAAAAGTATTATCTAGTTAATTAAAAATGGAACTTCATGAAAACACTCATAATTATTGCACAATTTAAAATATTTTTAATTAACGGAACACTTTTTTGGTTCATAGTACTTATTGAAAATACTGGTAAAAAAACTGCTATGAAAAAGTTTTGGATGAGTTGACCACTACACATTTTGGATTGACCAACTCATCCGAACTGGATGAGTTTTTGTGGATGAGATGACCACTTACTCCAAAGAACTAGGTGCTTATCTTGTTTTTATAGCAAGGCTATCGGTATCCCCTAAAATTATTACGGTCTCGTAAACAAGTTATGATACCATAATACAGTAGATACCTATCCCGTAAACCGACCAACCGATCCGCACAAACGTTTTCCTTTCACTCTCACAGCAAACATTATTTTGGATGAATAGATGGTGCGAACATATTCGTAAATATCGTTTCGAATCCGCGCATACACGCGATAAATAAAATTTAATGTACCGGCTGAGAGAAAGCTCTTTGGGAGCAATGTTGTTTGTGCCGTATATAAGTAAGTGCCTATAGCGTGACTGCCTTGTATATCGCGACGCTCCTTACTGCTCCTTTTAGAGTCATGAGTATTGGATTTGAATTTACGATCAGCTTTCACATCGAAAGCTACGCTTAGGTATATTACTGGTCTATTATTTATGTGGTCTCAAAAGTTTGCACAATGAAAATTTATTTAGCTCGATACTAATATATTTATGAGGAGGGCTTCTCGAAGTTCAAAGGGATAGTGGCTGCGTTCGCTGATTAGGTGCTTACAAAAGTGGAAGCCTTGAATGGATTAGGCAGTCTGGGCTTAGCTCCAAAAGCTAAAATATTAATCCGTCGACGTCAGCAAGTCGAGACGAAGGCTTTCATCGAAAATCTCAGACATGGTTGAAAGTCTCTTACAATGGTATTCTAAATTCGTGCATAGCCAAATTTGCTACATTCAACTCAGTGTCTACTTGACTTAATTAAAACTGAATAATCGATTTGACTTTAATAAAGGGAATTCCAATGTAATCTTTTATTAGAAGATAAGTCAGAACAGTTTGGTCTAAAGTATTCACTTCAAACAAATCCTAAGTTAAAAACAAAAATACCATGAAACTAATTAATTCGGTATGAATGTCAGACCACCTATTAAGTTTCCTGAATGATCGAGCCCTTTTGATTTGCCGCTGCCTATAGCAAGTGGCGCGCTCGGCTGCATTCAATACGAACCATTGGAGGACAACGACACCATTGTTATACCATCAGATAGTGAAAGAATCCACTTCCATACTCTATGACTCACTACTCAGCTATTCACAAACTTAATTTACAAAATCTACTACGAATTTCCCGTAAATCTTTCGCACAGTTCATCTTGTTAAGTTGAGAGTGAGCAACATTTGTTTATTAAACAGTAGGGTGTTAAATAAAACGAGAGGTATGTAAAATTCATAAATTATGCGGTAGCGCGCCCTAACTAGAGAATGAAAATTAAACTATGGAAATACCTCTTCTAACGCATTGTTCTCTAGGCCTTTTGAAATCTAAAGTAGAGGGTAGAGCTTGATGAAAAAAGTTGCAAATTATATTTTACTTATCGCGCTAAGTGAAACAAGTTTTCATAAGAATGATGGATTGTTTTTGAAACAAATTCACACTCTTTTGTCACTTTTATCTTCGTTTTGCCCAAAAGTTGTTTGAATGATATGTTTGGAAACATTTTATTGATGGTTTGATGGCAGCGCGGCCATTTATTTACAGCTGGACCCGAATAAATCCCAGTAGAGTTGCGAAAACTGTAATCATTCATTTCACTTGGAAATATTTACGGCGGACACCTATTTCTCGAGTTCAAAATTATTGTTTGAATGCGAAGAATTTGGTAAGCGCCAGAGAACATTAATTTATTTCATTGAACAGCTTAGATCATTCCGTGAAACAATTTGGGCTTGATAAATAAAAACAAATTTAATTTCGAATGAATACCTAGACATTTACTTTTGCATTGTGATGTTTCAGACGCTGAATAAAAAACATTACTTGAATTATTATACCCAGCATTCAGCGTAATGACCGTAAAGCGCACATGTAAACACACATTCGTGTATGTACGCTGAAAAAGCCTGCAAATGAGACCGCGCAAATAAAAGGCAAAAGTTTTTGTTAACTGGAAATGGGCTGCAATCTTAAATTTATGCTAAGTTAACGCTACAATTTCATTGTTGCTCTGCAAAAACAGAACACATTCCGCAAGTTTGTATCCGCAGAAAGCTAGGCTTTTAATATTTTGTGTTGCACGATAGATAGCGTTTCCATGCTAAATGTTTCTGAATACATAAAGTTCTTATATTTCACCAGTAAGTTCGTGCAAAATATGTACATAGAACCAAAACGTTACTAATTAACCTAGGTTAATGATATTTACATTATCAACTCGGAGTTAGGCCTAAAGTAAATTTTCAAAAGCATTATCAGCTTAGATATCTATACTATTAGAACTATTTACCCTCGCTATATCAGTCACTAAGTAGGTATGGAGAACCATTTTTATTTCATCTTGAACGACGGTTGTGTCAATTTTATTTTATTTTATAGTGTTTTTCTGATTTATGTCGTTTATTATTAATGGTTTCCTAACCGTTATACTTACGTTAGTAATAAGAGACAAGTTTAGTGAAATGGAATAAAAGATAATTGGGACTGGAATTCACTGATGAAATTGTTCACCGATCATTTTTTGTTACCTATACGACGATCGGCATTTACTATTGATAATTAAAGGTTCTCGAATGGCGACCGCGAACTAGAAGACGAAGTGTGGGGAGACCCCCCACCAGATGGACCGACGACATCGTCAAGATTGCAGGTAATCGGTGGATGGAGAGGGCTCAAGACCGTTATTCGTTGAATTCCTTGGGGGAGTTAATGATGATGATGATGATTGACCGGAGCCGACAACTGGCAAGAGATCGCAAAGGATAAGGGAAAGTGGAGAGTTATCGTATCGGAGGCTAAGACTCACTTTGAGTCCCTGCGCCGATAGAGTATGTAAGTAAGTATACGACGATTGGACTTATAAACCATACTACGTTGCCTGCCTCATATTGTTATGAACAATTATACTTGATACTGGCGAAATTGTGGAGAACAATCCCAGAAGCCATTAAATAAAGAAGTGAAGTAGGTATATGCGTGAGGTCTTTAGCAATAAGTAGGTATAGTTAGGCATTGGCTTACCAACACACTGGCCTTTAGCGATAGGTATAATATATGTTAAAGGCTGTGGTTGGCACCTCGCCGGCTCCGGTGGGAATCCTTAGCAGTGCCACCAGCCAATTCTCTTGTAACCGGAACAGGCACTCGTCTGGCTTCCTTCAATTTACCTAGTTTTTTTACCTTATCCGATGTTTGCATTCTCTATAAGCAGTAATTTCTTTTGTATCGCTTTTGTAAACGAAGAACGTGGATGGGCTAGAATAATGTTGATTTCATAATATCAATAGTAACCAAAATATGTGTATTATACATTTTTAAAATCTATTTTGTGCAATTCATAACTTACATGAGCATTTGATAATAAGTTCAACAGATATTTGGTTTATTGTTTCAGTAGAGGTTCATGAAGCAACAACTTTCAATTTTCACTGAATGGTTCGTTGGGTTAGCAGAGGTTCTTTGAGAACAAACGAATACTTATGATTTTTGATGAAGTTTATATTTTGGATGTAGCGGGTTTAGTATTTTTGTTTATAATACCTCTTGCGATAGGATTTAAATGAGATTTATAATGTTTTAATACTGTATTTACTTGATTTGGAATCAACAACTAACGTAATTCGACGACCTCTGTGGTGCTATGGACGAAGGCTCGCCTGACACGTAGAAGGTTGAGGTTCGATTCCCGTCGCGACACAAATGTTTGTATGATCTGCAATATTTGTCTCGGGTCCGGGGTACGGGCTCTGGGTCTGTATAAATATGCATTTATAAAAAATATATAAGTAGTATATCAGTAATGTGGTGCTTATGGGGTGTGAGGGGTTTTAACCTAAATCTCCGAAACCCAAGCCAACCTGACCTGCACCCTGCTAACTAACAAACGGGGCTTTGGCAGCCGGCTGATTTGGGCATAGCGCAGCCTAACAATGGCACAGCTAAATCACGGGATTTACCGACTGGTAGAAGCGTCGGCGGTGCGAGAAGCTGTGTCCTGCGATCCGCAACCCGCATGCTCAGCGTGGGGATTATGGGCATATCCCCCTTCTTATAGGGGAGGCCTATATCCAGCAGTGGACTGAATATGCTGGTGTTGTGTTTTGTATGTGGTTCTCATAATATACAGCCTCTTCTTAGCCAGGTATTCATGCTGTGTGATAATGTCAATCAAACCGGGTCGTCTACACTTCTCCTTGCGCGTGTATGTGTACGGAACTGCAGGTAAGGGCCTCGGGCATTTTCCCCATCGTCCTGGCATCTACTCACGGGGACTACTATCACCGGGTCACTTGGTTTTGTCCACCGAGGCCTTCCCGGGTTTTCTAGGTTGCTCCTCAGGATACTTCGTTGGTTGGCAGCTGTGGCTACCTCAAACGGTTGATAATGTCAAGCGTTATTTATTTTAACTTATTTATTTAAAAGTGTATATATTGTCGAACAAAGTAGCAGCTGTGTGTCACAACACAACGAAAGCTCCTTTATTGCAATGTGTCATTCATAATAAGCTTATTGAACGGTGATATTAAAAAGCACCGATTATGCCCGCATATTCGATTAACCATCATAATAGACAACTATTCAGATGTAACGCTCAACAATGGCGTGTTACACAACAACCATTACATACCCCAAACATGAAGCAAAAAACCAGGAGATTACCAACAAAACCAGTCACTATGACAAATAACGTAGAGGATTATAGACATTATGGTATCTACAGACTCGTGGTAAGCAAATGTGCAAAAACTGAATGTAACCTAACCCCCAACAGATACACTTCTAGATAGCTTTGCCATTATATATTTATTTATTATTATTATATTATTTTTATTATGACTTCCTTCTCATGAACTACGAATACAAATACACCTTTCCTTCCTTCTTCTTATGAGGTAATGGTCAAATCTGGTAACGGAACTTTTAGGCCACTCAAAAGCCTTCGACATGGCTTAATGACTGAGTGCGCTGAATTGTTTATAAGGTTTATAGGTTTATGAGTTATTTATAGGTCATTGAAAGAGATGGATGATTATGATGTTACATAATTTATTGACGTAATTTTTCTACCGAAACCCGATAAAGTCTAGTTTAGAGATAATTCCTTGCGAACTTTCGCTGCACACTTGTAACCAAAGAATGATACAGGTACCTATTTATTACACCTAATTAGGTGCGTGCTATTTTATAACCTCTTTTATAATCAACGCCGGAACAATCATCTGAATAATATGCTTTATCGGAAACACCCGATAAAGTCCAATTTGGAGAGAATTCGTTTCGAACATTTTCTGCACACTTGTGACAAAAGAGTAGTCGAACCAGCTCCAGTTTGTATAAGCCTTTAGCAGCTCGTACTTACCGTTATGTCTAATGGTGTTCAATGATGGTAATTCGCTTGGATTAGACCTACTATTAATAGTGATTTATGTAGCGTCTGGTTTGTTTGCAAACAGTTTTATAACTTTACCAAGTTACGCGTGGTACTAATATTGCGTTTTAGATAAATTGCCCGGCATAATTCTTTGAAAGAAATGATAGGTTCAGTAGAGTTACACTACCTAAATCCAATAACGACCAAATAATCTAGCAAGAAAATAAACAACACGTTATCGCATGTTCAACCTTCTTTCAATATACCCGTATAAACTAGGTACAGAAACCAAATTACTCGTCACAACCAACGTCCAAAAATCTATACCTCTAAAGCCGTAGGTATATTAATAAAGACATTTAGATAAGTATGTATTCAAATCATCAATTATCGTTAACAATCTGTAGAAATATATCCCTGATTTCCACGAAGGTCGATCTTCCTTTATATTCAAAAAGGAAATCCACAAATTCTTAAGTAGGCAAACAAAACGATGCCGAGTCAAATCATTGAAGGTAAATATAGGTGCTTCAATTTCATCAATATTATCATCTCAGTTATTTTATGCCCATTTCTGGCTAAAGCCTCACTCGCCTCGAACCAGCTCGAGATTGATTGAACCATTTGCTTCTACCCTGCTCTAGTCTGTGCCAGAAGCTGCCCACGATTCTCAAACCATAACACGTTTCTGAACCTTGTAGTTTTTCTTAAGTTTAAGATACTAAGTATTTATTCCCATTCTTCAATATTAATCACAGAAAGATTCAAAATCAGGTTCCTATCCATGAATTTCTGTAAAATCGATTCAGGGCTCGCGGTCGTCGACAACGCTATCTCTATCCAACTTCAAACAGAATGAATGGCACACGAATAACCGATAATCATAAATTTACCATTGTCTAAGTAACTTTCTCGTTTTATCACTTTACAAACCACAGAAGATACTTCCTTTAACAAGTTTATTCACTTGGAACCTCATTAATTTTGATCGGCAGCTTTCTAACAACCGTTCCGAATTGACTTCATACCCTCAACTTCTAAGGGGCGAAGTTGAAAACTTTGGTAAAAACTTTAGCGGTGAAGACGTTTCTTACACCCTACATAAACTAACTAAAAGTTTCTTAGATATTGGTAAAAGTCACGTTTCTCAGGGTCAGATACAAAAGAATATGTTTAAGAGGCTTTGGAGGCGTGGGTTGCTTTCAATCTTGGGAACAGGAGTTTCTTTTTCTTCGCTTTGCATGAGAAAGTATAGCTAATTTTGGTATTGGAGCTTTTAGATGCCCCAAAAGCCTCCGATATTACATAACGACTGAAAAGCCGGCTACATAACTAAAGAAATAGTCTTTATCAAACTAATCAAGGGCTTGTGTTATGGGAACTATATGTCAACTGAACTACATAAGTTTACTATTAGTTATTTTTATATATTTACTTATATTTATTTATACATTGAAAACACCAAGACCCTACAAACTTATCAAGAGCTTGTTTTATGGGAACTACTACTACTGATATACTTACCTATACGTTTTTTTAAATGTATAAATTTATTACGTATCGAAAACACCCTAGACATATATTTGCAGACCATTCACATTTGTTTCGCGGCGGGAACCAAACCCCAACCTTCTGCCTCTCAGGCAAGCCTTCACCCACTGTCAAAAATACTGTACATTTTCTACGAATCCATTTTCAAAATAGTACACCACTGGTGGTGTACACCACAGTTGTACCTTACCAGCCTGTCCAGATGAAGCGATTAATGCGCGATTCAAGTCGCTAGTTAATCGCGCGTTAATCGCTTCAACACATACACCCTCGTGTCACATACATAGATTTAAAATACAAGATCTGAGATACTGTTGTAATTATAAAATGGAATCGTGAACATTGCTATGTTAAGAGACCCCGTTGTATTATAGCGAAAGGAAAATTAATGGGTACCTATATAAACACAGTAAATCGAGATAAAGAAGGATCTGGGGAACGCTAAAATATTCCAATAATTTAAGAAATATTTTTTAAGAAGGTACACTTATCTCTACTTAACGTAGGCGTGCTTTTACCTAATTCAGAGCGTGAGAGGCAATAAAATTAAAAATAATCTAAGACGAAGGTAATTTATTCTTCTTGCAATTTATTGAATTTACGTTTGACATTTCCCTTTTCTTATCATATTTCCTGAAAGATGGAACAATCACATGTATTATGGTAATCACGACCCATAACAAAGTATATAGCACGCATATTTGGAACTTGGCCTACGATGCAAAGCTTTGCGTCCATCAACTTGAGACAGGAAGGCGAAAAGGAAAGGAAAAGAAGGAAAGGAAGGCCTCATGTGCTTTTAATTTCACTGACGCGGCACCCACCATCCTTCAAACCATAAAGTAACTATGTACCAATATAAGAAAAAAATATCCAAACTCTGCTTCAAACCGAAACACGGCAACCGAAAATGCTTCTTGACGGCAAATAGGCATGGATCATCATAATACTTGAGGTTTTTAATATTCTAAAATTATAAAATACTAGATTCCACCCGCGACTTCACGTCCACACATACATACAAACCTTCGCATTTATAAGTGTGATGTGATTTTTCTATTTTTACAATTTAATTGGACATTCAATGAAAATTCTTGAAATCAATCAACTAATAAAGTGATTGATCGCTGCATTGGTTAAAAGAAACAATAACAAATTAAAAGCATCAATAGTTTTGTCCGAAAAAAAATTCTTTTGATTTAAATTTTCCTAACTAGCAATACCAAATTGAAAGCGTCGTTAGATGATATTTTGTATTTTAAGTGTTAGCCCACTTTTCATCTTGTCGAAATATTCGAGTAGTCACGGCTAAACGCCGTTGACTCCACACTTCAGGGAAAATCTAAAATTTTTAGCGCGTCCGGGTATTGATGGGAAGGTCGGGGTTTCAAATCCTGTGATTTTTTGGGATATATAAAAAAATCAAAGCATCATTAGTTTGTCCAAAAAAGACTGTTCTGATTTTGATCGCCCAAAAAAGTATAGCAAGCATCTTGTCTCTCCAAATGTCAATCAGTGAGACCGTTTGAATATATGTATAGGTACCTATGCTACAAATGATCGTAAGTGCCGAACCTTGAAGGACGTTGCTTAAATCATCTCTTAGAGATGATAAGGCCTATTATGATGTTACAAAACAGTTGGAAACAACCTCGGTTTACCGCAAATGCCTGTTTGAAGTTCCTAAGAGACTTTCGATCTCAACACCCGTAATTTAATACCATAATACCGCTGCAGGTGGGATTTCCTTTGTGGTGTTGCAGTTTGAAATGTACGTGGTGCTTTCTGGCTTGTATTTAATGGAGCGACCACTATTTGGGATTTTTGCAGCATTGCTGTGTATTAGTATGAAGGGCATAAGAGACACATAAATCTTAAAATCTTCATGTCTCAAGTTGATGAATGCAGGGCGTTGCATAGTAGGGCATTTTCCAAGCATGCGTGACCTACAAAGCAACACTTTGTTATAAGTAATGTTTACGACTTAACATTAGGATGCCTAGTGCGAGTTTTTTACCAGCTCGATCGCGTTTGCGTTTACGGAAATTTGTATGGATAGGAGTCAGTGCCACGCGTTTTTCACTAGATGGCGCTACCTCGATTCCATATAAATTTGCGTAAACGCTAACGCGATCGAGCTGGTAAAAAACTCGCACTAGGCACCCAGATGGACCATGTGCTAGTTTTATCTTCAGGTATCATAAGAAAATCGGTGTATTAAATTGCTTTTTGAAAATGACTGCTGAGTAGACTGAGATTTAGGTGCCCTCGAACCAACTCTAGAAAAAAGCATCTATTTCAACCATCCACAACCAGAACAAAATATTTATGCTTCAAATTCCTATGTGAATCGTGCCATGACAACCAATAACCGTATTTTTTCTAACATTGATATTTTTGATATTTCGCTTCCAAAATTCAAACTCGCAGTTCGGAATGAGCTGCAATCTCTGCCCTCTGAATAAGTTTTGGATATTTTATTTAGTTTTCCAAACATTTTAATAATTGTTTCTTTTTTCTTAATGTTTTTTGTTTAGATAGATTTCATATAGTCCAAATAGTTATTCTTTTGATTGTTTATTTGTTATTTTTTTTTTGTCTGTTCCCCAATTTATTTTGACGTGTATGTTAGATTTGTATATGTGGAAACTTTACTGGATTAAGAATTATTTTAATTTAATTTAGTTTATATGATATATTGTTCTGTCTGTTTCCCAAATATAATAAAATAAAATAAAATAAAATAAAATAAAATAAAATAAAATAAAATAAAATAAAATAAAATAAAATAAAATAAAATAAAATAAAATAAAATAAAATAAAATAAAATAAAATAAAATAAAATAAAATAAAATAAAATAAAATAAAATAAAATAAAATAAAATAAAATAAAATAAAATAAAATAAAATAAAATAAAATAAAATAAAATAAAATAAAATAAAATAAAATAAAATAAAATAAAATAAAATAAAATAAAACAAAATAAAATATAATAAAATATAATAAAATATAATATAATATAATATAATATAATAAAATAAAATAAAATAAAATAAATGACGATTTTTTCAGTCGCTAACATACATGTTAGCATGTGTTGTTCTTGGATTTTATTCTCATAAAAATCTGCGAAACAAGAGTACGGCCACCTGCTAACGCTAGACCAACGATAAAAAAGTGCAAGGAGCATTACAAGAATTTCGTGCTAATATGTCTCTCCAAAGTTGTCTTTTTCGACCGTAAAACTTAATCTTATTACATGCCACTGTACCGAGGAATGTCCTTATCACATTAATAAAGAATATAAAGTGTTTGTTAGGTATGAATTCTACATACCTTTACTACACAAACAACAGTTACCGATGACCTTGATTTTGTTTGTTCGCAGATTGGGAACTGGGACTTAGGGTCTTTGAATGTAGTTATCTACTCTAGACATAATATGGAAAGTACCTACATACATGCTCATTAGCCTACCTATTATCGGACAAACCGGGTTTAAATAAATTCCTCTAAAAATAACGTGAACCTAGAATCTCAGGCTCGCAGTCATCATTTCTGTGTACGATAAAACCTTTAATGAAATCGTAAAAAAGAAACAAACGTTGGTGCTACACAGGATTTTTTCCGTTCCACTGATTCAGTAGAAAATTTGACTGCAAAGGGTTAATTTAGAAATATCGAAATAAAGTTGCTAACAGAGTTTGCACCGCTAAAACCTTATCAAATTGATTCGAGTGCGGTGAAGGTAATTAAATCTATTACTTAGTGTCTACCCGACAAGCATTTAGCGAAGTTGCCTCGTGCTTAAGTGTACGAGTAAGTATCCCATGATGTTGTTGTGTAGTGTAATTAGCTGATACGTCTAAAAAGCCATTTGTTTGGTCGGAAATCAGATAGGTCACAATAAGGTTTGAAAATATTATTTAGCAAAGTAATATATACATGTTTGAGCCCACGCGTGACCGGAATGCTGGTTTCTACGATTTCGACCAACGGATCAGCCTTGCTATCCAACGTGGCAATGCAGCCAGCATTACGGGTGTGGGTCTTGATTTTTGTTAGGTTGTTTTAATTAAGTAATAGATATTATGTAAGATAATCAATTATATTTAATAATAAAAGATTTATTAAAGAGTCATACAAGTTTAATGTTTGCACCAAAACACTTACGAGTATTATCTTAAATTAAAACTTTGAAATATCTATAAATAGTTTCATGTTTATATGTTAATTCTGTAATCAAATTGTTATGTTAATAAATACCACCACCACACCACATCAGCCTATATCAGTCCACTGCTGGACATAGGCCTCCCCTAATAAAGGGGGATATACCCATAATCCCCACGCTGGGTATGCGGGTTGGGGATCGCAGGGCACAGCTTCGCGCACCACCAACGCTGCTGCCCGTCAGTGGCCAGGGGATTTAGCTGTGCCGATGTAGGCTGTGCTATGCCTCAATCAGCCGGCCGCCAGAGCCCCGTTCGTTGTTTAGCAAGGTGCACCACGTGCAGGTGCGGTTGGCTTGGGTTCCGAAGATAGGGGTTGGAACCCTGTACACCCCATTATTGTAATAATACAATATACTTTATTTACAAATAGTATAATTTTCCATGTTTTGACTACAGTCCCAGTTTACAAACTATAATCGCATAATGGGTAAAACACTTGAGTGGAGTTATTAAGCGCGGACCTACTGTAAGCATGAGCCCCCGCATGAACCTGCCTGCCGCGTTTAATGGGGAATTTTTTAGCATTTTCAAACTGAAAAGTTAAATGCTAATGATAAGAGTTATGGGTGGGTACTGGGTAATAGAGCATGTAGAGTCAAACCGAAAGAATGATTGAATTTCTTAATCATCATCATTGACCTATAGTTATATTGTTTCACTGCTGGACATAAGTCTCCCCTAATGATTTTCATAAAATAATACCGAATTGAGAACCTTTTCCAATTTTGAAGTCTGTCAAAAATAAGAAGTAATTTCAGAGCATAATTTCATCAAACAGATGTTTCATGTTTATAGCTTGTTAACAAGAAATATTAGCACTATTGTAGATTTAATCTAACAAATAGCTCTCCCCTCGATGCACCAGGAAGCTTCTGTGTAGTAATACCAAGTTATTGCTCCATTGTGGAAGTTTTGGCATACAGATCACGGCTCATCGACTTTTATTGGAGGGGGCATCAGGACCGGGCCGTAAATTGCGGACGATGACGTATTTAATGGGCCATACACGCTTTTTAAAATCAGTTTGTGAGAATGTTACTAAAATAGACCCTACGTTTACTACGTTTTGGCGGGTAACGGAGTGCTTGTTTTTAGTAAAAAATATTATGAATTCAGAATACAGAAAAATCAGGAATACGGAATTTATTTTTAAATGCGACTGGCGAAGACGCAATGGATTCTATTCTTGTCATAGATATCTATGTAAATAGTCTTGCCTAGGTAGGCATGTTTAACAAATAAATATAATCTAAGAATAATTAACTAGATCTAAGGACTAAAGTTGTGGCCAAAATAGAATATAAGAAATATAGAGCAACGTTAAAATCAAAATAGACCTGAGAAGGATAATAGATTAAGTTTCCAGAAAATAAACTAATAAATCACTTCAGAAAAGGTGGAAGAAGTACAAGCAAATGGCCAACAAAGTTCCAATATAGAAAAAACTAAATCAACATGATACAAATTGCAAGTAGGTAAGTACTGTACCGCCACCAACCGTCACCTTAAAATTCCCGCGCGATGTCACGTTTTGCACAACGAGCCACTTCGCACCTGGAACATCAAGTGGCGTTCGAATGTTGCCTTTTGTTCGGCACAGTATGGGTAAAGCAGCAAGTAGCATTATAAAAAGTCGATTATATTATCTGCTGGGCATTTGAAACAAGCTAAGTACCTTCACAAATGTGAATTGCATAAAAACAAATGCGTACGTGCAATGCGTCGTTATTTCTGACTTCATTAAAACGTTTTATGTCAAAGTGGCCATAAATACATGGAATTACTATTACTACTAGGAAATGCGGGCTTTTAACAAAAGTTTGTGCCTAATAAATTCTGAAAGACTTTTGGGCATTTTTAAACGAGTTACGTGGGAGCGAACTTAACCTTTTACTTGAACTTCGTTTTAGCAATAGTTTTAGTCAGATTTCATTTTCAAAAACTAACTGATTCAACTTATACATAGTATTTTGCAATAAATAGAACAAATTAGAACCAACATCCATCATACCATCTGTTCCATCATGGTACCTTTGAATACTAAAATTCAAAAAAGTATAACGTGATAAGAATAGCTAACGTATAATTGCTAGCCTTACGTATATGTGGGTCTAAACCAATTAAAAAAATTAAAGCGCGGACTGCCGTTCACTGTAAAATGTATTACGCAAGCCAGAGCAGATAATCAAATTGATATTCTATTTATCAGGACTAAGCGCTTCCAAACATCATTTATATCGCGCACAGCTAAAATTTGGAATCACCTGCCAGCGTCTGTTCCATTAACTTACGGCCATGACGGCTTCAAAAAGAGATAATAGGCATCTTCTGCAAAAGCTCGCCTCATCTTCGACCTCATCCATGCCTACGAAACCTCGAGATAAAGAGCTAGCCCATACCAAATAAAATAATTTAAATTCCCAGCTAGTTTAGCATCCCTACTGTTAGAAGCATTATTATTCAGTTGCAGGAGTATATGCGATGGTTATCACGACCGGAGTGGATTTCAAGCGTGCAGATTTTAAATTCAGTGACTCACGAATGAGCGAGCATTGGATTGCCGATGGCATTTATTGATTGATGGTTTTTCCTCCTCCTTGTTTGCACAAAAGAATTTCGTTTTGGTGAAAATTTACTGTTTATTTTTTAGAATAAAATAATAATTCTCAGAGAGAATGAAGTTTTAGAATCAAATTATGAAAAGCCTTCTTGAAACGCGTACACTTTCTTTGATCAGTGCAATCAGCTTATTCTGCGGCGTTGTATAGATTTGCTAGATATTTTATACTGGACTAGGTTACTTTGGGGTGTATGGGGTTCCAACATTCACCTTCGGTCGGTCCTTGGCACGTGGTCCACCTTGCGCTCTGGCGGTCGGCTGAATGCGGCATAGCGCAGCCTACATCGGTACAGCTAAATCTCCTGGCCACCGACGGCCAACAGCGTCGGTGCGAGAAGCTATGTCCTGCAATCCCTATCCCCCATGCCCAGCGTGGGGATTATAGGCATATCCCCCTTTATAAGAGGAGGCCTATGTCTAGTAGTGGACTGTATCCAGTAGTGACTGGTGTGGTGTGGTGGTGTGGTAGCTTCCGCACGCGGCTCTGCTCACTTGGTACCCGGGTAAGAAGTATCATTTATGTTATTGCTGGTCTAGAACTATGGGTGTAATTTCAGCCCCATCTGTTCAGTAGTTTTGGCGTGAAGAAAAACGTTTCAAATTTCACATCTCACATCTTTTTTCTTCAAAATTTCACCTTTATGATATTAGTAGTAAGGATCTAAACTATATTTTTATCATCAACAATCCAAAATATACAACTTAATGTTAATACAAAGTAGGAATCATGAAACGGATAGAGATAACGTATGTCCAGTGTGAACTTGTTATCATAATTCTTTGCAAACTAAAACAAAAGTGAACACAACTGCAGCAAATAGCCCAGATAAAGCGACAGATCACCCGTTTAACTTCTCGCAAACAATACTTTTTCTTATTTTTGTAAAGAAATAGCTGCGACATACAAATTGTAGCATTGAGCGTTTCAGCATTTTTAGGAATACTCTCAGAATAAGCAACAAAATATGAAATTGTATTTTTACGAAAAAATCTTAGATAACCAAGGTTGCCGCAGTTTCTTTTTTATTACAAAAAAATAGCCAAGCGCTGGACCACTAACGCACCTGAAACAGGTGAAGATGAGGTCTAAAAAGACGCGCTCTAGCCTAGAAGGAACCGATTCACTCTGGATTTCAAGACTCCCAGGTTATACTGGGACGGGAAAACAGTCGCCGGAAGCAAGTTCCACTCCTTACTAGTACTAACAATAAACGTGGAAGCGAATCGATTGGTACAAGGTGTGATGTCAACCAGGTATGGGTGGTTGTTTGCTGTACGCTTGCTTTTCCTGTGATAAAAGGGGGAAGGTGGAATCAGGTCGTGAACATCTTGGGCACATTCACCAAAGTGGAACTTGTAGAAAACCGACAGCCTGGAAAGTCTACGTCTGTGTTCGAGGCTCTACAGATTTGCTTTCACCAACGAATTATCACCGATAAGCCTGGTAGCTCGCCGCTCAATCGAATCCAAGGCCTCAAGTTGGTACTTTGCCGAGCTATCCCAGAGATGGCAGCAGTACTCCGTACACGATCGGACTTGTATTTTGTACAGACTCAGAAGCTGCCCGGAGTGAAGTACCGCCGCACTTTAGCCAGGATACCTAACTTCATGGCGGCAATTTTGGCCTTTGGCAGTAGCGAGCCAACTGAGCCACACAAGGTTTTCATTCATTTCCGTTCTCGATTATGAATATATGACGATTAATTTTTTGCAATTTATTGAACTTGCGTTTGAAACTTCCGTTCTGATGTTCCATACACAAAGGGTAAAAACGGGACTCTATTACTAGGGCTCCACTGTCCATCTGCCTGTCGGTATGTCTGTCACCAGGCTACATTATTGTATCATTATTGTATAATGCAAAGCCCTGCATATAACTGCATATCAACTTGAGACAGGAGAAAGGTGCTTGTAATTTCATTGGCCGGCATTCACATCCTTCAAACCGAAACGGCTAAAATAGGCATGGCTTCACATATAAATCTTCAAGTTATAAAAACTAGAATACTAGCTTTTATCTACGGCTAAGCTTGCAATAAAAGTTATTTTTTTATGCGTCAGGGCAGTAGGTACTTTATCCGGATGAAAGTAACCATTATCCATTTTTGTAACTACCTCTGACAACGTGTAAGTAAAATTTCATGATGATCCTAAAACCACAGGTTGAAGCTAGTATATTATATATTTTTAAAGATATAATAAATTCAAAAAGTATACAAAAACCGTTCTTTCGTACAAAAAACAATTTTTATTTCTTAATAAAAATCCTATTATTAATAATTAAGTAACTAACGTTAATGAAATATACAAGATAATAAATATTACCAAAAATACTCAAAGCTCGTAAACTTTTCAGATAAAATATAAAGTAGATATTGAAATTAAGAGCTAAATCAAGAACAACTCAACTTATCTTGTTCTTATCTCCTTACAAATAAATTACCAGAACTGGGACACAGAGTGTCTAAGTTTGGATTTGCCTTAAATAGCTTTTCATAGAGCAATTAATACCAATTTAAACCATAATATTGAATTTCAGTTCGTTTAAAGAAATTGTTCGAATTTAATACGAGTAAGGAATTAGGTTAGTACTTAAAGTGTATATTATGGTAAGGTAATAAGATTATTATTAGATTACGCTTTAAATCTATAACAGTTGCATAATATGGCAATTATATGCACCTGTTTCAAAGTTATGCGAATCCAAGTTGAAACCATACATCTCTTGATCCTAATTATTTATAGTTTGTATTACATCTTACTAAGTAGATTGTATATGTTTTAGAAAAAAAATAGAATAGTTTAATTCTAATGGTAAAAAGTCGAAAAAACCCAGTAGCGCCCTATTTGACTGATTTCAATTTATGGTTGAGAAGCTTTTTCCACCATTTCAAATAAATTGCCCGATTATTTTACGCCTGATTTCATAGGATCAATTCCAATTGTATTGAGTGTTGTATTGTAATGGAGAATCACACTAAACTGTTTACGTAAATGTCTAGTGATAAGTCGATGGTGTATCTTTTTCAACAAAGTAAATAAATAAGGAGTGTACGGGGTTCCAGCCCCCATCTATTGTGGCATAGCACAGCCTCCATCTGTACAGCTAAATCCCCTGGCCAACGACGAGCAGCAGCGTCGGTGGTGCGAGAAGCTGTGCCCTGCGATCCCCAACCTGCATGCCCAGCTTGGGGAATATGGGCATATCGCCCTTTATTACGGGAGGCCTATGTCCAGCAGTGAACGATATAGGCGTGGTGGTGTGGAAATAAGTAATAGATATTTACTCAAGTTTCAGTCTGACAAAAAATCAGCAATAATTCACTTTTAGAGTGGTATCAGTTTATTTAGGTTTCATCACTTTACCTCAACATTTTCGAGTATATTTTTTCTCCCGAAAACCTATATGTAAACATTGGTAGACATAAATCTGTACAAGAGGTATCACTTAAGTGGGTGTCACCCGCATCACTGTCAACGCTGTCGGACCCGCCGTTATTTGCATTGTGGGATCCCGGGGACGCCGATATTAAAACGATTTGAATCACCGAGGAATAACCGTGTTGGTTTATTTTCCTATCTTAAATAAACAGGAGGTTGCTTGCTTTTACCGGTATTCAAATTTTGATATATTTCTTCTCAAATGAATAATCAGAGAATTAGTAAGCTGAAGTGGCAGTGGGCTGGCCATATCTGCCGAAGAACCGACAACCGTTGGGGTAAACGAGTTCTTGAGTGGAGACCGCGGCTCGGCAAACGTAGTGCAGGACGCCCTCCGGCCAGGTGGAGTGACGATTTGCGAAAAGCTGCTGTTAGAAGCTGGATGCGTCGAGCTCAGAACAGGGCGCAATGGCTGATCATCAGGGGAGGCCTATGTCCAGCAGTGGACTGCTATAGGTTGTTGATGATGATGATGAATAATATGTTATCAAAACAAACAAACATCTTCACAACTTTTTCCCAATTATAGATATCTACAGATATTGCTCAGTACGTAAACCTATTGAGGATACTATATATAGTATATTATATTGTCTGACTTTAGTCAAGTCCAAAAGATTGTATTCTTTATATACCTACTTTTTGCGAGCTGTTCATTTCACGTGACAAGTTCAAAGCCTCGCCGCTGCTATTGAAACACTAACCAGTTACAAGCTTATATAATTTTTAAGTTTCTTTAAGTTTCCGGGCATGCTGTATATTATTAATCTTAATGGATGATTCTATTTTGCAGTGCTCACAAGCTATAAAACCTAATTACTATTGTTTCTTTTGACCTAAGAATTGAGTTTATATTCCCAAAAAGGTATTCAAAAGTTATTATCAAAGAAATACTATAATTTTATAGACTTAAAAAATCATTCTTTGGAGGAGTTGTTACAAACCAGAAAACATATTAAAGCAATACTGTTTACACTTCACTTGGAAATACTTAATGACTTTATAATTTACATCCACGGTCACCGTGCAGCAGGTAATATATTAATTATTAGTAGCATGAAACCCCCTCACTTCGTTGGTAATTAAAGTAATAACACTCGTGGCTTTCCTCTAATATTTCCAATATTAGTAAATACTTATTCAATTTTATGATGGTAACCACAGGCGGTAACCTAAACGTTGATTACGTGTTAAATTCCTTGAGGAACAGGAAATGAATCATAATTCAAATTATCATTCGTCTGCTTCAGTTTTACGATTTGATCCAAAGCTTTTTTCTGTGGTTTGATCTAACTAGATAATACATATCTAACAATCGGATTAAAAAACCCTATGTTTGAATTCAGAATCAGAATTAGAATGTTTTATTTGAATTAATAATTAAATAAATGTTTTGATAATACATACAGGTTTAATTCATTCTGAGTCTAATTGATACAAGTAGAATACAAAGTAAAAAAGTAAGAATTTATTAATGTCAAAGAAAAAATAATAATACAAAAAGTCAATCAAATATAAAGGAAAAATTTGGAAATATATATGAATACATTTTCCTAAATTGGGTCAGATTTTTGTGTGATCGAAACGAAAAAACATTTAAACGTGTTAAGTGATATTATGACCACGTGCTATAACCGACAAGGGGAACGTTGGAAAACGTTAAGGTTAGGCTCATGTTAGGAATACATTAGAGACATCTCTGGTGTCGTTCTGACGGGGGCAGAATACCAAAATGTAAGAAGGTGCGTCACGCACGCCACCTTATTGAATTCCTCACCAATTGATACCTCCTCGGTCGCAGGAAGCGAGCCCGGATGTTGCGTGAAATATTGCCATATCGCACTTGTATTATTCAAATACCTATTTGTACATTTCGAAGGTGAAAAAGTTGTAGCTTTCGGAACGCTAACGCTTTGTAATGGATAATTTGCAGTAATATTTTTTTTGTATGCTTTCTATCTTTGCTAAAAGTGTTAATATTATTTAAGAAGCTAAAATGTGTATTTAATAAAATAACCTCAGTTATTCATTACAATATTGTAATGGTTGAAATAAATTAAATAAAACCCTCGACTTTCCAGCATGTGACTCTTGACGGAAATAAAATCAGCTTTGGATACAAAGAACCGATAGCTTTATTTTTAGCAGCGGTTTGCTCCCAGAGCGCTTGAGCGAGGCAAACCTCAAAATTTCTATCGCTCTCATTGCGATGGAAAGCTTTGAATACGAGCTTTTTCCCGGTATAAAAGTCGATAACCCGGTTTCGGTTATAGGGATTTCAATTTATTTTGCAACAGTTTTTGCAACGAGCAAGCCGCAACGATTTCCGCGCTCTTATCAATCGGGTACTACAATGGAGCGTTGGCATCGGAACCGAGAAGTAATTTCCTTCAGTTCACCTCTATTTCAATTACTTATACGGACCTACATATAGAAACACCGGCATGGTTGACCTGTTAAAACAACATTAGCTTCGAGATTATTATATAAATATACGAATTCAAATGGATAATCTATAATAATTAATGTTAACTATTAACATCTTATTAGAATTTGCTTCTCACTAAATAAATCTTTAAAAACATTGGGAAACCGATAGATTATCAGTTCAATATTAGATATTAGGACCCTAATGAACGAAGGAGCAGTGAAAATTGAGTATTGAAGATTAAATTTACGTACATCGCATTAGAGAGTGGAATTTGAGGACGCGATACATTGGATTCATCGTTAAATTCATTTTCATAACATACGTATATAAATTCTTGTGAATGAAATTCCGAGATAAAAGCATACTTACGTGGAGTTTGGCAGGCAAGAAGATTATTAAAATACTTTAGATATCAACCTGAATGTTACAGAATTCCGCTAAAGCCTCGAACATAACACACGCAACAATTTTCATTATATTATTCTTTGAATCGTGCATGTCATACGAGCTATGTTCCAGATATTTATACGCTTCATACAATACGAGGTGTTTATCACAACTTAGATCAACGACTCTTGTTCTATATATTCCACATGAGTATACAATTCATTTACTCCGCAATTATTGTTTAAGATTATTTATGCCCAAATTGCGTTTGTAATAGTAAACTACCCTCGAGAGCAATGAATCCGGGTCACTCAAAGAATCCAAAAAATCTCGGAAAGTAAGAATGCTAGGTTAATGCAATAAATTGTATTTAATAGACAAAATTTATGCTCTACAAGCACGATGGAAGACACAGAGTGTATAGAAGACCAGGGGAAAGATTCAAGCAAGCATGCATCGAAGAAAAAGTAGCCTACGGTGGTGGGTCTGTACTTGTGTGGGCCGGAATTTCCTCTGAAAGTCGCACAGAGCTGGTGATCATAGAAAACGGCTCTTTAACTAGCGTAAGATATGTGGAAGAAATCCTCAACGAACACGTTGGTCCATTTATGGTCAATTTGGGTGAGGATGCTATATTTATGCATGACAATGCCCGACCTCATACAGGTAGGATTGTGAATGACTACCTTCAAGAGATGAACATTACTTGTATGGAGTGGCCAGCGCGCAGCCCGGATATCAACCCGATCGAGCATGCTTGGGACGAGCTAGGGAGATGCGTAAAACAACGAAACCATCCCCCAATCACGCTTCCTGAGCTCAAAATTGCTCTCACAGAGGAATGGGAGAATATTCCCCAAAATCGTATAAGGAACTTGGTGTACAGCATGCCAAACCGCGTAAACGCAGTAATGGAAGCACGAGGAGGTAATACGAAGTATTGAAATTCAAGAAAATCGTCATAAAGTTCAAAAATTTCATGTTTCCTATTTTTGTTTTAAGGAGAGATCAGCAGTTTTTTTTCTTTATGTAATTTTGTGTAAATAAAATGTATGGTGACTCATATTTTTTTAACTTTCATTTAAGGAGTATTAAATTGTCTATTAAATACAATTTATTGCATTAACCTAGCATTCTTACTTTCCGAGATTTTTTGGATTCTTTGAGTGACCCGGATTCATTGCTCTCGAGTGTAGATAATATAGAGCGCACCAAAGGCATATTAACAAAGCCTAATCAAATATTATTAGAGTTAATTAATGCTTGTCTGTATATCACAGTAACTGAAACTGAAATCCACTAGGACAACATTAACAACCTAATTTTGCATGTTCAAGTTTGAGGTTCGAATTGCTAGCCCATTATCCTTATAAACTAACTTATATAACCAATCAGCGTTTTGGTATAGATTTGGGAGTGATCTAACATAAAAACATTTTTGCTTTCACATTAAACAAATTTATATTTGTAAGTTCCTTTCACATGTTAAAACATAGTTCCCACACTCCGAAATTTCCCTGAGTGTCGTATATGAACCAAGCTGTGGAAACGTTTCCAATTATAAATTAATTATTTTCATGATTGATTCGATAATTGTTTCCTTAAAATTAATTGGCAGAAATATGGGCAAGTATCAAAGCCCCAATAACATGAGTTCCATTTAAAGTAACCTGATACTGAGCAATCACAAAGGAAGCTCAAATGATATTTAACTGGCCGCTGATTGAAGGGACCCGTTGTCCACCGTAATTATCTGGAGGAAGCGGGTAAGATGAGCGCTTACGTAGAATGACGTGTACAATACTGTGTGTATTCTTACTACGTAGCATAATATTTGTATGATACAGTAGGGCATTTTTAAATTATATTTCATACCGTAAGCGTACAAAAAGTACAAAATATGAAATAACGCATTCCCATTTTACATTGTACGATAGGAGAGTATGAAATATTGTTATTGGCCTACTGAAGCAAAATTAAGATTAAATAGGTGTATAGTGTATATATGTATAGAATGCCTACTTTTTAACTATATTTAGACGTTATTTTTATTTCTAGAATATTGGTGTTGCGTATTTAGCTTCTAATGTACTTATATCTAAAAGTGTCTGTTCAGTTTATTGATTTCATGGTCATCATCAACAACCTTTAAGTTCACTGCTGAACAAAGGCCTTTCACAAGGATCCCCATGAAGAACGGTCTCAGGCCTTTTCTATCTTGCGATTTCCTGCAATATAACGATGCCGTTAGTCTATCTAATTTTGGGATCTTCCTACATTTCGTCTTTACTCTTTATCAGTTGTCGGTTTTACAAGCTATTGTGCCTGCCCATTGCCACTTCTTACTAATTCTTGTTCATTATTTTGAATTTAGCTCTATTCTAAAACTTTCATCTCTTCAAGTCTCCGAACTAACGTAATCATAAAGGTACCTTGGGCTACGCCCAGGTAGCAATCTGTTCATAAAACATTAGAATCATTAGAACAGGAAGCCTTCGCCCAGCGGAACAGAAAGCGGTCTCCCTACAACCATCGGACTCATAACCTAATGCATGCTAAGTCATATCCGCTCACAAAGCACGTTTGGCTACGTTTACTTTGAAAACTTTACGTTGCGTTACTATTTAGAATTTTCAAAATATAATAATTCTTCTTATTTTATTTAAACAAAAACAAAAACTATATTATTATTTAATCGTTATATTAGTCATGTATAAGCTATCCAAGAGGAACCAATAACAATTTCTAAGGAATAAGATTCATGGTGTAATTTATATTCTAGTAAAATAAATGCGTTCTGCCGTTGTATGGTTACAAAAATACACTTACACAATTTTTGCATCTAAAATCATGATGTGGCGTGTTTATACTTGCTAGGATTGAAGCAAATTACATGCACGAAATCAAAATTATTGGAAGAAGAAACTCAGCAGTGTCAATGTGAACTAACAAAATAGATTTAATAACATAGACAAAAAGCAGACAATCAGTACACCTGCTGAAATAAAAAAGAAATTACTTTGTTCGTTCAAGGATTCGCTTCTTAGCGGAAATCTCTGAAATAAAAGGCGAGAACTAGAAGATTCACAAGACTTGCTCCTTTCACGGGGTATTACACTACTTCAAGTTAAGTCAGGTATAAATCTCAGTAAAATCGACTCAGCAAGCTTTATCTCAAGCAAAATGATTACGAATCTAGCGGCTTTTGAGTCGGAACTACATTGAATCTTGAAAATCTAGCTACACTAGTTCATGAAAATGTTTGGAATATATTTTGATCAAGTTGCTTTCAACTTCAAATTTCAATATACTTTTTTTAACTCACATACATAGGCATCGATAATATACTGTGAAATACTACGCATAGTATTTCAGGCATAGTATAGTAGGCAGTTTTATGGAAAAAATATTCCAGTATATTTTATTATGTTTACATAGGTATACAAATCTACATAACCCCTAGCTAGATTATTTGCATACTAATTTAAATAGCTATATTATTGTCTAGTTTTTCTAGGATTGCATGAACGTACAACTTTATTAAAATTAACGTGTGCGTTACTCCAGCGGCATGTTGACTCGGATCGGGATGAAACTTACAGAAAAATTAGAGCACTATGTCCTGTAAATGTGCCCCAAATATTAAATTTGTGCCTATTAAGGTTCCAGAGTTATTCGAGAAAATAAGATGCCGCTGTAGTAACGCCTAAAAACGTTACTGCAGCGGCATGGTTTTTACCCATTAGCCTTAGCCAAATTTAAAGTAGCTTAAAAGATAGCTTATATTTGTGCATGTCACTGGCCAAACAGCGGCATTTGTGCGACCTGTGGTTTATGAGTTATTGCAGATGCCGCTGGAGTAACGTTTTGCAGATTTCCGGATCTTCGAAACGGCTGAACGCACAAATATGATTTTTTGTGAGCGAATGTGTTGTAATTTGTGCCTATTTGTGCGCTAGTTGCTTTTCCGAAAAAATGCACGACGTATGAATTAGACGAGTTTTTGTGAAAATCGAAAATTGCCTCTAGCTCTTGAACTACTAGTGGAAAACACTTTATGATTGCTTTGGCTGATGCCTATAAGGAATATACATCTTCTGAGAACCATCTTGAAACCCTACATCTAATTTTCGACGAAATAAATCAATTTTACAACTGAAAATGGTTTACTAATTTCTAACCTCAATTAAGGGAGTTTTAACAAGTTATCGACTTTCATGATTTGCCAATAATTAGAGCGCATATCCAAATAGAAGTACGCTGAATTTCAGCTTTCTAGACCTTCAAATTAATGATTTACAACTGAAAATAACAAAACGAGGTCTCTTAGACTGTTATCCGACCAAATAAGAAGGGTCATAAAAAAGCGGCCGTTCAGTACTTCGAGACTACATTTTTAAATAGGTAGCTTTGTCATGTTTAACGCTAGGTACACTTACGACGACAAGTTTTAGTGTGGGATAGAGGCACCTGTAACATTGATGCTGGACAGCATTTATTTCAACCAATAACATGTTACATGTACGTACTAATAGTCCTACGCCCGTACAACAACAATTAGTTAGGGTTTTTTCAAGTACCTAGGTACACTAGGTTTTTTTACTACTAAAAAGGTACTTTCGTTTAAATAATACTGTATAGTTTTGTCATCGATTTTGATTACTTCACTCTCGTCTCATCGGACGAGTATTAGATTCGATTGTTTGATCAGACAATATGAAAGAGAGCTGATGTCTAACATGGGAAAACTGAACCGATTCAGTGCGGAAGGCGCCGCAGCGGTTTCTTAAAAATCTTTTTATTCAGGCGTATGACAAATCCTAAAATGGGATGGGGTAGAGGTAAATCCTCCCTCGTTCTTGCGGTGCGATGTTGTGCCTGTGTGGTTAGTTCAATTTTGAAATTATTTAAAGGGGTACCAGGTAAATAAAAATATCTATTTCAGAATAATCAACAGCTTTATTCTTCTAAGGTAGGTACAGCAACTGAACTTAAATTCAAGATAATTATTTCATAATAACAACTTAAGACAGGTTAATGTTCTGTTCTTATTTCATATGGTTCTTTTATTATGTGTAGTATAAGACGAAGAAATTAATATTTATTATTAACTTAAGCTATTAATAATTTATAAAATCGGTCTCAGTAGAGTAACGCCATAAGAGCTAAAATTGTAATTGGATTCTACGTATTAATATAAGTATTTTATGTTCTACGACTTTTTTTCATAAAGTTCATAGTTTAGGAGTTAGGGCACTTTCAAATACACTCGAGAGCAATGAATCCGGGTCACTCAAAGAATCCAAAAAATCTCGGAAAGTAAGAATGCTAGGTTAATGCAATAAATTGTATTTAATAGACAATTTAATACTCCTTAAATGAAAGTTAAAAAAATATGAGTCACCATACATTTTATTTACACAAAATTACATAAAGAAAAAAAACTGCTGATCTCTCCTTAAAACAAAAATAGGAAACATGAAATTTTTGAACTTTATGACGATTTTCTTGAATTTCAATACTTTGTATTACCTCCTCGTGCTTCCATTACTGCGTTTACGCGGTTTGGCATGCTGTACACCAAGTTCCTTATACGATTTTGGGGAATATTCTCCCATTCCTCTGTGAGAGCAATTTTGAGCTCAGGAAGCGTGATTGGGGGAGGGTTTCGTTGTTTTACGCATCTCCCTAGCTCGTCCCAAGCATGCTTGATCGGGTTGATATCCGGGCTGCGCGCTGGCCACTCCATACAAGTAATGTTCATCTCTTGAAGGTAGTCATTCACAATCCTACCTGTATGAGGTCGGGCATTGTCATGCATAAATATAGCATCCTCACCCAAATTGACCATAAATGGACCAACGTGTTCGTTGAGGATTTCTTCCACATATCTTACGCTAGTTAAAGAGCCGTTTTCTATGATCACCAGCTCTGTGCGACTTTCAGAGGAAATTCCGGCCCACACAAGTACAGACCCACCACCGTAGGCTACTTTTTCTTCGATGCATGCTTGCTTGAATCTTTCCCCTGGTCTTCTATACACTCTGTGTCTTCCATCGTGCTTGTAGAGCATAAATTTTGATTCGTCGGAGAACATAACTTTCGACCAATCTTCAATACTCCAATTTACGTGGTTCTGGGCATATCTTAGTCTTGAAATACGATGGCCACGCTCCAGTTTAGGGCCGTTTGCAGGTCTAAGGGGTTTTAAGTTAGATTCAGCAAGCCGACGTCTTACTGTCCATGCACTTGGGTTACTTCCTCCGAGGCGTCGAAACTGATTTGTGAGTTCAGTTCCTGTGAGAAAGCGATTTCGAAGCATGGTGTTCACCAAGTATCGGTCTTCTCGTGCTGTGGTACACCTAGTTCTGCCCGTTCCTGGTCTGCGTAGGTTAGAACCAGTTTCTTCGTAACGTCGGAGAACTCTTTGTACTGTTGACAGCGACACACCGACAGTCCTGGCTGTATCGCGCTGACTCCGGCCGGTTTCCACCAATGTAAGTATTCTGGTGCATTCTTCAAGTGTAAGCGACATGATTTCAGCTTGAATAATGAATATTGAGCACTATCAACCTGGTTTATGTACCAACATAAATGACAGATTACAAACAAAAGCAAAAACAAATCCTGTAATTTCGTAGTTCCATCTTCGACAGTGTTCCCTTTTCAAATTTGATTTTTTTATGATATAACTTTACAATAACTAAGAAGTTTTAATACTTTCATTTAAGGAGTATTAAATTGTCTATTAAATACAATTTATTGCATTAACCTAGCATTCTTACTTTCCGAGATTTTTTGGATTCTTTGAGTGACCCGGATTCATTGCTCTCGAGGGTATAAATGAAAATATATTTTTCTGGATTCAGAAAGGCCTTAAGAGCAAAAATGGTTGGAATTGGATTCTACGTATTGGTATAAGTATTTTATGTTCCATTACTTTTTTTCGTCAAGTTCTGAGTTTAGGAGTTAGGGCACTTTTTTTTTTAATACCTATTATAATGATGTAAATGCCTATCTACTTTCTCGTCACTATCATTCTTTGAAAATAATATAAAGTAGAACACAGTAGTAATGTATGTAATGTCCTACCTACGAAGAAGAAGTTAAAACACCCTTTTACCTATCTGTGTGAGGTATATAAACCTTTTCTTATAGATATAGTATCATAATTAAATTTTTATAGTGTAATACTTATAATTATGTAGACAAAACTGAACACACAAGGTCTCGGGAAAGCATGTTTTCAAAGACAAACTCTAAAACTAATATCAAATAAAAACAATTTGTTTTCGTTTATCTTAAAAAATACTTAGTATTCCATGAATAACATAATAATATCTTTCAAAAAAATTAGGTTTCGTTTTGACGCAATCACTTTAGCATTGGTACCGAGCGCCATACATCAGACGGCATTGTCCTTTTCTGAATCCAGAAAAATATATTTTCATTTATATTTGAAAGTGTCCTAACTCCTAAGCTATGAACTTTACGAAAAAAAGTAATAGAACATAAAATACTTATATAATTACGTACAATCCAATTCCAAACATTTTAGCTCTTATGTAGTAAGTAACGCCTTCATTCGTCGATCCAACCTCGTTGGTATACACTCTGTGCATGAGGTTCCCCTCCCTAACTGTCCTACAAAAATCGGTGGAAAAATCGGTCGTGGGAAGGATACTAAGATACATTGTCAACAAACAGTCGTTCATTTCGTTGACGACAGACCACACATAGACATAGGTATATAAAATGCTGACGACGCGACGATAGAATGACTTTGGATAGATGCCCTCAGATCTTGCTTCACACTCACGTAATCGATTGACGAGTACTTGTAAATGCAGACCGTAGAATGCGTGATAGGCACAGGCAAGAACGAGGGAGGACAATAAATAAATGAAACTTGTAACTGGTTTCGTGTTTTAAAAGAGGTTTCAAACCTCTCCCCTATCACATTTTAGGATTTGCCATACGCCTGAATAAAAAGATTTTTATGAAACCGCTGCGGCGCTTTCCGCACTGAATGGGTTCAGTTTTCCCATGTTAGACATCAGCTCTCTTTCATATTGTCTGATCAAACAATCGAATCTAATACTCGTCCGATGAGACGAGAGTGAAGTAATCAAAATCGATGACAAAACTATACAGTATTATTTAAACGAAAGTACCTTTTTAGTAGTAAAAAACCTAGTGTATCTAGGTACTTGAAAAAACCCTAACTAATTGTTGTTGTACGGGCGTAGGACTATTAGTACGTACATGTAACATGTTATTGGTTGAAATAAATGCTCTCCAGCATCAATGTTACAGGTGCCTCTATCCCACACTAAAACTTGTCTACGTAAGTGTACCTAGCGTTAAACATGACAATGCTACCTATTTAAAAATGTAGTCTCGAAGTACTAAACGGCCGCTTTTTTATGACCCTTCTTATTTGGTCGGATAACAGTCTAAGAGACCTCGTTTTGTTATTTTCAGTTGTAAATCATTAATTTGAAGGTCTAGAAAGCTGAAATTCAGCGTACTTCTATTTGGATATGCGCTCTAATTATTGGCAAATCATGAAAGTCGATAACTTGTTAAAACTCCCTTAATTGAGGTTAGAAATTAGTAAACCATTTTCAGTTGTAAAATTGATTTATTTCGTCGAAAATTAGATGTAGGGTTTCAAGATGGTTCTCAGAAGATGTATATTCCTTATAGGCATCAGCCAAAGCAATCATAAAGTGTTTTCCACTAGTAGTTCAAGAGCTAGAGGCAATTTTCGATTTTCACAAAAACTCGTCTAATTCATACGTCGTGCATTTTTTCGGAAAAGCAACTAGCGCACAAATAGGCACAAATTACAACACATTCGCTCACAAAAAATCATATTTGTGCGTTCAGCCGTTTCGAAGATCCGGAAATCTGCAAAACGTTACTCCAGCGGCATCTGCAATAACTCATAAACCACAGGTCGCACAAATGCCGCTGTTTGGCCAGTGACATGCACAAATATAAGCTATCTTTTAAGCTACTTTAAATTTGGCTAAGGCTAATGGGTAAAAACCATGCCGCTGCAGTAACGTTTTTAGGCGTTACTACAGCGGCATCTTATTTTCTCGAATAACTCTGGAACCTTAATAGGCACAAATTTAATATTTGGGGCACATTTACAGGACATAGTGCTCTAATTTTTCTGTAAGTTTCATCCCGATCCGAGTCAACATGCCGCTGGAGTAACGCACACAAATTAACTAAAACTCACGTCAGTTATCTACCAAAAAGATTTAATTTAAATTTCGTACAAAAATTTCATTTAAAATATCTTCTAAATGTATTCTATAAAAAATTATGTTGTTGGTAAAAATGTTATTTACTGAAAAAGATTTCAATGTTTTTTTTTTTAATAAAGTTCAAAAAATCTACTAATTCATAAAATATACATTTATTTTATAAATCTACTAAATTTAGATTCATCTCAGCCTTTTTGGTCCAATTGTAGAGCCTATTAACGTCTTTAAGCTAATAGCCAAGATAGTCATTTAACAAAGTTAGTCACAATAGATCCGTTAAGACAACGGATGCAGCCGTTTGTGACTCTTCGCTCAATTATGTAACCAAGGCAATTCTGTACCGAGGTATTATACTGGACGGTGAAAGAAAGTTTATCTTTCTCATTTATTTCGTTCACTCGAGAATAGCGCGACTCATTTTAAGATTGAAACTTCAACTTATACCTACTCGTATTTACACTAAGTATGAGTTATGAACTGTACCTATCTAGTTCATCGAGAGTTACTATAGTAAATATCACTTTAATTCTTTATTTAATGGCTTCTGGGATAGTTTCCACAATTTCGCCAGTATCAAGTACCTACCTATAATTATTCATATTATAATGAGGCAACGATGATCTAGTTAGTGTTTAACATTGACGTTTAGGTATTCATTACGCTTCTTAATAATATTCTACAATTTTAATGGAACTTAATTCATTGATAGATTCTTATTTAAGAGTGGAGCCTCGTTTCAAGTTAGTAGGTAGATACTAATCATTGAAAAATTATATAAAAAAATATGAAATAAGTTATATAAAATAAATTATTAAGTAGTGGGTATACTTAGAGTAAGTAAACTTATCAATGGTTTTAGGTTTAGGTTTAAAGACATTTATTCTAAAAAAGAAATAGTCGCATGAGAATACAATTATTTAATTATTTAATTTATTTAACATTTTTTGTAATACATTTTAGTAGGTACTTACCTACTTACCTTACCTACGTAGGTAAGTAGGTAGGTTAGGTTAGTCTTTCAAATAGTATAGGCATGCCTACTCATCTCACGCATTCATACAATTTTGGTAGAAGAAGTTTGCTATTTTGTATCAACTTTAGCCAGTAATTATTTTATTTATTTCAATTACATGGTAATTATAGTTAGCTATTAGATTAACACATGAATGGATCAGTTAATTCTAATTCAGGCAATAAGTGATCACGATCCAATTAATATGACATAAACATAAGTTATAATTTATAATAATTAAATACATAAATTACCTTCAAATTAGCCGCAAAACCAATCGTTGGGTATAGATTACATTATTTCTCAGAACGTACTTAAGAGCGTCATGAACCAGTTTTAAAATAAGTTACTGTTAATTCTTTACACTGACAAATATTACGATAAGGTGATGATGAAATGGGCGGGCCAAGTGCTTGTTCCATCTTCGGTAACATAAAAAAACAATCGGCTCCAGACCGTTTCTTGTGGAAATCCTAGGGGGAGACTTATGTTCAGCAGTCGACTTCTACAGGTCATTGATGATGATGATGAAATAAAAATTACTTTAATATGTTCAGCGGGGTGATCGGCTAACTCTGTTGGAAACAGAAATGATTGACACCGATCCTGTTTTTACAAACTTTGACATTTAATCCGTCGAAATTCAATGAACATCAATTGACAAACTGTCAGTTTGTTAAAACAGGATCGACGTTAATCATTTCTGTTTACAGAGTTAGCCGATCACCTTACTGGTCATCAGTAGGTACTGCTCCCCTAGTGCGAGCAAAATACGGAAACGTTAATAGTTGTCGTTTTCGACCCAATTTTAAAATACGTTTTTTGGAAATTATACAATTGGTTATAAATAGAAACTGATCGATCACCATTGTTAATAAAATCTTCTTGCAGATTGCAATGTTTATCACTCAAAACAGTTAGGTAATTAGGGAAAAGAGGTAAGCAATGAAGATTTTCGAATTGTTCAAGACATACTAGGAGTACAGGATTGATGATAAGTAATTAGTGAAATAAATGTACGGGTCAAAATATCACATCAATGGATATTGATATCCAAATTTATGAGTTTATTCAGTTTCCTAGTTCCCAAGTAACTCTTGGTACCCAAGTAACTCTTGGTTACAGGAATAAGGGCGTCCTCCAGTGAGATGGGTCGACCATACTATAAAGACCGTGGGCGGCCTAGCGCAGTGTCGAGGCAAATGGCATAATCAAAGGAAGGTCTCCCAGCAGTGGGTCGAATACGGCTAAAAATGACTATGATGATGATTCAATTCTCTAGTTACCTTGTCTATTATTATTAGTACTTTTTTCACTTTATCATGATTTTAATAGATCTTTAATAGAACCACCATTCTAATCTAAAAAGTATAAATTCACCCCAATCTTTCTTCGATAAATTTCACAAACGCAAGGTCTGCAAATTAGAAGTACACGATAACATCGACTAAGATAAAATTGTTCGAAGGAGTAGAATGAAAGCCCATTGCGTGACCATAAAATTGTAGGTAAAGTGTTTCTACACGAGCAATAAGAATCTAATATCCGGCAACATTTCAGTTCTTTCTCTGTCGAATAATGTATTTTTGTAAAAAACCGATACAAACTGGTTATATACGTATATACATAGGATGGTAATGGATGGTAGATAGGATGGTAATGGATGATCCCAAATAAATAATAAATACTATAGATAGATAGATAGATGAACTCTTTATTGCCACAACACCAATTAAAAACCAAAAAATTACAAAAACAGAGAAATGATATAGTTATGTAAGTACAATGGGCGGTCTTATCGCTTAACGTGATTTCTTCCAGACAACCAAGAATCGAAAGAATATAATTAAAATTATTGAGCATACATATAACTCTAATGACAGACACACCAAAAATAGCACCAGTTCATCTTAGACCACATCTTCACCTATTTCATATATGTGATTTTTTTTGTAGAAAAAACCACGTTCATTTAACACATACATGATAATTGAATCTTTGTTACTTTGAAAAATCATGGTGGTTCGTCAGCAATTTTTACAAGTAGGTAAGCCAGTCACTTAGCAATATCGCTAGAGTTGCTGGGCAACAGTAATGTTTCCTTAATCGCTCGTTTACAAGCACCAAAGAAAGGGCTACCTTATGTGAGTCATATAGTAAAGCCAGATGGCTGATTACGTTAATTTCGCAATAATTAAACGCAGCTGTTATCGTATTATGCGAAAGGAAACAATGAATCAAGAGTTATGTTATACTGAGCTTGCGTAAGTTTGTTATGCTTTTCTCGTCATAATTTTTCAATACTACTGTAGTTACCTGGTTTTTTAGTTAGGTACCGTTGGTGACTTCTTCTTCTTCCTCTTTCTAGTGAACTAGTAGCAAAGTATCGGAGTAGTTTATTACGGTAACCTGAAGACTTTTTGTATGGCTTAGTGACTGAAAAGCCGGAATAATATCTCGTAAGAACTAATCAAATTCTTTCTTATATAACGCTTTGCTCTATCACCCCGTATAGTCCCTAAGTAAATCTTGTTTTATGGGAACTACATGACTGATATACTATGTATATATCTATAGAAAACACCAGGTCCGAAACAAATATTTGCAGATCATATAAACATTTGTGTCGTGGCGGGATTCGAACCAGCAACCTTCTGCGTCTCAGGCAAGCCTTGCCCACTGCGTCACAGACAACGTAACAACGCAGAAAAACTCCAAAATGCCACTATCGTTCACCCATCCAAATAGTGATAGGGCGGAGGGTTGCTAAACTAAAATGGGATCATCAGTGCAAGTCACAGTCAGTTACTTATAATCGTAATCGCTAAATTTCGCATAAAATTAGCTGTATCGTTATGCCTTTAGGCAGCCTAGAAAACACAATACAGACATGGCCGCTAAACCACAAGAAGAAGACCACTTTATTATCTAATAATGGGTTTCTTCCTTCTTTAGCCTGTAAAAGTCTACTGAAAGACAAGGGTACCTCCCTGTCCTAAGAAGGGTCTTATTCACCCAGTTATACGTAGATTGTTCATATTTTTATTTAGTACATTATCTTGAGAATATACAAGGAATTACACTAGTAAAATCCCTCCCAACTCTTACCTACAAGGGTACCTCATTTATCCACAGGGGGAAAATTGAGAAGTACAATGCCAATATAAATTTGTTCTTATCATCAAGAGTTAAATAACTTTTGGATTTCTAAACATGTCATTTGTAATTCCTACCCTAGTTTCCACCTTGTTAGAGTGCTCAGATTCCATGGAGGATGACTCACAGATCAATGATAGTGTAGTAGGTATAATAGGCAGTTGCTACATAGGTAGAGTTCTTGCTCTACATATATTCAATATTTACGACTGTATTCTTGAACAACAAAAACAGCCTACAAGCTTATTTTCTTATTGGTGTAGTTTGTAATGATTTCGGTACAAATTATACGGCTAACCTCATCTATTGTAGGTTTGTAGAGCTCACACATTCAATCACTATTACATTCTGATTTATTACTTGTAACGTGACGTTCTGGATTATGAGAATTAAATATTATCTAACAATCACACGCACCCACGCGGGTTTTATTCTGTGGTATTACTTTATCATGCATAATATAGGAGCAATTATATTGACTACTTACATATTTTTAGAGGTAAACTAAAGGTACTTATGCAGCAAAACCAGTTTTGAGTGTAAGCAAAATATCCGTTGAGTTTGTAGCAAAGTTTACAAGCCATTTTCAATCGATGTTATATGTAACAATTCTATCATAAAAGAATGATTTTTTAAAAGATGTCTTATTTTTATTCAGGACTGCATTCAGAGATGTTGTTTTAGTTCAATAATAGGCCGGTTCAAAAACTTATTCGAAAGTTTAAACTTACCTGCGAGAGATCGGCATCGTCTTGTATCTTCTCCCAAACGGTCAATTTTCTATCAGCGGCAGCTGCGAGGCCAAAGCACATCACTAACAACACCAGTGGCCCCATGGCACCACTTTTAAAACATCCGAAAAGTCCCGAAAACTCACTAGAACTCACTCGCGAGACTCATGAAGCTTGTTCGTTGGAACAGAATGCGCTGAGCATAATGCCGGTACGGCGACTGACTGAGACGCGGCGACACGCAACTGAGTCCTCTGTCCCGCTCGCTCCCGCTGTCCCCTTGCCTTGGTCATCCTAGTCATCATGATGACCGTTGGCCCACACCACAGCTTATTTAAGAGTGCGAAGGCTTCTAATCGTATTGTGAGAAGGCTATTTATGTTTTTGTCCGTGATAGCGAAAGTTTGAGCAAATACGGGTAAGGGTGTGTTGATAGAGTAACAAACCCTTCATTCTATAGGTAGTTGACAAAAATAGAATTAATTAAACTGAAATGCCTTTAAACTCCTCGGTTTTTGATTGGTAAGGGTGAGTGAATTTAAATAGATCGCCTTGCCTTACTGGTTACTGGTTCCCTATCTAATTACAAGTTGAAATAGTTTGATTTTTATGATCGGAGTTGTCAGGTTGTCAGGCATGGACCGTTAAATCCTACGAGCCTTACCTTATTTGGAGCAAATTGAACAAGAGCATTTAATTCGATTTTTAGTAAATGACCTCATTTTAGCTAGAAGATCTCTACATCGCAGGTGCTAAAAATGGATATATAAAAACCCTTAGAATTTTTTCCTTCCTTTTTTCTCAATGGATTAATTAAAATAATTTTCCTATGAAAAAATAGAACTCTATGTAAATTTACATTGATTTTATAAGAGTACTGAAATGTTTAAAGCATTTTATGAGATCAAAATTACATCACATAAGACAAAGATACTATGAGTAGTTGGAGGGCGTTTTCGAATTGATCTTGAATCTTGATTAGTCATACTAACGGATTTTGACCTTAGACTGATTCAATCGAGATGAATGAAATTATGAATAGAGTTTGTTGCTCTTATGATGATTCAACTGTTACTGTACTTTCTTTTGTTTTGTTGTTCTTTGATTGGGTTAAAAAAGACATTATTTGACTTTCTATACTGAAAACTTATTATGGTGCACTTAGTAAGCTCTAATGAGTATAATGAATGTGTGAAATTCGTTAGAGAACATTCAAATGTATTAACAAAAGTATAAATATTATCATACTCCTACTAATATTATAAATGCGAAAGTTTGTGAGTATGGATGGATGTATGGGTGAATGGATGAATGTTTGTTACTTTTACTGAACGGATTTGGATGGAACTTGGAATACACATAGTTTGTGACCTGGATTAAACATACTTTTTATCCCGGTACCGCGCGTGCGAAGCGGAAGCAAGTTTGTAATATAACCAAATACACGAGAGATTCAAATAGGAAATAAAATCAGGCTGGTTTTTCTAATCGACACGAATGCTTCAAGGTATGTACCAAAATATTGTTCTCGACTGTTATAAAAACTCGATGGGTTTTTACCTGCTCGCGGTTAGATTACTCCGTCGTTCTGTGGAGACGTGACAGGAACCGATTATGGTCTATTGTTTCCATATCTATAGAGAATCGTACAATCTCACTTTCTCCGCTCTTCGGTTTTACTACCGTGCATTGTGAGATTTATCTCATTACTCTTTTATGACTGCTGTCTATGGGTACTTGCTTAAGTTCGTTTTCATTATTGCAGATTAGAGGATTCATTAAATGGAGATTTCTGTCATATCTTAGACTTCATTAACCATTTTTGATGACGGTTCCGCCTTTTCGTAAAAAAGGGTGAGGAGATTTCAAGTTAGCCTCATTTGTTTGACAAACGACAGTTAAAAAACATTTAAGAACTTTTACAGTCAAGATTTGATCGAGTTATTGACGAATTAAAATCTCAGCCCCTTTTGTAGATTCACAATGTTTTAAATAAGTAATGAATTATTTACACTTGGATGTTAATTATTAGATTCTGAAAATTATATAAGTATGCTTATTTTTTGTACAAAAATATTATGACAGAATACTTTATTGTTTGTGATTTAAATAAAATGAATTATTGATTTAATTTTGATTTTGATAAATAAAATACGAATTCTTTTGATCTCTACAAAACGGGCCAGCCCTTCAAATATTAATAAATTACGATAACTTCGAAAAGTGATATGTCACAGGTGGCTGATATGTCCTGTTTTTTCTGGTTGGCAGAAGATATATCTACATTAAAATCATGAAACATCGTATAGAACGATACGTTGACAAAATGGATACAAAAATACCTTTAATGCAAAACCCTACAAATTAATAATGACAGTGAGTTTTATTCCGTATACAAAAACATCGATGAATTAAATTGTCAATTTGCATCGAAAACGAAGTATTGGAGCGGACAAAGTGCATTCCCGTGCATTTCAACTTTACCTCCAGCCGAGGGAAAATTGTGCTTTTAATACGTCAAAGTGTCATATCGCCGTTACAAATAGATTCCTCCTTGCTTGCTGCATTCTGTTTGATATGTCATGTCTAGCATTGATACCTTTTGTAGTACAGATACAGACCGATGCGATGTAAAATAATTAAACGTTTTTCCTTGTCTCGTTTTTGAAATCCGTTATTTATTCATACGAAAATACAGGTTGAATCTATTAAGTATTTATAATTTTGGAATTCACGTAGAAAATCTTTAATTAAATACCGGTTTTATGATATTGGTTATTAGGTTCATAATTACTTTGATACAAGATCGACCCTTGTTCCCCAAGGTAGGTAATCTGTTAGCTTCTTTAGCATAGTACTACTATTAAATTCTCTTACCACAAGGGTTTCGGATTCCAAGCTTATATTTTGACAAACTTCGTTTATCTATAGCTTAAGTTCTCAAAGTTTTCACTTAGCGATAGGCAAGGACATCATTGAAGTTTCATTTATCATCAGTATTTCAGTCAAGTCTCTGCTTTAAAACTTCTTAACTTAACTTGTCGTTTCAAGTAAAAGTTTGCAAGCCACTTCATGTTCCATACAAGCGTAGGTTGACAAACGCTCACAATTTCAAGTTTTTACTAAAACTTAAGATTGCGCTCATGGCGACGCGATCTTGGTTAAGCAATACTCTGTCCGGTCACTACTTGGATGGGTGACCGTTTTAGAGGTATTTAGATCTAATCGCTTTTATGCTTCGTGCTAGTTAGTGGCCAACTCTGGTGTCGGAGTTTTTAGGCACCTGAAGGCCTCGAACATGGCTTGACGACAGAAAAATCCAGCCCAACTTCTTAACGTACTTTACGAAGCACGGAAGCGCCTTAAAAAGAAATTGAACAAAACGGTCACCCATCCAAGTTGTGACCGGCCGGAGTGTTGCTTAACCAAGATGTTCTGCAAAGTACGATAATATAGATAATGAAGTGATCAAATAAAAAAAACTGTAACGTATTCAAAAACGTTATATGACGATACGTCGGCTTTACATCTCCCCGAGTTTCTAAGCTCATTAATATTTGAGATGCTCGTTAGTTTGTAACTAATTAGTCCATCAACACGTAGGTACCTACATTGCTGAAAACTTTGGTTATCCGTTAATTAACACCAAGGTTATCTAAGTTTGTATCGATAGCAGATACAGCGTGGCGATTGTTATCGCACATTTGATTTAATAAAGGTTCCAAGACACTTGCTCTGATTTTATTGAGCATGACCGTAAACCTTATTTTTTTTTTAATTATGTACTAAATTTTTGTAGACCCAATAGACTTGTCCTGTCCAAATTCTAGAGTTCATACACAAGATCCAACAGAAATAATATTTTTCAATTTTTCTGTACTTTTAAACTTTTCGGTTAACTTTGACAAATTTTCTCCCTTAAACTAGATTCAGACTATTGCGAACACTAGTGTCTAGTATATGTAAAAATCTAACTTGGTCCAGCCGTTTTCAAGTGATGCGCTTATTAACGAACAGCATTAAATTTTTTATGTACTCGGACCTAGGTAGATCCTACTTAATATTATAAATGCGAAAGTATCTGAGTATGGATGAATGGATGAATGTTTGTTACTCTTTCACGCAAAAACTGCTGAACGGATTTGGATGAAACTTAGAATATACATAGTTTGTGACCTGGATTAACACATAAGTTACTTTTTATCCCGTTACCACGCGAGTGAAGCCGTGGGCGGAAGCTAGTAAAAGATAAATTATTTAACATGTTTTACATTCACTATTTTAGGTAAAATTTTAACATAGTATCACTAGATTGAATTAGTATTGTGTTTAACACTTCGCTAAGGAAAACTACGGATCAGATATTTCAAAGACGGACGCATCCACCCAAAAATATTCGTAAGAATTTAAAACCGGTCAAGTTCAAGTCGAACTCGCGCACGCAGGTTTCCATACCGTTGCTTGACAGCCACACTTAAATATTTATTTCATTCTGGTTTTAGTATTTGTTGTTATAGCGGCAATAGAAATACATCATCTGTGAAAATTTCAACTGTCTAGCTATCACGGTTCATGAAATAAAGCCTGGTGACAGACAGACAGACGGACAAGGTCAGGTTTTAACGCTTTGGGTAAGGAACCCTAAAAACTACGAAGTGCCAGGATAAGAATTGACTTTTGTTGTACTTATTATATTGTAATATGTAGTTACTTTCTGAGGTTAATACCCTCGAGAGCAATGAATCCGGGTCACTCAAAGAATCCAAAAAATCTCGGAAAGTAAGAATGCTAGGTTAATGCAATAAATTGTATTTAATAGACAATTTAATACTCCTTAAATGAAAGTATTAAAACTTCTTAGTTATTGTAAAGTTATATCATAAAAAAATCAAATTTGAAAAGGGAACACTGTCGAAGATGGAACTACGAAATTACAGGATTTGTTTTTGCTTTTGTTTGTAATCTGTCATTTATGTTGGTACATAAACCAGGTTGATAGTGCTCAATATTCATTATTCAAGCTGAAATCATGTCGCTTACACTTGAAGAATGCACCAGAATACTTACATTGGTGGAAACCGGCCGGAGTCAGCGCGATACAGCCAGGACTGTCGGTGTGTCGCTGTCAACAGTACAAAGAGTTCTCCGACGTTACGAAGAAACTGGTTCTAACCTACGCAGACCAGGAACGGGCAGAACTAGGTGTACCACAGCACGAGAAGACCGATACTTGGTGAACACCATGCTTCGAAATCGCTTTCTCACAGGAACTGAACTCACAAATCAGTTTCGACGCCTCGGAGGAAGTAACCCAAGTGCATGGACAGTAAGACGTCTTGCTGAATCTAACTTAAAACCCCTTAGACCTGCAAACGGCCCTAAACTGGAGCGTGGCCATCGTATTTCAAGACTAAGATATGCCCAGAACCACGTAAATTGGAGTATTGAAGATTGGTTGAAAGTTATGTTCTCCGACGAATCAAAATTTATGCTCTACAAGCACGATGGAAGACACAGAGTGTATAGAAGACCAGGGGAAAGATTCAAGCAAGCATGCATCGAAGAAAAAGTAGCCTACGGTGGTGGGTCTGTACTTGTGTGGGCCGGAATTTCCTCTGAAAGTCGCACAGAGCTGGTGATCATAGAAAACGGCTCTTTAACTAGCGTAAGATATGTGGAAGAAATCCTCAACGAACACGTTGGTCCATTTATGGTCAATTTGGGTGAGGATGCTATATTTATGCATGACAATGCCCGACCTCATACAGGTAGGATTGTGAATGACTACCTTCAAGAGATGAACATTACTTGTATGGAGTGGCCAGCGCGCAGCCCGGATATCAACCCGATCGAGCATGCTTGGGACGAGCTAGGGAGATGCGTAAAACAACGAAACCCTCCCCCAATCACGCTTCCTGAGCTCAAAATTGCTCTCACAGAGGAATGGGAGAATATTCCCCAAAATCGTATAAGGAATTGGTGTACAGCATGCCAAACCGCGTAAACGCAGTAATGGAAGCACGAGGAGGTAATACGAAGTATTGAAATTCAAGAAAATCGTCATAAAGTTCAAAAATTTCATGTTTCCTATTTTTGTTTTAAGGAGAGATCAGCAGTTTTTTTTCTTTATGTAATTTTGTGTAAATAAAATGTATGGTGACTCATATTTTTTTAACTTTCATTTAAGGAGTATTAAATTGTCTATTAAATACAATTTATTGCATTAACCTAGCATTCTTACTTTCCGAGATTTTTTAGATTCTTTGACTGACCCGGATTCATTGCTCTCGAGTGTATTATACACGTCGCCTATTTGTAGCTCAAAATAACGATGGTCCTAATTTTAATTTTGAATGAAATAAGTAGGTATTTATTTAGTAGGTAGGTAATTTAAGTAATTTAATTAAATGTTTTGGAAAACTGAAGAAAAACATTATAGAATATTCAAAAGCTTGCTTTATACCTGTTGGGCGATCATGAATATCCTATCAACTTGACCTATCGTAAACGTAACAAAAAATGTTGGCGTTTCGCATTAAATTGAACGACCGAGTAACGAACACTGAATTTCTAAGATGAACCAAACTTAGTGGCATAGAGTCGTTGCTTGAAGGGACAATTAAGATGGTGCGGACATCTTCTGCGCATGGATGATAGCAAACTACGTAAAGCTGCAATTTACTCCCAGTTTTGAAGCAAGGAAAGCTTACTCCTATGGGGGCCAGTTCCTTCGCTACAAGGATGTGCTAAAGCACCTTACCGCATGTAACGTTTCATGCGAGGGTTGGGATGAGCTCGCACAACAGACACGTAAGCAGCGTAGCACTGTTCATAAGCTGTAACTGACTCTGAAGAGCATCGTTTGGAAGACCTCGATGCCAAGCGCCTTATAAGAGAGACCCGACCAAAGCCTTCCTATACCTACATTTACAATGCAAGTGGTCAGTTGCACCATACAAAAGGACTTTTAAAATCAAATTTGGTTTCACTAGCCACATGATCGGCAAAAGTAACAAGCCAGGTTCACCATAGTCGGAATACGACAAGGAGGACGATAATTTATTTTGAAACTACGCTTTCCCTCAATGTAGATCAGGACAATGAACTCAGAAGCTACTATGAAGCAAACTCTAAGTAAATACTTTCGTTCTTTGATTTTGGTTCTTTTCTGACCTGTCACTTACTGCGGCACTGCACTGCCACAAACAAAGCTAGAGTGAAATCTGCATTTCAAAATCTGCTATTTCAAAGCTTACTGACACATGTAGTATCAGGAATTCTGGAGCAATGTTGCCATCAACCCAAAGCCTTTCTGCGTTATATTAAGTAGTTGGGCTGGCTGGGGTCTGCTTTACAGGGGAGCATTACACAACAACACCCCCAGGGGTGTAAATGGGTCCCAATCCCAACCTCCATCTTCGGAACCCAAACAAACCTGCCGTGGGAAACTCTGCTAACTCTTGAACTGCGTCGAAAAGAAAATGGAAAATGGGAAATCTGCGGGGCCCCGCCCCCCGTCGGCCATCGTGGGTGGTCCGGGCCCCCCATGTAATATATAATAATTATTTACTTTATATTTTACTATAAAACTATTTATAGTATCATACCTCCACGAAATCTGCTTGAAATATTCTACCTATAGAAAATTAATTTATTACTGTTTTACTGATAAACACATCGCTATTCAAAAGTGAAAGTAGAGAAAGTAAAAAAAAAGTCGAGAATTCCCGTGTTACGTAAAATTAACTTTTTCGAATGAAAACGTTCGTAAAACGTTACAAACGTATGAAAAAACGTTAAAAACATACCTGTTTATCCTTAAAATACACAAACAACACTAAAACACTTCAAAACACATTAAAAACAACAATAACTAATCACACAAACAACCACTTGACAGCCACTTGACTGACATCTGTGCAATCATAATTGAATTTCTGAACAAAAACTCTATGGACAAAAACTCGATTCTTCGTTCATTACATGCCCCTGTTTTCAAGGAAGCTAGCGACATCTCTTAGTAGGGTTTGGCAACTGTTTAATACAGTTCAAAGTACTAAAACCGAGCGCCGGTTCAGCGACCGAGCGCGCGGCCGGGAGCCGGCCGATTGCCAGACGCGGCAAATTTTGAAGCGGCCGGGAGCCGGCTCTTTGCCAGTTCGAGGGCTAACTAGCAAACGGCATAGCGCAGCCTCAGATCGGCATAGCTCCATTCCGTAGCCACCACACCCTAGCCGCCAACAGGCAGCAGTGCCAGCGGTGCGAGAATCTGTGCCCTGCGTTCCCTAAAACGCATGCGTGGGAATTATGGGAGGCCTATGTCCAGCAGTGGAGTGATAATGGCCTCTGTTGTTGTAAAATTACATCAGATATTACGCTGAAGTCTCAAACAATTCTGATACAAGAACATTGAAAATACGATGGTATTTTCAATCGTATGTCCATTGGCACAATCATATTTTTTACATACGGCTCGAGCCTGGATAATTGAGTTTTTCTTAAATGTTTTTGACATTGAAAAAGGTAAAAATGATAGGCTCATTGCTTATGCTCTTTGGTGCAATGTTAGTTAAGAGATTAATTTCGCTTCCAATTTAATTTATTTCCTCCAATATCTGTGAATGCCACTCTGATTGCATACACACTGAAAGGATTTTAATTGGATTTACATAATGAAGAGGTAACGAGAGGGGATCAAAGACGAGCTCAAGCAGAGTTCATTATTTGTACAGTATTTTATCTATACGATATTCTTAATCTAGCCGAAGCTTTGCAAATTCCACTTTGTTCTCATTTACATAAGTTGAATATTTACAAAGCTTTCTCTGACTGAACTTATTAAGGTGAGTCATCATCGGCCTATGTGTTTATTTGCAGATGATCTAAGTATTATCCGTGAGTAAATTTTTTTGATTGCTATAATAGTTTTATACGGGGGTAGGTAAGGGCCTATTAACGTGAGTAGACGGTACCTTTCCATCGTTATCATAACTTTGTTGATTTTGACAAATAGTATTTTGATAACGTTCGAGAGTTAGTTCTTAAATTTTTTGTTGAGTCTCAGAAACTACGAGTAAGAACATCTTGACCCAAACCGCAACCATGTATTTTCAGATCCTTACTATCTTTTGTTCCGTAGCGAAAATTAAACCCGCTGCCCGAGTTTATTTATTTAATTCTTTATTGCACTTTTACAATCAATCAATCAATCAATCAAATCATATTTATTTGCGAATAATGTGGTTACAGGTTCGTCATAATTAAAATTAGATCGGCACATTACTATTTCTAGCATGCAAATATTTAAATTATTATATAGTTTTTTCTTTAACTTATATATTTAAGCAAAACACAATTTATTCAGAATTATTAATTTAACATAAAATGAATACACAACCTTGTTATACAAATACCCACATAAGAACTATGATTAATCAAAGTCACAATATATGTCAAAAAATAAATAAAATAATAAAAATAAAAACAATAATACCTAATAATAATATGTAATGTCAAAATACCAAAGAATGTCAAGAATTCATACCTTATATACATTACTAATTACTAACTTTCTTGTCAAAAAATTCTTTCACTGAATAAAAACAATTCTCAGTTAACCATTTAAATAATTTGTTTTTAAATTGTTTAGGTGGTAAGTTTGTCATTGATATTGGTAACTTGTTAAATATTCTTACACACATAGAGTAGCAGCTTCTATTACAAATATCGGTCTTTATCTTTGGTATATGGAGTCTATTAGGAAACCTTGTATTAAAATTACAAACATTACCCTTCTCAATGAAAAGTTTGGGATTCGACTTAACAAAATTACAGACCTCATAAATGTAGAGGCTTGGAAGAGTAAGCAGATTGAGAGCTTTAAAACAAAGATATTAGTACAATTGGTGGACTAGTGGTGCTAGGAAGCATTTTCTGCCAGTCAACCATGATAGGTAGTTTATTCATCACAAAACAACACCACGAGAATAAGTATTCATATAAGCTCGTATCTCCCGGGAGCACTCTAAACCCATAAAAAGCTGAGCATCAGCGTTAATTGCGACCGCGCCATGACAGACCAGCTAATGAAAATGTAACGCCAAAACTTGGCAAGTGAACTGTTGCTTATTTAGGTTCACACGACACAGGGTAATGCATAATAAAGTTGTTAGTGAGCGTAGCAGTCCCTGGCTGGTAGCCAGAGCAGTTTGCGCCAGCGATAACTGTTCGATGATAAACTCTTTTGGACAAAATACCAACATGCTCTTCGCTCGCAGTTCCATGTGTTCCGAATGCATTGCTAGAGATCGTTAGGCTAACTTTCTGCATGATATTCACGCTAGAGCACCTAGCTAGCTTGGCTGGACTGTACTAGTTAGGTACTAATTTATAAAAGTAATTGTGAATAACTTCAGAGTCTACATTCAATTCAACAAGTGTATTCAACCGCGTAAGTAGTCCGCATGGCGCATACAACCGGTGAAACTAAAATATTTCAAACTCGCATCGTTATAAGTTCAAACGGCAAGTAACGGCTACTTCTGAAAATGCCTGAAATCATTTCTCGAAGGCGGGCCGTACAAGAATGCTGCACAAATCGCCTGAAGGCTCGTATATTTCTTGTCAACTTGAGGCGTTGGATTAGAGTGGTGCTACGGTTCAAAAGATTTATGGCGGCAATACTAAGTCGATTCAAGACGTTTTGGAAGCTTTCAGCACAATTCTCACGAACGAGTGTTATTATTCGTCTGAAACGTTAACGGCATTTAATAAACGACAGAAAAATTGAAATCGTCGTCCATGAAAAAGGAAGTTCAGGCGTTTTTATTGACTTTGTTAACTTCATCATAAACAAGTTAAGCCGGTATAAAGGCAAACCGCTTTTATTCTGAAAAGGTATCTTTTTGGACTGATTTTTCAATCTTCAGATACCAGAATAATAAAAATGTCTAAATAATAAATTTAATAGATCATTTGAAGACCGATAAGTTAAGTATATAAGTAGTTTAGAAAAAACATTTTTTAAAACAGTAAATAAGGTTTTTTTTTTCTAAACCACACTGCATCAAGAAATCGAGATGTGACGATAGTAAAAATCGATGGTTTAAAGTTTCACAATTTTTGGTATGCTGCGACATTTATGCAGCTGCATGTTACATGCAAACGTAGTTTAGATATGACATGGGCGATTTCATTCCAATTATACGATATCAATTGGATCGGGCACAGCATCATGTTTTATTCATGGCTGACTCCGGGGCGCATCGTGTTGGTTTTGCGACTTTATTTTTTTGACAGGTCAAACTGCTAGAACCTACGCCTAAATTTCAAACTGTGCTACTATACCTAATTAGTATCATATAGGTTCCAAAAGCTCATACTCATAGGTACTCATTAATTTCACCACACACTTGGTTATGTCAATTTTAAAATTAAACATAGATATATAAGATCTTACCTACTTATCTACCTGTAGTTTCCCAAAAACTACGCTGAATAGGGTGTTCTATAGTTAAAGGCTCAAAATATATAATTAGAGGGTGTGCTTCCAGTCATGCGTGATCTAAAAGCTGACCAATTTTCCTTTTTAATGCACGGCCTGATCAAAGGACGGCCGCCGTCGGAGCGATGACAAAATGCCTCGACGGTCCATAAAATTCGTTATTCGAGGCCGCCCCAACAAGCAGCGTCTTGCAAACTTCGTAACATTTTCTTTATGATACTACCGGCTACCTAAGTATAAAGTGAGGACATAAAATATAAAAGAACATACTGTTTTGGACGTTTTTTATTCTCGAATCCCTAGAATAAACTGCTCACGCTATCGACAAATGTATCTGTCATACTCTTCACGTAGGTGGTCAACTTCTCTTTTAGTACTTTTAAATTTAAATCTACGTAGTATTGAAACTCTTCGTTTGACACCTGCAATGGATACCTAGGAGTAATCATCAATGGTTCAGGAGATGGCTCCTCACTATCCAGCCAAGGGTACCAGATATAACCATGGGCAGATGGATCAGCCCTAATATCGAAAGAAGGCGCCCTTCTGGGTTTCAACTGGGACCAAAGAAGACGAAAACGAAGAGTCATTTGTTTGACAACTCCAGGTTTTTTATGCCAAAGATCTACAGTTTCGGTTGGATCCGCTGTTAAATTGAAGAGACAGCCTTTAGCTGAAAACATAAACGTGCTTATTAACATTGTTTGAACAGATCAACCAAGTATTTATTTTAAAAAATCCACTCACCTTTTGTGGGTATGCAAAGCTGTTGTTTAACATTACTATCCTTATCATTTATTTCCAACTCGTGTATCATACAAGAACTTCTCTTATTGAGAGTTTTATTTATATTCAAAGGCAAATTTAATATCTCTCTAAAAACAATAGCAGTTTCAGAATCAAACAGTGCTTTTTCGTACAACGGTTCTTCAAGTCTGGATTTACTAAGCTCTTTGCCATAATACCCACTAAGATACTCATCCACATCACCAACGATGATTTTGAAGTCACCATCTCTAAAAGCCCCCCAGCCGTTCAAATCATCAACAGCTATAATAGTTTCGGAACGTAGTGGCTCTTCATCGTTGATCATAGCGTTCCATTGGTTGATTCCATCAATAGAATCCGACGTATTACCTCCAGCTACTGATAGCAAAGTTGGCAACCAATCAGTGACATGAAAAATTCCTTTCCATGTCTGAGGTTTAATATCATTGTGCCATAAAACTGCCGTTGACCTCACAGCTCCTTCCCATGGAGTTCCTTTTGTGCCACGTAGAGGTAGATTTGAACCGAAGTTTTTTTTGGGTCCAGTTACAGGAGCCCCATTATCAGAAACAAATATGATTAGAGTGTTGTTAAGCATGCCTGTTTCGGCTAGGGCTGATACTACTTCACCAACGCATTTATCCATATCAACGACTATTTCTGAAACACAATAAGTAGTTAATCTAGTTAGTTTAATGAGGAATTCCATAATTTAAAAGGAATGTTCAATTAGTTATTACTTGGATATAAGTACTTAGTTACATATATCATGGAAAAGCCACGATGAAGTAAAAACGGGGTACGGTGGTATTAATCCTCACCCTGTGGTTAAGGTCCTTTGTCAAAGGATTTGGAGCAGTCGAGCACCACCTCTACGTAATGTGCATGCCTAAGCATCTATCTAAATAACTAGGTAGCCCGTGCCAAGAACTACAAACCACAAACAGCCATTACGACTTGTACCTAGCTAATAAAGCTCCACTTACGTCATAGTCAAAGTACCTACTAAAACAATTTTCACAGGGATAATTATCTGGTGCTTTAGGAACAGTGCTAAGTGGGGTATTATACTTGCCTGCATACAATCTCCGAGCGGAGTGAGCGATGTGGTCATTTGCGGCTGCGGAACGCTCAGGCGCTTGGAGATTAACCAGCCCTCCTCCGGTATGGGCCGCGGCGTGCGCCACGTGCAAGTATAACGGAACTGACCTATCATGCTTTTTTATTACTGAAAATTTAATAAAACTGGTTATTTTATTCGTTTTCTACAATCAGATATAAGTAGGTTGGATTTGAAGGACGCAGGCCGTTGCATCATAGCGCACGTTCTGATAAAACTCTATCTACGATGCAATGCTTTGTGATAGGTAATTACCACTTCACATCAGGTGGGTCATGCGCTTGTTCCATCTTCAAGTACCATAAAAAAATACTTAGAAGCATTGTAATAACTTTGTCTCAGGTAGGTAGTAACCGCAAAAAAACTTATAAAAGAACTCTGAAATTCAATTTACTTATATAAACTTAATTCACGTGAGGATTCCACGGCCCTCATAGGCTTCTGACAAGAGGTCCCTTACCGATGATGTGGGTCTACTGTTTACTTACTACTAATAGCTTGGTTGGACAAAACTTCCGTGAGGTGTCCTTTTTGATTCAGTACTGGATCTGAATTGTTGAAGAGATCCAATCCGTAGAACTCACTGCCGTTATAACTCTGAAAGTGAACAGTCCTGCATTATGAATCATGTTTTCTTATTCAGTGTCGAAACAGCCGCTACGGAAATTAAATAGTAATAATATGCATTGAGACATCTGCTTTATTTAAAACAGATGCTTTGGTATCTTTATGCTTGCTTGCTGCTAGCTGCTAGCAAGCAGCAAGTGAACTGAACGCAGCGAGCAATCTCAATAACTCATTAGAAAAGCCGATTCGTTTTCTGCTATCACATTGATCTAGAGATTTGACAGAATGAACAGTACTTACTAAGATTACACTTTCAACTTACTTCTTAAACATGTTTGAGCACTTAAGTTAAGAATCTAGGTTTAAAGTACTTAGTAAGTACATAAGTAGGTTTAGGATGGAAGTAACAATCTATTTTGGATACTTGCCAACCAGTGCCGGTCCTATTAACATTTTTAACTGGTGCGAAGACTAAAAATGGCGCCCCACTAAATAAAAAAAAAGACGTGTGGCACTCGGGGACTGCCGCGGTAAAGCTATTGCATAGCATTTTGTATCAACTTATGCAATTATAATTATTTATTTATTTTATTTATGCAGTATTTCTTTTTCTTTGATATTAATTCAAGTTACACTTTTTGAGCGTGGTGATCGTCTCGATTTGTGCGAGCTTCGTAGAGTCGTACAATACGTCTAGTTGCACGCACACAAACACCGTGTCGAAGACTGCCGAAAAGAAACGACGTTAGACAATGCACGGCCTTCAAGCCACACCTCCGTGCCCGTCGGAGTGGGGAGCGTGAGGTTTTTTTTCGTTACGGAATTTCTGGATTCGGTCCCCGCGCTCAAGGCCCTCGATAGAAGCTATGCAATAGCTTAAAAAAATGTAAGCAGTTGCTTTATTTTCCACCAGAAAAAGCAGTGGCTTCAGATTATTCTGCTGTCAAAAGTTCGTGCGAATTACCAGTTTGCGCGAATACCTCTAAGTGAAGTGGTGGACAAATAAAAAAATAATTTTAATGATTGTCAACTGTTATTTATTATGTTCTGGTTCAAACATTATGGTATTTCCATCTTTTAAATGTATTTTTGATAGATGTCAAAGTCCATAACTAGTGATTGCAGCCACATAACATTGAACGATTTTTGAATCGATTAATGACACCATCGTCGAATAAAAAAACTGTTATCATTATTTTGTCATTATCATTGTTGGGTCTTAATATCTCAACAAATTAATTATTACATCAAGAACTATAATTATTTTTATTATTTTTGTATTGCTAATATTGTAGAAGAAAATGATAAAATTAAATGGCGTAAAAAGTTTTGAATGAAAAAGACATGAAAACTCTTTTGTCAAATAACTTAGGTTTGAACATAGGTACGTCAAAATGATGTTCAGTGAAAACTGTGACAAGCATGCGTCATAGGAAAAATGCTTTTCACGATTGCTTTTTCACATGAACACAGGAGGTTGTTGGGCGTATGAGCAAACTAGAGCAACCAGTGTATGTTGTCTGGTAGGTCATTCTAAAATGCCTAATATCAATGTACAATAAAATGTCAATATACAAGTATTTACAGACTTACAGCTGGGTATCTCGAATTCCGAGATTCTTACCTAATTTAAGTTTAAATGACTGGACTATAAGGGAAATGGGAGATGTATTGAGATGACAATCGAAGGAGTTGGTGATACGCTTGCGTGAGTATCCCAACGTAAAAGAAGTTGACAATATCGCTCCGGGACTGTGGTTTGTTTCGTGGGCTGAATTCTTCGTTAGCAAAAGAATTAAAAGAAATTGCATTTTTATTTAAAAAAGCGAATAAAAGAAAACTTTTTATGGAGCACACAGATATTGCCCTAGACCGGTGTAACTTTTTGAAGGATGCAAAACAAATAGAGGACTGGGAAAACGTAATTTTTATCGACGAAACGTGGTTTAATGCTAACCACACTTTGTCGAGGTACTGGACTGATGATAATGCTGCGTCTACCTCGAAAGTACCTATAGGAAAAGGAGAAAGATTAATCGTTTGTCATGCAGGAAGTAAAGGTACCTATAGGAAAAGGAGAAAGATTAATCGTTTGACATGCAGGAAGTAAAAAAGGTTTTGTAGATGGAGCTTTGCTAGCATTTAAATAAAAAAATACCGTGGAATACCATGAAGAAATGAATTCTGAAGTCTTTGAAGGTTGGTTTAAGGACTTACTGCTGGCACTAGAAGAACCTGTAAAAACTGTTATCATCATGGATAACGCACCATATCACTCTCACCAGTTGAATAAAATGCCAACGCAAGCCAACAAAAAGTCAGACATCATAAACTGGCTTGTGAATCTATGTTGAAGTGTTAACTGGTAAACATTTTAAAAACTAAAAAACAGAAACCTCTGTACGTTGTGGATGAAATCGCAGCTGAACACGGTCACGCAGTTCTCAGACTTCCGCAATACCACTGCCAATATAACGCCATAGAACTTATTTGGGCACAAGTGAAAGGATATGCTGCCAGAAATAACACGAGCCCACCATTTACAGCCAAAAAGATGCTCGAATTGCTAAAGAATGCCTGCAATTAAGTGACACCTGAAATTGGGCAAATGTGGTGGAAAAGACCAAACGATTAATATTATCGGATTGGGAAAGGGATGTGACTTTGGATAACATAAGAGAGCAAGAACCAATCCTAAAAAGTTTAGGCGAAGACTCACCAGTTTATGACTCGCCAATTTCCTGTTGATCGACGATTAATAAATTTTATTAATATAGCTGGTACTATTTACGTATAACAGAATAAAACAAAGATCAAACATCATCATGATTTTTCCCAACATGAATATCCTCAGATATTGCTTAGTACGCCAATCTATATGGGAATAAATTATAATAGATTGAGGAATCCGTAAAATGGAGTAGTCAGAGGGCAAAAGATTATATTTGACAGACAATCACTTTTTGCAAGCAGTTACTAAGCCACGCGACATACCTGCTATGTAAATACCAATATATTGTAAATACCTATTTTTAAATATATTAGTAACATATAATTTAAGTTACCTATTTTATGTCAAAAACTAAAACCGACAAGTATAATCGATTATCGATTTTACGTTGTCAAATCGCTAAACCAAGTATTTAGATAGCTGCAATGACTACTTCCATCAGTGTTTCTGAATTTGGTCCGTTTTCGGACTTCATTTGATTTCGGCGGACTTTTTAAGAAGACTTTTTTTTGCGAGAAGCTGTGCCCTGCGATCCCCAACCCGCATGCCCAGCGTGGGGATTATGCGTATATCCCCCTTTACTAGGGGATGCCTATGTCCAGCAGTGGACTGATATAGGCTGATGTGGATGGACTTTTTATCCTTATATTAGCAACTGGCAACGCATTTGGTAACATTTTTATACAAAATATTAATGTCTATAGGATTATTTTCTTATTCATCCTGTCATATTATTAAAAAGTGTTGTTTGATATGCAAATAATACAATTAACTTATTCTTGTCATCCATTTGTATGATATCTCTTTATCTATTAGGGCATCATAGCTAATTATGAAAAGTCATTAATTTATTACGAAAAAAAATAGATTGCAAAACGAACATTTTTAGCTTTGGGTTCGGACTGTTTTAGTTAAGAACGTTGGCAGAATTGAGTTTCAAATGTCAAAAAACCTAAGATGGAAGAACTATAGTGAAACAAGTGACGGACAAATGTTCACCCCGCCCCGCTTCCCGTTCCCCCGCAATTTTGTTACGCGACTCGCGCGCTCGGTCGAGCGTCTTTTGTTTCACGTTTTGGTTCATTTTGGCGCCCCCCCCTTGAAGGCGCCCGGTGCGGTCGCACCGCTCGCACCGCCTAAGGACCGGCCCTGTTGCCAACTATAATAACCATTCTAAAACAAAACCTCTTCTACTCCGCTAGATACAAGATGCGTTAGGTACTTGTCTCCACTCACCTCTACGTTATTATACGTGAAATAATCGATACTGCTGCCCAAGAAGCCGTAGAAAGTATCAAAACCTCTGTACATGGGTAGAAAATATTCCCGTGCTTTCCCGAGCTCCCATTTTCCGACCAGATGAGTGGCGTACCCAAGATCTTGCAAGTATGCTGGCAGCAGTTTTTCAGAAATTAGTAGACCTCGGTCTTCGGCAACTCCGATCGATTCTCCTTGAGTTCCTTAAAAAATATTACATTATAAGCATAATCGTTTACTAATATTAGGTCAATGATTATAAGTTATTAAATAGGACTTCAAATAATACTCCTTCTTACGAAGAAAAGTATCGACAAGTTTCTAAGTAATAAAGTTCAGAATTGGTTTGCTGTTATTCAAAGAAAACTTTTGTTTCCAAGCAATTTTACTAATTTCCCAACCTGTCTTCAGTTTGTCTTAGATCGACTATGAATTCAATTTACTAGCACGGTTTCCTCATCCTTGTGGAATTTTCTTTAAATCTATTCAAGAAAACATTTTCAAAGAATCATACGTATTTTCAACCTGTATTAATAAAGAAAAAAAATTGCCTATTTCTGCCGTAAAGCAGCTGAGCTGTGTTTCGGTTTGAAAGGTATGAGTGCCGGTGAAATTACAGGCCTTACAGACTTATCATCTTCATGCCTCAAGTTGATGGACGTAGGGCGTTGCATCGTATGCAATACTTTGTGATAGGTAATGGTTACCACTTAATATCAGGTGGGCCATGTGCTTGTTCCATCTTCAAGAAGTATAAAAAAAGTCCATTTTTATCACAATATGTTTTGAGACGTAAAATGTATAGACATAGTTACCCATCCTCAAAGGATATTTTCCCGTAAACATGGCGCTTCTTGAGGGGGTCCCCTGGGTGTCGGTGTAGTAGTTCTGTAATATTATTCCACTGTGGCCGATCACATCAATGTTAGGCGTCATTATTTGGTTCGACCCGTGTAGACTTACATCGTTCCAGCCCTGAATATTATGAAAAAGTTGGTAGAGAAATATCGTGAGGAAACCGGCATGCCCTCGAACTAAAAAGTTCGAAATGTATGTGCTAGGTTAGTGTTCCAATAAGAAGCGGCGATGGGCTTGCAACGTGAAATGCTAGCTGCTTGCAAAAAGTGGGCATGTATCGAACGTAATGTTTGGACTTGCCTCTGGCTACCCCCGTTAAGGTATGCTCAATAGATTTGCGTACTGAGCAATATCTGAAGATATCTATAATGGGGAAAAAGTCGTGAAGATTTTTTTTAGAGAAATATTAATTTGTGAGTTTTTGTTTGTGTGGTCTTATGATCAGAAGCGTTTGAAAACATCTCATGGCCGATATAGACACACCAAAATTAACATACATAACAAACGGACAATAACAATCATGAAAATACAATGAGCGGTCATATCTTAACGGTTTTATTAACAGATGAAAATTATCTCTGCCGGAAACTGTAATAGTGGTTGTAATAGAACTATAACCCTTGTGTGCCCACAAACCACCAAGACCGGTTGTTAATAATGCTGCTTAACTTAAGCTTTTTTTTGCAGAAGTTTTCATCTATTATTGTCATATAAAACGATGGCTTTCTTATGTCTTTTGCACATAAAAAATGGTATCGTCATATTGATTTTTGGAACGTTTCCGAGCCTCTGGTATTTAGACACAGTTGTATATAACTCAATAATCAAGCCAGAAATGATGATTATTTCATCGCTATAATAACGTTGCCAAAATTTGTATAATACATAACAAGAGTTAATAAACGGATTCATATTCAAAAAAATCAGACATAATTTAAATGCTATTGAATGAAAAAAAATACTGCATTAATTTCATTCGAAGTATACGCATTTTCACATGAACAAAAAAATGATACATTACATGGTTTTCAGACAGAACCTACACTTAGTGGTTAAGTAATGAAAAAAAATGAATGTAATGAGTGTTGAAAGTCCAGTTTTCCTTCCAGTCTTATTTCGAATCTTAGCCTCTGTTAGGCATTATTGTAATAAGTACTTAACCCAATCTACCTCAATGTACTATCCCATAGAACTTAATAAAATAATTCCTTCCTTCTTCAAATCAATCTTCTAAAAAGATAAATAATCAAAACTTACAATATCATCGGCAACAATAAACACAATATGCGGCTGTTTTATTTTATTTTTGTGACACAAACACAACGCAAATATGGACAGAAAACTGAAACAAAAAACAATGATGAAAAACATAAAAACACTGACTTTAAACGTATCATATAATTTGCGCATAAACATTTTGCAAAACTCACTAAATTAATTTGAACGTCATTTTTGCAGCCGCCGAGGTCTACAATGATCATACATATTAAAATTAACTTGTTTTAAGTATGTTTAATTGTATTTGTTTTAAATCCATACCTAACTTATGAGTAGTATCTTGTATATAATTTCAGGGCAACTGGAATATCCGTAAATGCATCAAGAAGCAAGCGGAGCGGGAAATTGAGAGAGCGGAGAAAATGCTTCGCAAAACCAAATCGTATTTGTCAAGAATGCTATCTTGAACTTAAGATGATAAATAATAACAACTTTAAGATGTGGCATGAAACGAGGTTTTTCTTTACTCTTAAAGTTTTTCTTGCTGTTTAGTAACACATGATATACTTATTATCTACATATATCCTTAATAAGAATTTTAAAGATTAACATATTTAGTACAAATTCCACCAACTCTCTCTGACGAGTTTCATAAAAACTCAACAGAAATTCGACAATGTTTCGCCTTCTGCGAAGCAACACGTCTGCAAATTTTTGCGGAGTGCTGAAAGCGGACAGCGAGTCTATTGTTTCCTGATGATGCCTTATGGCGAAGTTGAAACATTGTCGAATTTCTGTTGAGTTTTTATGAAACTCGTCAGAGAGAGTTGGCGGAATTTGTACTAAATATGTTATTTTTAAAATTCTTGTAATGGATTTCCGCAAAGTCACGCCTGATTCAATTCATTATCCTTAAATCGATATAGGTATACTATTTTCTATATTGCTTGCTAGCTCTTTAAAAATTGAAAAATATTACTTCCAGTAAATTTTTGCTCTATAATTTAAATAATGTAATTTATACCATGTAGAATAATTCAATACAATAGAATTTATATGCACCATTAATAAAGAAGCATCGCAATTTATTCTATTATAATAAAAGAATTAGAGACGAAATGTTTTCTAAAAATCACACTAATTTTATAAATGTGAAAGTTTGTATGTTTGTGGTTGCTTCACTCCGTAACGGCAGAACGGATTTGAATGAAACTTGGAATATACATACATTAAAACCTGGATTAACCTGGATTAAGCAAAGAGCAATAATCGAAAAAATCGCTCATCTTAACACCAAAACCCATGTTCTCATAAAACACCTGAATAAACTTAACAAGATAATATTTCAACGCTTTTGTTCCAATGACGTACACGCATTACCTTAGAAACAATGTAGCGCTGGTGTAACGGAACTATAATTGGTCTTATTATTTGGAAAAATAGGTACGTTGTATTACTCAGAACTACCTTGAACAACACCATTATACAAAAAAGACAGAAAATATCATAATTGATAACTATACTTCAGTCAAATTCGATGAAGAATACATATAAACAAACCACACATACTTTTAACCTCAAAAGTACTTTTTTATTATTTGTTTTATAAATATGTGCACTTCATTAATATCTTACCTTTATTATTATCTTAGTAAAAAATTCATTTATGACATTAGTTAACTGAAATATTACGTATTTATGGAATAATTGCAAAAAATGTTGAAATGTTTGTTTACAAGCATTCTTCATCCAATATGGCTGAAGTATAGATGTATTGTATTAAGATAAAAAAAAAATCAAGTTCGTTAAGTTGTACCAAAAAATAATACCTACCAAAAACAAAATTATAATGCGTTAGTATTAGAAAAAGGATTCACCTTAAACCATCGAGATATACTACTATAGAGTCCCACTCTTCAAGTGAAAACTGACAAAAACCGCCAAGTGTATTTGACATAAATAAACGCCAAATTTTTCCACGTTTGTGGTTCTAAAGTATAATTATCTCGATGCCGAAAACGACTATTTTTTCCAAACGTTTCGTCGACCATTTTACGTCTCTCTGCAACACCTGTCAAACAACAAACAATTTAATTAGAAAACGAATATTCCACACAATATATCGAATTTGAGTTTCAATTTTGGAGTAAAGCTATGTTTTTCTAAAAAAACACACACAATAGAACTTTTAGTAGAACACAAAAACGCCATCAACACAACGACGAAAGTTGGAAATAAAACAACTCCAGCTTTCCAATCAACACACGTAGTTTTATAAACCCTAAAAACATCGTAAAGTGGTGCCGGAACAAAGCAGGAGGTTTAGCAAACTTTGTGCCATAAAACAGTAATTTGCATGAGCAATGAGAGCATCTGCTTCAAGGATCCAGAGTTCGGAAAACAGAATGTAATTAGTTTGAAACACGTGCAATAAATAAATGATCCAAAGTGTCTTAAATTTTTTTAATCGTGGTCATAAAACGTTGCCTCATCAATTAAAGGTTGCAACACAATTTTATTTTTTTTATTTTGTATAACTGAAGATAAAAAATACAGTCGGGTCCAAACGCGATGGCTGTAAAAATTTAAAACAAATAACCAGAAAAAAAGATAACATTTTTTCAAATAATCTAAAGGTAATGCTAATAAATAAAATATGTTATTCTCTTGACGAATTTCTAAATCCTCAAGCGGACTAAGGTCCAGGATATCAGCGAGCGGATATTGGAGCTCAAGTGGAGTTGGGCAGGACACTTGGCCAGACGGAGTGACGACAGGTGGAGCAGAGCGCTGACCGAGTGGTCGCCGAGAGTTGGTTACAGAAATAAGGGCCGTCCTCAAGCGAGCTGCTGGGAAATAAATTTGTAGGTTATTGCCTAAAATTTCTTGGAGCTGATGGGAATCATTGTATGGAAATTATAATTTTGAGAACAATGGTTTTTGAGCTGCTGGGAACAAGCCGTTCTATCATCAAATATCTACCATCGTTATCAATAACGTTTGTAAGAGAGAATACGTTGCAAAGTGATACTTACCCTCAGTATATCTCCGTATAAAAATACTATTTGCCATGGAAGCTCAAGGACATTATCACTCCCGTCCTGTATATTATAGCTATAAATCTAAAAAGCAGTGGCACTGAGTTGCCTATTTATTTTATTGAATAACATAACATTTTGTTTACATTGTTGGTATGACGAAACATCACACCATACGTATAGCCTACCATCATTATTTGGATGGTTTTGTGGATAATAAATATTCATAAACACTGCGCATTTTAACCGACCTGTTGGTTATGAAAAGGTTTTTAGTATATTTAGGAAATATTTATAATACTGCCAATGTGTAGGTATCTTTCTGAAAGGTACAAGAATATGGTGTTCTTGTCAAAATTTATCTATTTGTTAGATTTTTTTAGCAGCCGCCTTAAGTATAACAGCCTGCGCACATTGGACGACAAACGTCAGCGATTAGTCGCTACGACAAACTCCGGGGGACAATTTTCATACATTTTGTTCAAAGCTCGCACACACGGCGACAATCGCGACTAAGCGCGACGACAAAGCGTCGTGTTTGCGAGGTCTGTTATGAGTAAAGCATTAATTGTACTACCTACGTAAATTCTAGATTTTAATTATTGCTCTTAATTTTCAGTTTTGTATAAATTATTGGGTCTCTACCAGCCTCAATGGAAGACGAGCGCAGACAAGTCTAGCCTGCCTAATATGCTGAGTTGGGACCAGACCATTTGCAACTAAGCTAATTATTTGGCACTTTGTGTTCTTAAATGTATATTGTTGGTTGCAAATAATCAATTTGATTTGATTTGATTTTAAGTTTACTTTCTACCAATCTAGATCAAACCTGGCTTCAGGTTCCCTGCTTTCAGACAGCCTTAAATCTCCAACACAAAATAGATAAAAAAAGATGAGAAATAAAAATATAAAGTTTGAAAGGAAAGCAATATCAATTACTGCCAACTTCTCCCTAGTTTTCCTCTACACTGAAACACGTGAGCAAGTGAGGCACCTAATTTAGAAAATATTTGTGATTTTGTCTCTTGACTCTTTTGCACGCCATTTCTCGCATGGAGGTATACCGTCCGAATTATTCCATATATCTGGCAAGCGCGCAACAGCTGTCGACTGAATACCTATTTTTGAAAATTCCGATATTGCTGCATTTTTCAGACTCATTTCCAGTATTCACTAACAAGCCTTACGTTTGGTTCCCGTAAGCGTTCAATTTAGTTACGTTTGGTTTTGAGCAGTGATATTTTTCGAGGCTTGTTATATTGTTATTACAGTGGTGGTAGGTATATCAAAGTCAAACAATTATAGGCATATTATTATGTATTATTTCTTCTTAGTGTGACCTAACAACTCTGGTGCCGGAGTTTTTAGGCCGCTCAAAGACCTCTGACTTGAGTTGACGACTGAAAAAGCCGGGACTAACATATCATAGTGCCTTCTGAAACTAGGAAGCACTAATCGGTTTCCCATTCAAGTAGCGATTTTTTTCCTTAGAGGCAGCTCTGTAACATTCACCTTAATCAAAAAATATTTTTATAGTTGATATTTTATAACAGAATACCTATGGGGTCTAGGTGGTTCCAACCGCCACCTTCAGAACTCAAGCCACTCTCACCTGCCCGCAGTGCACCCTGCTAATAAACAAACAGGGCTCTGGCGGCTGGCTGATTGCGGCATAGCGCAGCCTCAATTTACTGACCGCTAACAGCAGCATCGGTGGTGCGACAAGCTGTGCCCTGCGATCCCCAACCAACATGCCCAGCGTGGGGATTATGGGCATATCCTGCTTCTTATAAGGGGAAGCCTATATCCAGCAGTGGACTGATTATTCCCGCTTCTTATTAGGGGAGATCCAGCAGTGGACTGATATAAGCCTAGTGTAGTTTTTGTTGTATGTTGTTGTATACCTATGTCATGAATTTGCACCAAAGCTTTAGTACTGTTATATAACCATTTTGTGCCCAAACTTGAATTTAAAAACGATAACCATACAATATTTGTATGAAACTAGTACTTTAACTATCGAAACTAACCATTGATCGGCGGGGGAACAAATAGGCGGAAGTCAGGAAGCCTTAAATGCTTCTTTGAGAGTTGTCGAACTAATTAAAAGTTTAGCACTTGTAGTTGGCACGCCGATAGCTTGCCCCACTAACTCCGGGTTCGTTCATCCGTTTCATTTGGTTATTGTTTTCATGGTAGTTTTTTTTTTTGAATTCATTATGGTGGTTCCGGCATAGAATAGTCCTGTTATTTTCCTCCAGTGGATGTCCTAGGGCAAGCAGGTGGTTCCGGCATAGAATAGCCCTGTTATTTTCCTCCAGTGGATGTCCTAGGGCAAGCAGGTGGTTCCGTCATAGAATAGCCCTGTTATTTTCCTCCAGTGGATGTCCTAGGGCAAGCAGGTGGTTCCGTCATAGAATAGCCCTGTTATTTTCCTCCAGTGGATGTCCTAGGGCAAGCAGGTGGTTCCGTCATAGAATAGCCCTGTTATTTTCCTCCAGTGGATGTCCTAGGGCAAGCAGGTGGTTCCGTCATAGAATAGCCCTGTTATTTTCCTCCAGTGGATGTCCTAGGGCAAGCAGGTGGTTCCGGCATAGAATAGCCCTGTTATTTTCCTCCAGTGAATGTCCTAAGGCAAGCAGGTGGTTCCGGCATAGAATAGCCCTGTTATTTTCCTTCAGTGGATGTCCTAGGGCAAGCAGCATCCACATGCACAATTTTATAATTACTAGTATTTAACATATTTGAAACAAAGACCGAAGTCTTAAAATGTTGACAGCCTCTGAGGCGCAGTGGGCGAAGATCCGCCTGAGACGCAGAAAGTTGCGGGTTCGATTCCCACTACGGGACAAATTTTTGCATGTTCTGCAGATATTTGTCTCGGGTCTGGGTGTTTTCTATGTATTTACAAAAAAAAAATGTATATATATATATATGTAGTATATCAATCATGTGGTACCCATAATACAAGCTCTGCTTAGTTTGAGGCTGCATGATGCTGTGTGATTACGTCCCGCATTTTTGTTAATGTTTACAATCATTCGAAAAGTTTTGAGTGATTGTACTGGAATCATCCGTATTCCTTTCGCTATCCACTAGCTTTCGTCCGTGACTTCGCTCGTGTGGTAACTGAATGAAAAGTTTCTTTGGTGGGAAAGTGAGTCGATGTTTGTTTTATCTTACTCATTCGCTGATTAAATATGCATACCCATCTCTGAACGGGAGGTCTGTCAGAGGAACTCGTCAGAGAAGAAATAAATCTTGTAATAGATTTCTTAAAATTTATGCCTGAGTGAGTAACTAAAAAATAGCCTATAATGTTATTCCCGGTCTAGACATATGCAAAATTCCAGTTTAACCTATTCAATAGTTTTAGCGTGACGAAGGAAACAACATCTTACATTTTAGGCCTCCCCTGGTAAGAAAAGGCATACCTTTGCCCATACCTAATGCCCACGCTGAGCATGCAGGTTGGGGATCACAAGGTACAGATTCTCGCACCGCCGCCGCCGACGCTGTTGCCCGGTGGCGCTCAGGGGATGTACCTGTGCCCGGCCAGCCAGATTGTTAGTAAACAAACGGGAGCGAGGTGCACTCTGAGCAGATCAGGTTGGCTCGAGTTCCAAAGATGGAGGGAGGGGCCCCTTACACCCACCCGCATGCATGATTTATGATGCATCATCACCAGGTAAAGAATACTTACCTGGACACAAGCTCATTCTGATCCCCCTTAAGTATATTTGCTATAATAACGCCCAACAACATAATACCGCGAACTTTTTCCAAAATTTATTTCACACGTATTTTCCACTCAATTAGTTTTTCCGGACGTTGAGCTTTGCGATAAAACAAAAAGTTTTCAACTAGCTACATCCCGTAGGGCGAATACATCGATTGATTTACAGGAGTACCTTTACGAACTCAATTATTTTGTACGGAGTTTTTGTGAAACCGTGAAGCCATTGAGCCTAGTGAGATATACTCCGACTTCTGATTCGGAGGTCGTGACTTTGAATCTTGGCAAATTACAATGGGCAACAAAATTATTTGAGCATTAGCACGTGCTCAAAACGGCGAAGGAAAACATCGTGAGGAAACTCGCGGCTTAGTCAGTCACACACGCATTGATCATGTCTTTCCTGTGGGTAAGGTCGACTAGGCTGAGAGGATGGTATAGGTTCTGGGCAAGCCTACTCCACCTAATCACATCCAAGGCCCTATAAGGTCCCAGGTATCACATGATAATGATAATGATAATTGTCCTTCAGAGAATGTGCGCAAGAGCTACATGACCTTATACTGCCTTCACCTTTCTTCCATACGAACTTCAGACGCACTGCTAACTACCATAAGCATCAAATTGATATTCCATTTACCAGAACTAAGCGTTTCAATAAACATCATTTATAATGCGCACTGCTCAAACATGGAATCAGCTGCCAGCGTCGGTTTTTCTATTGACTCACGACCCTAACGGCTTCAAAAAGGGAGTTAATAGGCATCTTCTGGGAAAGCTCGCCCCATCGTCGACCTCATCCTTGCCTATGCAAGCCTCGAGGTTAAGAGCTGGCACATAATAGTTAATTAAAAAAACTTTATTAATTATCTAGAATAGATTAGATATTCAAAGACAAAAGATTTAGCAAGACGACTCGTGAAAAGTCTGCGGAGTGCCGTAGGCGGACAGCAAGTGTATCATTTCCTGAGGATGTCTTATGGGGAAGGCGAAACATTGTTGTATTTCTGTTGGGTTTTGTGAAACTCGTCAGGGAAGGTAAGCAAAATCGTATTACATATTTATTTTTGTCTTGATTATCTTGTAATGGATTTCGGTATAGTCACGGCTGAGTCAATTAACCATCTAGAATCCTCAGTTTCAGTTTTGCTAAGCTAATGCTAACTTATCTCTATTTACGGCATGCAAATAGGTTTTATCACTTTACAGTTTACCTGTTCTGAAGTTGCAAAAGTCGAAGTTGGAAGTTCACTGTAAGCGGGACACTGGAATCCAATTTACAGGAGCCTGTGGCGTCACCACTATTTAAAGTACCTACTGTATAGTTCCAAAACTGCTTAGGTCATTTAGGCTCAGCCGAAATAACCACAAAATTACAAGTTAAATTTGTTTCGAGGGTGTTTGTTGAGTTTAAAAGTGAATAGTGGGCGTTCTGCGACTCCGTCTATGTAGACGTTTGGTCCTGAACCCCTTCAGGGCTGATTTTCAGGAAATCATCAGTGCACCCCTACTCCATGCAAGGAGCATACCTTCCAAATTTTGTTTGTTTATTTGAACACTTTATTGCACACAGGTATGTGCATAAAATATAAAAAGGTAGGTTTAATGCTGTACATGTCTCTAGGACTAACGCTAATCTATTCTGTAAGCTGTGCGTTGTTTCGATCAGTCAGTCAGCCTCATTACGGCTATCAGCCGGTTCCTATATCATACCGTTACCGATGACGCCTCGTTTTCCCCTGAAAAACTGTCAACGCTTCGTTGTTAATTTTTGACAGTTGTTCAAGAGAAAACGAGGCGTTATCGGTAACGGTATATTATAGGAATCGGCTATATATCACGACCTCTGTGGCGCAGTGGGCGGAGGTCCGCCTGAGGTGGTGCAGAAGGTTGCGGGTTCGATTCCCGCCGCGGGACTAATGTTTGCATGTTCTGAAAATATCTGTCTCTGATCTGGGTGTTTTAATATAAAATATAATAATAATGAATAATATTTGGGGCTACATGATGCTGTATATATTTATTCTTGATTTATTATATTTCACTGGGACACCATAGCGGCGCAATCGGTCCCGGTGAAATATATCCAGTTTTATGTCATTTTATAGCGCTCTCGATAAAGTAAGATTTTCCCTGTCATTTAAATGTAAATAAAAAGAGGCGACATGATAGTTTAACGCCATCTTAGGTGAGCGTCAAGATTACGGGTGTATGTGATATATGTTATTTATGGGAGTAAGCTCTCGCCATTCCAAACTTCATCCAAAACAAACACAAACACCATACAAAAACCTAGTGAGATGTGGTGGTGATGTTGTTACTTTGGTGATGGACCATGAAATTATATCTACTAGGTTTACCAATAACTTTTCAGTTTGTAGTGTTGTCAGACCAGTAGTTTACCAAACTGTCTGAATTAAAATAATATCTACTTCGTATTATTATTATGAAGGCGAAATTTTGTGAAATATGAACCTGTGAATATGTGAAATGTTTGCTTTCTCCTTTACGCCACAACTACTAAGCGAATTGAGCTGAAATTTTCATATTATGTAATTCTAGAAATGAATTAATATATTCTTTTTATATGGCCACCATGCGAGAAAATTTGCGGACGAAAGCTAGCACCACTATACAATTTCATGTTGTGATATGTCTAAGGTCTAAGTCAGCAAAAGCATGACATCGCAGTCATTATATCATCGCAAACCGCTGACAGGTGACGGCCATAGCTACAAACGGAATAGTTACACGGACAAAATGCGTTAACAGTAACCTTGTTAATAAAGTTACTGCAGATCTTAGTGAAAACTGTGAGGCAGAAAATATTGATATATATTTCCCAAAGTTTAAAACTAGAAACAAAACAAGAACAAACATCATCACAACTTTTCCCCATTATGGACATCTTAAAATATTGCTCAGTACCTATGCAAATTTATTGAACCATTGATACCATTTAAAGGAGTAGTCAGAGGCAAATCCAAACATAACATTCGGTACACGCCCACTTATTGCAAGCATGCAACATGAGAAATTTGAAGCTCATTACCGCTTGTATTGGAACACTAACCCAGCATAACCCTTTCGAATTACTAATTCCAAGGCATGCCGGCTAACTCGCGATGTTTTCTAACATTCATATTTTTTCAGAATAATAATCCATAGGTACACGCCGTAAACGGCCGGGATTTGCACCCACGACCTCCGGATTGAAAGCCGGAATACATCCCACAAGCCCGCCACGGCTCCAGTAGATGTAAAAGAACAACAGAGTTTCCTTTTATCTGCTATACGATAGTTACCTAACTAATAGTATCACGAAATTAAAGTTCCGGAAGACACTTATAAAAGAACTCCAATGGATGATAATAATAGGTACTATCATCAAATTTATTATTGTAACATACCCACCATACCTAAATTCGGGCTCGATCATTCGGAAATCTCCATAGAGGCAGCCGTGAACTTCGACAAGATATTGATGAAAATGGTATGATAAATACTTAATTAAATTAATAACTACACACCTAAATCTAACATTATGTTAGATAAAGTTAGTTCAGTCCATTTCTTTTCAAAATAAAAATGATTAGTTTAAATAAATTTAGAAATAAGTACTATTTTTTCTTTAGAGTTTTTAAGGTGTTTAAATAGCTATAGAATTACCCTACCACCTGTCTACTTACAATGGAAACAATAAACTTAAGTATTTTATGATAAATTGATAATAAATTCAATTTCCAATTTATTTGATATTCAGAAGCTAATAGTTTTCTCCGTCATAGCACATCGCAACTGCGCTACAGTATCCGTAGCTAATCCTGATGCGGCAATATTAACGCACGACTTGATGCTGTCGGAATAGATTTGCTTTAGTTTTAATTAAGGGATCTTCACTGATGCATAATTGTAGCAGATACGATTGTATATAAGGTAGTTGCAAAATTCTAGCAGATACTACTGTGTTGGTTTGTTTGTCTTTTACGACAAAATGGAGCACGAGCTGACAGGTTGACGACTCGCCAATCAACACCAGCCTATATCAGTCCACTGCTGGACATAGACCTTCCCTAATAAGAAGGGGAATATGCCCTTAATCCCCACCCTGGGTATGCGGGTTGGGGATCACAGCTGCTGCTCATGGGTACCAGGTGATGGAGTTGTGCCAGTATAAGGCTGCGCTATGCCGCAATCGGCCGCAAGAGCTCCGTTAGTTTATTATCAGGGTGCAATACGGTTAGGTGTGGTTGGCTTGGGTTCTGAATGATGGAGATTACCTTTGTCGACGATTTGACAAAAAGTGTTGAACGACCGGAGATGGACACGGGCAAATCAAATCACAATATATTTATTTGCGAATAATGTGGTAACAGGTTCTTGATAATTAAAATAAGATCAGCACATTAACTATGCAAATGTTCAAATTATTTTTTATAAAACGAATCTTTTAAAACACATCTCAACTCAGTCACAATTAAAAAATTATTTGAATATATAAAAATTAAAAATTATCAATTTAACTTGAAAAAATCACAACAAATATTATATGTACATACAATTATTCACAATCAGATTATATGTCGAACTTATTCCTGCTACTATTGGTACTTTTTATTTCTGATACTGATGTCACGGCAAAGTGTAGTTGCTGTTCATGTTTCAAAAAATTGAGATACTTTATATTATAGGATTTCATGGTTAATATACCTAAAATATCTTTGTTCTATAATAATATGAAACTTATCTACATACACTATACAAACGTAAGTCAGCTTTCTCAAATCACACAACATAATGAAACCGTTTTAAAAGTTGCAAAGTTCTGGGCATGGCAAAACGGTTATTGATTATTTAAATCCAGAATTACCAATTGCGAAATTAAGAACGCGTATAAAGTTATTAACCCCTAACAAAGTTACCTGTAACTGCCTGTAACTTGACTTCAAGTGGGGTAACTTCAAATTGGTATTGTTACAAAGATGAAATGAAATTGCCTCTTTGTGTTTGATCCTTTCAAGTGCACTTGGTAGGTTTATGGTGGGTAGGTTTTGCTTTGAAAACTTAAGTTTGGTATACGATAATTATTTGTTTCGGTTTGGCAACTTCGGATCTTGCTAAATTTCTTTGATGTGTTCGACGAAAGAAAATTTCATTTTCTGTTGAAAATTGGAAATTGAGTCCTCCTAATTTATTTTAATCTTTACTTACGTAGGCAGCAACATTTTGATTAAATAAATGCTAAAACGATTATTTTTTTATGAATAGCAGCCCTAGCAGCAATCATGTTTTACTTGTTTTCTTGTTGGTGCCAAATTTCGTTTCAAAATTCCAGAGTCAAGTACTAATAATGCTTACTTTAAATATAAGGCATACATCCTTCCATCCGCGGCCCCACTCGCTTGGTACTAGGTTAAAAAGAAGCCTATGTGTTAATCCGATCACAAACTATCTATAATCTAAGTGCCATCCAAATCCGTTCAGCCGTCATGGAGTCGAGTTTTTTTAATAGTTAATACATTTGACCGCAATCTCACCTATTGGTAAGTGAAGATGCGCTCGACAATTAAGCACGCTTGCGTTTATTAAACCTATTAATTCTCCGCTTGAAGATGAAGGCACCTAAGTCATAGTGATCGGGAAACACTAACGCTGCAAGAGCTTTCCAACCAAAGGAAAAAAATGCATGCATTTCGCATTTCGTGCGGGCAGGAGGAATGTCTACTGTGTACAGATAAAATTTCGTGCGTCTGGTCGTCTGATAATGAAATTATAATGAATGCGTCTGGGAGAATTCAATTGTGTAATTCCAATGTAAGAAAAAGAAACGTAAAGTAAAAAAAATAATTGTGTAACACTCACCAAAATATATAACACCGACAGGCGAGCGATTTTTCGACGGTGTTCTGGACAAACATACGAACATAGCCCCGCAGTGGTTAAAATTTGCATAAAAAAATTGTGTAGCTGCATAGAGAAAAACTCAATACCTAGGTCAAGTCATTGAGCCCGTAATTTGGAAATATTTTTTTCAGAAATCAGAAATCAGATTATTAATTTGCAAACATCGGTAACATAATCGGATGACAATTAGTGTGTTTTCCTAGACAATGTTCTGCCAGTAGTTAAGGCATGCAAATATTTATAATATCATAAAGTTAGTTTTATTACATAATACAATTTCAAACTGACTCAAGTCAACTAAAATTATTTTTTATAAATAATGTCAAAATATGGTAATAAAATAAATTCATACAAAATATTAATTAATGTAAACAAACAATCAAATTAGATTTTTTATGTTTTATTAAAGTAATGATTAACTTAACTTATCAATTTTACATAATTTTATATCATCACATTTTATTAAATAATGCTGCCCAAACTAAGCAGAGCTTGTATTATGGGAACCACATGATTGATATACTACTTATATATACTTTTTTTTACTAAAAAAAACTGGCTTCATCTAGAAAGCGTAACTTGCGTTATATTCTTATGCTAGAGCCTCTAAACCAGTAATCTCATAAAAGGTGTCCTTTTACACGTGAGTAATCCCTCTGAAATTTCAAGGGTATTGTCATACTTATCTGTATAAGCATAGCATCTATTGTGGGTAATCTTAGAATCCAATTTGATAGTGTTTGGCTTGGGCTTCCTCTCTCGCAGCTGTGTTCGCTCTTCATCAATTTCCTCTCTACTGGGACTGTTTTGATTAATTACTCAATGGTGTGGTTACCGTGCTTGAACGAAGTAGCTTCAAGCAAACATCATAAATTATGTAATTCGTGGGCTTACGATTTGAGCCAAAAGCTAAGAAATTAAAACGTCAACGATGGGATTCTCGTCAAATCCAGTAAATACACATGCTTAAAATAATGTGTGATTATTTGTACTATTTTATGCGTCTACAGAATTTAGAATCGACTAACAGTGTAATGTATTAAAAAATAAAAGTTATTAGACATTTATACACAGGTAAAAGACCTATGTTATTCTTTGGCCAAACTACCTAAATAATTTTAAAGATTAGGTCAAAACCCGAAGTCTTTGAAGCAGTTTGAACCACACAAATATTATTCTAGTAATCTAATATATTTATAGTAGGTAAACCATAAACAATAGTAAACAAAACTAAACCTACGTTCTTGTAAACCAGCTGTAAAGGTGGGATAATACTTATTTTACGACTTAACCTTGTGATACACCATTAGGTTTGTACACAGCATCATGACCCGAGGGAAATGTTACTAAAAGTAATATAAAATCTAACGAGCAAACACTCTACATTAAGATGCCTCCACACGACACACGCGCGGATCATTTAAATACACATAATGCAACGCAGCACCTCTCGAGAATTTTGAAACAGTATTACTCTGAATTATTCTTGTGCCTTGTCTTTCATAAAGATGAATTATTTTGGCACCCAAGTCGTAGCTTTTTTGTGTGTTGGTACGTACTTCCTTTGATTTTGGTGCTATGAAAATACTAATGAACAAGTGTTTTAAGTATTATTGATATAGATATATGATGGTTTTTATATGGTGGGTACGAAAAGGGGGTGTAAGGGGTTCCAACCTTCGGGACTCAAGCCAACCTCACTTGCGGTCACTACTACTGCTACTTGTGGTTCACTCTGAAAAAACGAGGCTCTAGCGGCCGGCTGATTGCGGCATAGCGCAGCCTAACACTGGCACAGCTCAATTCCCTGACTGCCGACGGGTAGCAGCGTCGGTGATGCGAGAAGCTGTGCCCTACGATCCCCAACCCGCATGCCCAGCGTGGGGATTATGAGCAAGTTCCCCTTCTATTAGTGGAGGCCTACGTCCAGCAGTGGTCTGATATTAGCTGGTGACGTAGGTACAAATATAATTTCTTTTGAATAAGGACATTATTTTTTTAAAAGTCATTTTACTGTTAAACAAAGACGATATTACATATAACGATTATTACCGTTTGTCCATCTGAGAGGCATGATTCTTATCCAATTAAATAAATATTTTTAACTTATTACTTAGCTTGGTAGAAGACCTAAATAGATAAAAATTAATTAATTGACTCAGGCGTGACTTTGCGGAAATCCATTACAAGATATTCTATAAGACAAAATATTTAGTACAAATTCCTACTGTACTAAATATTTTGTCTTATAGAATATAGATAAAAATTACTCTTGTTTCCATACTCGTATCGATACAGTAAGGGAATGCCCTCTGGCCTGGTTTATGTATATACTGCATCCTACTCTCCTCTGAATGTAGCAGCTATTTGTTCCATCGAGGAAAGGAGAGAAGGTACGAGAATTTGCTTGTACGTATGCGCACACATTAAGCACTATAATATCTCCTTGGCAACGAAATCTTTCAATAATGATTCTCATGTTTATTTCTGCCGTGAAACAGCTTTGCTGTGTTTTGGTTTGCAAGGTGAAATTACAGGCACAAGAGGCTTACTACATTCACGCCTCAAGTTGATGGACGCAGGACGTTGAATCGTAGGTCCCAAGCAAGCATGACAAACGATAATTCACTTTCTGTATGACAAACGAGGCAATTCTTTGTGATAGGCGATGGTTACCACTTAACTTCAGGTGGGCCATGTCTTGTTCCATCTACAGGTAACAAAACAAAATGTATAGCACTCTGTAAAATGCTGCTAGTAATAGTTGAATACATCGAGCTGCTCTCAGCCCAATGACGTTCATTTGAGAGCAACTGTCTAGCAGTAGACTTATCGACTCATAATGGTGGAAACGTTTGAAGCGTGGCCTACTTCGGTGTCCTTAGCTGATTATCTGAGTTAAGCAACACTAAGCGCGAGTCGGACTCGCGCAGGAATGAATCCGCACCATTGTATTGGAGCCTTACTTAAATATTGTTAACTCTTTTTTTAGTATTTGTTGTTATAGCGGCAACAGAAATACATCATATGTGAAAATTTCAACTGTCTAGCTAGCACGGTTCATGAGATACAGCCTGGTGACAGACAGACAGACGGACAGTGGAGTCTTATTAATAGGGTCGCGTTTTTACCCTTTGGGTACGGAACCCTAAAAATGACCGAAAAGTAAAACATGTAATAGAGGAAATTGACATAACGAAAGAGTCACGTGTACCGTTTGAAATAAACGCCTCGCGTTTTCCCGCACGAGGCACTTCGGCTGCTGCTAATTATAATTACACGTTGCGTCATCACGAGAATTCGAAATGAGGGCCTCAGGGATGTCCAATTGTTTGCGACGACTTAATAGCTAAAGAGACAAATGGCAGCAGTTTTAGCTGTTAATTAATGCAAAAGAGAAGCAAGCTGAAGTACCTGTGGGTTAGTTATATCTGCCGAAGAACAGATAACCGTTGGGGTAAACGAGTTCTTGAATGGGGACCGCCCTCGGGCCGTGTGGAGTAAACATCTATGAAAGGTAGAAGCTGGATGCGTTGAGCTGATGACAGGGCGCACTGGCGCTATTTGGGGAGGCTAAGATATGCCCAGCAGTGGACTGCTATAGGCTGATGATGTTGATGATGATTAATAACGCAACAGGAGTGGCATGAACATAGCAATGTGGAGATTAAGGGGGAATTATTATTACATATATTCTAATTGTCTGACGACCTCTATGGCGCAGTGGGCGAAGGCCCGCCTGTGCCGCAGAAGGTTGCGGGTTCGATTCCCGCTGCGGGACAAATGTTTGAATGTTCTCTAGATATTTGTCTCGGGTCTGGGTGTTTTCTAAGTATGATATGTATGTATTTGCAAAAAAAAAATGTATCTTTGTAGTATATCAATCATGTTGTTCCCATAATACAAGCTCTGCTTAGTTTGGGGCTACATGATGCTGTGTGATGACGTCCAGGATTATTTTTTATATTTTATTAATTTAAAAAAATATATAAATAAAAGTAGTTATCAGTAATATGGTTCCCATATTACAATCTCTGGTTCGGGGCTAAATGATATTGTGTGATTATGTCCAGTTATTATGAAAAACCATATATAATAAAATAGCGAGCAAATTTGTATAAAGACTTTATTATTATAGAATTACCGTTGTCACTCATCGACCCTCTTAAGCCCTTGGGCGGCCTAAAAACTCCGACACCAGAGTTGGCCACTAGCTTATACCAAGAAGGAAGGAAGGAATCGACCCGCTTAAGGAAGAAAGAAAATGTATTTATCTCGAAGGTAACGTAACATAATTATAAAGTAAAATGAATAAGAGAGAGTAAATATAAATACCAATAATACGAGGCTGAAAGCGTGGATTCACTGCGCCATTTCAAATACAAGAGTATCTTGATGATGGTTCGTAAGTAGGTAAGGAATATTTATCGTTATGACATCCAGTTTATTTTTTTTAAAGGATTATCAAAGAAATTTACTTAAATTCGTGCTTTGTAACAAGGGTAGGAACGGGACAAAAGTTATATAAATATAATATCACTTACAGATAAACATTACATGCATCAATCATTACATAAACTGAAAAATGTAGATGAAACCGAAATAAAAACATTGTAAACTAGCGGCCCGACCCGGCTTTAAAATGGGTGGACATAAGTTTTTTTTATTATATTTTTACCTAATATATATGTTACTCAGGGTGAATGTAGCTCTCCAATGGTGAATTTTTTTTTTAAATCGGCACAGAAGATTTTGATTTTATTCATTACAAACATACACACACACACAATTTCTTTTTGCACGCAAATTTTTTTTTTAACAAACTTTCACGTTTATAATGTTATAGTAGGAAAGATTTCCTAGTTATTCTTCTAGAAATTCCATATCAGAACTCTGCTAGTTGATGAAAAACACAGCAAACCTACCCGGTCCCGTGCTCACCCAAGTAAATAATTAAACTGAAGATTGAAGGAATTCGCCAACTTTCTTAACTAGTTAATCCCAAAACCTCTTACCGAAACAAAACAGCTAAATCATCCTGTTCGTAGAGCAACCGACGGGACGATATCAACAAAAACCTATTTGGGTCCCTTTGTTTCACGTTTTTGTACTTTTTCTGTGTTCTCTCCTCTGTTCGCTCCAATTAGTTCCCGACTGTTCGTATAGACACATGTCTATTGAATAACAGTAAAGTCTACATCTTTTTTTACTTTGTTCAGATCCTATTTCAAACTGGCATGGTGGCTTGGTACACAAAAATTGAAATCATAACAAATGACGATTTACGAAAGGCTGCTGGTAGAAGCTGGATCCGTCGAGCTTATAACAGGGCGCAATGGCGCTCATTAGGCGAGGCCTATGTTCAGCAGTGGACTGCTATAGGCTGGTGAATGGTAAAAGTTTTTTTCTGTCAACAATAACAACAACAACCGCAGCTTATTTATCAGTCCACAGCTAGATATAGGCCTCCCCTAATAAGAAGGGCCTGTAATTCCCTCTCTGGGCCGATAGTGCCCCGATTTATGAAATTGTTACATTTGCCTGCAGTTCCGCAGTTATGAGAGTTAGGATAGGTACGCTCATGGGCTATACTTATGCATCGAGATAGTATTCTATTCTACAGAGTCACAGTCCTCAAGTGAAAACTGTTAAATCTCGATGACTATTATGCCAAAATATGCGTTTGCCGGAGGCCTTTAAAGTGAAATTTGAATTCTCAAAATCGATCGGTAACTTTTTGAGATTTTCCACAGATACCTATAGAAGAGAACTAGATGAAGTATTAAAATTCACTATGCTCTAAACGTCAATTCATACGGCTGATCTGTACTTTCTTATGTCCATATATCATTTGCTAGAAAGGGATGCATACTTTATCTCAATGCGATTGCTGCGACTTCGAACCAGGGCATTTCTATCAAACTGCATAGCATTTCATTCGAGTGCCCTGGCACGTTTTTCTTTTTGAACTCATTTGGAGTCGCATTGAGAGAATTGTGCATCCCTTTCTAACTGATGATATTGTATTTTATGGCCAGTTATCTTCTTTATCGGTGAGATTTTCCAAAACATGTGAAAATTACAAAATTTTGTAATGAATTGTATTTTACCCGAAATAAATGCTTATTTCGGTAAAATACAATTGCTTGCAAACGTACGTAAATAAATTGTTTCATCAAAAAGATTCGTACATTTGCAAGTCTTATTTATAGACAAAGCATTCTGTGAGACGCTCTCCCGCAAATACTGCGGTTTGAGTTCGGAATGAACTATCAACTGCAGCAAATGAGGAACTGTAAGTAATTGCTGTTTTCGGCTAGATCGCAAACTTTTCGCTTCATTTTTCACCCGAATAATTTTGTTTGTATATTATATATTCATCAAGATAAAGGATAGTTCATAGTTCATTTATTTCCACCATAGGTACACAATCAAATGCAACACTTGATTTCGTCAAAAGATAAATACCTAAGTAGGTTATGTACATAATATATTTCAAATATAATAATAAAAAAACAGACATGAATAATAGAACTATCGTAACATGTCAAAATGAAAAAAAATCAAAACAAGACTTGATGCTGCAGTACCTACAGCATTAGATATGATAGATAGTAACAGTATATACCGTTAAATATATTCACACAAAATACTGTCCAAACAGACAACTTTAGAATTTTTACTTTGTTTTTTTTTATTTTATTTTAAAGAAGTATTGTTTCTGGTTTAAACCAGGTGGTATGTTTTAATCGTAACTTGAAGCATGTTATTTTCAAAGCTAAAGACAGACATACATTCAAAATCTAGACTCAGTACCTAAAGGAAATTTAAGAATATTTTACTGAACATTTTACTGATAGACATCAGTACCTGATCCAACTGATCGGTGCTATTCAGTTTCAGAATACGGGCCAGAAAGAGTTACAAATGTAGCGCCCTGCACACGTAAAGTTCGGACCGCGGGAAACAGCACGCGCCATTCCAACCCGCACTCCGAAACGTACGTGTAGATGCGTGGGGCTAACAGTCCGATCTGGCATGTCGATGCGAAGGCAAATCTCACAGTTTTAACCACGCATCACGTCAGTGATCAGTCCCAGATGCGCGGTCCGATCTTTACGCGCCATTATCACGACAGTTTGATCGACAGTTCGATCCACAGTCGAAACTGTACAGATCGGACTGCGGTTTGGAACGCAGTCCCGATGCGCAGTCCGATCTTTACGTGTGCAGGGCGCTTTTGAGTGCAGGCTTCTCTTTATTTTTATAAAAAGACTTGGATACACAAACAATAAATTGTAAACTAGCTCCCACCGACGGCTTGACTCGCGTGTTACTCTTATAAAAAGTAGCCTATGTGTTAATCCAGGTAAGTCAACTATGTAGGTACCTATAGTTTCTGATTCACCCAAATCCGTTCAGCCGTTATGGAGTTAAGTGGAAACAAACACACTCTGCGTGAATTACACACAAACTTTCATATTTATAATACGAGTACCGATAAAATAAAGTAAAGAGTGTATTTATTGTAAAAATAAACTTGAATAGTGGATAATTTTGTTTGGCAATAGTTACTTCACACAAAGGGTTCAAGAATTGGAAAAAGCCTATAAAGGCTAAGGTCGGAAACTCGGGATCAATATGCCAAGCGTGGATTGCAAATGTCAGGCTGGCGTTGACCTTACGAATACGTTATTACAGGCTGATAAAATCTAATACGACTTTAATATTCCGTAATATCCCTTGAGTGATCACAATTTTTCCTTGTGAAAATTGCGACGTTTGTATTCATTATATCAATTTGTACAGGAGAGGCATATCCAGCAGTGGACTACTATAGGTTGATGATGATGAATTCTTACTAATAAATAAATAATGCTGGACACTATCACACAGCATCTTGTAGCCCCAAAGTAAGCAGAGGCTGTATTATGGGAACCACATGACTGATAAACTACATAGATACATTTTTTTAAATACATACTTAGTATACATAGAAAGCACCCAGACCCGAAACAAATATTTGCAGAACGTACAAATATTTGTCTCGCGGCGGGAATCGAACCCGCCACCTTCTGCGTCTCAGGCGGGCCTACGCCCACCGCGCCACAGAGGTCGTCATAATCGTTTGTTCATCATTCGATCATCAAAGTTAGAAAGAAGACAAAATTAATCTATTCGAGATTGCGTTCGATTTTTCGATTCGGGGAATGCTTAGGTTACACTAAATTTAAGTATTAATTTATAAGAGCATTATGTTTATTATCACACTGGCAATTTTCGAGCAAGTTGACAGCAAGGTGAGAGCAAAACTATAAACTCAATAAGGACTTTGTTTTCGACAATTTTATAAGGACTTACGTATTTTTTAACTTTCTTAAATAAATATCTATGTTTTTATGATACTTGAAGATGGAACAAGCTCATGGCCCACCTGATGTTTCGTGGTAACCATCACCTATCACAAAGCATTGCATATATAGATCACGTTTATTGGAACGTGCTCTATGATGCAACGCCCTGCGTCCATCAACATGAGGCATGATGATGATAAGCTTCTTGTGCCTGTACTTTCACCGGCACTCACACCCTTTAGGCAGAAATAAATATGGTGGCAGAACTTCCCCGGACTCTAAGAAAAGGAAAAAACTCTACTACTACTATTAGTAAATATATTTTGTAAACGCTTGTAATTTCAATGATACACTGTCCAATAAAATTTGTTCTAGATTTTACGGTTCTGTAATGTGAATAGTCATTGGTATTTCTACAATAAACAAATAAGGTGAAGTGATAACGGGGTGTACGGGGTTCCAACCTCCATCTTCGGAACCCAAGCCAACCTCACCTGCACGTGGTGCACCTTGGTAAACAACGAACGGGGCTCTGGCGGCCGGCCGATTGCGGCATAGCACAGCCTTCATCGGCACAGCTAAATCCCCTGGCTACCGACGGGCAGCAGCGTCGGTGGTGCGAGAAGCTGTGCCCTGCGATCCCCAATCCGCATGCCCAGCGTGGGGATTATGGGCATATCCCCCTTTATTAGGGGAGGCCTATGTCCAGCAGTGGACTGATATAGGCTGGTGTGTGTGTGATAACGGGCTAGCTATGTAGGTATAAATGCCGAAAACGGACAACCGTTGAGGTAAACGACGTTCTTGAATGGAGACTTCGCCTCTGCAAATGTAGTGTAATGCGCCCTCCTCCGGCTAGTTGGAGTAACGTTTTACGAAAGGCTGGTAGAAGCGTAGAAGCCAAATGAGTAAGACTGAAGCCAGGGATCAATCGCGCTAATTAGGAGAGGCCTATGTGATATGTCCAGCGGTTGACATAACCAAGTGTTATGTATTGATCCTATGGTAAAAATCATCATTTTCATCCCATCTATTCGAAAAGAGGTGAAGGGTTCCTCGATAAGTGTGCGCAAAATAGGTCATTCCGGCGCACTTTGAACACTATTTCAATAAAAAGTTTGAACGCAATTCTCTTCAATAAATTCCTGGCTGGGGATAAAAAAGGGCGCCTGCCAACGCACATTGACTAACAAAAAAAAAGTACGTGGGAACTTCTTATTCGTTTTATAATACTTTGTACTAAAATATTACAGTCAATTTTATTTTGATTCACACAAATTGAATAAAATATAAGTCCTAGCACTGATGTTACACTGATGATGAGAAAGTGTAAAATTAAACGCAGAAACTGTCATACACAATTTTCTCCTATAGGGGGATGAAAAGCAGAGTGTGCCACACAACCAAAATTATTTAATCTAGAGCTATGTAGGTACTTTGAATCCTTCGCTACACTTAGGAATCTAGTTGGTGGAGAGCGATTTTGAATCCAGAGCGAAGCGAAGGATTCAAACAATCGCTCTCGCCTTCAATACATTATTTTCGTCCCTTGTGACACAATCTACTATTCATAAATCATCATTTATTAAAAACAATTTACAGTGAAGCAGATTACATTTGAACAATGAGACCATAAAAGTTAAAAACTGGGTAGTAGCCTCAACGCCTGCCTCCTTGACATGTTGAAGTAGGTAATTTTGCTAAGTTTCATAGAATTTGATAAGATTTATGTAAGTATTATAACGGGTACAAACAAATTAGGTTTTATAGAAAAGACAAATCTTATAAATAAGAAAAAAAAAAAAATTATGAGTTGACTGCTCTAGTTTTATAATGATGAGGAAATACGCACCAATATTTATTAATCCCTATTAAAGAGATTCCAAAGATTCCGTGAAAGACTTTCTTTCTAAAAGCTATCGTGACCTCTAATAAAGCGCAAAGGAATGGTAATGCCTCCCAATGAGTCAGCTTTAGCTTCGAGACTCGTTCGCATTTACAACTGGACAATGAAATGAATTGCTTTCTAGAATTGTAAAGCCAGTAATATATTTAAGCATTGCTACTAATGTGAAACAGTAAACACTTACTAATACTTAGGACTTTCATTGGGTTGTGCTGAAGGCGATAAGATTTTTATATGCGTACCTACTCTTACTAGTTCTGTCTTGAACTAAAAACGAAATAGTTAAAGCATTTTTATCCACATTACTCAAATTGGAATTCAAAGGCTTGCAATTTACTTCCGCTGGTAATTTTTCGAGTGAGGTGAAACATCTAATGACGGTGAAACATGGAAACAAAGATAAAGCACATCCTTTACAAGCTGAAAGATGTTCGAAAAAGACTGAACTCTAGCCCCTAGCTGAGCCCGCTATAGGCAATCCATCAAACTGTCCAGTCTGATGACCCATTGGGCTCGGCCGCGGCCCAGCAACCATTTGCACATCGCTACCCGACCGAGATAATTCAACTCAGTTCAGTTTGTTTTTGTTTCGTCGCTGATAAAATATTCTACAGCAACACCTGAGCCATCAACCAAATGAGTAATTTATGCAAAAATAAGTTCATCTTAACCTTAATCATTAATGTTCAAGGTGAAAAATTAGAACCTTCGGTGCTAATTAGTGCTATGCACTGCCATTTTTTTGCTAATTATTTGGTGGATGTTTAAATTGGTGGCGGATGTACAAAATAATTATTGATTGACCATTATTGAGGGCCATTGTTGACATGGTTACACTGTCTTGTTTGTTGTTTTACACCTTGGGTTCCGTTCCTTAAGTTTCAGTAAGGATCCCTAATCTTTTCTAGCAATAAATATAGCTTATGCTACTCAGGGTGAATGAAAAATAATAACCAGTTTACGGTTAAACGTACACTACCTTGAATTTTTTAAACCCGCTTTAGTAGTTATATACTCCGAGCAGATAGGTAGGTAGGTGAGCCTTTTCTCAGGACAAAAAAATAATACATTTAATGAGAATGCTTAAGCGACTAATAAAACTTTGCACGAACTCAAATATAAAGCGAATACAAACATTTTTCCCAACTTTGCTGAACACATGCCTTTAAGGGCATTAACAGTTATGCAAATGTGAAATCCTCTTTGCAAAATTTAGGCAAATCGCTTCTACATTAACCTCATTATGTAGATAACTGCCTACCTACATATTCTCTTAAGTATCGTATTTCCCGCAATTTGGTATGAAGCTGGAAAAGGACGTTGAGATTCAAAAATAAGAAATTCAACACGACGACAGCTATCCGGGACCGCAGTCTGAATACAGATGAACAAAATAGAGAGTATCCCAGGATTATCCAAAATAGACCCGGAAATGATGTCACAATTTCCTTCACACTAAATATTTACGAATCAAAAACCGCACGAAAATGTTATTTTATCACAAGATAATAAACAAATATTCAATTCGATTTATGTACGTGATATTTTATTTACATTTTAACAGATAACGGTGAGATTATAACCAGTTTTTTAATTATTTTAAGCATCATTACGGATGCAAAATGTAAGAAACCTTTTTGTAATGCTTTGTAGATTCTATTTAACCTTCCCACTGGAATTCTTAATGAAGCCTCTAGTCTTTTTTGTGGTGGACGTTCCTTAAAGATTCTGTCGACCTTTTTACTTTAAATAATACTTAGGTACTGCATTGTCTTTGTGTAGAACTGGAGGCGTGCAAGCCGACCCCACCTGCACGTGGTGCACCCTGCTAAATAACGAACGGGCGGCCGGCTGATTGTGGCATAGCACAGCCTACATCGGCACAGCTAAATCTCCTGGCCACCAACGTGCAGCAGCGTCGGTAGTGCGAGAAGCTGTGCCCTGCGAGTGAGAATTGAGTAAGAAAATGAGTAGGTAGTTAGGTAGGTTATCAAAAACGCTAACGTTTTCACAGTTTTACTGCCTTTAAAAGTGCTGCTACTATAGACAACTACTTTAACATAATTGAACCCAATTGATTACTCCCGGTAATTTGTGGTGATTGAGCTCGTTATATTGTAGACGTAAATATCACCTACTCCCTTCAGTTTGACAACAAAATAAGGAGTGAAGACGTCCTTGATTGATGATAGTCTGCAGCTTACCTATGAGTAGGTATTTCTTGAATTTAACCGCATAGCTTATAACATTTGCTATCCGGTTGTTTCCAAATTAGGGCTGCCAAGGTTTTTGAAGTTAAGAGTACCTACATTTGAGGGTTTATAAGCTTAATTGTTTGCGCTGCTAATGTTAAATCACTACGTATGCACACCAAACTATGTTTGTTTTGAGTTGACTAAAAAAAAAACATTACTTGACACAGGGCATCGTCTAGCCTCAAGTAAGTAGAGTTTGTATTAGTACCACATGACTAATATATCCTCACCAATAATAAATGCGAAAGTTTGTACGAGTATGACTATGATGGTCCCCACTCAACTCCGTAACGGCTGAACGAATTTAAATGAAACTTGGAATAACCTGGATTAACACATAAGCTTTTTATGAGGGCACCACGAGAGCGAAGCCCAGGCTACTTCTAAATAAATGAAAATGATATGTATGTATTTACAAAAAAAATGTATATACGTAATATATCAATCATGTGGTTCCCGTATCACAAGCTCTGCTTAGTTGGGGACTATGTGATAGTCCAGCATTATTTATTTTATTTATTTATTTTTAAATTCATTTTCAAACTGCCAACGTTCAAGCATCCAACAGGAACTCTCAAACCCAGTATTTATGTGGATTATAAAATTTGTCCTGGCAGAAACTTATCCCACATTCATCACAAACTACAAACCACAATTTCAAAAAAGTACTATGTAAGATTAAGATCGAATTTTCACAACCCTGCTTTTAATTGAAAGCAAAATAGCTTAGAAAAAAGTAATAACTGACTATTATTCTCTCAATGTCAAACCGTATTCCGTTGCTCTGATTTTTAGTATTCATTTTCCAAGTACCGACTAAAAACGTGTCTGCAATGTCTGATAAAGATTTAAAATTTGAAAACAATCATAAACTCTCAGTCACTGTATTGCGCATTAATGGGTCATACCCTTTAATAGATCGAAATAAATTATGGGTTCTTCAAGTCATCTTTGTCTCTGCAATCAACGTGCTTATGTTTTTCCTGCTGTGCAACTCCGTTCTGATGCATGACATCAGAACCGGCAACTTAACAATAGCATGCAAGAATATTTCCTTAGCAATTATTTGTACAAATACATATATGAAATATTTGGTTTTACTTTATCACCGGCAATCCATGATAGATCTCATTCGAGTTGTTGATAATGATTATGAGCTGGCTAAGAAATTTCCTCCAGATGAACGAATTGCTGTGAAGCGATACGCTGATGAAGGGCGTTTAATTTGTTTGCTATGGTTCTTGTTTGGCTTAACCGGTGGTACTATGTTCCCATTGAAGGCTATTATTCTAACAGCATGCTCTTTCTGGGGTGGAGAGAATAAATTAGTACCTATTTTCGATCTAACATTCCCAGATATGATGGAGAAACACAAGAATGCTGTAACCGCATACTGGGGAGAATTTGCATTCACTTGTGTGTCCACTTTCCTTGCTGCAATAATGTACGTAGGTTTTGATCCGTTGATACCGATATTCACATTACATACCTGCGGGCAACTAGATTCGTTGAGTGAAAGGATCAAGAAAGCGCTGTCTAAGAATGAATCGATAGAAAATATGGAACAAAATTTAAAGATTATAATCATAAAGCTACAGGAATTGTACAGGTTGTTTTGAATCATAAAGCTATAGATTACTAACGACTCAAATTCAATTTATAAATCTTTACAAATTTCCTTTTTGCAGATTTGTGAACAGAGTACAAACCAATTTCACACTTCTAAATGAGTTTAATATGAAGAGCACAACTATATTTTTGCCTATAGTCGCATTTCACGTTGTTGAAGTAAGATTGCTTTTCTTGTTACCAAAAAGTTTTAAACCACAACGTAACAATTAAACTAATCAATTGATATACTTATTTCCTTTCCAGGATATCCGCTGTGGTATAATTAACTATGAGTTTTTTATAATCTTCATCGGCGCTAACGTACATTTCGCACCCCTAGAACAACACGGAATTATGTCGAAAAACTACTTTTTTCAGAATCGTTGAAAAACCGTTATCTGCTTATGTATCGGATTCGAATATGCAATAAAGTCGATTTTGTTTTTTTTTCGACATAATTCCGTGTTGTTCCTTAGCAATTATTTGTACAAATACATATATGAAATATTTGGTTTTACTTTATCACCGGCAATCCATGATAGATCTCATTCGAGTTGTTGATAATGATTATGAACTGGCTAAGAAATTTCCTCCAGATGAACGAATTGCTGTGAAGCGATACGCTGATGAAGGGCGTTTAATTTGTTTGCTATGGTTCTTGTTTGGCTTAACCGGTGGTACTATGTTCCCATTGAAGGCTATTATTCTAACAGCATGCTCTTTCTGGGGTGGAGAGAATAAATTAGTACCTATTTTCGATCTAACATTCCCAGATATGATGGAGAAACACAAGAATGCTGTAACCGCATACTGGGGAGAATTTGCATTCACTTGTGTGTCCACTTTCCTTGCTGCAATAATGTACGTAGGTTTTGATCCGTTGATACCGATATTCACATTACATACCTGCGGGCAACTAGATTCGTTGAGTGAAAGGATCAAGAAAGCGCTGTCTAAGAATGAATCGATAGAAAATATGGAACAAAATTTAAAGATTATAATCATAAAGCTACAGGAATTGTACAGGTTGTTTTGAATCATAAAGCTATAGATTACTAACGGCTCAAATTCAATTTATAAATCTTTACAAATTTCCTTTTTGCAGATTTGTGAACAGAGTACAAACCAATTTCACACTTCTAAATGAGTTTAATATGAAGAGCACAACTATATTTTTGCCTATAGTCGCATTTCACGTTGTTGAAGTAAGATTGATTTTCTTGTTACCAAAAAGTTTTAAACCACAACGTAACAATTAAACTAATCAATTGATATACTTATTTCCTTTCCAGGATATCCGCTGTGGTATAATTAACTATGAGTTTTTTATAATCTTCATCGGCGCTAACGTACATTTCGCACCCCTAGAACAACACGGAATTATGTCGAAAAACTACTTTTTTCAGAATCGTTGAAAAACCGTTATCTGCTTATGTATCGGATTCGAATATGCAATAAGGTCGATTTTGTTTTTTTTTCGACATAATTCCGTGTTGTTCTAGGGGTGCGATTTCTTGATGCCTTGCTACTATAGCGACTTACTTATGGAAAGGGTATGTTTTGTTTCTTGAGTGCTTAGCCCCGACGCAATTGAGAACCAGACTAAAATTAAATGTAAGAAAATAAATTCTATCATCATCATTGTCCATGTTCATCATCATCATCAAATCAAAGGAAGGCCTATGCCCAGCAGTGGGTCGATAAAGGTAAAAAAATGCTATAAATACTATAAAATCAAACATCATGCTCAAATACCCTCATGTGACTGACCGAACAAGAAGCTTTTTTTCACTCATGTTTCGATTCCTATTCCATCACAAGTCATCGTTTTTATCCCAAAATATACGAATGATTTTGTTTGTTTCAGGGTGAGGCCTTCCGGCAAGCCATATATTCCTGTGGGTGGGAGAACCATCCTAACAAGAGTATTCGACAGACAATTCTCTTCCTGCTCACCAGGGCTACTCGTCCTCTTTGCATCAGCACCGTGTTTTACAATATATGCTTAGACACCTTTGCTACTGTAAGTGCTAAGACTTCCATTTGTAGATTTAACGAAGTTACAACCAATACCTAATTTACTGAGTGAAATTATTTTTTGCTATGGGGAATTCCTAAAATTCTAAATTTTAAAGTCTGGCAGTTCCTCGCCTAGATGAAAATTTTGTAACCCGAGGGCTATTTTACGAAGATTTTCTATTGGTGTAATTAATTTATTGATTGAACTTAAAAATCTAAAGGCATGTCCCAGGTTAGTGTTCAATAGAAGCGGCAATGCGCTTGAAATCTGTCACATGGAGTACTTTCAAACGTGTATTTTTCCATAGTAACAATATATATCAATGATTTTTCCATATTTTGCAGATGATGCGCCAATCCTACGCTTTATTCAACCTCATGAATGCTGCCTGGGCAAAATAAGTTATCTTAACTGTATCTTATATACATGTAAGAGTATTTCATGCAAATAAATTTAAATTTGCTTGACTTTACTACATTACTTTGTCCTTTTTTTTCTCCTTTTGAAACGACGGACTCTACTACTGGCTACTTGAATTACAAGTTCCAGTAAGTTTCTAAACTTACTATATAGGCTGGGGCAAAATTTTACCACATTGAGGGCATGTATGTTATTCGAACACTTGCCAGGAAATACTCTATTCTTATTTTAAATTCACCTTTCATAATGTTTGGCAGAATAATGATAACCCCGATTACCACTATGCGTCAAATTGCATGCACGAACTCAATGTTATGGTGATTGATGTTTCATAGAAACTGTATGGAAAACTTTTTTGAATTTTCGCAAAAACTTACGATAAGATTTGGTAAGTTACTTTGGGAAAAGTGTTCCTGTTGGGAATAGAGTCGATTGAGACCAACTTGTTTTTTTTGACAAATATCATTTTCTGGGCTGTCTGTACCTTTATTAAAAAATCCAAAAATGCCATTAATTTTTTCTTCAAAATAAACTTATACTTTGCTCAAAACCTTCTAACTACAAAAGATAAGTAGCTGCCCTCAGTAAGGTAAAATCGTGCCACACCCTGTCTAGACTTATTACATATGTTTGAATTATCGTTGTTAATGTACGATCTAAGCGATGTTAGAATCTTAGTGGATGCAACCAGCAAGCTTTTGCGCTTAAAGCATACAATATTTAGAATGATACTAGGACCAGCAAGGACCTCTACTCAAAAACAGATAGGAAGGAAATATTTTCTTATAATCACTTTGAAGTTTAAGGTATAAGGGCTATCTAATATAGCCAACATAGGAACGGCTTACCATAATATCTTTTATGGTAAGCCATTCCTATGTTTTCCTACTCTTAAAAAGATATTATACTCTAATAGTAAGTCATGAGATACAAAGTCAAATGCTTTAGACATGTCAAAGAAAACTGCGGTAACAAATTTTCCAACGTCTCATCAATGACAATTTTTTATCAAATTTAATTTGATAAAAAATGTCATTGATGACACAAGCTGTTACTGTAGATTTTTATTTCTGAAAACCATATTGCTCTCTCCTCAGAATGCCATTATTATTTATAAATGATAAGATGTGATTTTGCATAGATCGTTTAAATAGTTTTGAAATAACTGGGACAAGAGTTATTGGCCTATAATTTTTTAGTTCCAGTCCCTAGTCCACTTTTTGAGAAAGAGTGGCTTTACCGTAGCATTATGCATTTAGAAACACACCTTCCCCGAACGAAATATTAATCGAGTACGTAAGAATGGGTACTAGTTCATATGAACATATTTTTAGAACTTTTGTATCAATGCCGTCACAGTCTGAAGATTTTGTATTTTTAAGGTATATTATTATTTTTTTATAATCATCATTATGCACAGGCCCAAGGAATATACTATTTTTGTGAGTGATACGGAGATTCTTATTTCGTTTATTTTTTAGATTTATCCAGTAGTTGTTGAACTCTTCGGTAATTTTATGGGGGCTGTATACCATTTCTTTTTTGTATTTTGTATTTTTTTTTTGTATTTTGGGGTGTAAGGGTTTCCAACCCCCATCTTTGGAACCCAAGCCAATCTGACCTGCCCGTGGTGCACCCTGCTAACTAACAAACGAGGCTCTGGCAGCCGGCTGATTGCGGCATAGCGCAGCCTAACACCGGCACAGCTAAATCCCCTGGCCGCCGACGGGCAGCAGCGTCGGTGGTGCAAGAAGTTGTGCCCTGCGATCCCCAACCCGCATGCCCAGCGTGGGGATTATGGGCATATCCCCCTTTATTAGGGGAGGCCTATGTCCAGCAGTGGACTGATATAGGCTGGTGTGGTGTGGTGTGGTATACCATTTCAGTGTCTATTTTAACTTCGTTTATGAAGGTTTCGTGTTTTGTCAGTTCGGATTCTTGCTGATTTAACTGCTACGATGTCTTACAAATATTCTTAGATATTTTTAAGATATTTTCCTTATAAGTCTATATCTATCGGTTTATAGATCGGTTATAGACGAGAGTAATGTTTTCATTTATATTTATTCACCTTCGATTTATTACCATAAATGTTTATCTTATATTCAAACATATAAAGCGTTGGGTGAATGCATTATAAGATACTGTATCTGTGTCTGGGGTTCTGCAACTAAAACCCACCTGTTATCTGCAGAGTATGCCCAGCGAGCAGCTCTGAAAGTCCTACTCTATCTCCCATATAGACATCCCACTAACCTTGTCTATGAAACAGCAAAAGTGTTCAGTGTCAGGAAGTTTTTCATTTTTGAAAGTATCCGCAGATACCATAGGAAAACAGTTCCACTATTACCAACCCTAAATAAAAGTGTGAATAAATGTTCCGTCCCACGTGTCAAAACTACATTTGGTCAGAGGAAATCACATTAAAGGAAAAATTATTATATTTTTTTCTTGGTCTTTACTCAATCATTATTTTTCTTTTTAATCTTTAAAATTATTTTAATACTGTTTTGAGTAATAGTTAATTTGTAAGTTTAGTTTGTCATTTATGGCATAAGTAATCATTTTAAAAATATGTTATGGGAGAAGCCAGCTCTTGAAATACAGTTATCACTAGTTCGAGACTCTATGAATCTATTATGAATTGTCATTGATTTATGTCAATAAATGATTTTTTATTTGTACATTTTGTATTTGTATTGTAATGACATATTTTCGCCTATAAAATAAGCTAAAATGAGAGGTAGGGGTTCTGTAAATACAAATAACAGACATATTTTGAGATGTAACATCGACCCCACAGCTTTCATATACTGTACAGCTAAATATACATATACAGCTATCTCTACAGTACTCCTGGATAAAAACAATTTCTTTAAAAATAATCACGTTTTGACCAGAATGCATACACCACCACGCTTTTGTTTCTGATTTCTAAGTATAATATGATGCTGCTAAATTGTAACCAGGGATATTTCACAGCCTTTTTCAATAAATATTTCTGTTAAACAGTTAATATCAGGTTCCTTTTTTGTGTGTAGAGATCTGAAATATGAATTTCTAGAAGATTTTTTTACTCATAATTCCTGCTATGCTCTTATGCAAAATTCGTAAGTAATTGTTTACGAAAAATCATCAGATGTAGAGTTTGTCTCTAAGTGTGTCCCTTGTGTTACGTGTAAGTTTTTTGTTTTGGTTTGGTGCAACGTTGGGCGTGGGCTATGCCAGTTAAAACGGTGCCAGCTATTACCAAATATCCAATTTTTCTGACCAGTGTGCACATCTTTTTTGCAAATGATGAAAAAATGCACAATTATTATGTTGTCTGCATAACATCATTAACATGTCATTTAGTTTTTGTTCGTTCAAATATATATTTGCAAATACTTTCAATACGAAGACGGGGCAACTAATGTTTTTATAAAAATACACATAGGTCAGCGGATGTACGAAGATATATATCGGAATAATAATGGAAGCGATCTTGCCCACATCACCTGACTGATATAATCCGCGCGTTATCAGAATGGGATGGAACCTTGTCAAAGTAAATCAAAATCCAATGTTGATTTAATTTTACAAGGTTCTTGATTTAGTTTGCCAAAATTAAATCGACAATCGGATTTACTTTCACAAGGTACCATCCCATTCTAATAAGGGCAGAATAAATAATAGTGCCTTCAGCAATTTAATTGACGATCTCTTTGGCACAGTGGGCGAAGGTCCGCCTGAAGACGCAGAAGGTTGCAAACATTTGTCCCGCCGCGGGGGACAAATGTTTGCATTGTCTGCAGATATTTATAAATAATAATAATAAATTTACAAAAAAATAAGTTGTTTTGTCAAGTGGTTACCGTAATATATGCTCTGCTTAGCTCTGGGATAATGATACTGTACGACAGTGTCCAGCAATATTTATTTATGTGTATATCCAAATCCCGGACATCTGCACCTTTGGATGGTTCGATTTGAGTTGGTGTTTACATAGCCAAGTATTGAAATGCCAGCAAAAGAGCTGTTTTCATTATCTTGGCAAAAGGGTTTTTATATTGTTGGTATACAGACTGAATTCATTGATTTGTTATCTAGTTACTCGTATCTTGCTTAATCTATTAATAATAATATTTATTTATTTAATTTTAACTAAAACGGTTATACAACCAATTACATTTATAAAAAAAATTATAATAAAACTTATTTGCATTTTTTATGAAGTTAGGTAGGCACTAAACAAACTTTAATATAAAAATATTATAAATAGGTAGTTCAAAGATCATTTAAAAGAAAATAATACGATTTGCACAAATAATATAAAATAAAATAATGATAATAAAAACACATTCTATCACGCATCACGCTCACAGAATCTCAAGCATTCCGTCAAAACCACCGTCCATCCATCCGCAAACAAATCGCAATGGGGACTTAAGTCCAGGAGCGCGTTGAGCGCAGCGAGGACTCGCGGGATGGGTGGCGAGGTTCGGGCCACGGTGCGGGACATTTGCACAGAAAATAGCCTATCCATGATACTCGTACCTTCAAATATAAGTTACCAAACCAACCTATCCCTTACTTGTTTGGCTTTGTGATTCAGCTATGTATTTAGATAAGTTTGTTGTAATTGTTGTTGTTGCTTGTTGTATTTGTTCATATATCTGCTTCTTATTACGCAAGGCACAATATAGAATAACATATATATATCAGAGAATGCTGGAGTATAGGTCGTTTAACGCTTTGTGTGCTGAAAATACTCTTGCTCTAAGCGGCCTGCTGCTGCTCCTCGGGTATGTTTGTATAGCGTCAAGTCCGAGGCTCACAGTTAACGTATTAAAAGATTTTTGGTTCTAAGAATACTTTTCAGCAGTTGAATTTTAACCGTAACTATAGTTTTGGGGACTGATAAGCTCGAATTTCCTCAACAAAAGGTCGTATAAGTAGATACAGCTTCGATTTGGTGATTGCGATTCCGCGTCTCCAGTTCTGCTACATGTAAAAAGATTTACAAAACCTTCACGTATTACGTAACAAATAAAATCATAGCATATTTATTCACTGTTTTACTACCTCATCATAAATGTTATGATAAGCTTATAGCAATCTACTACTGGACATATGCCTCTCGCAATGAGCGCCATTGCGACGGGTCCTCAGCTCGACACATCCAGCTTTTCTACCAGTACTGTAGCCTTTTAGAGACCGTCACTCCATCCAGTCGGAGAGCGTCCTACAATACTTTAGCCAAGATGTGGTTTCCATTCAAGAACTCGTTTACCCCAAAGGTTGTAAGATAAGACCAGTCCACTGATACATCAGCTTGATAATTCTCTGAGCTATGTCGACAACTTATTCCTTGTCAATAAAGTCTAGTTGTGGATTATATTCTCCAGAGAAACTCGAGCATAGCTTTATTTTGCCTATACTTAACTGAACCAAATCGATAACTCCTCGTTAATGTGTAGGTAGTGATTGAGCTCGCTATATTCTAGGCGTAAATATCACTTACCTTCTTCAGTTTGACAACAAAATAGGGAGTGCAGACGTAACTTGATTAATGATGGCCTGCAGCCTACTTACGCGTATTTCTTGAATTCAACCGGATAGCTAATGATATTAGGTACGACTCCGATTAGGGCTGCCAAAGTTGTTGTAGAGGCTAGATAAGCATAGTAGTTTGGACCGCTGATGTAAAATTGGTACGAACTTATTATAATTTAAGAGCCCCTCTTGTCGTTGTAGAGATGCAAGTCTCTTCATTTAGCTTCTTAAATTGCGGTCTCTTTAACATCCTTAACGACATGACAAATGGTACCAAACCTATTTTTGGTAATATTGTACTGTAGTTGATTTAATTATTTGACAACTTTGTTGGCCAAAAGCTAGATGACGATTTGCAAGTTTTCCGTGTCCAGACCCATGTCCAAACCATGGTGCAGGTACTCATAGTTCTTGATACCCACTACAGAAGCGAAAATCCTTGTGTTAGGTCTATTTGATTGTTGGGTGTTTCTGTATATATTGTTAGGCTTGCCTTTAATTTGCTCGCAGAAAGTTTGAAACGCAGAGTATTCATCTCGGGAATAAAGCTCTTTTGGTCTTGGGTGAGCAGGAAACCCTCGCTGCACTCAGGGTTCTCCTCCTCACTCTGCTCGGGAGTTAACTCAAGAATCCTTCGTTGCGCTTGTGATTCAATATGGCGCCCATGTTTAGATACTATTAATAAAACTGCTAACACCTCAAGCATCGAAAAAGAAGCCACGAATCCGATATGTGTATTTACGGATATTATTAACATGGTGGAAATCAATCCTATCACAGGCCACAACGTCACAGAAGTCATAAAAAATATTTAAATCAAACTTTCACAACCCTTTTTTTTTGTCGGTGTGAAAATGCGTTACGCATGCCCTCAAACTCGGGGAGAGTTGGAGGGGTCTGTCGGGCTCTCCTCCGACTAGCTCTCGCTAGCTCGGCGGCCTACCGACTAAAAACACACCGTGTTCCGTCGCTTACCGTAGTGCTAGTGCATCATCAAACCATTCATCGCCTGATGAAGGGCTCGACGCTGCACCAGCACTTGACGGGGTCATTGGGTCCCGGTAGGATTCTACCACGGCCCCGTCGGTGATCGTTCGCCTGAGGCGAACACCACGTAAACTTTCACAACCCTGCTGTAACTTGAAAGTAAAGTAACCTAGGGAAAGAACCTAATAACAGACTATTATTCTCTCAATCACAAAACTGCTAACTATATTGTGATGCCGCATACGGTTAAGTGATTTTTAGTATTCATTTTCAATCTACCGGTACAGCACGTGTCTAAAATGTCTGACATAAATTTAAAATTTGAAAACATTTATAAAATCGCAGTCATTGCAATGCGCATCAATGGGTCATATCCCTTAATAAACCGAAATAAAATTTGGTATTTTAAAGTCATCTTCGTCTTTGCAATAAATGTGTATTGTTTTTACCTGCTATTCAACTCCGTTCTGATGCATGACATCAGAACCGGAAACTTTACAGAAGCATGCAAGAATATTTCAATAACAATTATTTGTATGAATACCTGTATGAAATATTTGATTTTGCTTTATCATCGGCAGTCTGTTGTGGATCTTATTTGTGTTGTTGATAAAGATTACGAACTGGCCAAGAAGTTTCCTCCAGATGAACAATTTATCGTGAAGCGATACGCTGATGAAGGGCGTTTAATTTGTTTTGTATGGTTCTTGTGTGCCTCGAGTGGTAGTCTTATATTTCCACTGAAGGCTATTATCCTAACAGCACTCTCATTCTGGGACGGGGAGAATAAATTAGTGCCTATGTTCGATATGACGTTCCCAGATATGATAGAAAAACACAAGGAAGCCGCTGCCACATACTGGGCAGTAGGCGCATTAATTTTAGCGTTCGCTTTCCTTGCCGCAATAATGTATATCGGTTTTGACCCATTGATACCGATATTCACATTGCATACTTGCGGGCAACTAGATTTGTTGAGTAGAAGGCTTACGAAAGCGCTGTCTAAGAATGAAACGATAGAACAAATTGAAGAAAACTTTAAGGTTATAAACATAAAGCTACAGGAATTATACAGGTTGTTTTGAATCACATTATTATGGAATAATGATAGAACTCCAATTCATAGATAGATCCTTACAAATTAATGTCCTTTTACAGATTAGTGAACAGCGTACAAACCAATTTCAAAGTTCTAAATGAGTTAAATATGAAAACCACAACTATGGTTGTGCCTCTCGTAGCATTCCACGTTGTCGAAGTAAGATTGCTTTTCTTGTTACTTTAATAAGTTTAAAACCGCAACGTAACAATTAAATTATACAGTTAATTTACTTATTTCCTTTCCAGGATATTCGCTGTAACGTTATTAACTATGAGTTTTTTATTATCTTCATCGGCGCTATGCTACATTTTTTGATGCCTTGCTACTATAGTGATTTGCTTATGGAAAGGGTATGTTAAGATAAAAGCCGTTTTTTGAAAGTTAAGTATGAAAATAAATGATCCCATATAGATATATCAAATCATATTTAGATGTATAATCTATATTAATTAATCAGATTTCAGTCTAGAATTCACACATGTGATCTTAGTCACATGCTGCAAAGGAAAAACTCATTATGGATATATTCTTGTTTGACAAACCTTTTTTTTACAGTTTATAGGCTTATGTTTGACCGCCATCTCACCTCCTATATTTTTACCTTAACACTTTGAAAGCTGAAAACACATGCCGAGCAGTACGTATGCAACTCGGACATAGCAAAGAGCGGATGTTTGAGGCATGCAGTCAATGAAAAGCAGATTACCTACTCGAGATGGACTTTTGGATGCCCATGTAGAGTTGTTTATACCTACTTAAAAAGAGTGATTGTTTAAGCTTACTAACGTCATTTTGTTTATGTCAGAGTGCAGCTTTCCGGCAAGCCATCTACTCGTGTGGGTGGGAGAACCATCCCAACAAGAGTATTCGGCAGACAGTTCTCTTGATGCTCACCAGGGCTACTCGTCCTCTTTGCATCAGCACCGTGTTTTACAATATAAGTTTGGACACCTTTGCTAATGTAAGTGCTATGATTTCTATTTGTAGGTATTAGTTGATTATTTACCAAGGGAATAGCAGAGTTTTACACCATATTGAATCACTTATTTGAATTTGCGCAAGCACAACGCAGCTGATCCTAGAGTTTACTACCGAGCGTCAGCGAGAGAGTTTTTTTGGCAGTGCTGATTTTAGCAAGTAGAATGCAAAATTCAAATATGTTTAGGTAGTAAAAACATTTTCAAAAACAATATCAGAAAATACAAAATTCTGCTGTGGTTCCACAATTGATTTACTAAGTATACAGTATCAACTCAACGTGGTGTAAGGGGTTCCAAGTACCTTCGGAACTCAAACCAACCTCAACTGCCTATAGTGCACCCCGTTAACTAACAAACATAGGCGTAGCGCACACTAAATCCTTGACTGCCGACTGGGACCAGCGTCGGCATTGCGAGGAGCTGTGTCCTGCAATTCCCAACCAATTGCATGCCCATGGTATAGGCTGGTGGGATTGCTATTGTTGCAAATGCTTCTACTCTTTCTTTGCCATTGACGACCTGGTTGGCATAATGAGCCAAAAACTGGCTGACAATCAAGAATTGCTGATGACTGGTCAATCCACTGGTCACTGGTCAGACATGTAGAAAAGGCGTGTGCCAATACCGCGTAACGGTGGATATCGTTCATAAAATAGGCCTATAGGTATTTCAGAAAATTTCGTCGATGTCTGCTCTGTGGATTGTAAAAACCAGTGAACTACGATATCCAAAACCGAGAAGACTTTCTCACGTATATTTTTCCATGTGTTTGCAGGTAGTCCGCCAATCCTACGCTTTATTCAACCTCATGAATGCTGCTTGGGGAAAATAAGTTATTGAAATACTATCTATTGGTAATTATTTTTGAAAAGACGTACTATAAGTTGCTACTTGCCGCGCAAGTTCCAGTAAGTTTCTAAAGTATTGCCAGATTATGTCCGGAAAATCGTAATAGTATAGGAGCTAGCAACGTTTTCGAGAAAAAACTTCAGCTCAGCTCATTTTGTGATAAGTCGTCATTCTTGCACTTTCGGTTAGAGTCTGGGCTATCTGGCTGGCGGTAGCGGTTGCATTCATTAGTGCGCATCCTACCTGTCCAGGTAATAATCCTGGATTTTAAAAACAATTTAAGAGGGGTAATTTTAAATTTTTGTTTTTAAATAAGTCTACCTGACATACTTTTTTTATTGCCAGACATTTTTGACAATGCTAACTATGTGCCATAAGCAATTTGTTTTTTTTTTTTTTTAAATTTCAAAGTATTTTATGATGTCTGTAATTTTAATATTATGTTATTTAAAGATAAAAAAAACTTAAAATTAATTTGCCAGACGTTAATTCGATTATTAAGCCATGAATTAAAATTATAAAGTCATGAAAAGTATTGCAGTACGATGCTAGTAGTCCGAGAGAGATAAATGCAGAATAAGTCAAGAATGAGACAGAGAACCATTACAAAAGTAAATTACTTGTCACTGTACATATAATAATATTATTATTATAATAATAATCATTCTAGTCAGTGCAAGTTTCAAAAAAATTTAAGCATAAAAAGTAATATACACACATATCACAAAATCAGCTGACCTAAAATTCTTACTTTTCAAACGTTGCTAGCTCCCGTACCATAACTGATCCTAAAAATTTTACATTATATCGGGTGTAAAAAGACGTCTATCGAAGGTATAGCAAACCAAAACCATAAAAATCCCAGGCAAATAGAAAATATTTTGTCTGAAAAAAAATATAAACGGATAAAAAACTAAAACAATGTTTCAAGCTTTCAATACTACAGGGGGACTGCTGCAATGCTGCATGCATACATTGCTAGTTTTTTTTTTATTTGTTTTTTGCATATTTAAATAAGATCTTTAAATAGATATGATGTTTTATGTTGTACTATGCGTATGTAACTAGGAAAATAAATTAAATGACGGAGATAAGATAAAAAAATAATTTGTTTTTTTTTTCGCTAAGTATTTTCAGAATCATGGTCTGATTGCAGTTTTTGGTAGTAGCCTTTTTTATACCCTGTATTAAATACAATATTTATTACGTAAGTAGAGTAAGTTTAATTAATTTCTAAATATTTTACTGTGAAACGGTGAAGTACCTAGATGTTAAAAAGCTAAGTGGATGAAATCAACAGAGGCTGGATCACAAAGACTACCGAAGAAGTATTCGTATCGTAGACGTAAATCTTGGCCAAAGAGAAAGCGTAAATTCAAAATAACGGTTTGTCATCCACAAAATTTTTCGTTATAATAAGCGACATTATATTATGTCAGGTTAAAAAATTCGTGATCGCCCTAGGCACAGGTCACATATATCGGGCAAGGACATGGCGCGGACATGGCGCAGACGTGGCACGGACGTGGCGAGGACATGGCACGGGCATGGCACGGACATGGCTCGGACATGACGCAGAAATGACGTGACAGAGGCACAAGTGTAGTGCAGTCTGTTGTCAGCATGTCATCCTCAGAAGACGAAGATGCTCTTGCTCTTGTGCATACAATTAATTAATATACAGTTCAGGGCCCGTACAACCCCGATTTAGAGTTAGTTGCTTCGAAAGTGAAACCCCTTCATTGGGTTATACAGTTGACGGGATTACCCTTTCGTTTGGCTATTCTCTTCATAACACAGGCGAAAGTGTAACCCGTTCCTTTTGGCTTTCAGTCGATAGGGTTACCCTCTTATGAGGTTAAACGAATGAATGGAGTTACCTCTTGATAGGTTTTTTTGAATGTTACACAATGGTTATCATTACTAATATTTATTAATTAATAATAATTTCGGATTGTCACTGTCACTGTCACTCTAAAACTCAAACTCAAAACTCAACTCAAAGCTCCACTCGAAACTCATTCTACAAATTCATCTGTAAATGGTTATATCTCTGGAACTACTCATCCTAGAATAGCTGTTAATTGCTCAAAAGATAGCTATCGACAAGATCTTTATTTTCAATGACATATGTCAAAATTGAATTTGCGATATCTCGAGAAGTACTCATCCTTGACTTGCCGTTACTAGCTCAAATGATAGCTACTAATAAAATCTTAATTTCCGATGACAGCTGTCAAACTAAAAACTGTCATCGAAAATGAAGATCTTAACAATAGCTATCATGTGAGCTAGTAACGGCAAGCCTAGGATGAGTAGCTCTCGAGATATGGTTGTTTTAAGTTTGACAGCTGTCATCGAAAATTAAGGTCTTGTCAATAGCTATCATTTGAGCTAGTAAAGGCAAGTCTAAGATAAGTAGTTCCCGAAATATGGTCGATTTGAGTTTGACAGCTGTCATCGAAAATTAAGTTCATGTCAATAGCAATCATTTGAACTAGTAAAAGCAAGTCTAGGATGAGTAGTTCTCGAGATATGGTCGATTTAAGTTTGACAGCTGTCATCGAAAATTAAGGTCTCGTCAATAGCTATCATTTGAGCTAGTAAAGGCAAGTCTAAGGTAAGTAGTTCTCGAGATATGGTCGATTTAAGTTTGACAGCTGTCATCGAAAATTAAGTTCATGTCAATAGAAATCATTTGAACTAGTAAAAGCTAGTCTAGGATGAGTAGTTCTCGAGATATGGTCGATTTAAGTTTGACAGCTGTCATCGAAAATTAAGGTCTCGTTAATAGCTATCATTTGAGCTAGTAAAGGCAAGTCTAAGATAAGTAGTTCTCAAGATATGGTCGATTTAAGTTTGACAGCTGTCATCGAAAATTAAGGTCTTGTCAATAGCTATCATTTGAGCTAGTAAAGGCAAGTCTAAGATAAGTAGTTCTCGAGATATGGTCGATTTAGGTTTGACAGCTGTTATTGAAAATTTATTCCAATTTTATTATAATATAATTATTATTGCGTAAAATAAACAATTAGTAGTCTGTATTTCCGCCCTTAATGCTTAGAACACAATTACCGCAATTAATTTTCATCTTTTGACCGAATTTTTTTTCTCCTTTATCTCCTATAACCCACGTATAACCCGTGTTACAATGATAAAAAGGGTAACCCTAAGGAATGGGTTTTGGAATAATACCAAAACCCAATACTATTGATAACCCTCATGATCAGGTAACCTAATCAAAAGGGTTTTGAATGGTTTAGACCCATCAAATAATAGTGTAACCCATACGGAGAGGGTTAACTGAGCTTTTGAAATTACTAAATTACTAAGCTTTTGAAAAAACCCTGCCAAAAACCTCTTCATCGGGTTACCAAATCGGGCCCTGATACAGATGAAGAAAATACGCGCAAACGCATTTGCACAAGGATCAGCTAGTATTTCCATGGGTACTACATAAAAAAATCTTAGTACCGGTTTAATCTCTTTCCGATTTCCAGCCACAATTTATCTTGAACATTTCAGTTACAATAATTGGAACGACAATGATCATAAAGCGTTGCATATTTTACAATCAATTCACAAAATTCAATATTAAATTCGATATCGTCATTCGTTACGCATTTTTACATCACTAACAGACGTATGTCGCAAGCAAGTACATACTACGAACTGGCGGCCATCTGACGCCCATCTGACGCTCATCTGGCGGCGATCGGGCGCGGGCGCCGAAAAGGCGCGTCATACGTCCGAGCAACGACATACTATGTGCCCTAAATTGTGCTTTATTTCCATGCATTTTGTATGAAATTTGAATGAAATAGGAAGCCACCTGTGCCATGTCCGTGTCATGTCCGTGCCCGATGAATGTGACTAGCGTCGGGCGCAGACATGGCACTGGCGGTTTCTTATTCCATTCAAATTTCATACAAAATGCTTGGAAATAAAGTATAATTTAGGACACACGGTATGTCGTTGATCGGACGTGGTTATGACGCGAAGTCGTCGAGCTAAATTGTGCTTTATTTCCGTGCATTTTGTATTAAACTTGAATGGAATAGGAAAGCGTCCGCGCCATGCCCGCGCCAGGTCAGACATGTGAGGCCTGAGCCCTACAGCTTATCCATTTCATACATACAATATTTGTTAATACTGTTTAGAGCCTATGAAAGAAAATGTACCTGTAACTGACGCCGACGGTTCTGTCATTTTTATTTTATTTTCTCTAGTTTTTTGAAACTATATCACTTATTAGTATTATTAGCATTTCAACCATTTTATACGTTATGTAACGATTCTTGATTTTACACATACATTATTTTATTCAGAATTATAATTTTGGTTTCTATCTTTAAAATTCTCATGGGAAACTATTTTAAGTTGGGTTTCAAAAGGGTCTTGATAAGTTTTTGCTCTCATTGAAAACCTAAATCAACATTTGAATTTTGACACCACTAATGGGTTTTCAAGAGGTCATAATTTTAGCGTATTTATTTGAAACTGTCACATAAACTAAAAGTCAAGGCAAAGGCGCCAGCACTTCGCATGTGTGGTTCCGGGTATTTTTTTTTATAAGTCTGGATAGATGTGGCCACTCCTTACTTTTTTCTTAAAACCAAAGAAGTTAAGTTTGATTGGCTATTAGTAGTATTTGTCTGAAAGAGGTGTTAACTATCCACGCCTCCAAAAGGAGTAGGGATTTCGACGCGTAAAAGGGAGCACAAGCGGGAATTCGAGGAGATCGAAATTGGAGATTGTGACGTAGGAATCGACAGATCAAGGACAGGGGGAGTTCTGGTAGATTTATTGACCGTGAGATATTATAATATTTTAGAGTCAGTTACCTTGTTTTACAGTAAATAGAGTCTGTGTTTGTATTAATTGTAGGTCGTGAGTTAAGACCTAATTTATATTAAAGTCAGTGATCATCTGGTAACGTATTTAGAGATAGAGCTTATTTTAGTATTTGCTAGGGCAAATATCCGCACCATCTTACTATACATAAGGTCTAAGTCTTTTAGGAGAGGTTAGGGCTTATAGTTAAGAAGTAAGCAAATAGATAAAGAAAATATGTAGCTGCCGTTGTTTAAGATAAATAATTAATCCCTTCCTTACAGCAGGTATTTTAATTGAGCATGGCGTTGTTAATTGCTGCTACTTGATTTATATTTAATTGACATGTGCATGGTATTGTAAGATTCCTGAATAGGCTGATGTGAGCGGGATGCTGATCGGGAGTGAATTAATACTACTAGGCATGGTATTTTATTAACCTCTACAGGGTTGCAGAGCAGAGAACTAGTTCGACTGACTTGAGATGACAGTTACTGAGACCTAATTTATATGAAATATATTTATATTAATATATAATTTATATATAATATCCTTCAAATCCTTCCTTATCGCCTAAACATTTTAACTTACAAACCAGATTCTACGAAAGATTTATATATTAGGATTTTATTTATTCATTCGCCTTTCTACTACTGTTTTATTATTGAATATGTTTCTTATATAAAGAGACAATTGTCGACCATGAAATTATTTGATTGGCCGATTGTTGTACCTTGATATGCAAAACATAAAGTAGGTTTATCTTGACAATCTTTTATAACCGGTTCTGAGTTTAAAGGGATGACTCCAACTACGTGGTGAACCCTGGCTGAAAAAGTGGTTGTTTACAGCCCGTCAGTGTGGAAACCCTGGATGTTCACACCTTTAGATGCATAATTAGGTTGTGAAATATTGCTAAGGTAGTATTGATCATCATACATGCCTGGCTGTATGAAGATCAAGTAGCTTTAGCTAGTTTAGAATAAATGGGGATAGTTTAGCTAGTGATTTACTTATACCCATTGTAGTACTCAGATATCTGAGTCCTACCATGCGTTAAATAAATCAGTGTTAGAAATATGTTTGAAATCAATAGGATATTCAAACATATTTGGGAATTAATTGGGAATAAAAGGCGCCTTTCCTTTCCTTTCTTTCCTCTCCTTTATCCGCTAGCTCCCACTAGCATAAGCTTAGACCCAGGCTTAGAAAACAGGTGGGGTCAAATCCTAGGCTATACCTCATCCCTAAATCAGAACAAATTATGGCTTGCACATGGTTTGTCACTGGTGAAAACCCGGTTAATTAAACAATTAATCGAAAGGCACTAGGCACACGGCTTCTAAATCAATCTAAGACATGTCTTAGATTGGCATCTAAGGTGTGTGGGGTAGAGGCACATTACCATAAAAATATCACATTTTCCATTTGTTTTCCCCGTAGATAACCTCTTGTAAATTTAGTATATTTCTTATCCTTCAATAACTTGTTTTGCTCCCGACTTTGTTGATTTTCTCCTCTTACTCAATTATTAATTATTAACGACTTACTCTCAGAATAGACCGACGTTATAGACTTAAATGACTTGCATGTTTCTTAAATTTATTATAATTTAACATTGGAATATGTTTTCCTTCGCCGTCATTTTGCATAAGAAAACTCACAATTTTAAAATAAACTAATGCAAGTTATTTGTTACCTTTTCAGATCCCAGAGACTTCTTTTAGTTTTAAGCTTAGACTAAATCAGTTTTAATTTTATTATTCTCTTGGTTGTCATCTGGCGATACTTTCAATAGATATACTAAAATTAATCGTAAAGCAGCCTTGTCTAGTTTTGATAAGTATTTTGTTATTTTAGATTCCTTATCGTAAAGTTAACATAATAATTTTAGATACATGTTTTTCAGTTTTAAAACTTTATTTGTTCATTAAATATTTCATTATTATGAGTAAATAGTATTTCATTCACTATCCCAACTTCACTCAATGTAGGAATTATTTTAAATCTAGACGATCACATTAGGATGGCCAAGTGTAGAGTTAGGTTCTACTTAGGTTTAGACTTAGTCTATCTTTAGGTTAGGGTAGGGTTGTTACAAAATGTTGCCATGAGCCAGGATAATAGTGCCAGTCAATATTGAATTAGTCAATTAATAATTGATTTATTCAATAGCCTATTTAAAAGAACTTGGGTTACTTATAAAATCGGATCACAACGTAAGGGTACTGTTCTTTAATCTTCGTTGGGATAGTGAAAGGTTAATTTAAGTAATTGTTAAACAAACTGACAGGGCTGCAATAAACAAATATTTTACGATATTTTAGGAGTCCACGTGTTAGGGTATATTTTAGTGTTTATCTATTGTCCATTCGCAGATGTTGGGCAATTTAAGGAAAGACAATAGTGAAGTTTATGGTTTAGAAAAAAAAAAAAAGGTTCGGTAAAGAAAGCTTATGGCATGCCGAGCGGCTCCACCACATGCGCAAGCCATTGTTAGGTAATTCCAGAATTCTGGTTATTGTAGGAGAGACCAATAAAAGTTAAATTTTACAATACTGACAGATGTTTCGAAGTTCTTGAAGGTTCATACAAATAAGATATTTTAGAGTATAACTAAGTAAATTAGGGGCGCATTATTTTATTTGGACGTAGTTATGACGGAACGGTACGAATGTATGAGTAAATGGTTTAGGAATGAAAGGTTTTGTATGTCCTTCGTTGACCATAGTAATAAAATAGTAATTTACACCCAAATTTATTATATTGCTGTAGATATGTAAGATTCGTAGGGGCGAAAGGTTTTGAATAACACTTTAGGAAATTGTAGTTTCTCTAAACTATAAATCGTAGGGGCGAGAGTTTTAGATAAAACTCCTACGATCCCTTTTACGATTTATTCGCGTTTGAATTAATTATTTTCAGAACTGCATTTGGTGTTGGAGAAAACATCGTGCGGACTAATAGTGACAGCATCGTGACCGGCTTTTGGGTTTTGAGTTCTTCGGCTGACCTAGCTTCAGAGCAGTACGATTATCGGTTGCTTTGAAACAATGTCCTTAGCTAAGTATTCTTTTATTCATTGTTTTATTAGCTCTTGTTTACAGTCTTGTTATTTAGGTTCTATAAATTAATTTATTAATAGAAACGCCTTAACATAGGAACAAGTTATTAGCATGAGATTATTTGCTTTTGGAAAAGCAAGTTTCGTCGTTTTTACTTTACTTTTACTTTACTTTTGGTTTTATTGTTTTGTTTGTCTGTATGTGTGTATATTTGTCTAGTGGTTCGACTAGACAAAGTTCAAGGATTGAACTTTAAGTTTCAAGTTCTAGGACTTACGGCTTAGGCTATGAAATTGTGAGTCAAATCAGTCAGTCAGTCATTCAATCGGCTTCATTATAGTATATCTAGTTAAATAAAATAATTTAATTTAATCGGAGAGTTTTGTACGGTACTTTACATTACATGTTTGGTAAAATTCGAAGAAACAATGATACACTAATATTAATCGGAAAATGGCAAGATTGGTTCTGGGTTCGATTCTCAGATAAATAATTATAGATGGTTTGGTTCACAAAACTTTCATTTATTATTTACGATAAAAATTTCGGTCACTTCTAGGTTCGATTCCTAGATAAATTATTCAATTTCGTGTTATCAATCGTTAAACTTGTTGTAGTGTAATACAAAGGTTGTATAGTATTATTGGAGTATTAAGGAAATAAACTATTAAGATTACTTCCTTATTCGATTCCTAGATGATTTGAATGTTTGACTTGTTATAATAGTAACTATTTTAGTATTACAGAAATGAAATATTAGGGCCACTTCTAGGTTCGATTCCTAGATAGATTGAATGGTTACTTTGTTATAATACTTAAGTTTAAATAGCTTTTATTTAAGTATACAAAGATATGAAATATTAGGGCCACTTCTAGGTTCGATTCCTAGATAGATTGAACGGTCAACTTGTCATAATACTAAATTTAAATTACTTTTATTTTAGTATATTAAGAAATAAATAAATATTAGGGCCCCTTCTAGGTTCGATTCCTAGATAGGTTTAATGGTTAACTTGTTATACTACTGAAGTTTAAATAACTCTTATTTAAGTATACAAAGAAATGAAATATTAGCGCCCCTTCTAGGTTCGATTCCTAGATAGATTGAATGGTTAACTTGTTATAATAATAAAGTTTAAATAACTTTTATTTGAGTATACAAAGGAATTAAATATTAGGGTCACTTCTAGGTTCGATTCCTAGATAAATTGAACGTTAGGTTTGTTATAATCATCATCATCATCATCATCATCCACATCTGACTTTATCCACTGCTGGATATAGGCCTCCTGAAATGTGTGCCATCGTGGTCTTGTGCTAGTCGCATCCACTGATTGTTGTAATACTAAGATTAAATATATATGATAAGTAATATTTGAGTATAAAGTAAGACAAAATAAGAGCACTTCTAGGTTCGATTCCTAGATAAATTGAATGTTATAATTGTCAGAATACTAAGGTGATAGTAATAATTGATTTAAGTCGAATGTGATATAAGACTTCTAGGTTCGATTCCTAGATACAACTATCTAATCATTCACTCATTTGAATGGAAGTATGTGAGCTTTACTTCGGTGTGTTTAGCCGATCATCATCAATTAAGCAACACTCAACCCAGTCACTACTTAGGTGGATGACTGTTTGTTGGCATTTAGATCCGAGCGCTTTCATGCCTTGAAAGGCACGTTAAGGTATTGATCCCGGCTTTTCAATCACTAAGCCATGTCGTAGGTCTTCAGGTAGCTTAAGAATTAGTCTATACAAAAAGGAAGAAGACCATTGAAATAAGTTGAGCCATGTATTGTTTATTGGTTTATACGAGAAGAGGTACGATAATAACGACAAGGTTCGATTCCTAATTTCAATGAAGGTGCATTTACTTTTACTTTATTAACATATTTTGCAGCTGTCTTTGAGATTCTGATATCATCTTGGGTTCGATTCCCGAGGCATTGACTAAATTTTGTATCTGAAATGTTGGGTTCTAACAGACATAATACTATTATTAATATATTAATTATTGAAAGATTAAAGGTTAATGGATGATTGAGATCATATCTTATTGGGTTCGAGTCCCGGTATTGCAAAATTTATTGTTTATATTTGATTTTATTTTAGGTTCGATTCCCTTAACACGTTCACTTCCGGCCTCGCAGCAGCGGGTCGAGTAGCAACTCGCACCCTATAACAAGTGTGTTTTCAGCACTCAAGGTGTTATTGAATATTTTAGAATGCATTTTTTTTAAGTCTGAAAATGGATTAGCAAAGCAATTGTCATGACAAAATAATTAATATCACTGTCGTGTAAGTGCGTGTTTGACTATTAGGATTTAATTTGAAGATCTAGATGTTTATTCGTTTTTTTTAGATAACTTTTATATAGGTAGGCCATGTCCAGGAATTCAATAATTAGGACATGTGATGAAAGTTATAAAGTCTTAAGTTAGTTAGGTCATCATAGTGCTTATTTTCTAACTAAGATAAAACATACTAATTTAATGTATTAGTTAAAGCCAAGCAAAATGGGAAAATATTATTTGAATGATCAAGAATCTGATAAGAATGTGAATTTCTTTCAGTTTTCTTTGCCTTTGTCAAATAAAACTTCAATAAATTCAAGGGGCGTCTGTAACGATTCTTGATTTTACACATACATTATTTTATTCAGAATTATAATTTTGGTTTCTATCTTTAAAATTCTCATGGGAAACTATTTTAAGTTGGGTTTCAAAAGGGTCTTGATAAGTTTTTGCTCTCATTGAAAACCTAAATCAACATTTGAATTTTGACACCACTAATGGATTTTCAAGAGGTCATAATTTTAGCGTATTTATTTGAAACTGTCACATAAACTAAAAATCAAGGCAAAGGCGCCAGCACTTCGCATGTGTGGTTCCGGGTATTTTTTTTTTATAAGTCTGGATAGATGTGGCCACTCCTTACTTTTTTCTTAAAACCAAAGAAGTTAAGTTTGATTGGCTATTAGTAGTATTTGTCTGAAAGAGGTGTTAACTATCCACGCCTCCAAAAGGAGTAGGGATTTCGACGCGTAAAAGGGAGCACAAGCGGGAATTCGAGGAGATCGAAATTGGAGATTGTGACGTAGGAATCGACAGATCAAGGACAGGGGGAGTTCTGGTAGATTTATTGACCGTGAGATATTATAATATTTTAGAGTCAGTTACCTTGTTTTACAGTAAATAGAGTCTGTGTTTGTATTAATTGTAGGTCGTGAGTTAAGACCTAATTTATATTAAAGTCAGTGATCATCTGGTAACGTATTTAGAGATAGAGCTTATTTTAGTATTTGCTAGGGCAAATATCCGCACCATCTTACTATACATAAGGTCTAAGTCTTTTAGGAGAGGTTAGGGCTTATAGTTAAGAAGTAAGCAAATAGATAAAGAAAATATGTAGCTGCCGTTGTTTAAGATAAATAATTAATCCCTTCCTTACAGCAGGTATTTTAATTGAGCATGGCGTTGTTAATTGCTGCTACTTGATTTATATTTAATTGACATGTGCATGGTATTGTAAGATTCCTGAATAGGCTGATGTGAGCGGGATGCTGATCGGGAGTGAATTAATACTACTAGGCATGGTATTTTATTAACCTCTACAGGGTTGCAGAGCAGAGAACTAGTTCGACTGACTTGAGATGACAGTTACTGAGACCTAATTTATATGAAATATATTTATATTAATATATAATTTATATATAATATCCTTCAAATCCTTCCTTATCGCCTAAACATTTTAACTTACAAACCAGATTCTACGAAAGATTTATATATTAGGATTTTATTTATTCATTCGCCTTTCTACTACTGTTTTATTATTGAATATGTTTCTTATATAAAGAGACAATTGTCGACCATGAAATTATTTGATTGGCCGATTGTTGTACCTTGATATGCAAAACATAAAGTAGGTTTATCTTGACAATCTTTTATAACCGGTTCTGAGTTTAAAGGGATGACTCCAACTACGTGGTGGACCCTGGCTGAAAAAGTGGTTGTTTACAGCCCGTCAGTGTGGAAACCCTGGATGTTCACACCTTTAGATGCATAATTAGGTTGTGAAATATTGCTAAGGTAGTATTGATCATCATACATGCCTGGCTGTATGAAGATCAAGTAGCTTTAGCTAGTTTAGAATAAATGGGGATAGTTTAGCTAGTGATTTACTTATACCCATTGTAGTACTCAGATATCTGAGTCCTACCATGCGTTAAATAAATCAGTGTTAGAAATATGTTTGAAATCAATAGGATATTCAAACATATTTGGGAATTAATTGGGAATAAAAGGCGCCTTTCCTTTCCTTTCTTTCCTCTCCTTTATCCGCTAGCTCCCACTAGCATAAGCTTAGACCCAGGCTTAGAAAACAGGTGGGGTCAAATCCTAGGCTATACCTCATCCCTAAATCAGAACAAATTATGGCTTGCACATGGTTTGTCACTGGTGAAAACCCGGTTAATTAAACAATTAATCGAAAGGCACTAGGCACACGGCTTCTAAATCAATCTAAGACATGTCTTAGATTGGCATCTAAGGTGTGTGGGGTAGAGGCACATTACCATAAAAATATCACATTTTCCATTTGTTTTCCCCGTAGATAACCTCTTGTAAATTTAGTATATTTCTTATCCTTCAATAACTTGTTTTGCTCCCGACTTTGTTGATTTTCTCCTCTTACTCAATTATTAATTATTAACGACTTACTCTCAGAATAGACCGACGTTATAGACTTAAATGACTTGCATGTTTCTTAAATTTATTATAATTTAACATTGGAATATGTTTTCCTTCGCCGTCATTTTGCATAAGAAAACTCACAATTTTAAAATAAACTAATGCAAGTTATTTGTTACCTTTTCAGATCCCAGAGACTTCTTTTAGTTTTAAGCTTAGACTAAATCAGTTTTAATTTTATTATTCTCTTGGTTGTCATCTGGCGATACTTTCAATAGATATACTAAAATTAATCGTAAAGCAGCCTTGTCTAGTTTTGATAAGTATTTTGTTATTTTAGATTCCTTATCGTAAAGTTAACATAATAATTTTAGATACATGTTTTTCAGTTTTAAAACTTTATTTGTTCATTAAATATTTCATTATTATGAGTAAATAGTATTTCATTCACTATCCCAACTTCACTCAATGTAGGAATTATTTTAAATCTAGACGATCACATTAGGATGGCCAAGTGTAGAGTTAGGTTCTACTTAGGTTTAGACTTAGTCTATCTTTAGGTTAGGGTAGGGTTGTTACAGTTAGTAATAAGAGACAAGGGTGGACTGGACTTATAAGCCGTAGGTACTGCGTTGCCCCATATTGTTATGAATAAAATATACATGATACTAGCAAAATTTTGGAAAACATCTCAGAAGCCATTAAATAAAGAAGTGAAGTGAATATGTAGGTACCTCATCACGTTAAAAGTAAAGGTGGTCAATATCCGGCACAGGCCTACCTTGTAAGATAATATCCTAAATAAACAATATGACCGACAAAATAAGGGATGAATGAAAATTTATTTTACCCCAAAAAGTCACACGATTTACGAGACGTCGTAAAATGGAATAGGGGTAAGTTAAGGTTACCTCATTGAATTCTGGACTGTTTAAATATTTGAAGTCATTACATATTTTACTATGTGTTTACAAGAGTCATACAAAGTTCCTATATTATAAGTAACCTGAAGTAAAAAGCTGTAAACTAATTACAACAAATATAACTAATACAATAGCTTCCTTCCTTCTTCGTATAAGTTAGTGGCCAACTCTGGTGTCGGAGTTTTTAGGCCGCCCGAAAGCCTGCGCCATGGACGGAAGCCGGAAGCACGGAAGCGCTCAAATCGAAATGCCACTAAACGGTCACCCATCCAAGTAGTGACCGGGCGGAGTGATGAAGAGCTGAATTACGCAACCAAACATATAAGATAAAGACCTTATTTTTTGTATTTCGTAGACACGAGTAACCGTAGGGTACCTTCTAATAACTAGGAACCAATTAATAAATATAGCATAATATATTATCTACTCTTCCGTGGTCGGCATCTGGTCAGACTAGCGCAGGATCGAGGCAAGAAGCATAATCAAGAGGCTTACGCCCAGCAGTGGGTCGATAAAGGTTGAAATGATTATGATCTTCCTTCACTTCCTCAAAGTAAATAATGAAAACCGATCTTGAGCTCGCATTACAATACTTCGGTTATGTTGGCTGTGTAACATCTACTCAAATCCAATCAATCCTACCCAAGGTACAGGTGTTCCAAATTCCATTATACCACTACACATTCAATTGGAACAATAATGCATTGGAGGCACTTACGCTACGCTACGAAGCTAGTATCAGGCAGGTGGTGGGCAAGAGCGCCTCCATATTGTTTCTCTCGATATCTACCTAATAGATGAGATGGTATTGAAGTGCATACACAAGTGTGTATGGAGTAGATACTCAACAAACTGATTCGCACATTGTCAACATTATCTCGTGTGATATGGATTCGCTATCAACTATATGAAGAGGCGATATGAAGAGCAGACAACAGAGCTTGTACACAATAATTAGTATTAGATAAACAGTGTCTGTCTGAACATAAAGTAGGTACCTTTCTATCTATTATTTTACGGAATATGCGGGGTCTAGTTCGTACAATGAGTAACACTATTTATTGCTTAAACTAGTTATAACTAGCTAATGGCTCATTTCGTCTCGTACTAACTCAATCTACAAGAAAAATACAGCTCCTTAAAGTTTAACGATAAGTTTAGTGAAAATCTTTCATAATCACTACAATTTTTGATCTTATTAGTGCAACGGGCAAGATGCAAGAGTTGTGCGTTCGGTTCCTGCTGTGAGACAAATGTAATTAGTATTTAGTCGTCATTTTATGACCTCTTCAGTTCTAAAAGGTTAAGAATGAAATAAGTTTAGTAGCTTGTGCCCCCTTGTACTACCTTTTTTTAAACCATTTATTTAACGAAGATAACCTACTCTTGGAGGTACTCTGAATGAAAGGTACCATTATATCATTTTCTGTACCCCTGACAACATCATCATCATCATCATCAGCCAATAGCAGTCCACTGCTTGACATAGGCCTCCCCTAATGAGCACTATTGCGCCCTGTCCTCAGCTCAACGCATCCATTTTTTACCAGCAGCCTTTCACAGATCGTCACTCCAAATAGCTGGAGGGCGTGAAAGCGTACCCCTGACAACGTGTATGCAAAATTTCGTAATGATCGATTGATCAGCTAAGGCGTGAAAGCGTAACAAACAAGTAAATTCACTTTTGCATTTATATTAAGTGTTGGTAAGTTTATGAGCTAAAGAGCTCCGCTATAGAGTACCGTTAAAAAGTTCCACTTTATAGGCAGAGTTACACTTACCTTAGATATATTTCATCATTTACATTCCAAATTTACCAAATATAATTAATAACAGACAAAGTAAACATAATCCACCCACCAGCAAACCACAATCTCATTACCACGCTTCTTTACCAAAAGATACCCAGAAATGTATATTTTCGTCTCCAAAAACGAAATGGGCCGAATTAGGAATACTTTGTTTTTTCGTTAGCAGTTGGTCGGTCGGCGTTGGATAATTGTGTTTGAAAGTACTGCAGGATAATATCGGCGTAATGAAATTCTGTCAGAGTCTGGCCTTGTTGGTTTCGATGTTCAGCTAAACTTCTATGAACAAGCGCTATGCTTTTCGAATCACCTATTGATTTCATTATGGTTAATTTTCTGTTGTAATGAGGTCGAGATTGTTCAGTGGACTCATTAGAAAACACTTACAGACCTCGCAAACACGACGCTTTGTCGTCGCGCTTAATCGCGAGCGTCTGTCATATCTTGCTGTCGCGATTGTCGCCGTGTGTGCGGAGCTTTGAACAAAGTGTATGAAAATTGTCCCCCGCAGCTTGTCGTAGCGTCTAATCGCTGACGCTTGTCGTCCAATGTGCGCAGTCTGTTAGATACCTACCTACTTTACTTTTCATGCCGTTGGTGTTTCTCAAAAGTCTGTAGTAAAAAGAAAAGGCCCCTTTCTGGAATCAAAGCTGAGCTGAACCCACTAAAGGTAGGAAGCTGAAATTTGGAATGTAGCTTACTTATATACCACTAATTAAGCATTTTAGGAAATTCAACCTCACACGGGGTGAAAAAGGGTGAAACGTATGGTATATCAATCAAACTTTTTAACGCTATCAAAGTTTTTTTAAATCTTTACTGCCTCCTCCAGACATTACTTATTTTTATCCGGGTTCCACGCGAGTGAAGCCGCGGGCGCAAGCTAGTAACTAAATAAAATAAATAACATAATTAACACACATTAATAAATAAATAACATACATTTTCAGCTTTTTATAAGGTTTTATTCCTGCTTGTTAGAATGCCCAACAGCCTGTAAACTCTCAATTTGACCCAGCCAAGGTTCTTCACCTAAAACCTATAAACTAAATGTAAGTTTAGTAACGTACAAAGGAGGTATTCTTAATGAAAAGTCCTTTGTAAAGGTACACTTAACAAATTAGTTTACAAAACAAATAAAGTAATTCGCTAACAAATCGATTCAATTAACTAGAAAGACCTGTAACCTACCTAACTAAACCATTTTTCTTTTCAAATCTTTTTAGACTAAATCGTCCTATACATTAAGTTCTCAGATCTTTTAAGATCTCTATTGTTTATTTTGTAAAACTCTTCTAATTATTAAGTTCAACCCATTTTAAGCTATTAAAGATTAAGCTTTATGGAAGCATTAAGGGAACAGCTTTCTTGAATGCGACCGTTATTGTAAGATACAACTTTCTTTATTGTAGGTGGAGATTTGAACCCACGACCTTCAAGACAAAAGGTTATATATATGTCCTTTTGTCTTATACATATATTATGTCCTCTTACGGCCCAAGCTTATTTTTTAGTCACTTTGAATACCACCTAAGTCTTTTGAAATGGACTAAGTATGGTGAAGCGTAATGAGTAGTCAAACCATCAACTGTGGGTATGATGTCATGTATGATCAGATAATGAAAAATTTTGTGCAGTAAAAGTATCATGGTTTTCAAGTTATTGACCATTTTCAAAATTCCATAAAAATTACACCCTTGGTCACTCTTCTCGATGGCATGATCACAAATCAAGGTATTTCCAAGGTCTGTTTTTTGCTAAGTTCTCTTGGATAGATGAACTATCAAAGGAGAATGACGAGAACCCGTACCAATTGCGCCAAAACCAAACGTATGCCATAAAATGTATTATATTTTATAAATGACATTAACATTTTCTTTAGTTTTACACACCGACGGAATTAATAATCAAGTAAAAAAATATTTTGTTGATTTGGTATCCGCCGCACGCCGTCATCAGACTGCAAGAACCAATGATATTCACGTTACTATGGCAACAAACATTGATATAAAGTGTTACTATGGTAATAACCCTCATTTTTAATTATTTTGACAGTAGAATCGACTAAAAACTTATTGGAGATTTTTTGACGCATTCACTTTAGTCTTGGTACCGAGCGCGACACATCAGTCGGCATTCTCCTTTAAGCTATTGTTTTGTATATCTTAATTTTCTTCTTATTTAGCATTTTATGTAAAAAATTTAGTAGTAGGGGGAAAATAAAATCAAAGGTTTTGAGGGGTAAAAAAAATGTATGTGTAACCTGTGTGCCCAAGCCATAATAAATTTATCTATTTCATCGGGATTCAAAAAAGTATAATGCGTGTCATTTTGTACTTTCAGTTTAAAAAATATGGCCTTTTAATGGAATAAGGGTCTATTTTTTTACAAATACTTGTTACCAAACGAGATTATGTTAAAGCACCGGCCAAGTGCGAGTTGGGCCGAGGAAATTTTGAATAAGTCGCAATAAAGGTTCTCAGACTATTGGGTATGATATCCAGAAAGTAAAAATATTAAGCACAAATTCAGCTTACTTTCTCTGACGAGTTCCAAAAAATGTATACGTGTGCATCGCCCGTCTCCTCCGCCGTCTACTGACTCATTCGCGAAGTAAAACAAACACGTTAACCCATAATTAGCTTAGAGAAATTACAAACAAAAAAACACAAGGCACCTTACCTAACCCAACAGAAATTCAACACTGTTTCGCCTTCCCTATACGGCAATTTCATAGCCGAAATTGCTTTCTGTTAAGCCTTGCGTCTGCGGAGTTCTACGTCGTTGTTTCGTAGCCGCGCCGAAGGTGAACCGTGAGTCAATTATGTTTATCTTCTTCTTTGGATGAGTTAGTGGCCAATTCTGGTGTCGGAGTTTTTAGGCCGCCTGAAGGCCTCCGACATGGCTTAACGACTGTAAAAGCCGGGACTAACATCTTGCCGCATGGGGAAGGCGAAACATTGTAGAATTTCTGTTGGGTTTTCTTTGTGTTTTTCTCTAAGCTATTTACAGTTAACATGTTTGTTTTATTTGAAAGTGAAAGAGTGAGTAGACTGTGGAGGGATATATCAAATAATGTACCTACGGCGTGGTAATAAATGAACGACGAACTTTAACGTACTTGTACTTAAAGTGTTTTTACATAATAAGGAGCTGTTATATATGTAAATGTAAATTACAATTTCTGCTTGCAATCTTATTCTGAGCCCGAAAATGTTTTAATGAAAATGGAGATATTTTCACTAGATTGTTATTACAGAAAGTTAAAAGATTGGCATTTGCTTAAAAATATTTTAACGAAAAATGTAACAAAATGGAAGGTATTTAAGCTCAGAATAATAATTGATCATTGGCCCGTAAAACCACTCACTGAAAAACTGGAAAATGCGGAGCTTTTGCACCCTTTTTTATACGATACAAGCTACTTATCTCCATTCATAAAATCATCAGCATCATCATCATTGCTGTAATTTTCGGCCTACTACTGGGCGTAGTCCTCCTTTTGGCTATGCCATTTGCCTCGATCCTGCGCCAGTCTGAGCCATACAATATTTCTTATATTATGTTTCTGAAATAACATAATGAAAAACATTATGACACTCTTATCTCCACGGTAAGGAATGAAACCCAGCTTTTTAAAATCTTATTGGGATCGCAATTTATAAAGGCGACTACTCATTATTAAACCTCACCTTTTGCCATCATAGTATGGCACTTTGAAATGAGAGATGATGATGATAAAAAAGAATTATTTTTGTACACACTTAGGTACATTTTAATAAAAAATAGACTCCATACTGACAGAAACAAAACTTCCTGTTTTAATTTATTTCTTATATATGAGTCTGAATTTATTAATTCATGTACAAATTTAAACTAAAATGAAACTACTTTATTTTTGTAACAATCAAACTTCTGATTAAACTTTCACATTTAATTTTAAGATTTGTCGTTTAATTCATAAAAGTCATTTTTATAAAGAGGCATTTTTAAATTATAACGATTTTTAAACACATTTTGTTAAGTGACTTTTGCCGCTGACCGTACTTTAGACGTTTACACCCTTCACAGTATACCTACTGGATCCGAAGATATGTCGACGGAAGAATAGAGAAAACTTATTATTGGATATAGATGTACTACAAATATACATAGTATATTTGGGATCATTTAGTATCAGGAGGTTTTGGAAGCATAATGGCCTTTCCGATAATTATTCCTCTAGTCATAATGTCTTTGAATCAATTTGACTATTGCGGAAAAACGACCAAGGAGCAAGTCATCCTACTTAATTTCAGAAAGTATTTATTTTAATTTTGTTTCATTTTTTTAATTTACAATATGTGGAAAATGGTAGAAAATATGTATTCAATCTTTTGGTATATGGTAGAAAATATAAATAATTAATCTTTTTCATAGCTTCAGTATCACGTATTCTCAAAACAGGAATTAGGCAGAAAGGATTTAAAAATACCTGGCAAAACGTACCTACGTTTCAAATTGCGGACATGTTACTCTCATGACGTTTTACATTGCAAATATTCTATAATAAGGACTTTTTGCTCTGAAAACTAGCAGTCATTTTAAATTGAGGACGTTTTGCTCTCAGCATATTTTTTTTTGAGCATATTTAAATTACTGTCGATGTGCACCCAAGAAATATTGTATCCTAAAACCTCCGGATTCTACAGGTTTGGCATGCAGGGAGACCCAAAATCAAGTTTTTAGTGATTAGCAAATCTTGGTGCAGCTAGTGTAGATCGTGACGCAAGAGCAGCCGCAGCCACCGCAACAACCTCCGTAAGGTCCTCAACACATCTTGCTTTTTGAAGATTGAAAAAGTAGGTACCTATATAAAGAGCTCATTATCCGCAAGCCTATATTCGCATATGTAGACTTCTATAGGCTACGGCTATAGATTATGATGATGATCGAGGTAATTAAAACCGTATTCTAATCACTTTATTTTACCAAGCTCTCTTGGTTGAGTTGTTGAGTGTTTAACAAGTATAGACGCACCTTAATGTAAACCTCATTATACACTTCTACTTTTGTTTATAAATCTACGACCCATAAGTAATTTCTATTTACCTGCTCTCCAAGGAGGGAAACCAAATGTAAACAAAAGAATTTCTTAAACAAAAACCATTGATAATAATGTTACGTTTTACTTACCTTAAGATAAAGCTAGATAGTCAACAGGCACAATAACCTGTACGTCTTGCAAGGTCTACCCACTTACCAGTTTTGTGCTCATAAAATATCAAAAAATATCATCATCATCATAATAAGCCAATAGCAGTCACTGCTGGATATAGGCCTCCCCTATTGAGCGCCATTGCGCCCTGTTCTGAGCTTGACGCATTCAGCTTCTACCAGCAATCGTTCGCAAATCGTCACTCCACCTGGCCGTAGGGCGGCCTACATTTGCCGAGCCGCGGTCGCCACTCAAGAACTCGCTTACCCTAACGGTTGTTGGTTCTTCGTTTCGGCAGATATGGCCAGCGCACTGCCACTTCAGCTTCCTAATTCTCTGAGCTATGTCGACAACTTTAGTTCTATGTCGGATAATCTCGTTGCGGATTCTATCCTTCACAGAAACTCCAAGCATGGTTCGTTCCATAGCTCGCTGAGTGTCTTTTAACTGGTGGACTAGCCGTACTGTGAGTTCCACGTTTCTGCTCCGTATATACCTATAGTTTTCAAAAAAATATAGTATATAATATCAAAAAAATAGTGTGCGTTAATTGCAATGCGTTTTCCACAGCGTTTGCTGCAAAATACAACCGCCCTCTTAAGCGCGTAATCATTTAAATTTCTAAATGTCGACTGGTGGTTTGGTCCGTCTGTTTTATTATGTTACCTAAAGATAGAGCTAGCACAAGGTCCACCTGATGTTAAATGGTAACCATTACTTATAACAAAGTAGATATTGGTTTGTAGTTAAACATCATTTGGCTGTAATTTCACCGGCACCTACACCCTTCAAACCGAAACACAGCAGTGAATGCTGCTTTGGCAAATAGGCATAAAAGTAGTATTTCCCAAGAAGAGCCCTTTATAAAGAACTATACTATATCTAAACAATGTTAGAAGTTTCCTAGCATGCTGAAACACAGAACAGGTGCAGATTACAATAGCAAGTACATAGATATGGTAACATCTTAACCTTCATTTAGGTAGGTTCTAAGCCTCATTGGCACGAGATCTTATTTAACGAACGTTTAAATAAATTTCTTTGGGGTTGAGTTAAGTAAATAAACGACTAGCCGAATTTTCAATTTTGGGAGACATTGTTTTGTGATGGAACGCATCTTATTAATCAGTACCTACAAGGTCATAATTGTAAGTTTTTATAGAACTTATGTTTCTTTTTATACACTGGTTGTCGATATAAGCGTTGAGCGGTGGGTATTGTATTCCATGTGCTATATTTTGTAAGAGACTTGCTTCAGTTCAACGCAGAGCTTTTTACTCTCGTGCAAAAGAGACCTTAGCCAGTAGCTGAGTTATAAATATTTGAGCATTACGGCCGAGTAAACTCGAACCTAAACTACACTAATAATTCATTCATTACCTCACGTCAGTGCCTTCACTTCACTGCATGATTTCAAAGCTCATGTGTATACGTATGCAACTATAGTCTAGATTTCTAAAAGGGGTTTGTGAATCATGAAAGCTTGGGTATAGTTAGAGGCAAAATTTTATTATTAGACCAAAATAAAATTTGACTTCATTAGTGTATAATATACAATATATATTAGTATATAAGCGCTCGTGTCGTAGCTTACTTCGTTGTTCTTAACAGATCACCTTGGTTAAGCATCACTCCGCCCGGTCACTACTTGGACGGGTGAACGTTTAGTGGCATTTAGATTTGAGCGCTGGTCCCGGCTTTTTCAGTCGTTTAGCCATTTCGGAGGCCTAAAAACTCCGACACCAGAGTTTGCTACTAACTCATACGAAGAAGGAAGGAACTGTATAATAGCATGAATCTATCTATCTAATCTAATACCTTTAAACGAGCAATTCTTGTATATATATATGTATATATATATATAATCTGGATCTCGGAAACGGCTCCAACGATTTTCATAAAATTTTGTATGTAGGGGGTTTTTGGGGCGATAAGTTGATCTAGCTGGGTTTTATTAATAGATGTTTGTTTTATCCAAAAAAAAGCTGCTACAATATCATCAGCATACGAAAATGACTCTTCCTGACATCTATTGGCGAGAAGTATTACTATTGTTTTGGCAACTAGGGCCATCAGACATCGAGTTAGTATATACTACTGCTTTAGAGTCACAGTCTTCAAGTGAAAACTGACAAAAATCGTCCAAGCGTATTTGACATAAATCAACTTCAAAATGACAAATTTGCACTAATTTAGACCTTAAGTCTAAGTAAGTAAGTAAGTTTTGGTGCAGGTACTCTTTTTCCACGTTTCTGCCACTATTTATAATAACTCGATGCTGTCAGCTTAACAACAACTAAACTGATTTACCGACATAGCAACACTAAAGCTACTTGACAAAAGATGACGTTGTTAAGCAACACTAAGTTTAATGTTTGGTTTGAGGTTAGACCAAGAAAATTAATTGTTTATATAAATTATTGATAAAATATATGTGTCTTTTCAACTCACGTGTTTACTTAAATTGCCTAAAAGCTCTTTAAAAAAAACGAAATACGATTATGACTCTTTCTGTCATCTATGGGCGAGTAGTAATACTATTTTTTTTTTTAATAAGAGGCTTGCAAACGGGCAACAAAATTTGCATTTTTGGGCTTTTTTTATCGACCAATATTGCTCAGTATAATTATATGCAACTTCATCTTGCAATACAAGCCGACATTGCCGAGTGTAACCCTTGAGTTTTATTCGTACACGCGGAGCATGTTGCGGTTAGATTGAGGAGACAGCAGTGGCAGCTACAGGACGAGGTGGGGGAGGTAAGCGAGGGACATGAGATGCACCTAAACATCAGAGCAAAGACGATATACGGCAATATTGCAGTGAAGTCAAAGCTGGATAAATCATTTTCAATGTAGCCGGCTAGACATTAAATACTTGCGACTATTCTGAAATATATTTCAGTATATTGCCGGGCTACAATATTGCAATTATTGCACTTTCTGAGAGATTTAATCGGTAGTTTGGTGGCTATACCATTGCAGCAGAAATTGACAAAATTGCCCGTTTACGAGCATCTGTAAACAAAAACTAAATTGTTTTGCCGACACCGCAACACTTAAAGCTACTTGACAATAGATGGCGTTTTTAAGCAGCACTAAACCAAAGAGTTTTTGGTTTAGAAGGTTATATAGGTACATTAAAAGGAGGTTTGACGGCAAGACGCAGTTTAACAGAGGTTTTAGAAACTCACGTGATATTTTACATGGAATTAATAGGGGAAAATTCAACTCTAATGCAAGATAATGGCCGAACTCACGCCACTGCACAAGTTCGACCATATTGCGAAGAGATTCAAACGCACCGTGAATTGGCCAGCACGCAGCCCAGATCTTATGAAGTATTAAGCCTGCAATACATGTTGGTGGAGCCTTGCCGAGCGAAGGCCAATACACCAACGTATAGATAGCATATTTCCCTTGCCTTGCCATTGTTCGGTGTCGCTCGCCTAGCTAGCCAAGTAAAGGCAACCGCCAACGTGTATAGAGTTCATTTGGCGTGTAGGTATTATCACAACTCGCAGTCGCTCGCGACCAGTCGTCTCACTTCGGAGCAGTTACAGTTTTTCTGCACAAATCAAAGGCGCTCGCATGCACCTGGCCAATCGCACAACGTGTAGGCAGCTTTCTTGGTGCAAGTCCACAAAACTCGTCTACATTGACCGTTTGCAATAGTTTGCATAGACTTGCCGAACGTCCAGACGGTAGTTCTTTTCATGTATCAATTTGCCTACGCTCGCATTGGCCTAAACTCGGTCAAAATGTAAGTATAGCGGACTTTAGGTAACTGCTTAGTCAATGGAAATTATGAAGGAATGAAAGACAGAGCAATACTCGCGCCTCATAACAAAGATGTTGAAAAAAAATAATTATTATATAGTTGTCAAACTTCTACTATAGTAAGTATAGTAAGTACAAAATCTACTAAAGTCATGACTCAATGAAAGATCCACCTGAAGGAGCAGTCAAATTAACAACAAAATTTCTCAATAGTGTCAACATTTTAGACTTGCCATCACACGAACTAAAATTGAAAAAAATGCGTTGATAATGTTGTCGTATAATTTAGACGTATCAGAAGGACTATGAAATGGTGAAAAACTTATTGTAACAAGTCTGTGCAATCACATAATATAGGCAAAAATTGTTACTGGTAAACAATCTGGCAAAGAAGTATATATACCAAGAGTAACCCTTGACTCATCAAAAGGACAATTGAGATGCACCATTCAGCGTCAACAATTTCCCGTTAGATCTGCATTTGCCATGACTGTCCACAAATCCCAAGGGCAAACATTGGAATTTGTTGGGGTTGACGTAATGTGTAGTGGTCCAGTCTTCATGCATGGCATGATAAACGTAGCATTTTCTAACAAATCCCAAGGGCAAACATTCGAATTTGTTGAGGTTGACTTAAACTCCAGTCCTGTCTTTATGCATGGCAAAAAAGTCAAAAGTAGTCATGGCAAAAGTCTACCTTCCAAATGAAAATCCTCGACAAACCCACAATATAGTATGGTAGGAAGTAAAAGGATTTCATAAATAATATGATAAAAATATACTTACTAAATTGATTGATTAACTGTTAAATGTTACTGTTAACTATTAAAATATTAAACTAAATACACTTGTGATTTTTCATTGAGTAACCAGTTCATATTTTCTTAATGTATCGGTAAGATGGAAAAAAATAATATCCATATTTTATCAAAAAGTAATTCGTATTGTAATTTACAAAAACACAACGGTTTAAAAAAAACCGAGCAAAGCTCGGTCGTCCAGGTACTTTTTATAAAACGTCCAACTTAAAAAGCTTGTTTCTAAAATTAATAGGAGTTCTATAATATCTAGTGTGTTCTTTACATTTTAAATAGAAGGAAATAATATCGGCTCTACCTACGTACGAAGCCATGTACCCCAAGTGTAGTTATGGAGACTAGGAGCCGCCAGCGGATCTCTAAATATTGGTTTTATCCTAGGAACTAGTCTTTTCATCTCAATTTCCAATCGTGCTTGCAGTCTTGCAACTATATCTGGATTTTCCACTGAAATGTCCTTCGTTTCACATGGATCTATTTTGATATTGTAGAGACAAATTTTTCCTGAAACCAAAACGCTGTATATCAAGAATTAAACTCATAAAATATTACTTAAAGAAATCGAATATGAATGAAACATGATATACCTACCGTCTTTAGGATAACAGATGTTTTTTGTCTCCTTTTCACATTTAACTTTCATATCATTCCTCATATTGGTATTATTAAAATCGAAAGGTCTGCCAATATTTTCCAAAATATGGTAAACGTTGCTTTTTTCAACAACATCGGCGTAGGAAGGGCCATTGCCTATAATCCCTCTAAGATCGGCTCCATGATAATCACAGTATTGTGATGAAGCATCTCCGGTGATGAGTTTATATTCATCCAAAATAATCGAAGCAAAACCAGTGTAATCATCTATTTCAAATATTTCTTCTCTTTTTGATTCCTTATTCTCAAGAATAGAGCTCCAGTGATCTATTCCATCAATATCTCTAGGTGGATCAATACCAGTAGCTCTTATCAAAGTTGGTAACCAGTCAGCCATGTGCATATAGCCGTTCCATATGTGATTTGAACTATTCATCTTTGTAGACCAAACCAACCCAGTCACTCTCACGCCACCTTCAAAGGGAGACATTTTAATCCCCCTCAGAGGCCAGTTTGAAGCGTAATTTACTGAGTCACCGATTGTCATTCCTCCATTATCAGTCGTGAAGACTATAACTGTATTATCTAGAATACCCTTTTCGTATAAAGCTTTGACTATGTCACCGACGCTATCATCCAATTTTTTCACCATAGCTGCAATAATGAGGTATTTGTTTATTTTGAGTATCACACGCATTTATATTTGCGAAACATGCATGAAAACCTATGCACACAGGGTTGTGGTTAACTAATTTACAGTTGAAATTCGTGGCTGCATGTCAGCAAGCGTCTGCCATTGTGCCAGAATTTGAAACAGAGTGAAATATAAATCCAATAATATTGAATTGCAATTTGCTGTTCTTATTTCAGGACATTTCTGCAAGATTTTAGCTAATAGAATCATAATTTAGCAAAAAAAGGGTTGACTTAGCAAAGGTGTTTTGAACAGCGAAACATGTTTTTAAAACATTGAATAGCAAAAAAAACAAGGTGTATCAAAAACTTCATTTTAGTGTCACGAGCAATGTTTTGGAACGCGATAGCAAGCTACGTTTTTAAGTAAAAAAAATTACCTGCATAAATCCTCCTCTCAGGGGACTCCACATGCCTCATAGCACGTACTTCTTCTTGTGGCGCCTGCAACAATGCCCCATCGTTACCAGAATGTGGTGCGTTGTGTGCAACCATCAGAAACAATGGTCTTGAAGAATCATGACTCTTTATAACTGAAACAATCCAAAATATAAACAGCAAATTTCAAATTTTCATATGGTTTTATGAAAATTTGAAATTTGCTTTTTTTATTTAAATAAACGCGAAAAAATTACTTAATTACGTTCACAATACATTTATTTTGTAAATTAAATTACAATAAACTTATTTGGTATGAAATCAATACAGACAGAGATATCACAATGCTGTATACGGCCACAACATTCCACACTACAAATAAAGCATTCAAAATGGAAGCGACCATCGCTAAATTCTCCCAGATTAGATAGAATACGACTTAGAAGCTTCTTAGATGTGCATTGTCGTCGCAACTTTAGATTTATTTCCACCAATTCAGTTAAAAGGATGCGGCTGGCAGACTAGGGGCTCTTGTATCTACTTGTTAGACTGTTCTCTCTTATACTGTACAACAAACGACGCAGACAGAAATGTGATTTGTTTTACATTACAATAATTTGTTATAGTGTGGCTATAGTGTTATCAAGCGCTATAACTGTACTTACCTAAATAGTTCTAAGTTTTTCGGATCCATATTATTTAGGTATGTAATGATGTAAGTAAACCTTTGAAAGTGATTCGTAAAATACACGTAACGCCGGTCCCATAGAAGGGTTCTTTATTTTATTCAGTGTAAAAACAACGGATAGTAAATAACTAGCCTTTCGTCCGCGATTTAGCTCGCGTGGTTATAAAGTAGCCTATATGTTATTCCTGTTCTAGGACTAGGTACATTGTATGAAAAGTTTCTTATTGTTTCTTTCAGCTCATTTCGTTCAATAGTTTTGGTGAGAAGGAAAAAACATTTCATCTCATATACTTTTTCCAAACTTTCACCTTTATAATATTAGTAAGATAACCAAGTTTATGATTTCAACACGTTCAGCCCAAGTGTATCATTTATGGCACACCACCTGGTGTCATTTACCAGGTCAATCAATATATCTTCTTTCTCTTATCTTATAATTTAATATATAATTTTCTTTTTTAGTAAATATATTAAGTTTTTTATAATTTAAGTGTAAGAAATGCGAAAATACTCATGTCGCGTGTATCTTTCAAGATACACTGGCCTGGTAAAAAACACCAGGTGGTGTATCGTACATGATACACTGGCGCTGACAACAAGAGAGTTACTTGACTTCGCTTCCTGGTTGTAGAGATCTGTGATGTAGCCCTCTGCACCCCAATCGGCCGTCATGTTCCTGTACAAATCCAAACCCGATACTTTGCCGGAACTCCACTGCAATGAAATGCATATTCGATTAGTATAGATAACAGTTCATTGACATGTTTTTACCGTACGATAAAGATAATGACATTGTTTTATTGAAATACTAGCTTCCATTCGCGACTTCGCTCACGTGGCACCTACCCGGTAAATAAGCAGGTACCTATGTTTTTATCCAGATCACAAACTATGTATATTCCAAGTTTCATCGAAATCTGTTCAGTCGTTACGGACTTTAGTTGGAATATACACACACAAACTTTCGCATTTATAATGATATAATGTCTAAAAAGTTGAAGTTACGGGACATAATCGATTATTTTAAACACTGCATAAATAGGCAGAGATGTTTGTCACTCGTGTTTTTCTTTTTTTTACGGAGAAAATAAAAGTACAATATTTTGGGTATAATCGACATTGTATCATTACTTTACCTAAGGTTTTCTTTAGCGTGTATACGATTTGCATTTATCGATACATAGATGTTGCAATAAAGTCTCTCACTAATTAATACTTACTCAATATCTGGTAGGAGGAGAATATCATTAGCACCCACTTGTCGGTATAATTGACAATAACAGCCTGCGCACATTGGACGACAAACGTCAGCAATTAAACGCTACGACAAGCTGCGGCAAGCCGATTTATAAACACTTTGTTCAAAGCTCCGCACACACGGCGACAATCGCGACAGCAAGATATGACAGACGCTCGCGACTAAGCACGATAACAAAGCGTTGTGTTTGCGAGGTCTGTAACCATTCGATTACACCAAATCCATTATCGGCCGAAGTATCACGAGCGTCGTCGGCCGAATCCTTTCTTAGTGCACCGCTACACTTTGCAAAGAACAAGAAGGGAGGGTCCCTTTCAAAAAGCCTCTGGGACCTACCTAACGTTTAGGCGTTAATTAAATAAAAAATATTATTATTATGCTGGACACTATCACACAGCATCATGTAGTCCCAAACCAAGCAGGGCTTGTATTATGCGAGCCACAAGACTGTTAAGCTACGAAAATATTTTCAAATAGTATACAGGGTGAGAGTACCTTTTCTTTTGTACTTAGAAGGTTTTATTCTGAGAAAACTCTATGTTTATTTTGAAGGAAAAAATAATGGCATATTTGGATTTATAAAAAAATATTCGGTCAGCCAAGAAAATAACATTTGTTAAAAAAAAACAAGTTGGTCTCAGTCGACTCTATTTCCCAACAGGAAAACTTTTCCCAAAGTAACTTACCAAATCAAATAGTAAATTTTCGCGAAAATTCAAAAAAAAATTAACCTACCGTTCAGCATTTTACTAATAGACTACTAGGTAGACTACTAATGAAGAAAAACTTTATTCAACTTACAGTTTCTTGCAAAGTATACTCGTAGTAGTCGATAAATCCGCATCTATGTCCAAAGTGGCTATCAAATCCCCTGTTTGTTGGCAAATATTCAACCCTGGAATGACCAACGTGCCACTTCCCGACCAAATGCGTAGCGTAGCCTTGTTCCTTCAAATATTGTGGCAATATTTTTTCCGTTATCGGCAACCCTCTATCCTCGCCATTTGTTAGGGGATGGCCTTGCATACCTGAGAAATATTGCAGTGCGACTAATCGGATTTCGGAACGTATGGATTTGAATATCAAATATTGAACTAGGAGATTTTTAGCTTTTATTTGCAGGTCAGATTTTGCTTTGGGAGCAGTTGGGAGATTTTAAAATTCGAGTCATCTTCTCGCTTGAGGGTAAAACTTTTAGCCCACCTTATTCGTTATGAATATGGTAGTGTTATGAATACGACGGGCAATTATGAAAATCTGTCAAAAGGTAAACGATGCCTTAGCTATTGCCATCTCTTACCTTTAGACAATGACAAACAAAGACAGGGCTTATTTTAAATTTGATTTGCGTTTATAAGTATGAGCATAAAGGCTCCTACACTTTGCCGGTGGCTTGGCCCGCCGGGCTTTGTCAGTAGCATTCCCGGCGTTTTCGTGCCAATTCTTCTCTGATTGGTCGCGTTATTAATTGGTGGTAAATTAAAGAAATGACGTTTCAAAGTGTACTTACAGTATACAGTATACAGTTCCTACTGAATAAATGAATTTTGAGTTTGAGTTTCAGTTTGAGTTTTGCCGGGCGGCACCGGGGACGATGAAAAGCTACCCAGCACGGCAAAAACCCGCCGGCTTTGGCGCCGGCTAGTGTGTAGGAGCCTTAAGGCAGTGAGGTGGCCGGCTGCTTTCCAGAAGCTCCAAAAATAACCATTTTTCTCAAAATTTTTAATTTCCTGCAGCTCCAAAATATTTTAGGCAGTAAATTAAAGAAATATTAATTCTATATCCCAACAACTCCAAGAAATATTGAGTACAATCGAACACAGTAGTCGCCCGGTATGTTGGTAAATGGTGAAGAGATTTTTTTGTTTCGCTATTATTTTTATATGTATATAACATAAAAAACCTTAGTGAAGTAGGTACTTACTTGCACTCAAAAAAATATTTATAGCTTTGAGACGATAACAATTTTGGAATTCCTGCTTAGTTTTGTTGTTTATGTAGGTAAGCGTCCTAACTTATTTTTGTTCTTTCATAAGTATAATGAAACGCCTGATTGTAAATCATTTTGACACCATGATAAAACTCAAAAACTATGAAAAATATGCGTAGTACTTACCTAAAGTATGAGCGTATTTTCCAGTCAGCAATGCGGATCTTGAGGGAGTGCAAACGCAATGACTATAATACCTTCCCAGAGCCATCCCAGTGTATGCCAATAAGTCAATGTTTGGGGTAAAAATCTGGTTGGATCCATGGAAACTCACATCATCCCAACCCTAAAACATTTGTCATGACCATAAATTAAATATACTAAACACGTCGAGGCCTCCTACGAGTAACCTCGGCAAGCAGCTGCAGTTCCACTGTTGTGTTATTATTACCTACTACCTTCACTAAGCTTTTAATTTAATTCATTTAATACTACTTTTTAAAAGGATCCTCCAGCTAGTGAACAGTTACGACTGGCGAAAGGCTGCTGGTAGAAGCTGGATGCGTCGAGCGACAGGGCGCAATGGCGCTCGTATTAGGGGAGGCATATGTCCAGAATTGGACTGCTATAGCCTGATGATGATGATGATAAATAAATAAATATATTCAATAATAGGCTTCCAGCCACGGCTTCACTTGCGTCGCATGGTATCGGGATAGAAGAGTAAGGTACCTTGTTCCAGGTTACAAACGATATACCTACTTTTATATATTGCAAGTTCATCTAAATTTGAAGCGCTCGTGGCGTGGCTTAATTCGGTGTTCACAGCAGATCACCTTGGTTAAGCAACGATCCGCCTAGTCACTACTTGGATGGGTGACCGTTTAGTGGCATTTAGATCTGAGGTCTTCCGTGCTTCGGATGGTACGGTTGGTCCCGGCTTTTACAGTCGTTAAGCCATGTCGGAGGCCTTCGGGCGGCCTAAAAACTCCGACACCAGAGTTGATGGCCAATAACTCATAGAAGAAGAAGAAGAAGATCTGAATCTACTCGCTGTCACGGAATTAAGTGAGATCAAACATAACACACAAACTTTCGCATTTATAGCTATGTTTTTCGAATATACGACTAAGAAATTTTTCTGTTTCTGGTTTCTTTTTTATGGAGATCTTTACAAAATTGGTGGGCCGATCAGTACACGACTAGATCAGAAGGGAAAACTTAATTTAAGTATCTACATGCTTAATTTTTGATAGTACATATTTAGGTACCTAACGAGTAGTTAAATAAGTAACCAGCAGAAGGTCTATTGATGTTATCGTCAAAGTAAGCTTTAAACCGGTTAAAGTGGCAATTTGAAGCTTTTTTAACCGGGAAATACTTATCTTACATACTTAACTTAAAGGTGAAATAGGCCCAGACTAATTTTTATATGTAATCGCAACCATGTACTATCTACCATACTTTACCAAAGTAGTTGTAGTTAGTGTATGTGTTTACCTACACGGTAAGTAGGTACTTTGTAAGTTGCACGGACTAGAATAGTATAAGGTTACCAACAATTAAACAAGTTGGAAAATAAACTTACCAAGTCGTCAGCAATAATGAAAACAATGTTTGATTTCAAAGGCGTCTTAATTTCCTCGGTTTTTCCGAAACCACGGGCTAACAAAACAAGGAAACCGCACAAAATCGACATTCTCAAAGTTCGAATCACAATTACCTACCTACTTCACTGGAAAGCATAAAAATAATACTTTATCAAACGTTGTTTTTTTTGCGTAGGCATCAAAAGTATTATTATCAACACAAAACGCGTGCAAGTCTACCCAATGTTTATACACTGTGAACGAGATGATATGAGATGCGATATTATGTAATACCTAAATTATTGATAGATTGTAAGTTAAGAGATCTACATATCTCGTTTCTAATCAACCAACCGCTGAACTTCTATGGATTGTTTTAAATTCAACAGATAATCTATGGACGTTGACTACTTAGAGCGCTCCCAGATAGGCGATTCGCTCGCGCTACTTGCTCGCGCAACTCGATCGCGCGATTGGTTTTGTGTACAGAGCGGAAGAGCGATTTTAAGGAACGGATTAAGGGTCCGGGATCCTATTTCACCAAAGTCTTACTTAAATGTGTTAAGTACTGAAATCGTCATGCGATACTTTTCATATACGAGAAGGTAATTTAAAAGTATCGATAATTATTAAAAATGTGCGAAAAATGAAAGTAAGATTTTTAAAACAATGACAATGTGTCATTGTTAAAATTCACTGGTCACGCTGGATATAGAAATATTTAATATAGATAAAATAGATTTAAGTTTTTCGTTATAAAAAGTAAGTAAAAAAATAAAAACCAACTACAGAAAAACCACGCTTGAAAAAATATGAAACAAGAAAATATTCTATATTATGATATTATGTGCTAATTAAGCCCATTCATTTGATACCCAACACGGCATCATTCAAAAAGTTCATGACTTTTGGTCCTCTAGAGGGCACCATATTCAATTTTATGTAACTATACCTAGCCTATAGCCAGCGAACAATCAAAACGCTTGCAAAGATACCTCATTTGTCATATTAATTTATGAATATTATAACATACCTACCGGTCAAAATCATGACCATCTTTTTGTTTCGCCGTGGTTGGGTAAAAATTATTTTATTATTTTCTAAATGCATCCAATCGCTGCAATAATCGCGCGTGTCCAGCACACGCGCGATTGTTGCTCTCGAGGTTCGCGAGTCGGCATTGGCGCGATCTGCACGCGATTCACACGCGAGCAAGCATGACGTCTGCGTCACATCCACGTGACATTCAGCAAGCGGCCAAGCCTGATTGGATACGCCTGTCAAACGAGCGACCAACACGCACGAGCAGATCGCCTATCTGGGAGGGCCCTTATTTTATTATAAAGAGTAGCTAGCAACAAAAAGGTCAGAGATCGCACCAATAGGTACGCGCCGCATACGTTACAAAAAAGAAATAGTTCTAAAAACGCTATTCATAAAGATTTTTTCACTTGGCAGCACCAAGTTGCGGTTCAGACTTGTTCCACGCTAATTAATTTGTCCAATTTATATTACCGAGGAAATGGGTTTTAGCGGATAGTGGTTTTTCTACTCTTGCTGTTCCTTTCTTCGTCCGGGCTAATCTCAGTCGCAATTTGAAATAACATTTGCATGGAACCGTAGCTGGGACGGTATTTTTTTCGTCCTTCATGCAAAATTTCCATACAATTACATTTACATAAGTAACTACCTAATGGTAATAATACTTGTAAGTAAGTCACGTTATTTTACCTAAACAAGTGCTTATCTTATTTTCAACATAGGTAGGTATGTAAATCCCTACCTATTATAATGAGATTTATTTTCACGATCTAGACTAGGTGTACTTTTGACTGGCCTCGTAGCTCAGTTGGTAGTGACTGCCTGAGCTGCAGGTCGCGGGTTCGATTAACGCCCAGGAAAACATTTGTGTGATGGACATGAATGTTTGTTCTGCGTTTGGGTGTTTTATAGGTATCTATGTATGTTTATCAGTCTCTGGTACCTATGTACCCGTATGTGTGTAGTATGTGACACACACACACTGCCACTGCCACTATAGACACTGCCTAGTTTGGTATCAGTTGACCGTTTGTGGGTTGTCCCGTATTATATTATAAAGAGGTAGAGTTATGTTTGTATATAGGTTTGTTCGAGCATAACTCTCGAACCGTTGATCCAATCTGCATGAAGGGTAGATTGTACTTGAGAAATTGGCTGGTTTTATGAACATCAAATGAACCGATTGTTATCATGGATAGTTAGAATCAGGTCATGATAAATACGTGCTTGCACGAAAACTATCAATGAAACCTCAAAATTCCGATACACGATAAAATTTGCAACATTCAAGGTAAATAGGTTGAAATGTTGCAATAGGTAGCGTAATTCTCTAAAACGGTACATAATAGTAGGTAATAGTTGTTCTTAGTAGTGTTTTTACACACAAAATTACATTTTAAGTTCCTACATTGTTAAACACGTAACCACAGCGTTGCCACCTTAGCCCTTTTCGGGCTAGATCCTAGCACTTTTTACTGTAAGTGAACTCGTTTTTTGATGATTTAGCCCGGAAAATGGCATTCTAGCCCTTTTCGTATTGTGTTACAAAACTTCGAAGATTGGTGCCTACCAAATTATTAAACAATGCGCGCCACGTAGTAGGTATAGATTTCGTGAGTCACACTCATGATCTCTTTTAATGATAAAATTATCTATATCCCACGATATAGACAAAAAAGGTAATTAAATCAAGAAGAATTCAAAACAAAAGAACCAGTAAGAAGAACAGAATATAAATTATGATCAGGGAGAGAAGTAAAACACCAAAACATTTGTCAAATTATTACATAGAATTAGAAGAACGAGAAATTACTTCACTTCACTTCTTTATTAAATGGCTTCTGGGATAGTTATCCACAATTTCGCCAGTATCAATTATAATAATTATTCATAATAATATGAGGCAACGTAGTACGGTTTATAAGTCCAGTCGTTCAGTCTTCGGTTAGGTCCTGCTATAGCAATGGCGACTATAACAAAAAACGATCGGCGCACAATTTTCTTCATCAGAGAATTCCCGTTCAATCTTCTTTTATTCCATTTCACTAATACTTGTGTCTTTTATCTAACATTTATTGGTTATAATACCATGAATATTAAACGACATATATTAGAAAAACACTAGAAAATAAAATTTAATAAAATTGACAACCGTCGTTCAAGATGCAAAAAAATGGTGTCCGAACGAGAAATTAAATAAAGATTAAATGATTTTGAAAGACTACGATTATGACTTTGATTTTTAGCCCTTGTCATGTCAAAATTAGCTAATCTAGCCCATTTTAGCTTATCAATTTTTAGCAATGCCCCTTTTCAATAACCAGGGTAGCAACACTGCGTAATCAGTAGATTCTGGATCATTTGAAAACTAAATGCAAAAATGTGGTACACGCATGTAGTGTTTTTATTTACTGGAAGAAGATCGGAGTCACATACATAGCCTCGACCCTACACTAGGATTCTCTCCTATGTCGTGGGTATCAGGAACTGTGATGGATTGGGCGATGTCCCGCCTGAGACGCAGAAGGTTTCGGGTTCAATTCCCACCACGAGACAAATGTTTGTATGATCTGCAAATATTTGTCTTGGGTCTAGTTATTTTCTATGTAAGTATTTACAAAAAATAAATATACGAGTATAAGTAGTACTATTTATCAGTCATGTGGTTTCAATACAAGCTTTGGTTAGTTTGGGGTTGCATGATGCTGTGTGATAGTGTCCATCATTATTTATTATTTAAAAAAATACAACCGAATTGAGAACCTCCTCCTTTTTAGAAGTCGGTTAAAAAAGATTATACTAAATTGATATCCTCCTTTTTTGAAGACGGTAAAAAAGGATTATACTAGAGTAGGAGTGGTACCTTCCTACGTGAAGAACTTATAAAACATACTCACTATTTCATCAAACCATGCCGTATTGATATGATATTTGGATTCGGATTCAGATTTCTTGGTTTGCAAAACATGGGTAACAATGGGTGGAACTAAATTATACTTCGAAATAGCCATGATCGGCATAAAAGAATTTGGCACAGCTCCGCTCCACTTCAATATTTTTTTATTTATAGATGTACTGTACCTACGTGAACCAACTTAAGTAAGTATTAATAAGTACTAAGATTTAAAATTACTTAAGGCGACTATACATGTCAAACCTCCCTCTCGCTCGCACTATTCAACATTTTTGAAGATATAAAATCACTGACTATTGTTATACAAAATAGCAAACCTTCACATTCTAGAGAATAACAATCCTAACGGCCCTCTGTGGCGTAGTGGGCGAAGGTCTGCCTGAGACGCAGAAGGTTGCGGGTACGGTTCCCGCTGCGGGACAAATGTTTGCATGTTCTGTAGATATTTGTTTCGGGTCTGGGTGTTTTCTATGTATGATATGTATGTATTTACAAAAAAATATATATGTGTAGTATATCAATCATGTGGTTCCCATAATACAAGCTCTGCTTAGTTTGAGGCTACATGATGCTGTGTGATTACGTCCCGCATTATTTATGTATTTATTATTCAAAGGGTTCAGCAATAATATGATTTTGATTCTATCACGTTTTCTTACCAAAAAACTTGTACCAATGTGATCAATTTTGGTACAAATTTTTTTGGTAGGAAAACGTGCTGGTTCAACATGATATTCTTGCTGAACCTTTGTGTTGTTATTTTCTAGGCCGTGAAGGTTTGCTATTTTGCATAAATGTGATTTTATATCTTCTAAAATGTTGAATTGTGCGAGCGAGAGGGAGGTTGACATGTATAGTCGCCTTAACGTGTATGCGTAATGCCTTGGATTTAAATTTGTTAGGTTTTTTTTATAGTACTACTAGAATATGGAACAAGCACATGGCCCACCTGATGTTAAGTGGTAACCATTACCTATCACAAAGCACTGCATCGTAGATTACGTTTTTCCGGAACGTGCTCTACCCATCCGCCCTACGTCATCAACTTGAGGCATGAAGATGATAAGCCTCTTGTGCCTGTAATTTCACCGGCACCCATATCCTTCGACCCGAAACACAGCTCAGCTGCTTCACGGCAGAAATAGGCATGGTGGCAGTACCTCCCCGGACGAGCCCTCCACAAAGAACTCTACTACCTTGAGTAGTGGTAAGTGGTATGAGTAGGTTATGTGTATGGATGAATAAAAAAATTGAATATTGAAATAGAAACACACACTAAGCTTGTACGACTAAAAATCATTTTTAACCAAAATTAAGCCTTATTTTTACTTTCAACCACCATTTCGACGAGACGGCCATTGAGACGGCCTCTGTGGCGCAGTGGGCGAAGGTCCGCCTGAGACGCAGAGGGTTGCGGGTTCGATTCCCGCTGCGGGACAAATGTTTGCATGTTCTGTAGATATTTGACTCGGGTCTGGGTGTTTCTATGTATGATATGTATATATTTACAAAAAAAAAAAATTATATGTGTAGTATATCAATCATGTGGTTCCCATAATACAAGCTCTGCTTAGTTTGGGGCTACATGATGCTGTGTGATTAAGTCCCGCATTATTTATTTATTTTTTTATTTTTATTTCGCAAATTGAAAATGTCTTTGTGCTTGTGCATTTCGATAACTCTTTGTAAAAAGATTTATCCAGTCTAGATATATTAATTTGAAAGCGTTAATATTTTAAGAAACGAAACGAAATATATTAGAAGTAAAATTAAAGTAGAATTCGGTTCATATAATTTAGCTTGCGTCTTTTATGGCTGGCTGGTTTTATTTTTAGTTTTACTGAATTGAAGTTTATTTACCTACTGAGTTTTTAATGCTTTTTTTAAAAATAGCATCACTGCTCGTTCATTATGATGATCATTCATTATGTAGGTAGAAAGATGAATAAGTGAGTTCTGTTATATGCTTACTTAACTAAGACCCATGTGCACCGACATCAATAGGTCGGTTAAACCTAACCATCGCATAAGCGGGCAGATAATAAATGCGATCACGAATATTTCAAACTGACGTATCTTAAGCGTAACTAAAAATATTGATCAATAACAAAAAGTTTTTTTGAATTTACGCTTTCTCATTGGCCAAAATTGTACGTCTACGATACGTATAATTTTTCGCTAGCCCTTATAATCGAGCCTTCGAGCCTCTTAAAAGCCGAGTAACTGCATGTTAGTTTCAACACGTGACGAGGCCATAACAGAAACAAACAGAAATCTGCGACGACACGGCATCATGGCACACAACGCATCGTAGAAATTTCGTCGTGCGATGCGTCATCCCAACGCAGTGTGGCCTCACCATAAAGTCCATACCGTAGTAACCAGTTCGTTTTAATACGAGTTTTCATCGTTTATAACGATGATTATCTTGAAATAACTGATCCATAAATTCGGCGACAACCCGCGAGAACACCTGGGAAGCGTGAAGTTGTAGATATGATTTTTCACCTTCTGGTTCTCGCGTTAGCTCGACTTGGCGGCGGTTTTTTGCCTAGAATTATAGGAGTTCTCAGGCGAGAAGGCGAAAACACATTCAGACTCTTGCTTGAATCATGAATTGGCGTCATCCACCATCGCCTGGGAACAAATGTAAGCGTAAACAGTACAGTATTCTCTTAAGAAGTCTCGGTGAACTTTTCTTCAGTCTTCTCGCCAAGATGACCAGCCGATTAATGTTGGTACACATGGGCTTTACAGAAAACACTTGTCATCTGTTAACGAGCATCACTAATTAATTTTTTAAAGGAAATTGTTACGGCTTCTCCGTATTATGTAGAACAATAGGCAGGAAAACACAAGTAGGTGCTAATATACATATTTTCATGCATGATGAATTGTTTCGTAACCTACAATTTCAGCGTAGGTACTTACTGAGAGGGAATAATGAGCTAGGTATTTAAAGCAGGTAGAATCTGTTTTAAATAGAGATGAATATATGTTTTTTTTTATGATACTCGAAGATGGAACTAGCACATAGCCCATCTGAAATGGTAACCATTACTTATAACAAAGTATTGCTTCGTAGTTTACACATGTTTGGAACGTATACAATGCAAAGAAACTTCGTTGTAGTGGTGTGATAGTACTTCCCCAGATGAGCCCTTCACAGCAATAATTCCATTCTCGATAAAAAGGGAGGAAAATTTCAATCGAAGAAAGCCTTGGTCAGGAAACCACAAACTTTTTTATCAAATTAAAACCATAGAACTTCCCGTCATTATTCTAGCAAAGGAGGGCGCGAGGTTAAGACGCGCGTTGTAAACGCGGCGTGGCGAGAACGATTCAGTAAAACAGTGTTTGTTTTAAATAACAATTTAATATTTTTCCATACATAATAACCTATTTTTACGATACGAAACTTAAAAATATGTAGGTGTGACATTTACAATATAATTATTACCTAATGTAATACTTTATTACTTACTAATAACGTATAACAAATATAAAACTAAAAGTCATGCCAAATCAATGAAGACACAAAACTTAGCACCAGACTTCATCTTTTGTTTCTTTCAGTGGCAAATGAACAAAACATACAACACTTACAACAATAAACTTACCATTCACAAACATTCAAAACACACTTTTCAATATACACAAAAAGTTCCGTATCCCCGTCGTCCCATTACAATTAACAGCTGCGGCCTGAGTAGGGACCTTACTACTAGTTCTGTTCACACTGTAATTCAGGGAAAAGTTCAGGGAATTCAGACTATCTATCAAGTCAATCTCGTTATCAGTCACGAATGGCATCCAAGTGTAGCCGAAGTTGGCTGGATCTGACTCGTTTCGGATGGCCAAAGGGCCTCTTCTTTGTTGCATAGCCCAAAGGCCTCGTAACCGGCTGGTTAGGAGAGCAGCAATTTTAGTTGCTCGATTCCAGAGGTCATGACTCTCTGAAGGGTCGCGCCGGACGTTGAATAGGCAGCCGCGCGCTGTAAAAGTTTATTTTAATTAATTTGCAGGTGAATAATCTTTTTATCAGGCTTAGACTTTTGTGTGGACCCTTTTCATTTTGAAAAAATGGAGAGATAAAGAGCTTTGGTGACGTGGGATGGCTGTTCTATTGAATTTTATGAAAAATGTCTGCACAGTTTACTTAGCAGTGAAGAAAACATCTAAGGTAGCTGGCAAGCTCTATTCTTCTGTGTCTATGTTCAACTTCATATCTTGATTATTATAAGGTATAGATTCAGTTCTTTAATTATAAAATAAATATTTGTCCCAAGACATTATGAGAGATGTAACATCGTTAGCAAAATATTAGAAGCATATTTTTTGTTCAATTAAGTTTTAGAGACCAACTGGATAATATAATTTTTAAAACTATCATGGTTGCGAACGTAATTATTATGAATATCAATGGCTTATTTACCATGATTTGTGTGAGTTCTGTTGTTTCCCAACTGGGTAATGGTATAATGAAGAGATTGGGTGTTAGGGGTGCCAACCTTCAAGCCAACCTCACTTACTATGAAAAAACGGGGCTATGGCAGCCGGCAGATTGCGGCGTAGCACAGCCTAAAACGGCATAGCTATTCCCTGACAACCGATGGGCAGCAGTGTCGGCGGTGCTATAAAGCTATGCCCTTCCTTCGATCCCCAACCCGCACGCTTATCGTGGGGATTATGGGCATATCCCCCCTCATTAGTGGAAGCTACTATGTCCAGCAGTGGACTGATATTGGCTGAAAGAAATTGAGAGAAATAACTAACTTGTAATTTTACTTACTCAGAGTAGGCACACAGGGTGTGGCATCCCTCTCAGTGTCCTCCTGTCTGATGGTAGCCGCAGCTCTCATCGCTTGAACATTTCCAATGTCCAAATAAGAGCCCATTTCCTCAAACGCCCTGGCCACTGCGCAAGATCTCAGAGCCGGATAGTAATCTTGCGTAGGCCCTTTATTTACCATAAACTCGGCTCCATAATACCCATTGTTCAAACCGGTCACATTACCCACTATAACTTTAAAATCACCAGCTCTATACGAAGCGTACATGTTCCTATCACTATCTTCGACGGTTAGCAAGACCTCTCTACGCCTTGATTCGCTGTCCTGGATGATTGAGTCCCATTGGTTGAAACCGTCTATTGCTTTATCGATGCGACCATCCGCAGCGGCTAACAGTGTCGGCAGCCAATCAGTGATGTGCATGAGACCATTCCATACTCGAGGCCGGAACGAAGAATGCCAGATGAAAGCTGGGACTCGGACAGCTCCTTCCCACGGCGTGTTTTTAATTCCCCGCAAAGGGAGATTCACCCCCCAGTTCCTTAGAGAACCGACGGTCGGAGACCCATTGTCGGAAACGAATATTATCATAGTATGTTCCAAGATGTTTTTATCCGCAAGCGCTTTTACGATCCGTCCGACGCTGCGGTCGATGTGGGTCACGACCTCTGAAAAGTTTATCAATAAATTTTTCAATCAGGAATACCCACTTTAAGAGCTATGGAGGGGTTTCGTCATTTTGAGACCGATATTACTCATTCCTGGCGTGTTTTAAAGTAATAGCCCTAATTTGTCCTTTCTCTCAACCTTCGTAGAACTGGTTAGGAAAGAGTTACGTAACATAATCCACAATGGATTATTTTACAATTGGTAGGCGCAATTTTAATGTCCTTTCACTTTGTTGAGTTTGGGACTAACTGAGCCACCTTTGCTATATCTATTAGGATATCACAAGGAACAAATGTTTAAATTTTTTTCAAGGGAAAACTTACAGCTAGTTACTTGAGTATATAAATATGTATAGATTTTGAAAGCCAATTGAAAATTTTACACAATTAGATAATATTTAGTAACTAATCCCGCTATTCTTATTTTCTGATGAATTCAACAATTGTATTACTTATTATTATTTTGTTGAACTCATCAGAGCAAAATAATGAGTTATGCACCTACTAAATTTGTTCCTTGTGATATATTATACTTTTAAGGATTTTCGCAAAGGCAAAACATTATCTTAAATTAATAAGATTCTAAATTTTTAATGAGATCACACTAATATTTTAAATGCGAAACTTTGTGTGTGTGTGTGTGTGTGTGTGTGTGTGTGTGTGTGTGTGTGTGTGTGTGAGTGTGTGTGAGTACGGACAAAATATAGCCTATGTGGCTATATTTTGTTCGGGTACTACGCGAGCGAAGCCGCGGGCGGAAGATAGTTTTTCATATTTTCGGAAATAGTTTAGCATGGTAATGTCGGTTAAAGTTAGTAACTCTAAGTTAACCGTTACCTACAATAACCGACATCACCTGCTTGAAACATAAAGTAGGTACTGACATTGTAAGACAATGACTTCGAAGTTTGCTTGCAAGATTGTATTTTATGGGCCAGACAAGGCGTCTATTGCATTTTGATTGCACCAACAGACCGAGAATAATTTTATGCAAAGTTTGAATAGCCATACCGTTACACCAAAGGTTTTCGACTATCTACAAATACATGCGTTCATTTTACGCTACCAGTTAAACTTTATTACCCGGGGCAAAACCGCTAAATAATTTAAGCCTCTATATTTATTTCCGTGGATGTTCTATAGAGTGATAAAGAAACGACACCAAGGAATATGCGTAGCGTCCACCCGTTTACTCAATAGCTCAATACTAATAGCGCGATCACATTCCTATCCAAGCGTGGTGAATTACAAACCCATCCAAATTAGAGAGAGGCCTGTCCTGTAGTCTCCTAGTACACAAAGTCTCATCATCATCATCATCAGCCTATCGCAGTCCACTGCTGGACATAAGCCTCCCCTAATGAGCGCCATTGCGCCCTGTCCTGAGCTCGACGCATCCAGCTTCTACCAGCAGCCTTTCGCAGATCGTCACCCCACCTGGCCGGAGGGCGTCCTACACTACGTTTGCCTAGCCACGGTCTCCACTCAAGAACTCGTTTACCCCAAGGGTTATCGGTTCTTCGGCAGATATGGCCAGCCCACTGCCACTTCAGCTTGCTAATTCTCTGAGCTATGTCGACAACTTTAGTTCTATGTCCGATAAACTCGTTACGGATTTTATCCTTCAGAGAAACCCCGAGCATAGCTCGTTCCATAGCTTGCTGAGCGAATTTAAACTGGTTTAAACGAACGGTGAGTGTCGTCGTTTCGGCTCCGTATGTCACAAACACAAACACACAAAGTCTAGTACCACCTATTCACAGATAATTAATTGACTCAGGTGTGACTTTGCAGAAATCCATTACAAGATATATTGTTGCATTTATTAATAATTGCTTGTTTGCTTGTTCTTTCTCTGATTTGCATGTGAATCTGCGGGTGGGAGGGCGGTGCACGCGTATGTATCTTGTGGAACTCGTCAGAGAAAATTAGCGGAATTTGTACTAAATATTTTGCCTTGTAGTATATCTTAGCACCTATTCACGTAATCACCGTAGTTTTTTTTAGTAGTAGATTTCTAAGTAGAACTTTGTCTTTTAGTTTGAAGGGTGTGGGAATACAGGCACATGAGTTTCATCACCTTCATACCCCAAGTTGATGGACTAGCTTTGCATCGTATGGCACACTGCAAACGTGCATGACCTAAGATGCAATAATTTGCTATAGGTCATAGTTAACACTTAACATCAGGTGGCCCATGTGCTTGTTCCATCACCAGATATCATAAAAAAACTATAATAGACCTTTAGGGGGGACAAAAAGAAGAAAACGAAGAAGATCTGGAAAAGCTCGCCGCATCGTTGACCTCATCCTTTCCCACGCAAGCCTAGAGGTCAAGAGCTGGCCCATACTAAATAAAAAAAGTTTGGCATAGAGCGATGGAGTGAAGTATCCTGGGCGTAAAGCTAACTGACCGAATTAAAAATACTATCATTCGCTCCAAAACTCAAGTCACCGAAGTAGCTCAAAAGGCCGAAATACTTAAATGATAGTGGGCATGGCACGTCTATCGCATGCCGTACGAACTGTGGGCCAAGACTACCACTGAGTGGAGCCCTGAGTCAGTGAGGCGACGTCGTGGTAGCCCACGCAAGCGATGGTGCCACGAGCTTCACATCTTCAGCGACTATCAGTGGCAGGCTTTGGTGTTGGACCGCAAAGAATGGAAAACTCGAGGGGAGGCCTTTCCCCAGCAGTAGGACTGTGCAGGCTAACAACAACAACAATAAAAAAAGAAAGTTACCAGCATAAAGGCGACGGTCGGAGTTGGCGATGTGTCGGTGTTTGACGTTAGAGTAAAGTGGAGGCTGTAGAGCCGCGCCATCATTGCCCGCATGAGGCGCGTTGTGCGTCACGTGGAGGAAGAGAGGTTGGGATCCATTGTGGCGTTGGATTACTGCAATTAAACGGGTTATTGACCTGGTGTAAGAAACAGCGTGAAACAAGTTCTATATAATGTAGGTAACTCGTAACGAAAAGGTACTACGTAAAGGTAAGGTATAATAGGTGTAACATTTATGTATGTTTCAAGACAAGACTACTGACTCTGCCGCACACATTACAAACGCATTTAATATAATGTGATAAAAACAATTGTTATCTTAAACTAACTTCTTCTGTTTCAAGCTAGACAGCCACAATGTTCATATTTATATATATTTTTGAATAACTATGTAGTCCTATTTTGGCCATATTTTAAGTTTTAAGTTTATAAACGTATAATATGTTTTTTTTAACGCTGTTGGATTACCAATAAATCAAAAAAGATTTGTCCTGAGAAATACTAATATCACCTGGTACTCATTGCTCATAACAATCGTCATCATCAGCCTAAAGCAATCCACTGCTGGGCATATGGGCATGTGTTGCCCCTAATGAGCGCCATTGCACCCAGTCCTCAGCACGACGCATCCAGCTTCTACTAGCAGCCTTTCGCAGATCGTCACTTCACCTGGCCGGAGGGCATCCTATACGTTTACTGAGACGCTCTCCACTCAAGAACTCGGTTATCAATCTTAACACCAATCGGCCAATGTTATAAATTATTATATTCAAATAAATTCAACAGGAAGAGTAACACTAACATAAATGTCACAAGTAGAGTAGGGTCGATCCCGAACTAGAAGTTTTCAAAAACTTGCAACATTTTGTAACCCAATCGAGCAGATTCGGAAAGAGTTCAAAAAAGGCAACAGAGCGTAGAATTTTTCCATTGAACGAACTGAAAGCTTCGTTTAAAATATCAAAGTTATTTACTTTTAATAGAGCGATCTGTGATTGCATCGACGACGTAACGCTGTTCCTCGGTCTGTGGAATATCGCCATCGAATAGATCCAATCCATACAATAACCTGCCGTTCGGCCACTGAAAAATAGCATAACATTTTATTTATCCCTAACGTCTTCACAAAAACATAAAAAATAATGTGCTTAAATACTTATGAAACTTTAAACTCAAGAAAACAATACAGATAGAAGAACTAATACCGCTTCACAAAACGAAATGGGACTTTTTTCAACGCATTAGCAATTGAAATCCAAAATAAGGTTCAACAAGAATAACAATAAACAATAGGCAATTAGGTATTTTTTTCATGTGTCTGCAATATTTGCCTAAACATCCTTTTATACAAACATATTTGCCTAAAGGATGTTTAGGCAAATATTGCAGACACATAAAAAAAATACCTATTAATGAATGATGGATGAATGAATAGTTGCACTTTCAACCATAATAACAAACCTTTATTAAGGTAGATTAACTTACACTTTCAACCTTATTATAAGTATAATAGTCGATAAACCCTCCTCGCATGCCATAATGCGAGTCATAGCCCCTTGAAGTAGGCAGGTATTCCTGCCTGGACATTCCCACGTGCCACTTGCCGACGAGGTGGGTGGTGTAGCCTAGCTCCTTCAGATATGAGGGCAGTAGCCGTTCTGTGAGGGGTATGCCGCGATCTTCAGAGTTCAAGAGAGGCATTCCGTGCATTCCTGAAAAATAATAAATCATAGATGGTCTTTTGAAAAATACCGTGCGGATATTTGCCTAGACCAAGGATGGCGAACTAATGGCACAATATTTTGGTCACGTCACTTATATCAATCACAAAGTTCATTATGCAAAAAGTGTGAAGTAGGTACCTATTATATGACAAGCGCCCCGACAAATCTGTGATCTTATAGGGCCTGGACGATCACAGATTACACATCAAGACTCTAGACCAGGGGTCACCAAATGGGCCTAGGCCCTAGACAATTTGCACTAAATTAGACCTTATGTCGCTTGAAAACTGTTCATAGACCGCGCATTGGACAGCGTGCGCGGAGTTTTGGCAGACATTTTTTTCCACGTTTTCCACTCTAGAGTATAAATATCTCGATGGCCCTAGACGGCAGATTTGCAGACATGAATGCTTAAACTATTGCCATCTCTTACAGTTGGATAATGACAAACAGTGACAGGACTAACTTTGAGCATTGATTAACTTTAAGTAGCGTTCATAAGTAAGGGGGGAATACTGTAGAAAAGTTTATTGTTATTTTTTTTTATTTATTTATAATATGAATTGTAAAATGTATTAATGTTTGAAATGTTTGAATTTAAATTGTATTTATTACTTTTTGAGGGTTGAAGGGAAATTATTAATATAATAATTATATAATATTTTTTCTGTGAAAAAAACTTTGAAAAATTTTATTCACAGAAAAAATATCTGGAAGATATGGTATGATAAAACTTTGTCGATACATTTATTTAGAGTTTATAAAGTATAACAGTTTTGCTGACGGTAAATATCAGACGCGTCGCGAAAGTGAAACATTTAATTTTTTTTGTCATAATATTAAGTTTAGTACCTAACGTAAGTTTCACTAAATATTTATCACTACATAGTATAAAATAAATTCGCTTACCGCTGTCTGTCTGTCCCTTTGTATGCTTAGATAAATACCTTATCTATCTATCAAACTATCTTAGATCTTCAAAAACTACGCAACGGATTTTGATGCAACTATATTTTAATAAATATAGTAATTCAAGAGGTAGGTTTATGGGTATAACTTGCACCCGTACGAAGCCGGGGCGGTACATAGCACATTCAAAAGAAAACCGTTAATGTATCTACTTATTTACAGTTCCCCCTCATGACTGTAAGTTTACGAAGGTACCGCAGTTTTTCAATTTCAATAAAAAATCCCCGACAGGAAGCCGATATAGAAAATCTATTTTCAAAACAGGATGTCGGCTCTCCCCTGTGATTTCCCACCGTTTTTGTATTTATGGCAGCAAAAAGGACTTTTGGTTTAAGCTCCGGTCCCAGTTCCCACTATGTATGCTTTTCAAAGGACTTAGAGGCCTTGACCCAACAAGAAATACGGACTTAATACCTACTCGGGCTAAATTATTAATTCTCGGTGAAATCACAAAGGAGAATGAACGTACAATGAGAATAAATTAACGAAAGCTTTCTTCTATAAATACCTACCTTATTTTATGGTAACCAACATTTTATATACTTCTTCAGATGAGATCATGGTTAACTCTGGTGGCGGAGTTTTTGCGGAGGCTCTGGAATACCACATGACTTCGTTTTTTTACCTGACTGAAGTCCACTTCAGTCAGGTTATGTTTTAGGGTGTATGTATGTTTGTAATATTATTTGTCGGTCGCTGTAGCCCGAACGGCTGGACGGATTTTGACTAATGAGGTGTCGTTGGATTTGTCTAGTTCATGAGGATGACATAGGCTATATGAAACTTCAAAAAATCCAATATGGCGACTGTAAGAAGCCATTTTCAACGATGAACTAAAATGTACTAAAATCTTCATGTTCGGGTTCTTTGATTTTAAAAAACAACTATTTTTTTTATTTATTTATAATATATCATTTAAAAGTTATACAATAAAAATGTTTTTAATTATAAATAGCAACCAAAAAAACACTGAGGTACATACTCGCTATTTGAGAAGTCTCAAAATACATAAATTAATAGATATAATTAAGTAACAGTAACGGTTACCACTGTGAGGTAACCGTTACCTGTCACATTTGCATCGTAGGTCACGCATGTTTAGTACGTGCCCTTCAATGCACGATGCATTGCCCTGTGCCATCAACTTGAAGCATGGCATGAAGGCTCTTGAGCCTGTAATGTCACCGGCACCCACACTCATCTATTTGAAACATAGCTACTTCACGACAGAAAAGTAATCGTGGTAATACAGCTAGCGTCACGTAAGTCTAGCGGTGAACGAAACGTCTGCGCATGGGTCTCTCGCTCTCTCTCGTCTCTAGCTCCCATATGATACCTTACTTTCGACTTCTGCGCAATAAAGGTCAGCGCTAGTCTTTCGTGCCGCTACTGGTACTTCCCCGGACGAGCCCGAGCCCTTCACAAAGAGTTCCAATTCCACTGCTACTACTTCTTCCTTGACTAATGAGGTGTCGTTAGATTTGTCTTTATCACAAGGGTGACATTTGTATTTGTATTTATTCAAAACATTACAAGACATAGGCTATATGAAATTTAAAAAATCCAATATGGCGACTGTAAGAAGCCATTTCGTAATTAAAAAGACTACTAAACGGACAAGTACTATAAACTTCCTATCTATGCAGTCTGGTTTTTTTTGTTAAACTTTAAAAACATCCTGTATATGCAGTCGGGGTTTTTTTAAAAATAAATACTTGTTAACTTTAATTTCCGCTGCACAACTAGGGTTTACAGGGGACACATTTTGGGAAAAAAAATCTTAGCGCACTTCTACACTATGAATAAAAATATATACTCGTACTTAGTAGCTTCCGATTATGTTAAATTATCGTATTTCCAGGTCACACTAGTTTCATCATCCGTTCAGCCGGAGTTGAGTGGGATAAAACTCCTCTCTGAACACTCTCTCTCTCTCACACAAAACTCAAACTCAAAGTCAAAATTCATTTATTCAGTAGGAACTGTATAGTACACTTTGAAACGTCATTTTTTTAATTTACCACCAATAAGTAACGTGACCAAACAGAGAAGAATACACACACACACACACACACACACACACACACACACACACACACACACAATTTCGCATTTAAATACAAGTGTGATTTCAATATTTTATTATTATTGCAAAAGAAGAGTTTAAAAAAAATAGTAGGAAATCTTTAGATCTCAGTACACGGACTTATTGATGAGACCCTGGAGAAGGTTATCAGGGACAATTCTTTAATTATAATCGATGGGTGCGGGTACTTTTCCCTTAAGTATATCATTTTATTTTTACGTAATATGTAAGACAACAATTTAATCTTAAGATGACCTCTGTGGAGCAGTGGGCGAAAGTTCGTTGTCATGTTGCAGGTTCGATTCCATGCCCCTGCATGGAATCGGTATTTGAAGAATACCCTTATTCTGCAAATACTATATGGGTTTTATGTAAAATAGGTATATATTAGAAAAAAATGTATTTAAAGTTGTATATCAATAATGTACTTAGTTCTTGTTTGGGGCCATTGATGCAGTGTCAACAGATCACACACCATCGTGTCTATCGTGTCTATTTGAATTATTTTATCATAAATATTTTTATCTAGGTACGTTTTATTCGAATCTCTTGATTTACTAAATAAATGACTACTTATTATGTATTAATGTCCGTCTTACCAGTCTATTAGGTATCGATAGGTGTTAATAGCAATGTTGACCTTCTAGTTCAAATACAATGCTAAGGTAATTAGGAACGAAGTGATCACGCGATGCGATCTTCATCTTACCAACTGAGGCCTCATTTACTAACTCAGTTGCACACCAAAATGATCGGCACCGGACCTGTATTTGCAAACTTTGACATTTCATCTGACGAAATTCAAAGAACGTCAATTGACATATTGTCAAAGTTTGTAAAAAGAGGACCGGTGCTTATCATTTCGGTGTGCAACCGAGTTAGTAAATGAGGCCTCTGGTCTCTTTAGTAAATATACTTATGTTTTGTAACGCTAATACCTAAAGAATTTCAAAAAGACTGAGAATTTCAGGCGGCTGATTGCGGCATAACACAGCCTCACATCTAGCTGCCCTGGGGGTCTAAGACAATTCACTGAAGTACGAAATTTCGTGTTTCGTTTCGTGTGATGCGCAACGTTAGATCTGTTACAGTAAAAAAATTGTGCTAAAATTTCGGTTTTCGTTTGATTATGGGTACCAATCGCGAGAAACGAAACACGTAAATTCGTACTTCGGTGAATTGTAGCAGACCCCCTGGCCGCCGACGACGAGCAGCGGCGTCGGCGCAGTGAGAGAAGCTGTGCTCTGCGATCCCATCCCGCATGCCCAGCTTGGGGATTATGGGCATACAATATCCCTCCAAATTTTTGGTAAATACACATTGTAAATAAAACACCCTTTGATACTTAATAATAGTTACCAAACTACCTTCTTAACATTTGACAAAAACCAAGGTTGAAGAGATAAGTAGACAGACACAATGTAATAGGTAGGTAAGTATACCCTACCATGATTGTGAGGTTTCCAAATATATTTTCAGTGTCATGACTCGACGAAATAAATTGATACCTATATAATTTAATGACTTTAAGGTTTCTAGTTAAGTTACTTCCTTGTTGAAATACCTAAACTTCGAGAGATGTAAAGGGCCTTACGCTAGCCAAGTGATGAGGAGTATGCCTACCACAGTGTGCAAAAACTACCTTAATACTTTCTTACCTTACTATTACAAATGGTTATAATAGTTCCCCAATTGTTACTAAACACCCAATGAGATAAATGACTAGTCAATCTTTTAAAGGGATGTGTGTACGATTTTGTAACAAAATCCCAAATGACGTGATTAATCTATCTGTAAATAAATTCAAAAATGTTGTTAAACGTAATCTCTGTAATAAAGCTTATTATAAAATATCAGATTATTTATATGAAAAAAAACTTGGGATGAAACTGCCTCCAACTCCATCAAAAACAATGTAATAGTTATTAAGAACAATGACGTTAAAAAAATATAAGCCAAACAGAGTTTCTTTCCAATTCTTCTGTGTTTGGTCACGTTACAAATTGGTGGTAAATAAAAAAAATTACGTTTTAAAGTGTACTACACAGTTCCTACTGAAAAAATGAATTTTGAGTTTGAGTTTGAGTAACAGTATAATTATTATCAATGTAAGCATCTATCTAGTAGATACTAGGCCAGCCTAGTAGGCAGATAGCAGATTCCTGCCCGCGTTACCAAAAAAAAAAAACAAGAAGTAGGCTGGTAGGTACTTTATACTTAAACATGCCTATAAAATAATTATTAAGTAATATCATATTCACACAATTTTATTATAATTATTTTTTAATTTAGCGTTTGATTAGAATTATTATTTGGATTAAGTCAGGATGCACCACGGGCAGGTGAGGGTGGCTGGTTCCGAAGGTAGCGGTTGAAACTAACGCCCCAAACTAAAATTAAATTATAATTAATTTACGCTTAATGAGATCCCGCTAAAACCACACAACTAGAACTCTCGATTAAACATCTAAGTTTCCCGGGCCGCTCGTGCCTAACCTACCCGTATCGGTTTCTGAATTTGGGTTCTGAAAAGTTTTTAGAAGAGGTACATGCCTAATTGTTTAAACGTGTATCTACTAATTTATAGTATTTAAATACTAAACTATATACATCCTAACTAATATTATAAATGTGTGGCGCAGTGGGCGAAGGTCCGCCTGAGACGCAGAAGGTTACGGGTTCGATTCCCGCTGCGGGACCGATGTTTGCAAGTTCTGCAGATATTTGTCTCGGGTCTGGTTATTTTCTATGTATGGTGTATGTATTTATTTTCAAAAAAACTGTATTATGTGTAGTTTATCAATCATGTGGTTCCCATAATACAAGCTCTGCTTAGTTTGGAGCTACATGATCCTGTGTGATAACGTCCAGCATTATTTATTTTGTTTATAAATGCAAAAGTGACTTGTTTCTTTCGTTTGTTACGCCCCGATCATCTCGAAACTGTGCATACAGTCGTGTCCTACTAATATCAGAATGCGAAAGTATGTTAGTCACTTTTTATGCGGGAGGTAGGCACTACGAAGAACCTCAGAACATACAGAACCTGCGAAGAGCCTCAATAATGGTCATCTAGAAATAACTCATACCCAACTAAGAATTATTTTCCAGCTTAAAATCGAAGAGAAAAACACATTTCAGCCGTGTACGCAACTCATCCTCTCTCTCTTTCTTTTCCTGCCAAAATACCACATTGTGACGGGGTCAGCCTTTCTACAATTTTTCTTCAACTTTGCTCTATCTTCGTGTACGGAAAAAACAAAAAAATTGTGGAAAGTAAAACCTTTCAACTTAATTTCGGGAGTTCTTATTAATAAAGTATTTCATATAATTACTTTACTTTTTGACTTGTCTATTATTAATCGTACGTTCTTAGTAGAACTTTTGAAAATCCGCGGCATGTCTTATTTCGAGGTTTTTAGCCCGTCCCGTCACTACTTTCCTCAAACTTCAATTGCCAACATAGCTTACGCGTACTGTAAATGGGTTACCGCTTAATGGCATTTAGATCTGAGCGCTTCCGATCCCCACTTCTTCAGTGATTAAGCCATGTCGAAGATCATTGGGTGGCTTAAAAACTCTAACACTAGGGTCGGCCAAGCTCATAAGATGAAGAAAGGAAGAACGTAGATACCATATAGTTTGGATGAAAAAGACAAACATTATGCTTGTTGGTTTTAATCCTTCCTGGTGGTATAAATAGCTGATAACAACCTAGCTAGCTAAAAGCCATTGACATAATACTATACTAATAAAAAAGCAACTAGTTGAAGTGACAATGGAAAGGCCATACTAGGTATAGGTCGCAAAACTGATAAGCGTTAAGGAATACAGGTTCTCGAGTTCTTCAGATCTGGAAGACGAATGTAGGGAGACTCACGCACCAGATGGACCAACCACATCGTTAAATTTGCTGGTAATCAATGGATGAAAAAGGCTCAATACTTCGTTGAAGTCCTTGGGGGAGACCTAGCAGTGGACTTCTATAGGTTGTTGTTGATGATGATGATAAATTAAAAACTGCAAACACTCTAATTGCAACATGGTCACAGCGCAAGGTTTAAATAATAAACACATAAAAACAAAGACCCTTTTGTGCACCGAGTTTTCGAGTACGCAAAAAATAATTATCTCATCAAATCTTGTAATTATAACACAGGGTTTTCCATTAAGGAAAAAACAAGTAATTACCTACCTAAAAACTAAAAATAAACGAAATTGTGAGAAAATAATACCCAAAGGTGTGTAATACCTACCTTAAAAAGGTATTAAATACCTTTAGGTATTATTTTGTATACCTTTTGGTATGTAATATTAGGGATTACATACCTTTAGGTATTATTTAGTAAAGGTAGGTTTAGGTATCCTATCTACTTAAATATCTTAAGCATATTTTTCGAATTCAACTTTTTGGTTTATTTTTCTAAACCAGGAGCACAAGGATCCCTCCCTATCTACAAAACTTAATTAGATACGATAGCAAAATACCAGATAAAGTTCTCAAGAAACCTTTACTAGCAATATAAAATGTCAACTTATTATTTTTTTTTTTTTTAAACCCTATACCTACACTTAACAGAGAACAGAAAAACTCACCCAATCTCATTGGATATTTTCCTGTGAGGAGTGCGGTCCGAGCAGGTGTACATATTGCCTCGCTGTAGTACTGCTGGAGTATGACCCCTTGATAGGCCAAAGCGTCGATGTTGGGTGTTAGGATCTGGTTGGATCCGTGAAACGACACGTCGTTCCAACCCTGTACAAAAATAAAGTGAAAATTTCTTTATTCAGTACGCACATTACAGTACACTTTTAATCGTCAATTTTTTTAATTTTCCCCAATTCGTAACGTGACCAAACAGAGAAGAATTGGCAAGACACTCTGTTAGGCTTATATATTTTTTTTAAATGTCAGTTTTACAATATTTTTTCTTAACTATTACATTGGGTTTGAGGGAGTTGGAGACAGTTTCCCTACCCCCAGATATACTACACACGTATTTTTTTTTTGTAAATACATACTTATCATACCTAGAAAACACCCAGACCCGAGAGAAATATCTACAGAACATGCAAACATTTGTCCCGCAGCGGGAATCGAACCCGCAACCTTCTGCGTCTCAGGCGGACCTTCGCCCTCTGCGCCACAGAGGCCGTTCTTATTGTATGACAGCGATGCGCTTTGATGAAAACATCAAAGCGCAGTTTTCTACAGAAAACTGTAGATATGTTTTGTCATTCATTCAAGTCATTCATTTCATACAATAAAATGCATAAAAATTCGTTTATTTTAAGGCATCATATAGACACAGAATGCTTAGTAGTATATGACCTTCACATTGATCACGCATTAAGATAAAAACTGTTAAATAAACTCAGGTTAACCTACTTGTACTATCAACTCTCGCGCACGTTATCTGTCGGTCAAGGTCACACAACTGCACAAGACACTTGTTGCCCAATCAGTTAAGATATGATTTATTGCGTGTCACACGATATTTAATAATCTGCATAGATAATAATGGGCAATGGCTACAAAGCTTAGGTATGTCAACATTATGCCATGAAATGAACCTAAATTAGAAAATAACTATTAACTTTTTATTTTATTTAGTATAGCTCTTGACCTCGAGGCTTGCGTGGGCAAGGATCGACGATGGGACGAGCTTTCCCAGAAGATACCTATTAACTCTCTTTTTGAAGCCGTTAGGATCGTAATCCAATGGAAAAACAGACGCTGGCAGCTGATTCAATATTTTAGCAGTGCGCATTATAAATTATGTTTGGAAGCGCTTAGTCCTGTTAAATGGAATATCAACTTGATACGGGTGGTAGTTAGCAGTGCCTCTGAAGCTCCTATGGTAGAAAGGTGAAGGCGGAATAAGGTCATGTAGCTCCTGCGCACACTCTCCGAAGTACAACCTAAAAAAGACCGACAAACAAGCAACCTCGCGACGCGCGACGATGGCTCAAGCTCTCGAGCCTTGCCTTAGCAAGATACTCTTGACCAATGAGCCTCTTAGCCCTGCGTTTGACTGACTCTAGTGCGGCAAGTTGATACTTAGGTTTATTTATAAAGAAGAAGACTATTTCCTAAAGTTCATATGGTAAATCATATGAACTTTAGGAAATAGTCTTCTTAATGAAAATAATTATATTAGGAATAATATAAAGTAGGTATTTGGAAATTCATGTGCATATGATAGTAAATTTTATTGCCAAGCCGCTACAAAAAAAATCGTATACAGGATAGGATAGGTACCTAACTATAGCTACATTTGTGTTGAGAGCTTTATATATAACGTTAATATCATTAAATTGGTTTCTTTTCCGCAGGAAAATATTATTTTTCCTTGTTTTACGTATTTTATAAAATCAAACATCTCGAGGTGGGACTTTCCCGATTTCATGTGCCCTTTCCAGATCCGGGATGCTAGTAAATCTCTCATTAGGTACCTATATATTTAGGCAAAAAATTCAAATGAAGGCAGCGTCTCAATTTTAAAATTCTGTTAAAAATGTGACGTACTTGCACGCTTGTTACAACTTGATAAGGAGTTGGCTACGACTAGATTCTAAAATAACGATCATCTAGCTCCATGTTCTATAATCTTTTGATGAAGAATATGAAATGATTGAAGATATTCTACAAGACAAAAATTTTGTACAAATTCCGCTAACTTTCTCTGACAAGTTCCACAAAATACATACGCGTGCACCGCGCTCCCGCCTGCAGATTCACATACAAATCAGAGAAAGAACAAGCAAACAAGCAATCATTAATAAATGCAACCTACTTACTCTTTCACCAAATAAAAATAACACGTAACCAGCTTGGAGGAATGACACACACATAAATACACAAGAAAAAACTCAACAGAAATTCGACAATGTTTCGCCTTCCCCTTAATTTCTGTTGAGTTTTTTATTGTGTATGTGAATCTGCAGGCGGGAAGGCGGTGCACGCGTATGCATTTTGTGAAACTTATCAGAGAAAGTTAGCGGAATTTGTACTAAATATTTTGCCTTGTAGAATATCTTGTAATGGATTTCCTCCGCAAAGTCGCGCCTGAGTCAATTAATTATCTGAAATGATTGAATGCAATATTATTCTGTTCAAAATTTTAGGGTCCACTTTGATGCCACGTTGTAAACCGTAGGCCTGTGAGCATTGATATATATTGTTACTATCGTAACCTGTGAGGCACAAGGATGATCAGTCACCTTACACCACAACTATCCTATCTACACCGCCCTAGGGTTATGAAGTGTGTGATACTGCAATATCGCAAATAGAATATTACAGACCTTTGCCCTGCAGTGGAACAGCGATAGCTAATTCATAATAATATAAAATATTGCATACCATGTCATCAACCATCATGAATACTATGTTGGGGGGCTGCCGTGGATACGCTGAAGCAGACATCATGACTAAAATTGTCCACCACTGTTTCCTGAAAACATCAAACATGTCTTATTAATATGTAAATACTTTTTAACTTTGTAAAGACACATCAACGTAAAAGATAAGATAAGATATAGTTTTTATTAAAACCATAAATATTGTGTATAATTTTAAACTTTACATTGGTAGATTGCAAAGGAGAAAAATTTAATCTAAATCATAGTCACATTTTCAATCCATAGTTGTAGGATTAGGATTAAATGTGAACTCGTAAAGCTAATTATATATATTTTTTTGTATTGTATTTATTTATTTCAGAAAATAATATCCATATCACACATGTACACACAATTAAATTAAATTCCAATAAAATGATAATAAATTAGATGAGATTAATTAGGTTACAAATTCAGATCACATTACATTAAAATTACATTACATCAAATTACATATCTACATAGCATCATCATCAGGAATCATAACCACAGACTGGTGGATTCACATTTAGCACAAGTATAAAAAGATTATACAAAAAAAATCGACTTCAAATAAATAACTTCTTACTTCTTGCCCTAAAGAGTTTTGAAAATCGGTTTACAATTGAAGGAGATATCGGTGAACATACATAAAAAGGTCGAAAAATAAGGGTTCCGACGAATTGAGAACCTCCTCCTTTTTGAAGTCGGTTAAAAATGTGTCCACATGGGAGACAGACAATGCTCCGCCACGGTTTTTAAGATGCTATTGTGACTGGCCTTCGTCATGCTCATAATGATGGCGTGGAAACCATCAGTTCGATATTGAGCTATGGGAATGTATTACCTAAGTGCTTGAAACGAGAAAGGAACAGATTGTGAAAAATCAGGTCTTGCCGTTGAGAATTACTTAACAGATCCCAAAATTGTTTATACCTGTCCAAAATCATAAACCGATGAAGTGGATAAAGTTCCACTAAGTAGTAGGGGATGATCAGCAATTCGTGGAGTTTTTGTCAATGGATCGAGTAGGTTTTACTTAGTTGCATACAAACACTATGCACCTATACATAACCAATGTAGGCTAGCGCAAATTAGCGGACAGTAGGTACTAGTAAATTTATACATATGTAAATGGTAACAGATAAATTAAAAAAAAAATTAAATTCCAAAGCACAGAGAGTGAGCATCAAAGTAGATTAAATCTCTCTGCGGTATTGAAGAGCGCGCTGGAGAATACCGCAGCGGCATGCGCTGGCATGCGGAGGGATGCGAAAGCATGCGACCGATAACAATGGGGGACTCCAAATGAAAACAGTTTTCGAAGATAAATGATTGCTAGTACCACTATTCGACTATAAAATTAATTGTATATTGATATTTTTGTTTTCGAGAGATTCGAACTAAATTTCAAAAAAAACAATGAACAAATTCTTGCTCAATGTTGTGTAAGACTGATATAGATAAAATCTACCAAATATACTATTTTAAGTATACATAATCAATAATTAATCGACGGTATGCACCAGATTCCGCTTGCAAACGATCGCGGAAGAGAGTCGGTGCGAGCGGGGGTACGCCCCGGGGCATACCGCGGGATCCCTATTGCAATGCTGGATTGTCAGTCCAGTTGGATCCAGCACGTTGAGCTTGCTGGATCAAGCATCGGGTGCTGGATCCAGCTTAATTGAAAATCTTTCATCTACATTGCATGCAAAGGCTTAACAAAAGATTGTACTGTTTTCACATTCATCCAAATTAACGTCTTAATTAATTAATGTGTTATCAAAGTTTATTCACTTATAAAATAAAACGAGAGAGGACAAACCCAATTAGGGGCGTTTATACATTTCACTTGTTATAATGAATTTCAAACCTTTTTGAATTATGTACGAAAAATGTAAAGGGGATTAAGTAGGTAAGTACATGTATTAATTAATCGTTGACCTGTTGTTGGTCACCTAATTTGTTTCTTAATTGGCTTAGTAAATATCTATACCTATCATTTTTACGTTAAGTAGGTGTCTAGTTGAATAGAAAACATAATGTTTGTTTTGCCCAATTCAAGAACCATGCTCAGGGTAAAAAAATATCCTAGTATTCTGTAACCGCTGAGATGTTTAAGAAAGCTACAAGCATCAAAAAATCTATGTTTAGACCTTTTCATATTCTACCTTTCCAGGTAAAGACTTATATATCTACCACCAACCTTCACGCACTTCAAAAGCAGTGTCTTTTGCTACGTGAAATTTATTTATTATCGTGTTTATATATATATATATATGTATTTATATATATGTATATATATATGTATTTGTGTTCCACTTTGGTGTTTTGCGGAAGACAAAGGGTATTTAGGACGCATGCATAGCGACAGCGACTTAAGCAGATTTTTTAAATAGGCAGTAGCGAATAGTGAAAATGGACAGTGCACTTATCCCTACTGGTAGAAATAAATCTACAATATCGTGCACTTATCCCTACCAGTAGAAATAGCTCGGTAGGGATAAGAAATGTACTGTGCATCTATCCCTATCGGTACCAGTAGAAATAGCTTGGTAGGGATTAGTGCACTAGCCGGTTTTTTTGACATTATAGGTACATTTAGATATTTCTTGACAAACTTTATGTAATTAATTTAGACCTTTTGCAAATAATCTAGATAATAATTAAGTGATAACATTTACATAATGACCAATTTTTTTATTTTGTTTATTTTACTTTAACTACAACGGTGACAAACCAATTACTGTAATTAAAGATACACATTAGAAAAGACATATTCCAAAGTTAGTCAACAAAAAAATAAATAATAATATGTCCAATTTACAATAATAAACATTTGTAAATTTAAATTACAAATACGAAATTAGATATAACAATCACAAACATTAAAATTAAAGTATTAAATTTATAAATAATGTCAAAACACAGTCACTATTGACATGGTTAGATTGAGTAGGCTTGCCCAGCTCCTCTATACCATCCTATTAGCCCAGTCAACCTTACCCACTCGTAAACCATGTCTTTCCCACATGGTTTACGAGTGGATCCAATGATATATTAAAGGGTAATGTCGATCATTATGTCGAGCTTACAAACTATACATTTCTGATTCAAAGATTGAATAAATAACTTTGAAGTTGAAGTTGAATTTGTTGTGTGGAGCTGACAAACTATTCATTTATGATTGAAAGTGTTACCTTAAGTTTATAATTGACGAAATAATTTTGAAGTTGATGGTATCCTCTTAAAATATTCAGCTTTAGAATTATTTAACTTACCAGCTGAATTCTAAACGGAACATTATTCACTAAACAGTTAAACACCACTAAAACCTACACTTATATTTTTGCAAATCAAGAACACTTGTCTGCTCGTAGGCAGTGGTGTGTGGTGCGCGCGCGCCTAAACAAAACAAGCCTCTGAAACGTAGGGCGTTAAAATGAAATGCTCTTGGGATCAGCGAAGGCCTTGATAATGAATTTTGTGAGATCTTAGTAGATATGTACAGGGTCATAAGAATATGAAAACCGGTGAAAGGTGACGCAGAATATGTACGAACCAATTCTACGTGATGTTACTTGTCTTATGTAACTTTATTGCTCGATATATACATATACAAAACTAAGCAGAGCTTGTGTTATGAGAGCCACATAGCATGACTGTCAACTTCTTATATGGCGGCCTCTGTGGCGCAGTGGGCGAAGGTCCGCCAGGGACGCAGAAGGTTGCGGGTTCGATTCCCGCTGCGGGACAAATGTTTGCATGTACTGCAGATATTTGTCTCGGGTCTGGGAGTTTTCTATGTATGATAAGTATGTATTTACAAAAAAAATAATGTAATATATCAATCATGTGGTTCCCATAATACAAGCTCTGCTTAGTTTGGGGCTACATGATGCTGTGTGATAATCCAGCATTATTTATTTTATTTATTTATTTATGGGTTATGAGTACCTAATTTTAATAAATAATATAAACATAGATAACACTCCCCAGGCAAATATTTGCAGACACGTCACACACAACTTTTGTCTGGCGGCAGGTATCGAACCTACGACCTTCAGTGTCTCAGGCGGGCTTCGCAAACTGCGCCACAGATATTGCCAAATGTAACAAAAGATGGATTTATTGTTTGCAGAATTTTCTGTTATTCACGAAATAATCTCGCAGAAAGAGACTTTACCAACTGATTGACAGCCTCTATGGGGCAGTGAGCAAGATATAAAAGTATGCGGGTTCGATTCCCGCTATGGGACAAATGATGGTATGATCAGCAAATATCTGTTTAAGGGTGCTTTTTATGTATGAAAGTAGCTATTACAAAATCATATCCTACTAATATTATAAATGCGAAAGTTTGTGAGTATGTATGGATGAATGTTTGTTACTCTTTCACGCAAAAACTACTGAACGGATTTGGATGAAACTTGGAATATACATAGTTTGTGACCTGGATTAACATATAGGCTACTTTTTATTCCGGTACCACGCGAGCGAAGCCGCGAGCGGAAGCTAGTAATTAATATTTTGTTAGCAGTAGACCTTAGGTCAGTCAAGTGGTTTCTATAACTCAAGCATTTTTATTTTATTTTAATTATTTGTATTTCTTGATTTCAAACTGTAATAATAGCTAATCGTAGTCCAAGCAAAAGGTTAGATATTTTTTATCGACATCACCTAATAAAAACAACAAACTTATTAAAAATACCTGTCTTTATACCAATTACACCTACCAAATTCTGTTATAACCTGAACACGTTGTCATGTGAGGAGGTAGGTAGGTATTGTTTTATTAATTTGTATACCTAATGAGCCGATAACGTGAAATGAGTTTGACAAGTAAAAACGTGACCTTTAAGAATATTTATGCAGTTCTATGTACTTACATATTTAATTCTCTAATGGAAGATAAGTAGGTACCTACCTACCTACATATTGCTTTTAATTTGGCTTAGGTGATAATGGATAGTTGTTTAAGTATAATTTTAGTAAGCCACCGCCCACAGGCTGTAAACTAGATATATTCCAAGTTTTATCCAAATCCGTTCCGTTTACCTAGTGGGAACAAACCTCATACACACACACACACACACACACACACACATACACCAGCCTTTATCAGTCCACTACTAGACATAGGCCTCCACTAATAAAGGGGGATATGCCCATTATCCCTACGCTGGGCATGCGGATTGGGGATCGCAGGGCACAACTTCTCGCAACGCCCGATGCTGCTGCCCATCGGGGGATTTAGTTGTGCCGGTGTTAGGTTGCGCTATGCCGCAATCAGCCGGCCGCCAGAGCCCCGTTTGTTAGTTAGAAGGGTGCACCACGGGCAGGTGAAGTTGGCTAGGGTTCCGAATATGGGGGTAGGAACAAGCCTACTAACACAAAAATTTTCTCATTTATAATTTTAGCAAGTATTATTAGTAGGTTAGCTCAGAACAGCTTAATTACAACTTTTATTGCTTGAGCAAGGCTTAATCTGACTCACAAAATGTACCAAAATAAAACGTAGATAATTAAGTCAATACAAAAACATATTTTACTTTCATTGATATGATAATCAATGACCTTATGATAATTTAATGGATTACAACATAGGTGCGATTCGAACTCACGACCTTGATGGAGATGCGCTAACTAATCTAATGCTACCGCGACCGGTGGCATTACATTACTTCTAGTATCTTCCCTATTCTCTAGGTCATGTCTTTGCAAGCAGCCCCATATTCAGGGGAAGCTCGTAGGTTCAAACCTCGCCTGGTCATTTTTCGATGATGATTCGCTGATTTTCATTGAAGTTTTTAGAGACAATTTATTTGTAGTTTCCATGCATGTTTTATCTTCTTTTTACCCACGACGGAACGGAGACGGTATATGCGTTTGAGGTGAGAGGTTGTTTGTTTGTGCAAATCCATGTTGGCATTTTTCTCCAAAACTACTAGTCCGCTTTTGATACAGTTTTCAAGTATGGGTTCGGGTTTGATTAGTGCATGTTCTTAAATAAGTGTTACGGTGACAACTCACCAGGGGGGCGCTGCAAAATACAAGGAGGCCTGGGCCTGGGTTTTTTCAATATTTTGTTTTAATTTTATGATTTGGCTACGATGGCAGCGCATCTCCATCAAGAAAGGTCGTGAATTTAAATCCTAGAAAAATATTTATAAATAGTTACTTAAGACCTAAAAATATCTACCTCTAGATTTATTTATTTTTGTATTTTACTTTTCCATTAGGAATCAGTATTCCTAAACGGCTCGTCATTCATTACCTACCGACTAAATCGTGGAAATTTGATTAGGTAGAGGTACCTAGTTTCATACACCTATTTGTTTTGTGCCTATGCCTATCCGGACATTATAGTAAGGTATTTCACCGAAGAACTATATTAGAGCCTTTATGAACAAAAAAGGTAGGATGAGATATCTTAGAATTAGGTATGTAGGTCCATGCTAAATGAATTAGTTACGTGCTACTGCTGTTGCTGGTCGAAGCACAAAGTGTACCGATTTGATAACAAAAGAATTGAAAAAAAACCTTGTGCCATAAAACTTTTACCTTATTACGCCGATTATGACAAAAAGTTACAAACGCTGGTGTCAAACGGTAGAGTCTACAGTGCGTTTTCACTAGTAAACATTGACATATTATTAGTAAACTTCTAGTAGGTAAACCAAGCAGGGAATACATATGCCTGTAAATGGCATGCCAGCATACCGGTTGCTGGCATTCTGGGAAACCTGCCTGTGGGTGGTACCTATACCAGTTTCTAGAATCGTGCATCTTCTTGCAGGTGACGTGATCCCAATGGGATTATTTCGATGAATTAGATAGTGTTTTAATACAACTCTAAGATTACAAGACATAGATTGTGATGAATAATAGTTGTATCTACGCAACAACGGTCCATTTTTTATGATAAAGACTTACCAGTAAATGCTTGGGTAGCGAGTAACAAGCATGTGTAATCCCGGCTTTGAACAGAGTCATCAAACTAAATAGAGCAATCGCAGAACTTATATATCCGTCTACTTCTATACATTATATCCGGGAACCGTCGCTTCAGTAGTAGAATTTTAGAAGCAGCTCAATTCGAATAACCGTGGTTCAATTTTTGGCCATATAGGACTATAGGTTCTCTCTCAGTAGAGCCCGTGCCTCTACTTTTTAGTGGAATGGAAAGCCAGTTCCTGACAAGGGGATTACGCGCTTTGAAAAAATCTGTGGCTGATTATTATTTATAAAAATGCCATAAGTACTGAAGAGGAAACGAGAAACAACACCTTTTAGAAAGAATATTAGACAGATTTTTTGTAAAAGCATGGGATTGTTATTAATTATGTACTACTGTGGTACCGACTACTTTCTCCAGTTCGTAGTAGCTCTATCTTCCGAGCCAGGCTGTTGGTTCGATTCCAACCCATGACAAATATTAGTGTGGTGAACATGGTTGTTTGTTTCTTATATGTCATAGGAGTATCTTTGTATGTTAATCGTACCCATAGTACCTCTTCTCCTTAATGCAGTCAGTATAGTAGGTATAGTCTTCATAGTAGATCAACTGACTGTGTGTGAGACATGCTGTATGTTTTTTAATAATTTTTTAACTTGCTGAGAGCTCTCCTTATTTATCGCTTTGTATGCTGATTATCACAACCGTCCGTGCCAGCGTCACTGGCTCCTCGGGCATGACGGGGAGCATTTTGTCCAAGCCAAGGCCAACAGTCAACGTGCTAGTATCTAATGAATAAGCATAGAACTAAAGACGTTCCTCATCGCAAAATATCATGTGACATTGTTTTTGTTTTAATTTTGACTGTATTTTTTAACCAACTTCAAAAAGGAGGAGGTTCTCAATTAGTAGAAACCTTTTTTTTACTTTCTTTTTATGTATGTTCACCAATAACTCCGTCAATTGTGGACCGATTTACAAAAAACTTTTTTTGTTTAAAAGAGAAATACTTCACAGGTAGTCCCATACAATTTTATTCCTGAGGGATTGGTACCTTTCCCGGAAAACTCAAAAAACCTCATCCTCACTTGTAATTTTCGCCGTAGGATCAACAATATCTCCGTCAATCGTGAACCGATTTTCAAAATTCTTTAGAGCAAGAAGTAAGAAGTGATTTATTTGAAGTTGTTTTTTTTAAGTCCTACTTGTTATTTAATTTAATTTATAATATTTTGGGTAGTCATTCGAAATTACATGTACTTGTTCGACGGAAATAATGTTACAAGATAACTAAAATTGGCCTTCCTAAGGTCTTAAACTTAGGTAATAAAATGTAATTAATAATAATAATAATAATAATAATAATAATAATATATTTTTATTAATCAAGCAATTACATACATACACATTAAAAATAATAATTCAAACGAGAATAATATTAATTATAATATTGTGATGGCTTGTGGTTGAATAAATTGGCTTGCAGTATCTACACTAAGTGTGAGACTTGTGTTGTAGACACCGCATTCCTTCCATAAATGGCATCGTATAGCCATGTATATATTTTCAATAAAATTACATACTACATTATTTTGAAATTCAGTACCAACTCATGCACATCAAATTATCATAATTTTAATTTAATTAAACTATACATTTTCCTACCATTACATTCCAGAATGACGAAACAAAATTAATATTCAATATATTACATTAGGTAAAACCTGATAAGTATTGTATACATAATTTCAAAAATAACTTCTAATATATAAATACGAGTATGTATAATAATGGGCTTTATAAAATTTAGACATGTAATTAATATAGTAACATAATACAATTCATTCTAATTCAATACATAATAAAGTTAATCCAAATCATTTCAAGTTAATTTAATTTAAATTTAATCCAATAACAACTTCATCAAAATCAATATAAAATATAATCCAATATTTACTTATACATCTTAGTACCTATATTGATATTAATTAATTATACATATTTCTATTGAATAATTCTGAGCAGTTGCTCAGTATCATCATAAGATAGACTTAGTAGCCAATCCCTCACAGTTTTCCTGCACTCCAACTGATTCATGTTGACCAGACCTTTTATAGACATGTTTGCTCTGTTATACAAAAGTGGACCTAAAAATGTGTGTTGACGTTGAGCAAATACAGTTCTAACAGAAGGTTTGGTCAGCACTCGATCTTTTCGACGTTTGTCAGTTGACAAGTTTCCAGATACATCAACTTTCCTATGTTCTGATAGAATAAGAGCACTAATAAATAGCTTGCGAACTGACAATACCGCACAGTCATTATATAAGTCAGTTGTAGGAAACCTGAAGGGTTTAAACGTTGTAACTTTCAAAACCGCTCTTTGGGCACGTTCCAGTTGCAACATATATGTAGCACAGGCTCCTCCCCAAGCGGGGTTGCAATAAGTAAGGATTGATCTACATAGAGAGTTATATACATCAATAAGTAGGCACCTATCGGCAACATTTCTTAAGTTTTTGAAAATGTAGATTAATTTTCGCACTCGACCTGAAAGTATATTGATGTGGTTTCTCCAGTTCAGTTTCTCATCAATTACGATACCTAAGTATTTTATGTTTTGTACTTGTTCTAAGTCTGGACAGTTACAATTAACATATGCGCAGTGCGAATGCACTTTGATTGTGAGTTTGGGAGTTTTACTGCGGGCGTTTGAAAAAGATAAACACTTAGTTTTGCCTATGTTAAGGGATAATAGGTTATCCTCTAACCATGTGCAGACAATCTTTAGACCGGCTTCCGCATGCAGCCTGGCCTCTTCCCAACTATCACCTTCAAATATAAGTGCGGTATCATCTGCGTATGAGAAAATACGGCCATGATCTAATTTTAAATTGCACAAGTCGTTAACATACATAAGAAAAAGAACAGGGCCCAGCACACTACCCTGTGGAACACCATGGGTGATCGGTAGTTCCTCGCTAAGCATGTTGCCAATTTTAGTTTTCTGTTCAAATCTTCGAAATGCTCGTTAAAACAGATATTGGTCTGTAGTTTGTGACACTGTCTCCATTACCCCCTTTATGTACTGGAGTTATTATGGCTGTTTTAAATACTCTTGGAAATACACCAGTGGTCATGCAAACATTGCAAATGTGTGTTATCAATGGGACTAAAATAGGGCTACCAAGTTTTAAAACCTTCGTGGGGATTCCATCGTACCCTGTGGCACAATCGTTCTTTAATCCAATAAGAATAGAGTGTATTTCTATTTCGGTAGTTGCTAACATTCCAATTGAGTTAGATTGTGAAGGTAATTTGTTTATCCAGTTTGCAATGTTTTCAGGGCCACTGTTATTAGATTTGATTTGGGCTGCTAGATCTTTACCAACATTGGCAAAGAACTCGTTGACGAAGTTTACTGATTGTTCGGGACTAGAAGTTAAGTTAATCAATCCACTATTGTTAATCTTAGGTTTAGTTGTAAAGGTTATTTGTCGTATTGTCTCCCAGGTTTTTTTGATATTATTTTTGTGTTTTTGTAGTTCACTCTTTTCATATTCTATTTTAGCTTTCTTTAATAACTTGTTGCAGAAGTTTCTGTACCGCGTGTATGTTAGCTTTAGTACTTGGTTTGTAAGATCCTGTTTTAGCTTGAGGTGCATTTTGTCCCGTGTACGTAGACATCTAAGCAGGCCCGGTGAGACCCAAGGCTTAATTATTCGTTGGTTCTGTGGCACTTTAAAAATTCGCGTGCTCACTTTAACAATTTCCATAAGTTTGGAGATTAATATGTTTGCTGTAGCATCAGCATCCCAGAGACTTAAGATTTGTGAGAAATCGGTTATTTTTAGTTGTTCATTAAAAGTAGTCATATTTGTTTTAGATATGGTTTTTTTAGGAGTACCAGTTCTACACAATTTCCCTACACTTAAAAGAGCTGGACAGTGATCTGTTAAATAAGTTTGAAGAATTACAGTCGTGCATACGTTCTTACTTCTTAATATTATATGATCTAAACATTTGTCACCTCTTGTAATTGAGGTGTGAGTGGGTAATAACCCATGGGTTGCCAGCAGTTCCACATAACTAGGAGAAAGCCTATCACTGTTGTCAGGTCCAATATCAATATTTATGTCGCCAATAACGGCAACAGTTGGATAGCTTCTAACTGTATGCAGGATAGCATCTAAAGAGTTTAAGAAATTGTCAATGTGTGTGAAAGATGGGGACCTATAAAGTGCGATGATTGCAAAAATATTTTCTATTTTAAGAATAAGACAGTCAGAGTCTTGGAAATTTGGTTCTTCTATTGTACAGTTTAAATGCGATTTATAGTATATGACGAAGCAAGTACGCTCCAAAGATGAATGTTGATACGGGAAGTGACGTCAGCAGACACCAACAGTACTGAAGTCACTCCCTATAGCCAGGAATGTGGTGTGATAGAGCAGAGATATGCCCCATAGGTGGTTGTTGTTAAGGGGAGTGACGTCATTCACGGAACAGACGTCACTCCTGTCGTCAGAGTGTGGTGGTGCCCCTTGAAGTAGGGGTTGCAGTGGTAGCCCATGATACGCATGTCATCAGGCAGGTCGTGGTCGCCCGTGACACGCTCTGCACTAGGCAGGTCAAGGCAGTGTGGTAGTCGCCCGTGACACGCATATCACCAGGCAGGTGGTGGTGGCCCATGACATACTCCTGTCATCAGGCTGGTGGTGGATGCCCATGACATACTCCTGTCATCAGGCTGGTGGTGGATGCCCATGACATACTCCTGTCATCAGGCTGGTGGTGGATGCCCATGACATACTCCTGTCATCAGGCTGGTGGTGGATGCCCATGACATACTCCTGTCATCAGGCTGGTGGTGGATGCCCATGACATACTCCTGTCATCAGGCTGGTGGTGGATGCCCATGACATACTCGTGTCATCAGGCCGGTGGTGGATGCCCATGACATACTCCTGTCATCAGGCTGGCGGTGGATGCCCATGACATACTCCTGTCATCAGGCTGGTGGTGGATGTCCATGGTGGAAGGAAATGAAACTCCAGTAGATGTTGTTCCAATTTATTGTCGGGTAGCAGTGTTTAGGTCCGCACTGTCCGACAGCTCGAGCGAGAATGCTCGATTGCCGACAGTGGGCGCGTATTTATAGCAAAGCGCTGTGTCGCCAACCACGCGGTTTTGAATAAGCGAACAAACTTGTATTGACGACACAGAGCCCTACTTTTTACAGTAAGCATAAAGGAATTATTCTAACAATCATTTTTAGAGGTACCAAACTATCGAATTAACGTCTTTTAACAGGTTTGACATTAGAACTTGACTTAAACTTGATTTTGACTAAAGATAAACTAACGATAAATCCGTTTATGATTTTTAGACAATGTTTTATCAGTTAACGAGAACTTTTTGCGACACGTGGCATGCAACCACGTGTTGTTATTGAATTATCTTGTTGAAATAACGCTTTCGCGCCGACATATATTATTATGCCGCTGTTCTGATTAAAAAGTTTCTTAGTAACTTCCAAGTTATAATTCTGGAGTTGAGGTACAGGTTTAAGTTCATTAACCCAGCATTCTGTTAGAATCATTATGTCACAATTAAATTCCAGTCTAGCGATGAGAAGTTCAAAAGCACTAAAATTCTTGTAGATACTTCGGATGTTTTGAGTAAGGATGTTAATTGTTTTATTCGAAATGTCAATAAGTGACTTACAGCGTTCTGGGTCGCAATTATGAACATTTGCTACTGCAAGATCATCAATTTGGTTACAAATAATTGTTTCGAATTGTTTATTGGTGTCATCCATAATCAGAGATAATTTTGTTTTGGAATCTGAATATGAGATTTCTCAACACATTCCATAGGTAGTTAATTAGAAGGAGTAGTTGGTATTCTGTTGTTTCTTTGAGTGGGAGAGGGAGTGTTATGTACAAACGTGTGTATGTGGTTATTATAAATTTAGAGTAACTTAATCTAGATAGATGAATCGAATAGATTCCAATTGTTAAAGAATTAGTAGTTAGTCACTTCATTTGCTTCAGTTCTTCAAGCTGCAACTCACAAGTAATTAGAATCGGCTGCGAGCCCTCTGCTTTTCTGACAAATATCTTGCCGTTGGTGCACCAACAGTATCTGAAACCGCTGGTTTTTGCAACCTCTCTGGCAAGGAAGTAGATCCGTTTGGCTTTAGGGGTAAGGAAGTCGGAAATGTATATAGGTATCTTCTTGCCTTCTAGTCCTATAGCCGTAGTGTTGATTTTATCACCTACGTGATGGTAATTGTATTCTTTAACCGCCTTTAGAATATTGTGTTTCTTCATTGGTGTAGTCACATCCATAACAATAGGTCTATCGCCATTAGGCTTCCCCTTGATTCTATAGATATTTCTGATTAAGCCCCTCTCTACCTCCAGTTTCAGTTTATTATGTAGATTATCCATTATACTTAGCAGGTCACTCTTTGTTTCGTTTTGTTTAGTAGGAATCCCTCTTATTTCAATGCTAGTGCTTCTGGCATTCCTTTCCAATTCCTCTATTTTGTCTTCCAATTTCTCTAATTGGCAGTTCTTTTCTTCTCGCTGTATTTCCAGACTATTAACTCTTATCTTAAGTTCTTCGTAATTTTTAGACACAAACTCTAAGGTTTTTTCAATATCGGCATTAGTTTTTTGTATTAATTTAATTTCAGATTTTATTTCTTTAACATCAGAAACAAGATTTGAGAGGATTGATTCCTGCTCACACTTCCAAGCAGTGAGCATGTCCATTATCTCGCTTTGATTCTCTTCATCTTTTGCAGGTGTGTTGGCCGTTCGCGGTCGTTTATCTGCTCGTTTACGAGGTGTAGGCGACGTTGTTGAAGTGTTACCGATAGATGACGGTTTGGGTGGGGTCCGTTGAGTACTCATAGTAATTATTCTCTAAGTTTATCTTCTAGTATAGGTACCAGAATAGCAAGCGTGAGGGTGTGGTGTAGTTAGTAGGTACGTCCTTAAAACAGGCAAAATCTTTAAGCAGTACGCAATCAGGAGTACTAGGAGTGCAAAAGTGCCGTAGAGCTTTATTCGCAAATGGAGCGTGCACGGGGGCGCGGGCTGTTTGGCAGCGGTGTGAAGCGAATATAGCAGTAGGTAAACAATCACAAGTCCTAGGAGTGCAGAAATGCCATAGAGTTTGTCAGCTAGTGGAGCGTGCGCGGGGGCACGGGCGGGTTGGTAGCGGGGCAAAGCAAAGTATGTTGACAACGTTGAGCAGTATACACTCACAAGTCCTAGGAGTGCAAAAGAGCCATAAAGCATGCGTTGGGCCGTGCGCGGGAGCGGGGCAGGGCAGCGGCAGTGCGGAGTTTGTCCGTAGCGCAAAGCACGAAGTACGAGGAGACAAGAAGTCGCACAGTGCTAACCACAGCTTGCCGCACACTAGCAGAGTGCAACGGTTCGGGGTGCGTGGGGCCGCCGCGACCGGTTATTTCGAAGAGTAAGCTATCTAATGAAGGTGGGTCTCTCGCACGCACGGCGATGCGGCGATGACGTCACTGATAAAGTAGTTCAGCAGGTAGGAGCACAGTTCGCGTGAGTCATTCACTCGCGCGCACGCACGCACACTGATATTAATGTAGTACTGGTAGTAGTAGTAGTAAAGACTCACACAGCGATCATGACGGTCCGGATGCCCCGCTCAACCTCTTGGCTTGTTATGCAGTCCTATTTTTTTGTAGATGATTTTTTGGCCGAAATAGTATTAAATTTCAAAATAAATACGATAAGGAATTCACTTTAAACACGTCTTAGCTCCTCAGAGGTCCGGGAGGAAGGGGGTTGTAGGTGGATACCATTTATTTTTAGAGCTATATTATTTATAGGTAATGAATGAACAGTTATCGGCAGTCAAACACTTATTAGTTACAACCTACCTACATATCTGGTAAGTAGGTATTTAAGTACAAACCAATAATTTAGTACACCTACTTTCACCTACTTTATTTAATTGAAAATAAATAATGATATGGAGACTATCCGAAATAGAACTAAAGTTGTCGACATAGCTCAGAGAATTAGCAAGCAGAAGTGGCAGTGGGCTGGCCATATATAACGAAGAACCGATAACTGTTGGGGAAAACGAGTTCTTGAGTGGAGACCGCGGCTCGGCAAATGTAGTGTAGGACGCCCTCCAGCGAGGTGGAGTGACAATCTGCGAAAGGCTACTGGTAGAAGTTGGATGCGTCGAGCTCAGGACAAGGCGCAATGGCGCTCATTAAGGGAGGCCTGTGTCCAGCAGTGGACTGCTATAGGCTAATGATGGTGATGATGATGAATAAATGCTGGTCACAACAATTTACAAACACACAGCATTGTATAGCCCCAACTAAAGAGAGCTTGTATTATGTGATAGAGAGCGACATGACCGATATACGTTTTACATATAGATAACACCCAGACCTAAGACAAATATTTACAGATCAAACATTTATCTCGCAGAGGGAATTGAACCCCTAGCCATAAGCGTCTGAGCCGGACTTTCATTTAATAGTAGATTGTTTTACAAGGGACTAAACGATCCCATTTTGTTATACTCCCGATCGTAGCGAGGGAGGATGACAAGACCGAGTTCTAATGGGTAGTTTTGGCCCGAGTAAAACACTCTACTTTTCACTTCGATTGCGAGAAAATAAAACAATTCACAATTAGACAATTTTCAGAAATTTTATTAAAAATTAATCAACCTTCATAAAACATCACCAAGACGGTTCTATTTTCAAAAAAAAAAGATTGACGGAGCACCAAGAAGTCGAGTTTTTATGTAAGAGAACGAATGCTTTGTACGGGCTGATGATTTTAGACAAAAATTAAAAAGAAAAAATACATTTTAGCCCGAGGTATTAAACTGAAGTTTTAGGCCCGCTAAGCTACACTATTATGATACACTTTTTGAGCAAGAGAAGTGAAATAGTAGATTGTTTTACAAGGGACTAAACCATCCCATTATATACGAGGTTGTTATACTCCCGAGCGCAGCGAGGGAGGATGACAAGACCGAGTTATAATGGGTGGTTTTGGCCCGAGTAAAACACTCTACTTTTCACTTCGATTGCGAGAAAATAAAACAATTCAAAATTAGACAATTTTCAGAAATTTGATTAAAAATTAATCAACCTTCATAAAACCAAGACAGTTCTATTTTCAAAAAAAAAGATTGACGGAACACCAATAAGTCGAGTTTTTATGTAAGAGAATGAATGCTTTGTACGGGGTGACGATTTTAGACAAAAATTAAAAAAAAAAACTTTTTAGCCCGAGGTAATAAACTCGAGTTTTAGGCCCGCTAAGCTACACTATTATGATACACTTTTTGAGCAAGAGAAGTGAAAAATATATTAAAACATTCTTTGAAAATCATCCTTTCTACCTTGTCACTGAATATCTAAGTTGCATAATTTCTGATCTGCACGCATATTTAGCATACTTTTTAATGTTTATGCTGGTTAATCATTTTAGGATCGGTATATACCATAACCTTTTTTATTTTTATAAAATATACTTGTTGAATTTTTAATATACTTTAATGATTGAATGTATTTGACAAGGTCGGTAGTCGGTACAATAAGAAGATATCTATTTCAAAAAACAACTATAACCAACCTAGATTATCGCACAATAAGACATTGGAATAAATTAAGTAGTAAAGAGTGAACATCATATAATACCTAAAATATTGGTATCCAGGTTCATAGGTCTCATATAAGTTTTTTTTTTATTTGACGTTTTACAAAAACAACTAGTTAATGCAAAAAAATAACACAAGAGCATAATTATGCGCAGGCGCAGATTCATGGTCACTGTTACAAAAGTAGAGGTTTCTTAAAGATTCTTGCGACTCGTTGTGAGATGGTAAGTTAGAAGGTAAATAGGCCTACCAACGTTATAATGTTGCGGTCATTATTAAATAATGTATTTTTTATGTAAGGAAAAAATCACTCTTGACTAAATAATTATTTAATTATTCTATTAATACATAACTTTGAACGAGGAGGAAACTGAGACAGTTTTTCTATATTCGTATCGGATTTCGGATTTCCCAGAGAAAAAAATACACTCTATATAGCACCTTACGCTACGTGTTGGCCATCATAGGTTGTCAAAGGATGTAGCTGTGCCGATGTTAGGCTGAGTTTTGCCGCAATCAGCCGGCCGCTAGGGCCCCGTTTATTAGTTAGCAGGGTGGATACCACGGATAGGTGAGCTTTGCTTCGGTTCCGAAGATGAAGATTGGAACCTCCGCCTCCAACTCCATCAAAAATAATGTAATAGTTAATAAGAACAATGACGTTAAAAAAATATAAACCAAGCAGAGTTTCTTGCCAATTCTTCTCTGTTTGGTCACGTTACGAATTGGTGGTAAATTAAAAAAAAATACGTTTCAAAGTGTACTATACAGTTCTTACTGAGTAAATGAATTTTGACTTTGACTTTGACTTTGACCCCATAAAATAGTAATATACCTAGGACATAACATATTTTTTTGAAAACATTTATACTTATACCTTTGTCCTATAGGTATACAGCTACGTCATGTTAACAAAATTAACTAACTTCATATTTATCGTCACAAAGTCAAAACTGACTTTTATTTTCTACAAGGTCACATCTCGGACACTGACCTATTTCCGATAATAAAAGCAAAGTCGTTTTGAACCATAAAAGATCAAAAGACAATGAGAAAAAAACACAAATTGCCCTCACTTAATACTTAGTCATCTGACTCTACAATGCCAGGAGTAATGAAAACATCATAATTTAGTGGTTATTGCTAGTTTAGAATTAATAGCCACGCTATTGTTATCTGGAATAGCAGCATCTCGTGTGTCATCAAGCCTTGACGAAATACTTATTATTCATATTGATTTATATGTTACATAATAGTACTTACTAAGTAGGTACGATTTCCTGTAAATATCAGTTAATTTTGATTGTAATGTGTACCTACACTACTGTTTTGGAATACTATCTAACTCATAAACTGATTTTTGTATTTTTACTATTTGTATTCTGTTTTGTGTGTCAGACCAGATGTAATAAATAAATCAATGTCTAGACCAGTAAGGCAATCACTCAGTAAGGAAATTTCAGCCAATGAGAAAGCGTAGATTCAAAATAACACTTTGTCATTGGAAAAAAAAATCTATGAAATGTAATTTTAAAAGCGCCTACTAAGAACTTGAACATTATTCCAAGCTAGAAATAAGCATCTTTCAACATTTCACTTACCTACAGAAGTATTTTGATTCAAATGTCTCAAATGAATGCTGAGGCCGTTATTAGTCATACTTAGGAAGACATTTTGATGTATAACTATGTATGAACGCGCACATGGCGCGGACGCATATTGCTTTCCAAGTTTCAACGCAACGCAATCTCATCCATCTCTAAAATACGTCACTGTTGATTATATTATGGGCTTATGATAATTTAATTCCACAGTAAAAATATTTTTCTGTGTTATTATGATAACTTGTTAATTTGTGTTATTACATTATTATGATTAACCCTCTGTTTATTCGACCTTTGTGGCGCAGTGGGGTACAGTCCGCCTAAAACGCTGAAGGTTTGATTCCCGCTGCAGAACAAATGTTTGCTTGTTCAGCAAATATTTGTCTCGAGTGCTTTCTATATATGATATGTATGTTTTTGTTTAAAAAAATATTTAAGTAGTTTATCAGTCAAGTGGTTCCCATATTACAAGCTCTGCTTAGTTTGGGGCTAGATGATGTTGTGTGATTATGTTCAGCATTATTTATTCATATTTATTTCATGCCTAACGGTATTATTTAAGTATTCAGATTCAAATAAAGGAGGTTTTGCCGTTCTTATAAGGTTCTTAATCCTGCTTCCCACTTTCCTACTAATCCTATCCTACTTCCTACTTCCTACTAATATTTTAAAAATGCGAATGTTTGTGAGTATGTGTAGATGAATGGATGAATGTTTGTTACTCTTTCACGCAAAAACTACTGAACGGATGAAACTTCGAATATACATAGTTCGTGACCTGGATTAACACATCATATACTTTTTATCCCGGTACTACGCGAGCGAAGCGAGACGCGAGCTTTTTTTATTACTAGCTTCCGTCCGCCACGGACATGAAAAACCATCACTTAAAAAAGTTTTTTTTGATAGTTTTTTCATACTAATTAATTAATTAACCTATAGATTTAGTATTTCTTTCTAAAATTAATACAAGGTCTTGCGAGTAAAATGCTAGTAATTAACCATTCGTGAATGAAGAAGGAGCATTTGCAACTTTGCAACACTCAATGAATATTCACGTTCACCACACTGGGTCATTGTGACCTCAGGCGTGATGATATTCGCAAATCTGTTATCAACTGAAAATCAGCGTATCAGGGTTCCAAGGGGTTCCAATCCTCATCTTCAAAACCTAAGCCAACCTCACCTGCACGTGGTGCACCCTGCTAACTAACAAACGAGGCTCTGGCAGCCGGCTGATTGCGGCATAGCGCAGCCTAATACCGGCACAGCTAAATCCCCTGGCATTCGACGGGCAGCAGCGTCGGTGCTGCGAGAAGTTGTGTCCTGTGATCCCAAACCCGCATGCCCAGCATGGGAATTATGGGCTTGGATTATATTATTATCCTCTTTATTAGGGGAGGCCTATGTCCAGCAGTGGACTGTTAAAGGCTGGTATGTGTGTGTGTATACCTAAAGGTAGGTAAGTTCAAAAACAATTCTCACCTCACCACGGTCTGTTCATTGGGCCAGAGTAAATGCGATGTTCTTTATTATATGTTATCATTAAAATCATATAAGCAAATTAAACCAGTGAGCACAATAACGCAACAAATATCCATTTCGTGTCATGTGAACCTGAGTAACTTTCGCAAATTAAACCACAATTAATTTAGTTCAAGGTTGCAAAGCGCGCAGAAAAAATTGCCCCACATCGTATTCTACTTGCCTACGTATTTGGAAAGCCCGTGAAGGGATCAAAAATTGAATTTTTGAAATACCTACCAATCTCTGAATTCTTGAAAGTAGTTTGAAGGACACTATCTTGTTGTACCGGATCTCACTATACTAGGGTAAGTATTTTTACATTTTACAAAGAAACAAATTAACAAAACAATTGATGAAATGGTCTCCCGAATCGCGAATGAAAATATTACTTATTTTGAAGATCCCGATTCGGCTCATCAAAACATAAAATCTTCGGGCCCAAACGGGAATAACCCGATTTTTTTCATAATTGATTGTCGCAACTCAGCTAACAAAGCTACTAGACTTTAGAAGGTAGTTATTGATTTTAGCTGTTTTTTGTTATGTAAGTATCTAATAAGTTTTGTCTAATTTTTCTGATTATTTACGTTGTTACTGTGGGCACTGAGACAGTACAATGTACATACATACATACATTTATTGCTGCTTTGCTGTAGTTACCTACCTATCTTTTTACTCTTTATTGTTTAGTTTTTGTGACAAGTAACATACTCATCTGCTAACTTATCGTCCTAACGCATATTACGAGCTGTTTACAAAATGTGGATTCAAATTGGTTTATGTACAAATTATGTTTAACTAGCCTATAATTTAACATTGTAAAACTGTGAATCCTTGTTTAAATAAAAATAAAATAAAATAAAAATAAAATAGTTGAAATAGTATTAAGTTTTGATGAATAAATACATACATACATACATACATAAATACATACATACCGGTAATTATAGATATTACCTACGTCAAAAATGATATTATACCAGTACCTACCTAAAGACAGACCTACCTGATAACTATAAGATGTTAAATCAAATTATACAATTAGGTATTACAGAGGTAAGTCTAAGTCTATATTAGTCCAATGCTGGACATAGGCCTCCCCTAATAAAGGGGGATATGTCCATAATCCTAACGCTGGGCATGCGGGTTGGGGATCGCAGGGCATAGCTTCTCGCACCACCAACGCTACTGACCATCGGTGGTCAAGGGATTTAGCTGTGTCGATGTGGGCTGCGCTATGCCGCAATCAGACACCTTGGCCACCCTTGGCGGTGGCCCCGTTCGTTATTTAGCAGAGTGCACCACGTGCAGGTGAGACTGGCTTGGGCTCCGAAGATGGATGTTGAAACCCCGTACACCCCTACCTACCTATCTTCCTAATTATTTTTCGTGATGTGATAAAAATGAGGTTTGATCTCTACTTCCTTCTTATTCGTATGAAGGAAGTAGACATCTCTGGTGTCGGAGATTTTAAGCCGCCGCCCGAAGACTTCGGGGCTACATTGAGTGTACCTAAACCTCCTTTCAATGAGTTCTGTTGTTCAGTCCACATCCACCTTACTCTATTAAGTAAGATCATCTCCCGTCAAAATAATCATAGTGGCCTATCAAATTAATACTTACTAACCAACATTTACATAGATAGGTAAGTCTAAGTAAATTCTGGGTACATAAGTAGTTCTGGGTACACACTATTTTGTTAGGATACTTTCATGTGTAGATATCTATCAGAAACTATGAATGCACCTTGGTACAACAACACCCAGAATCAGAATTAATAATTTTTTGCATTGAAAAATCAATAAGATTTTATTGTCTACCTCAGGATAAAGTATTTTATTTAAGAAGGAACAGAAACAAAGTATACCTGTAGGTACAGCAAAATAGTGGAAACGCTAATACTGCAATATTCAAAAAACTAAGTAGTTTTCAACTCGTCTTTAATATTAATATTTTAGTTGCAACAGAAAATGGCCTAATGACTTCAACCCCGTCGACTTTCAGTTGGCTTCGAATAAGCTGACAGATAGTTAGATTGGATGGCAGGTAAAGGCCTATGGCCTTGCTTTGTATTGAAAAATATCTATCACGCTAAGTTCAGACAGCAAAGACCAATAGATATCTAGACCCAAATCGTAATTGCCTACAAAGGGCATTAACAACAATAGCTTTCGTGATCACAAGATTATTTTGTTGCGAAATTAAAATGCAATGATTTCAATAAACACCATGCTATTGTTAAGCCCGTAACTTATAGGTTACCTTATTTACAACTTACCTTTTTAATCACTCGTAATAATAAAATCTGAAATAGAATCAAAATGTTAAAATGTACGAAATCTACGAATTTTGTAGTTATCACAGTATAAGGAATACTTATATCCACAGATATATTTGCATATAACTCAAAGAACTATGACTAAAGCATAGAAGAAGTCTTAAAATTTATTTATGCTCTTTACTCATACGGCTTATCTCTACTTTCTTTTATCCATATATCATTTGCTAGAAAGAGATGCATATTTTAACTCAATGCGATTTCTGCGACTGCGTACCAGGGCATTTGTATGAACCTCCATATAAATTTGTTCGAGCACCCTGGTACGATAAAATTTTTGAAGTCGCATTGTTATATGTATGCATCCCTTTCTAACTGATGATATTGGACATAAGAAAGTAGAGATCAGCCGTATTGAATTTTAAGACTTTATCTAGTTCTCTTCTAAATCTGTGTTATAACTGAATTAAGTTACGTTTCGCCTTTCATATTCTGTGGACCTAGACGGAGATAGATACATAATCTATGTAATAGTAGATAGGCTATTTTACAGGGTGGGGTAAAATATTACCTCATTGAGGGCAGCCAACTTTTCTTTTGTAGGTAACTTGCAGAATACGAGCTAGCAAGTCGATCACTCATTCACCTACATATTGAATTGCGAAACAGTCGTGTTTTTATTGTGTTCATAACTTGCCATTATTAGAGAAAAAGTCGCCAAGGTTCCAAAATACTGACATTACGATTACGAACTCCACTCACGAATGCTGGGGTCTTTGTCTCCGCGGTGCGTGCTGCGTGGTTGACCTTAGCGACGCGTGACAGTTGATCTATTCTAGATTACCTATGAGGAAAGTTAGCCAAATCAAAACCTATAGCCTCGAGAATTTGAGAATTCAGCATCATCATCATCATCAGCCTATAGCAGTCCACTGCTGGACATAGGCCTCCCCTAATGAGCGCCATTGTGCCCTGTCCTGAGCTCGACGCACCCAGCTTCTACCAGCAGCCTTTCGCAGATCGTCACCCCACCTGGCCGGAGGGCGTCCTACACTACGTTTGCCGAGCCGCGGTCTCCACTCAAGAACTCGTTTACCCAAACGGTAAAAGATATTATTTCTTCAGCGATATAAAAGTACACAATATTTACCTCCTTTTTTCCTGTCGATATGTAGAAGGTATTTTCTGTGATTGTTTGTCTTGTAGATTTTTGAGTGTTTACTAGAGTACCTACCTACCTACTAAGGTACCTATTTCATTAACAGTATATATCAATGAACTATACTTACCTCGAGTTTAGATTAGTGGACTTTTTCGTAACATACAGTTTGACAAGGAGTCTTTATTGAAGTAAAGTGTTATATTTTTCAAAAAGTAACGAACATTATCATGGAATTAGCAATACTACTATGCAGTAGTAAAACTCATTGCAACATTATATCTTCAAACATACAATTACCTGATAGTGTAGTGCAAGGTGTAAAGAGGTAATGGGTTAATTGTACCAACGCCTATGGTATAAAACTATATCGATAAAATTCGAGTTGTTTTGAGAGAAAACTAAAGTGTTTCCAATTGAAATTGCGAAGTCCGAATCGACAACGTAGGCTTGCTACGCTATCTAAACATACGTCGCGACGTGGCTACGAGCTACGACGTAGAAGCACGTCGAATTTCACTATGACAAGACAACAGAGGGCTTACCACGAGTTTTGATAGTTTTCGAAAACTTTATAAGTTTCGGTATCTTTCCCAGTGTTGCTGTTTTAGCATTTTTAATGCTAAATTTAGCATATTTTCGGGTCTGTTAGCTTGAAAAATTCGCATTTAGCATAAAAATATGATTAACATTTTTTTGTACGTTACCTAAAAATTCAAAATTCCTAAGGAATTCAAAAGAAAAATATAGATTTAAAATGGTAAAATCTATATTTTTAGCATTTTTAAAAGTTATTTAGCATTTTTTGCAACATGTTTTAGCATTTTTTCCAAATAATAAACGGCAACACTGATCTTTCCATACATTTTCGTAGTTCATGCACGTTTCCCTAGAGGCGCTGTACGAAAATGTATGGAAAGATACCAAAACCTAAAAAGTTTTCGAAAACTATCAAAACCCGTGGTAAGCCTTCTGAGTCCTCTACCATGAGTTTTTTTAGTACGAATACTCTTTCGTAGGTATATACTTACCTACTTATAAATGTGGGGCAATTTTTTACCTCATTGAGGGCAGCCACCTTTTCTTTTGTAGGTAGGTAGAAGGTTTTGTTCTGAGGAAACTATAGGTTTATTTTTAAGAAAAAAACAATTGCACTTTCAGAATTTTGAAAGAACAAGTTGGTCTCAACCTCAACATCAACACATCAACAGCCTATATCAGTCCACTGCTGGACATAGGCCTTCCCTAATAAGAAGGGGGATATGCCCATAATCCCCACACTGGGCATGCGGGTTGGGGATCGCAGGGCACAGCTTCTAGCACCACCGACGCTGCTGCCCATCGGCAGCCGGGGAATGTAGCTGTGCCGGTGTTTTAGGCTGCGCTATGCCGCAATCAGCCGGCCGCCAGAGCCTCGTTTGTTAGTTAGCAGGGTGCACCACGTGCAGGTGAGGTTGGCTTGGGTTCCGCTTAGATGGAGGATGGAACCACTTACACCCTCAAGTTGGTCAAGTTGGTCTCAATCGACTGTATTTCCCAACAGGAACCCTTTTCCCAAAGTAACTTACGTCGACACTTCGCTAGTGATAGAATTATAGTGACTTAGTGAGTGTATTCAATAGAAAGTAGGAGAGACCGGATAACGTACAACGTGTGTGATTAAAATGTACGTATTACTCAATACTCAATATTTTTATTGTTTCCATAAGTAAGTAGGTATACAGATGGTAAGGTATGTAGGTAAGTTCTTATGGACCGTGATGGGCACTACAATAGTTAGAATAGTTAGAGAGAGAACTCAAATATTTCACATAAACTTAAATTATTACTTAATTCTATGTAGTTATTTGATTATAAAATTTATAAACTTTAAAGGGTTTATAAAAAATATTAAACTTTAAACGAGTTAACAAAAACAGTTCTTATTACTAAATTTACACAGAAAAGGACTGAACAAACTCTTTATTTGTTAGATTTAGGCGAGTATTTTGCTAATAATTTATCATCGAGGTATTCATTACGGTCATAGTAACATTTTGAAGTGAACAGTATTTTTAACTTATTTGTAAATGATGTGGTTGTATTGGCGGGGGATACTTCAAAAGTCCAACCTTTACGTATCTGTGTTGGCTCCCTTATTCCCCATAGGCATGGTAAGTTTTCTCTTCATTATTAATGCCTGTTGCAGAAAGGTATTATTTCGATGCTAGCCTAGCCTGCCTACTTGCTACTTATCCAGTGGTTCAAACTTTTCAATAATAATAATATATGAGGATACGATTGTAATGTAATGTATGACGTTGTAAGTACTAAATCAACTTCCCCAGAATTTGCTAGTTAGGCACGAAGTAGTTAGGTCAGGTCATGCATGTGGGTAGAAGATAGGTACCTAACCTACCTAGGTATCTGTCAATGGTACCTACCTAGAACAAAACGATCAACCTACATTTTATGCTTATCTAGGTACCTATAATTAAATTTAATTAAGTAGGTAGGTACTTGGAATGTAATAGGTAATTCAGGTAGGTAGATATGTACCTACATAGTAAAAAAATAAATTGTAATAGGTACCTAGGTATATATTATAGACAATATAATAATTATCCAAAGGGAGACTTACTAGTGCTTACTATCCAATAGTAGGAAGGCTAATGATGATGATCTTTTAGACGTTTACGACGTTTCGTATTGCTGTTTTTTTTTTCTTCTGCAGTAAATACTTTAGTACTAGACTTATAAATCTCTGGCAGTAAAACTCCATGTCATTAGAACAATGTCACTGTCACAAAATAAGAAATTTGAAGAGTCAGGCAAACTGGCAGACAGAACCGATAAAATGATTCAGCAGTCAGTCACCCGCAACCACAAATAAAAAACATTGTATAGAGCGGGGTAGAACTATAATGGCAGCGTAATTATATTTCTCTCACTTCCTCGATCTTCCCGTGCTCTATTAGCACGTCATGACATGTCATATCCCTTTGTAGTTTGTTTACTTAAATTGTGGTTTCTCTAGCAACCATAAGGTATTAGCAAGTTTTTTGCTGCGACTAGGTAGTTTTGTTGCTACAGTTTTTCAATGTTAATGTCCCACGTATCAACAATTTGCGATATGCAAAAAAAAGCACAAATAAACAATCCAGTACTGTATACCGCCGCTAAAACACACACACTTTCATTAAATAATAAGCAATTAGGGCTATTTTTATGAAATCTATATTCCTAGACAATAATACTCTATGAATTGAGCACAAAATAAAATTATTTGCAGTTTTACTTACTATAATTGACTGTTCCTATTTTAGTTTGAATATTATATCTTTTTGTTATTTATTTACGCTCGAGGTTGCTTAGGTTGAGTAGTATTTTATTCGAGTATTCGAATAACTTTCTCGATGTGTGTCTGTTTCAGGGAATAAAAGCTGTGCAAACATCAGAAGCAGCTAATATTCTTGACAGCTCCATTTATTTATTGGTTACTGAAAACTCTAGCTGATTAAGTACCATATATTTAGAGTACAATGGAACTAACATCGTCGTTATTTGACAAAAGTTCACAACAAAATTGGATATTCAAAAAAAAACTCACAACCTTCAAAATATTATTTATTTTCCTGTACTGTTTTGAAACAGGCATAGATAATGAAGTGACAAACAGGTACCATGCGTATGGTGAATATGGGAGCCAACACAGATATGTATAGTTTGGATTTTTGAAGTATTCCCCGCCAATACGTACATTTTAATCACACGCGTTGTACGTAATCCCGTCTCTCCTACTTTCTATTGAATACATTCACTATATTTCTGTCGCTGTCGAAGTGTCTACTGTCACTGTCACAACACGTTATTCATTCAGAATTGCCGGTGCGGACTTTTACTCCGTTTTCGGACTTTTTTGGGTCTCAGAGGACTTTTTTCGGTCTTCCGGACTTTTTTACCTTCGTTACATTTTTTGTACCTACTTTAAGAAAATTGAATTTTAGCCACTAGAAAAAAAATTGCAGCTCGCTCCACGGTTTTACATACATCCTTGTTGTTACCTATCCTAATTCCGCCTTTATGCTCCAGGTTCTGGATCATTATCATATCCTGCCTGGATTCCAGGATCATCTTTCATGATAATTGCAGCTTGCTCCACTCGCCATTTACATTTCACGCATAATTTAACATTGCTGATTAGGTGTCTTACATTCAGGGGTCCTATTTATTGCAGTCTTAAAAAGTTGCGCAGCTTGCTCCGCTTGCCAGCTACATTTCCACCTTGTTTTGAAGTTGCAAACTCGGCTTCTAATGAAGTACTCCTGTATGACGTAGTTTAAAAAAATGCGCTGGCTGACTACTTTGATGTCGGAAACTTAGCGCTACAGTTTGAGAACGTCTGTTTAAAGAGTTTGTACATAAAAAAAAAAAAATTTGCTCGCTCTGCTTGCCTTCTATATTTCTTTCTTGTTTTAACATTGCTTATTCGGTGTTTTACATTCAGCTCTCCTGTTTTTTGTAGTCTTAATAAATTTCGTGGCTCGCTCCACTCGCTAGCTGCATTTCTGCCTTGTTTCGAAGTAAAGTGTTTCGAAATTGCGGCACTCTACGCTCGCTGACTACATAACTAAATTTTTTTGATATCGGAAACTCTATTGGAAAACTCTTGTTTGTCTTCTTCTTTATCTAAATTATTATTATATTATTTATATTATTATTATTATACTCAATATTTCAATATTTTCTATATGTACCTACTATTTTATATTAATTTAAAATATATATATTGATATGTAAGTATTTTATTAACATTATTTGTATAATATAATGTATTTATATGTACCTAGGTGTATGTCTTTTCTTAGTAATTTTTTCATAAAATTGTGTATTATACAGTTGTAGTTTTGAGTGATTTTAAGATTATAGAATTTACTATTATTACTAATATTAGAATTATACTAGCAAGCCTACCACCATCTAAAAACAAACCACATGTTTGGCTGGTAGAAAATGCTCGTAGCATTAATCCCACCTTCTTGGTACATTTAATGTGCAATAAAGTATCAATAAATATCCTCGCTCCTTCCCATTACTGGGAGTCAGCTTTACTAATCATGCAGCGCCAAGTATTCCGCTGTTTTATTTCATCTTTTGTAAGGGCAAGGATTTTCATGTCCTTGGACATTCATCATCCCGAGAGGAACAAAAATTCCTTTTCCCCTTTTATGCTAATGAATAAACTCATTTTGATTTTGATTTTTTATTTTCGGGGAATAAAAGTTATTTTTAACTTTTAATGCGAGTGAAGCCGCGGTCGAAAGCTAGTAGGTTATAAAGAAATATGGAATAATGAATATTTCTATATAACCTACTAGCTGAAATTTGAAGTTCTTGGAGGTTGTTTTTGGATATACCTATTGAAATTACTAAACGGAATATTTTGTCATACGGACTATTTTGACCTTCCATTCGGATCTTTTTCTGTTTGACTGCCGGCAACACTGCATTCAATGTTAATGATTTAAGGGATTTAGAAAAATCTTTATTTTCTAAATTTTATGAATAATGTCTAACTCTCCAATGGTAGATATTGTAAAAGCCTTGTTGCAGGCCTCGGAAAAAGCCGCTACTATTGCGCGATCATGTTGCGGCTACAACTCTGAAGCCCTACTGGTGGCAGAAAAAGGCGATGGCGAGGCAAATGCTCGCTTCGAGAAGGATTTCAAAACAATTGCTGATGTACTAGCTCAAGTATGTGCCAAATGTGAAATAGAGAAGCATTGTAAAGCGCTGGCAGATAACGTGAGAGGCGAAGAGTGCGCAGAAATAGGCGGGGTTAGGATAGAACTCAAAGATACCGAAGATGAAACCGCGGATTTTTTGAAGACCCTTGTACCGTCAAATGCAGCTAAGCGCATGGCAAAAGCTGCACATCGTAAAATTGATCTTAAAATTGGTAATATTGTGCCATCGGACTTTCCTGACATAGACCCCTCCGATGTAGGAGTTTGGATTGATCCTATTGGTAAGTTGCCTTGCGGGAAACAAATAAATACACGATCGAGTTGGTAGTCTATAAGCTGATAAGTAGTAAAGTGCTGGTTGTTTAGAACCCAGACTCATCAGTCCTTTCTCCTTCCTTTGGCAGCAGGTTATCCAATACATGCATTCTCTTTTACTGTTCTGTTATTTAGATTTTCCACCAGCAATCTTGCTGGATATAATAAAACATAGCCAATCAATTATCAACTATATTGTAAAATTTCAGATGCAACAGCTGAATTCATAGCTGGTGTGAACGGAGAAGCAGGTGCTGATAAAGGTCTTCCATGTGTCACTGTGCTTATCGGTGCATATCTCAAGTCTACAGGGGAACCAGTATTTGGAGTCATTCATCAACCATTCTATGAAAAGTTAGAATTCAGATAACATCTTTTGTAGTTATTCTGTAGTCAATAAGCTTTAACAAAATACTGATTTATCTTCAGCAATCAATCGTCACTCGGCCGGTTAGTCTGGGGTCTATGCTATGGCGAGATCCGCAAGTGGGGTGTGTCAGAAGTGTGTACCTATGCTAAATCAAATACATTCCTGATGAGTTCCGCTGAGAAACCGGAAGTTGCTGCAAAGATCAGAGAGCTGGGCTGGGATGTACAATCTTTACCGGGAGCTGGTCACAAGCTGCTGAGAGTTGCTTTAGGTGAGTTTATATTCTAGCTAGTAAGTTTTTATCTACTTATTTATCTATAATTAACTTGACACTACACATAATTTCAAAATTATTAATAAAAAAAATATTGCTATTATTGTACTTCAAGCCTATAAAGTAATTGCAATTATAAACAATAAATTGTTGCTATCTTCTTAATAATTTCAATTATTGCAACTTGCATGAGTTATACTCCCAAGAACAGTATTTGGAGCTTACTTAAATTATGTAGAATACTTTGAATGAGTTTCTTAATTGCAATAATTTACCTATTTGTTTTGGCTCTTGAGTAGTCTCACTGATGAATTGATGATCATTCAACCATCATCTCACCACATCAAACATCTTGCAGTATCATTTGTTATTAGTGTATCATTTATTGAACACATACTCTTGCATTTTTGATCTTACTATCTTATATACAATTTCAGGGCAAGCAGAAGGCTACATCCTATCAAAAGGGACCACATTCCGCTGGGACACATGTGGCCCCCATGCTATCCTCAAAGCCAAGGGCGGAGAGATCCTAGACTACACCACAACACTGCCCCTCACATATAATGACCCTGATGATCTTGAACCACAGGCTTACTGCAACTCCGGAGGACTCATTGCATATGGGAATGATGCTGTGTTTGAAAAGTTAAAGGTTATCTTTGACAAAAAGTAAAGTGAAAATCTTGATTACAGGGTTTGCAAATTTTGTTCTTCAGCAAGTTGAAGGATATCTTTGTAGTAATGTGACCATCCTCTTTGTAGATCTTATTTTTGACAAAAAGTAATGTCATGATCCCACACAGGGTTTGCAAACTTTGCCCAACCCATTTTACCATGCAGCCTAGGAAGGCTACATTACCATTCAGCATAGGTAAACCCTTTTAAAATTAGTATTAATTTGGGTTTTTTAGAATCATAATTAATTTCTTCTACACCAGTAGGAGAAATTTATTTTTATATTAAAGGAGAATGCCGAGAACCCGTACCAATTGCGTCAAAACTGAATGTATCCCATAAAATTTAGTATATTTTAAAAATTACATTAACATTTTCTTTAGTTTTACACACAGATGGGATTAATGATCAAGTAAAAAATATTTTGTTGATTTGGATTTTTTTGACGCAATCACTTTAGTCTTGGTACCGAGCGCCATACATCAAATGGCATTCTCCTTTATTTAAGATTAGACTCATAACTAGTTATCTGATATTTTTAATATTATATTAGTCATTACTATTACTTTTTTGAAATCTACCAAAGATTTAAAAATACCTACATTCTAAACACAAAGCTTTAAATGTTATTAGTTATTGATTGGTATTGTGCCATTATCATACAAATATTTATTTTAAGAAAATTGGTTTTTTATTATGTAATCAATGTATTTCAATCTAGTCATTGTTGAAACTATTTTAATTAGTTTTTATTCTTACTAAGCTAATCTTGTTTGAATATTTTATTTCTGACGATCTCATACAGTGTTGCCGTTTTAGCATTTTTGATGCTAAATTTAGCATATTTTCGGGTCTGCTATCTTGAAAAATTCGCATAATGACAAGCTAATATTTCATGATTAAATTTTTTTTTAACGTTACCTACTTATTAAAGAATTCAAAAGATTTTATATAAAACACAGACAATTTGTTTTTTAACTCAAAGTAGTTTTTAAAAAAATGGGAACTCTCTCTAAAGGAATTACTTCCCCGAAATTTATGTATATCTTTTGCTTAGCGATTGTTAATTTGTTACGAACGATCAGTGCAGTGTTCTTAAGTTTTTACGTCATATTTGAATTTGATGTGTTTATATAATATATCGGATTTTCATATAAATTTCCTCATATATATGAAAAGCATATATATAGGAAAATTTACTGAAGTTGCTTCAGTAAATTTTAGCTATTATGTTACACATAAAAAATTTGCAATAAGTTAAACTCTGATAACTTTTCCCGTTGGTCGCGCTTAATTTCCTCATATTTATGAAAAGCCGTGATATTATATTACATTTCAACCGCAAAACATGCAAAATGTGAAGGGTCAACGAAAAGTAATTAACCTACGATGCTAATTAATCTTAATACTCAAAGAGCAGAGTCTTCACCTGCGTTCTTTATATGCGAATATGCATCTATTTTAACAGTTGATCGCCTCAGTTTGCTATTTGGGAATAAAATTTAGATTTTAGCATTTTTAAAAGTTATTTAGCATTTTCTGCAACAAGTTTTAGCATTTTCTCCAAATAAAAAACGGCAACACTGATCTCATATAAAACTATTTCGTAATTTTTAAAATAATATTCTCATGTCTTTATTAGGGTGTTAAAAAATATACTTATTTTTGAAAATTAAAAATACTGTATTCAATTTTTATCTTATCAAAATTATTATTAGTTTTCACTAGAAGAGGAATTGGAACCGGAACTTTTACTTCTCTTTTTTTTCTTCTTTTTCTTATCTTTTTTATCTTTCTTCTTTTCTTTGCTTTTCTTCTTCTTCACTTTAGGTAACTTCTCTTCTTTTTCCTAAAACAAGGGATTTACTTGAATAGTTGTTTTTTTAAGGTACATACAGATTTTTCATGATATGCATCATTGATAAGCATGTATTTGGTCTTGTACATTAATTATTATAAGAAATATAGAAGTCGCCATCATAATCATCAACAACAACTGCTTGTAAAAGCTCCTGCCTCCAATTCTTTACAATGAATGGAGTGTAAGGGGTTCCAACCTCCATCTTTGGAATCCAAGCCAATCTCACCTGCCCATGGTGCCCTCTTCTGTTTAACTAATGGTGCTCTGTTGGCTGGCTAAATTGCAGCATAGTGAAGCCCAATACTAGCACAGCTAAGTTCCCTGACCTGCCCTGTGAACCCAAAATTTTACATTTCTCTCCACCCTTTCCTGCAATTGGACTCATTGTTGGTCTGGTAGCTTTGACAATTTAGGAGTATGTCACGTTTAATACCTGTTTGACTATCGTTTGAACTGGAGTGATTGTTGGGGCACAACCTTCCATTCGTACAGCTGCTGTCACTTCATCTATCTTCGTCATGTCAGCATTGGGAGCTTTATATTGCTCACAGTGATCAACTCTTATGGTTCTGCCTAGAATCTGATATTATACACAAGATTTTATGGTCATCCAATTAACTAACTACACAAATATAAGTATTTTTGTAAGAGTTCTCTCTTTGGAAGCCTTATTTATAAACAATAAACAACTAAAAATTGTTCAAAATCATAAACAAACAGATTATTTTAACATGTAAATAAATTACAACTAAATACTGATAATGCAAATACTGCTTATTGTTCACCCCTTAAGAGTTCCTAAAATATTTATAATCAGAACATGATATGGTTGTTTCATATCATAGACTCAGAACATCAAACCCTTAGCTAGGAACAGGATTAGGAATTGATAAATAGTAAAATAGCATTATTACTGTCTGAAGGATAAGGTAAAGTTACAGTGTTTTAAATATTGACCCAACAGACATTGTCCTTACCAAATTCTATAGTTCATACAAAAAATCCCATACAATATTAACAAAATGGATTTTTAAATTTATCTGCAGTTTTTTCATCATTTTCTATCAGTATAAACCACAAATGAATCAAGAAGATCAAAACAAAATAAATATTCAAATGTCAAAACATTTAAGAGCTTTTGCGAGACACACATGGCAATTGGTATTCATTATATAGATAAATCAGGACAGAGCGCAATGGAGCTCATTAGAGGAGGCCTTGTCTAGCAGTGGATTGCTATAAGCCGATTATGATATAGACATATTTTGCTGGTCAGCTGGCATACCTTGATTCCATTTAAATTATCTACTGCGAGTATAGTGGACCGCTGGTCTTCATAGCATATAAATGTGAACCCTCTTGATTTACCAGTAGCTTTGTCTCTCACCAAGTTTATGTTGACGATTTCACCATATCTGTAAATGTTTATTTATTTATGCTTTATTACAGAGCTTAGTTTATTTTCTCTCACAAAGGTTTTACTTATTATAAGTTTGCTAAATGTATAACATAAAGTTAAACTAAACCTGTTTTGTGAGACCGGTAGCCAAGATAGGATAGAAGCTTGTGATTATAGGTCAGCAGCATTTTATTGAAGCCAATTATGCTTCTAATCAATAAAAATCTTATACTTTGACGACCTCTGTGGCGCACTGGGCGAAGGTCTGCCTGTGACCCAGAAGGTTGCAGGTTCAATTCCCGCTGCGGGACAAATGTTTGCATGTTCTGCAGATATTTGTCTCGGGGTCTGGGTGTTTTCTATGTATGATATGTATGTATTTATAAAAAAAATATGTATCTATGTAGTATATAAATCATGTGGTTCCCATAATACAAGCTCTGCTTAGTTTGGGGCTACATGATGCTGTGTGATAACGTCCAGGATTATTATTTATTTATTTGTTAGCTACAACTTTTTAAAAATGTTATCATACAAGTTTATACCCATGTCTAAACTGACTCGACTTACTGAGAAAAAACGCAGATGATGTCCCCTTCTGTGAGATCGTAAGGTAAACCGCCGATAAATATCCAAGCACTATCTTTGTATTGATCATGCCAAGAGCTTTTGGAATTGTTGGAGAGTTCTCTTTCGCTTAGTTTCAGAACGTTTTTTATATTTCTGTAATCAAACACGTTAGTAGTAGTAAACAATACGGTAGCCGCTGAACTTTGCTAAAAAGTGTATTGGGAAAGCTTACGTCATGGGATTCATGTTGATATGAATAACGTTTTCTTTCTAGCTGTAGTCCATATCCATCAAAATTAATTTCACTATCATAGAGAAATTAATGTTCAATAATAAAGCCGCATCCTATAATCTGTGATAAAGCCATCAACAAAACAAAAACAATCATGTATCATGTAGTACCAATGATGCGCAGGGGGGGACAGATCATTTATCAAGGTCATCAACACTTCGACTCTACCATCTTGGTTATGAAGTGCGGGTAAGAATCGAACGTTAGTTCTTTGCTCTGGCTTCAACTTCGAGAGCAACTCTCGAGTCTTTTGGTTTTGCTCTGTGTGCCACTCTAGCTCGTGGGTTGGCTTCCCGGAGGTGTTACGTTGTCCAATACGGAAGGTGTTACGTTGTCCAAGCTACGGAAGTGGATACTGGTCCGGAGAGTTGGGTGTCTCCAGGAGCTCGCGGGGTACAGGTCGCCATGGGTTATTAGTATCGGGAGGTCGGGCGTGTAGAGACGCGATGCCGTTAAGGCCTTACTTTCTGAATCCAGAAAAATGAATTTTCATACATATATCAAAGTGCGCTAACTCCTAAACTATGAACTTTACGAAAAAAAATATCAGAACATAAAATACTTATATCAATTTGTAGAATCCAATCCCAGTTTTGCTCATAAGGTCTTACCTCCTTCGTCAATCCAACCAGCCCCCCTATTTAGTAAAATTGACAGCTCAGTGTACAACCGACTCTCGGTTGGCAACCGAAATGAGTGGGCAACTGAAAAAATAATTTATTCGGTATTCACTACAGTCAATATGTATGGGTGCCTTTCAAAAAATCACCGGACGTCTCTATTGTTTTATCGATAATATTTTTGAGTTTTGACAATCGTTTGACGGCATGAATGTCATTTTTTTGTGAGATTTCATTATAAGGAAAGTGATTTTATTGTGAAAAGTGATTTATAAAAAATAAGACTTAATAATACCTACTATAAATAGGCTTACACAGGTACTGCTTAACACATTTAGCTAAGTATACAGTAAACTTAAAGAAACACCCAACAGGCAGATAGAAACATAGTATTGCTTGACCCAACACAATCATATTCTCCTATGTATCAAATCCTTCCCTTCTCGTGGGTATCCGAAACTACGAGTCCACCCACCACAACACCCAGACATGGAACAAAAAAAATTGCAGATCATGGAAACATTGTCTTGCAGAGGAAATCGATCCCGCAACCACTACCTCTTGCGTCTCAGCTCAGCTGGCTATTCGTCCCTTTCCTCAAAGAGGATGTCTCTTCCATATTTTCATTATTAAAAACCAAAATCGGAATGCAATTTAGTGTTGGCTAAACCACTGGTCCTTAATGAATGCCAAAATATTAAAATACCGCTGGACTTATGCCTTTTCCAGAAAGCGCGACTAAGCCCGATCTTTGGATCTCTACGTCCACTATTTATTATTATATTATTATCATTTAAGACATATTTTGTTTTTATAGTTCTTCAAAATGGGAGACTACCTTTGCTTTGGGCCTACGTTCTAGAGTGGAGTCGGTTCAAGGTTGAAGAGCGTCAAATGGCTGCGCTGCGCTGGAGAGTATCGCGTCTGCAATCGAAAGAATACTCGCGGGACAAGAAAACGACCCTATGCGTCGAGACGAGGGCAACTAGTCTCTCGACTACATACATCCAACCAAACAAAGTTTCACATTTAATAACTAGAACACCAATCGAGATTATTTTGATAGCTATAGCTAAGCACCGCGCTTAGCTACCTGAATATTGGTGGACTACCTTCCGTCCTCAGAATTACCTACCTGAGTGTACGCTTAATAAGTAAGGAGCAATAAAACATTGTTTTTTCAAGACAAAGTGTTTCAATTATTATTTCGTTAGCCTAGCAAAGTAGTTGCTCAATAAACGAACAGCCATCTTCTGCAGCACAAAATAATATGGTCTTGATATCTACAACATTTTCCTACAATTCAATGCTGTAAGACAATGCTGTGGAAGTAGCTGAAATAAACTAGTTAACAAATCTGATTCTACGTCAGAAAAAGGCTTATTACACCACGCGGTATTCAGTCTGTCTTAGTAAGACTGTCTTACTAGATTTACTATGACCGACTTAGTGGCTTACTCTTATTACACTACGCTAAGTGCGAAGACAGTCTTACTAAGACAGACTGAATACCGCGTGGTCTAATAAGCCTTGTTAAAAGATCCTAGCTACTGCCTAAGCTGTAGAACCAAGTCTGTTTGGTAACCCATCTATGTGAGCGCTCCATTTACTTTAAAACAAATAAATAAGATAATGAATAATCGTTTATTTCAGGCACATATAAATATGATTAAAAAAGCCCATAGCTATTCGCCATAGCTTCTGCTTCGGTGCCGCTTCTCTATAGCTGGCTGAAATTCGGATCCATGAGTACCTACATCCATGTGCTTTGCCAGAATCTGGAGAGTAGGACTTGAAACCAATTCTGAAGTGACATTGGGACCGACCCCTGACACCGACCCCGGTCGTCTTATCAAAACGGGAGAGGCAGATCTTGATAGTCGGCTGGTATCGCGGCGGTACGGCGCTTGTTGCGGGCCGAATCTCTGTCGAAGTGTCGTTGTATCTTCTCCACTAGGATAAAGTCTTCCCTATCGACCTCATTCCTGTCAGGGACATTGACCTTCGATTTTTCCAAACTCTTGCGTTGGAACTCGACGCAAGGCGCCGGAAGCGATGGCTGAGGTTAGCGAGACACTTGCGCTTCTTCTGCTGGCGAGGACGTGAAGCAGGAAAAGGCGTACCTAGGTTTACTAAGGTTGTACTTACCTGAAAATATAGTAATATCCTAAATATATTTAATTTTTTATCTTTTATTTAGTTTTACCCATAGATAATAGTATACTGTTAGGTTAACCTTAAGGTTATTGGTAATTAAATTTAAACTACTTCGAGGTTTTTGAATGAGCTATTTTGCATGCATTTGGAAATCGGATGGCAATGAAAAATTATTTGACAGGAAGCCATGAAATCTTGATGACGAGGGTCTGAAGATGGAGACGCAAGAATGCAACTGGAACTCCCTGATGAAATGTGCTAAGAAAAGTATTGTAGAAGACGGATTTGTTTGCTTTGTTGTCTTGAGTAGGTAATTTCTAGGCCTACCTAGTATAGATCGTGGTTCTTTAGTCTTGTACCATATGAGGGTGTAAGCGGTTCCAACCTCCATCTTTGGAATCCAAGCCAATCTCACCTGCCCGTGTTGCACCCTGCTGTATAACAAACTAATGAGGCTCTGGCGGCCGGCTGTATGCGGCATAGCGCAAACCGACACAGGTAAATTCCCTGACCGCCAACGGGCAGCAGTGTCGGGTACGAGAACGTGTGCCCTGCGATCCCCAACCCGCATGCCCAGCGTATGATTATTATGGGTATTATCTCCCAGTGAACTGTACTCCCAATGGCTGGTGTGATGTGGTGCGGTTTGGTGGTTCTATATCTCCTCAAACCTTACCTCAAACCACGAGAAATTTAACTCGTACTTGAATAAAAATGTAAACAAAGAAATGCCAAACGTAAATTTGACAGCTTCGGTGGGCAACCGAAGTGAGTGTGTAACTGAAAAAATAATTTATTCGGTATTCCGTACGAGATTGTGAGATGATGCATCAAAGGTGGCTTTCAGCAAGCCACTGAACATCTCTAGTATTCTATCGACGTTATACGACTGATTAAAATATAGCCATTTTACCACGAACCGAATGGGAATAAAGACTATCTTTAATTATTAGCGTACCTTCGCCATAGATAAATTAAACGCTACCCACCTTCACGTTTTGAGTAAGTAGGTAGGCTAAAAGGAGTTAGGTTTCAGTGCGAAAACAAAAATAGGTACGACAATATAGCTAGCTAGATAGAATACCTACCTAAATTGCTCGTGTAGCTATTGTTCTGAATCTATCTTTGTTTTAGTTTATAAAAGGAAGCAAGATTAATATAGATACTGGATTAGACTCTATGTATTTTCCATTTACAAATTAAGTTTATTGAAAATTACAAGTTTTCACATTTTTATCCCTTTATTATCTCAATGTGAACCCTGTGTATGACATAAGGTTGACCCCAACTTAAAAAGCAGACACTGATCATTACGTGGGCTGGGCACGACCGCAACAGCCCTCTTCAAGAAAGTCTACCTACGGCAGCCAGTTGTTTCATCAGTAGTTGGAGATAGGTCACATAGCTAGGCAAATAAATCAAAAATCCTAATGATTTTATGATCAATAATGTAAACAAGGAATCAAAAAGAATCAATGCCACTACATTTTTTTTAAAATCAGACAAAAAGTTCAAAAGTTCAAGTTTAAATATTGTACTACCAAAATACAAATAATGTAAATACAGAACAAATTCTAATAGACTACCCGTCACACAACAATTAGTCGAATAATAGTGCCGATCACTTCCCAATCATCAAACACTGCTAGAAACTAGTTCCTTTCGCAATGCATTTCACCAAGGAGATCGACTACCAATTTGATCTCCACTTTGGATACTGAATACCAAATGATAAGATATCGATAGAAATATTCGATGTAAACCGATGACGTCATCACAGTGTGCAACTGCAGATAACATTCTAGCCACCTAGCCCCAAAGAGGTTGGATTTTTTTTTACTAAATCTATGCCTAGCCCGGTTCATAACATTGAGGTGGGCAACTGATATAATAGGTAGTAGTATTATTTAATTTTCCTACGGATCCGTAGGTAAATGTTCAATATTCATATTTCATTACCAGTCACACAATGTAGGTTTTAGTAAAGCGGTATATTACTGTTTCTAGCTTTATAAGAACAAATTGTGTTGAGATAATAAAACAAATTATGTAAATTAGGTATAATATTATTTTATCTCACGGTGAGGTACAGTGCCCATAACCCTTAGCCACCAAACACTGTTACAAACTAGTGTCTCTCGCAGGACCTTATACCAAGAAGGTCGGTTACCAATTTGATCTCCACTTTGGTTACGGAATACCAAATAAATATAATTTCGATAGAAACTGTCACAACAAACAGGCATTCGTTGTACACTGTGACGTCACCCAGACGCCTCAGTTTATAACGCAATTGATGCACACCGATGACGTCATTCTAGTTGGCAACTGTAGTTAGCGAATACCAAATCAATCATTTGACGTACATTTGTTGCACACCTAGCCTCGGTGCTCATCATTTCGGTGGACAACTGACTTAGTGAATAGCCCCTCTGGTTGGTTGACGGAGGTTGGGAACCTGGTTACGCTCTGTCCTAGGGATGCGCCGATCCGATCCGATTTTTTAAAAGATCCGATCCATTTTTTTTCGATGGATTCGATCCGATCCGAAAATCGGATCGATACAGCTCCATTAAAATCGGATCGTATAACAAACATTGTGGTTTTCAGACCATATAAGACATTATCACTCAGTCAAAGTTAGATCTAAAACTTAAGTTTGTATTATTTTTCAAATTTAAACTAAGTGTCGGTACTTTACATCGTTATTATGATTAGCATTTGCTATCGTGTTATAGATGCCAACCTTAATTATTACAAAGTTATTTTTTAGCATAAAAATTAGTATTTTCTTAAGTCCATGTAATTTCTGTTGCGTTTTAATTTTGGTTAGCTATTTTGTTTGAAATACATGTAATGTATTTTGTAAATGTAAATATATTTCAATGTTTATTTTCAATACGATTTTTCAGATCGATCTTTTGAAAATCGGATCAAATGCATGCGATCCGATCCGCGGATCGGATCGAGGCGTTACGATCCATTACGATCCACGAAATCGGATCGAGCGTAAAAAAAGCACATCCCTACTCTGTCCGTGTGACGTGCTCCTTCCTAACCGTCCTACAAAAAATCGGTGGAAAAATCGGTCGTGGGAGCCATAAGAAGTTGTATTCTCTGTAGCAGTACAGACAAGCAGACACACTCGTCACTGTTACTGTCCGATTTAATTTTTTTTTTTTTTTTTTTATTATTTATTTAGGGTTTTGTCGCTGAGCGACCACATCACCCACATACATACAAGAAATAAATAGAAACAACACAAAAAGGAAAGTACAAAAATAAGACATAAGAAACGAAGTTATTCTTTAACTAAACATATTTGACATAACTTAATAAAAAATTTAACTTCTTCACTATAAGGAACGGATAATATACTATTTATAGTGCCTACTTGAGTAAGGTGATTTTTGTTTATGCAAGTGTCTCTGAATGATTTATTACGTAAACACTCCAACAGAATATGATGAACGTCTTCAATGACTCCACACTCATTGCAGTTAGGCGATGTCAGTTTTTTCATCAAAAAAGCGAATTTGTTGGAGGGGATATGCCCGGATCGCAATCTAAGGAGCGACTTTAAATCATTTCTATTGAACATGATGGTATCAATCCATGGATGTAGGGATATATGAGGCTGTATGGTTCTAAACCAAATGCCCTTCTCTCGAGATCTTTCGTCAAAGTACTCCTGCCAAACATCCCTACATAGATTTTTAACTAAACTTATAAAATCTGAAAAAAGAGGTAGCTGACCTGATGGGATACCGTCTCCAATCGCCTGCTTAGCCAGTAAATCTACATCATCATTTTCTTTTAACTTAACATGTGAAGGAATCCACTGCAAACACACCGTCTTATTTTGAGATTTAAGCTTTAGAATTGACTCCCATATCTGATAGGCTATCGGTATACCTCTCACATGAGAGGTACACCGAGCCACATGTTGCAAAGAGCTTTTAGAATCGGTCAAAATGACAAACTTATTAAAATTTATTGAGTGAATATACGACAAAGCTTCAGCTATAGCAATTAATTCAATGTGCATTATAGAAGTGTTGCAGTCAATTCTAAACATACCATGACAGAGAAGATTCGGGTCCAAAAAGGCAGCACCTCCTCTATCGATAGCTTTTGATCCATCAGTAAAAATTTTATAATGGTTGTTATACTGCTTATTGATATAATTACAAGTTATATATTTTAAAACATTACGATTATAAGTTTTCTTAGCACAGTCAATTAATGGGATTGAATCAAAGATAACGTCATGTGTATCAATGTTACTTACCCATGTGCCTAATGAAAACATCTCAAGATAATTACAACTTTGCATAGACAATGATTTTAGTTCATTATAGGTATGAATAAGTAACGGAAGTTTCTTATTAGTCCAATAGCTGGAATGACTAACAGAACCTAATTCTTGTACTGTACTTATAGTTGCATTATTGGAAAATGAACTAGATCTCAACCAAAATTTTCCCGAGAGGAATTTTCTTCGAATACGAAGGGGTGGAAGACATAGTTCATTTTCCATTACATGGATAGGGGTACTCCTAATATAACCACCTATAACGCGTAAGGCTTGATTTTGTATTCTATCTAATTTTAATAAATTTGATTGGCAACTACTATCGTATAAAAAGGACACATAGTCCATCCTACTCCTGATTATTGATATATATAAACGTCTCAGGTGTTTTTGGTGTATGCCCCAACCTGACCCAGATAAAACTTTTAACAGATTTATATATTTAGACACTTTTTGAATAACTTCACTAATGTGTTTTCCCCACCTAAGAGATCCATCTAACCATAAACCTAGATATTTCACGTGATTTACTGTTGATAACGAGATGTTATTAATTCTAAAATCAATAGGTGTTCTAAGTATTCCTTTTTTAAAAACACATATTTTACTTTTAGACAGAGATATTGTTAGACCCAAATTGATAAACAGACAACTTAACTCGCTACAAGCTGACTGAAGAGTCATAACAGCCAAGTCAATAGATTTATTCGAATAATACAAAACGAAATCGTCAGCATATTGAGAGATTTCAACACTTTGAATATTTTTGCAAATATCAATAGTTGCAACATTGAAAAGAAGAGGAGATAATGGGTCACCTTGGGCCAGGCCCCGGCCAGTAGACCTAACTAAAAGATAACCGTCTACTTTTATGTGAAGTTCTCTATTTTTTAGATAAGACCATAAGTATAAACAAATCTTAGACCCCACTCCAAGTCTGTCCAAGACAGTCATTAGACAACTCACGTCAACATTGTTATAAGCGTTATCTACATCGATAAAACATGCTGCAGTAATTAAATTTTTTGCAAAACCTATCTGAATGTGTGAGACCAAACGTGTCAAATTGTCAAAACATGACCGCCCTTTGCGAAAACCAACCATATTATCTGAGAATAGCCTTGATTTTTCTAGATACCACTCTAATCTTTTATTAAGGATCGTATGTAAAATTTTACAAACATATGATATGAGAGAGATCGGTCTTAGTGCAGAGTTTGAGTTAGGGTCTCTGCCCGGTTTTGGTATCGGAATAATATTTACTTGCCGCCACTGTGAAGGTATAAAACTTAAAGTAAAAAATAAATTGTACATCTTAACTAAAATGCTTTTACCTATCTTTGGGAGATGTTGTATCATGGAAAATGATATTTCATCACACCCAGGTGCAGTATCAGACTTTTTAATAGAATTTTCCAGCTCTTGAATTGTAATTTCAGATTCTAACTTAATGTTGAATGAGTGGAATTGAGGGAGAGGAGGGCACACAAAATCTGGCGTCAGAGAGTTGAGTAATCTCTCCGCCTTATCCTTATCAGTGCAGTGATTAAGTTTAGAATGGTGACCTTTCACCCATCGCATTTTACGCCACATATCTGATGACGATGTGGTAACATCAATAGATGAGCAAAATTGTTGCCATGATTTACTTTTGGCTTGTCTTATTAATTTTTGGGCATTACGTACCTTCTCTTGCCAAATACCCAAATTTCTAGGAGATGGACAGCGCCTTAAATTAGCTAAAGCTAACCGCCGTTCAGCTACCGCTTTCGACAATTCAGTATTCCAATACGGCCTAGGTTTAAACTTATTGCACACATGTTGAGGTATTTTTATATAAGGAATGAATTTATCACCTGCCATATAAATTATTTGTTCAAACGTGTTATAGCATTCTTGAGGATCAGTTGGAAACTTAAAACGTGTAAATAAATTTTCTAAAAATTCTGTATAAGATTTCCAATCGCTTTTTTTATAATTCCTTTTGTTAGTAAATTTTGTGGAGTTAGTTAAATTAATTGTTAATTGTATTATTAGATGGTCACTTCCAAGTGACTCGTTACTGACATTCCACGAAAATAGGGTAACTATATCAGTAGAAGCAAATGAAATATCTGGAGATGTTTGCTGAAGTACACCATTGGCAAGCCTCACCCTGGTAGGTTGACCGTTATTTAAATAACTGAAATTATGTTCCAACATGGAGTCAAAGATTTGATGGCCTTTTTGATCAGTTTTATAAGACCAGGCCGTATGGTGTGCATTAAAATCACCTAGAATTAAAGATTTTCTATTTAACAATGAAAACACGTAATCCCAGTCATTTTGGGTAGTATGTACCGTTGAGGGACAGTACACTGATAAAACATCTTCAATATGCTCACAATTCAAAATTTTGACGTGTAAAACCTCAATACCTACGTTTGGACTATTTGTTATGCAAGCAAAACTTTTGACAGACCTATGAGTTAAAATGGCTATACCTCCATAAGCGTCCGTCCTATCTAATCTATAGGTATTGTACCCATTAATTTTAAAATAACTGTCAGGCTCAAACCAGGTTTCGCTCAACACCGCTATGTGCACCTTTTCCTGTATAAGTAACGCTTCAAGAGATAATGTCTTCGGACGCAAGCTTTGACAATTCCATTGTATAATTTTGACTATTACGTTGCTATTGATGTTATTAACCATAATTACTAAACATTTTAAGAAGGGAGCCAGCCGAAAATCCACTAACAACATTTACTACTATCCATTCTCCACATATTGATACAATCTGTTGTATTTTAGCCTCCCAGGAATCCCTACCTACCACAATTGTATAAAGTTTAGTTAGTAAACGCACAAAGCTCATATCCTTGATACTCTCATCCCTATGTTGGCGGCGAGGAGGGGGATTGTGACTGATATTGCGTGGTTCGCTGTCCGAAGTCTCAGAGACATCAAAATTTTCCTTATCAGTCTCCATATTGGCCGAGGTCGAAGTCGGCGCGGGAATGGGGGTGCGTAGCTGTCGTTTACGCTGTGCCTGTGCCTTCTTACGAGTAATCACCGGATTTAATGGAGGCTGTTCTGTGTCGACAAACAATTCTGACATCAATTTTACTTTTTGAAATGGCTTTTCATTTTCTATGAGAGTGTGATCAGGTTCACGGGGAATCGACTGCGGCATACGAACCACTGGAAGTGGTGGGAAGGGGGATAAACACCTTTCAGGAACTGGAGTGGGTGGGACATACATTTCGAGGGCTTTACGATAAGTACAATTGAATTCAGACATCAGCTCTCTTACTCTCCTCTCCTTTTTAAATACTGGACAGATCTTTTGAAGAGCCATGTGAGATCCCGTACAATTTATGCAGCGGAAACTGGTTGTTTCGCAGTTCTCGTGATTTTTTGTGCATTTAGGACATACAACCTTCTTAGATGGGCACAATAAACGAGTGTGACCGAACTTCCAACAACGTGAACATTGCGTCACTGGAAAGACATAAGATACCACATTCACTCTCATTCCGTAAATTTTAACGAGGGTTGGAACAGAATCCCCTCTGAACGCCAAGCGGACCGCTTCGCACTTCTCCCATCCAGAAGCATTGTCATCTTTATTGATCTTCCTTTTGTTTAATCTCCTAGCCGATACGATTTCAATATTGCATGAAACATTTTTCATAAGCTCTTCTTCAGACACTTCTAAATCAATGTTTCGAATCATTCCATATGAAAGACCTAATTCCGAAGACCTTAGACTTCTCCATCCAAGATCAGTAAAAGTTCTACACTGAATGAATAAATCCGCCTCAACTTCTTCCTCAAACGAGATTACCATCTTGTACTGGTGCACGTATTTAACATCAATAATTCCCTGGATATTATTGTCACGGAGAAGTTTAGCCAAAGCAAACTGTTTAGGTAAGCCAGAGCTGCACATGACGAAAACTTGAATCTTTTCTACGGCTTCTGTGCTAGATCTACGCATAACTTTGCGACTACGTGGTTGAACCGTATTCCAACCTTCATCAGACGAGTTCTCTTCACGTTCACGTCTCCTCTTAAGAAGTTCCATTCCCTCTTAATATTCCATCTCTTTAATTATAGCTGGTTCTCCCGTACTCGTACTAGCCCCTTCATTCACTTCGTTACTAGCAGCACCCTTTCCAGTGGATCTCATCTCAACATTTTTTTCAAATTCAATATCTTCTAATCCTTTACTTACTGTATCAGATATCGCATCCTTAAAAAAAACATCTGAACAGATGCTCCTCGAATCATAGTCATGATCACTCAACATGTTAGATACCTATAAAGGAACCCGGCCCCAAGCTCGGGGCGGGACCTAGATTACTTTAGAACTTAACTGAAAATAATTTAATTTTATGAAATTTGAAAAACACACACGCCGCTGACAATTTCTGTCAAGAAGGAATGCTGTCCGATTTAATGTGACTGTCAGCATAGAGTGCTTAACTTATCTGCCAGTGTCGCCAGTGTCTTATAATAGAAAATTCGCGAATCGCGAGAATTTATTTGAGATATTTCGGAATTCGGTCGGATTTTTCTAAAATTGGTCAACAAATTAAACAAACAAACCACAAAACAAACGAAGCAAAGCAAAGCTGCCTGATTCTTTTTTGCAAACGTAAAGAAAGTGAAGTAAACCAAAATAGTGTTAAATTGCTTTGCAATACAACAGTGATACATCACAAATTGGTTGACTCCTCAGGGTGATTTCTACTGCAAAAACTTAGAATGACTACCCCTACTCCAGAAACTCCTGAAAATTTTGAGCAGGTAAGCTCCATTCACTGGAACAAGTATATCTCCATCTATTTCAAAACACTCATTGGTAAAATAATTTGTTTCTAGAATGAAATGGAAGATGAAGAAACGGAGCAGCAGCTCGGTGCCACTGCATCTGGTCGAAAGAGACTCTTCAGCAAAGAGCTGCGTTGTATGATGTATGGCTTCGGTGATGACCAGAACCCTTACACAGAAAGTGTTGATTTCTTAGAAGATTTGGTCATGGAATTTATTACTGAAACAACACACAGGTATTTTCTAAATCTTGTATTGAGCCTTTAAATATGTACATATATCTGATTATTTGGATTCATTCGTTTTATTTCCAGATCTATTATAGGTATAGACTTTTCAGGTTAGGAAACAACAGACAATGATAGATAATGTGTGATGGCACATACATATAATAATTGATTAAGTAGTTAACAAGATAACATTGAATTTTAGGAGTTAACAATGATATTGAGTAAATAGGTTGGCACGCTTAGTTGTTGAGTTTGGATTGTGTAGTCCTAGAGACATCACATCCAGGTACGTGGCTAGCACATCACATGTTTTTGCAATCCCCTTATCGGCTCAATATCATGACATGCGCCAGCTGCCAGCCAATAGAGGGGACTGTGGCTGCTTTCAAATACCACATCTCTGTTATGGTGCCAACACTTACCTTGTCCCAAAAAAGTACTTCAATCACTAATCTTTACTACTTCAGTATCAACTAAACATTGAGTGCCCATATATTTACAGAGATTCCTTGGCACTCCGCAACTGCATAGGCCACTGCAAGGCGCTATGTTTTAGCAATAATCTTGTACCTTCTTTCAGAGCAATGGAAGTTGGCAGAACAGGCCGTGTCCAAGTAGAAGACATAATCTTCTTAGTAAGGAAAGATCCAAGAAAATATGCACGAGTGAAAGACCTTCTCACAATGAACGAAGAACTAAAGAAAGCTAGAAAGGCTTTTGATGAAGTCAAATATGTTGGTGAGTGAAACAATTTGCAGTTTCAATTTTAAATGAAACTTGCTTTAAATGGAAAATTATGAGAAATTGTATAATTGATGTATGATTAATGTATTTTTGTCTATAGAAGATCAACAATAACCTTGATGGCCTTACAACAGCGCTTCTAAGACTGATGCAAGTAACAGTAATCTATTGACACATTGCTTTTGGGTGCACCCTGTAACAACACTGTACTAATAATGTGACTAAATAGCCTTTATAATCCATGTCAACTAATTATTTACCTATTAGGCAGTCCAGATTAAGCAGTTTACTTGCGAGGCACCCGTAGCCAATCAGAACTGCCTCCGACTAGGGGTCGCAAACCGGGATCCCGAATCCCGAAAATACTGGAAAACCGGACCGAAAAGAACGCTTTCAAATACCGGCATTGAGAAAACGGAAATCGGGATTTACGTTATTTTCGGTATTTCACTATAAATCTATATTAAATAATATTATGTCAATAAACAATTAAAATAACTCTGCAGCAGCGAGTTATTTATAATACTTTCGTAATAAATGATTGTTTTTCTTTTTAATAAATGTGATTTTCTTATCATAATGCACTTTTCTTGTTTGGCTGGTGACTATTCCCTTAAGAAAATTACGATTCCATTACATATTTCAAATATTTTTCTCACTATATTGCAAATACCGAAACTACCGGAATATCGGTATTCATTTCAAAGCAATACCGAAAATACCGATTTTTGAAAAGAGGTCCGGTATTGCGACCCCTTCTTTCGAAATACATTGGTCCTGATTCTCAAGGTTACTACTATTGTCATATTAAACATACATAGCAAGAAACTTCCACAACAGATCTAGCAAAATAAGTCTAATGAGATAATCAGAATCAGGTCCCAGATGATTGGCTATGTGCAACTCGAATCATGCGTGAATCGCTATCTAGACAAGCGCTAACATAACATAGGTATTATAATTATTATTTTGTGGTAACACTTTAATAGTAGATCAGTAGCCATGGGCTAAGGCATCAATTGCAGACTGAGATATTTTTTAGACTATAGTTTGTGGGTGCAATTGGTGCTTACACCCGAGCTAACTATTCTGCTTTACATCTCGATTGTGAGGTAAGTAGAAAAAAACCGACATTACAAGAATGAAACATATTTTTTTTTTCTAGAACGAAATTGAGCTTCGCCGTTCGATATTTAAAATTGATGACTATTATACTCACACGAAGACAAGGCTGAACAGCAAAGCGACCTCTTTGGTCATTGGCTGAAGGCATGATGTCTATTGCCAGTATGATGGTTAGATGTGAACTTTTTGAAAGAACAATGTGTTTTTTTTTATTACTTACCGCCCTAGGGCTTTTCTAGCTACATTATTACCCTACAGCGCTAATTAGACACCTACAAGCCCCATTTGGAGGTAATAAGAACCTACTTACCGAACATGAGAGATGTAAACTACTTTTATTCACTCTAACTATTAATTAGTAATGCTATGTTTATTAAAATCGACTAGACCTTCCCCTATTAGTACTGATTTGTGAGAAATAATGAAAAGTCGTAATCAAACTGAAATGCTGGAAGTTCCTTCAATTTCAAACAAAAATATATTTTTTGAAATGTAAAAATATCTACCAATAGCTGTGAATGCTTGTTTTGTACTAACCATTATTGCCATGATCAACCTATCAATTACTATTATTTCCACGTTTTTATGCTAGTTGTAGGTAATAATCTTGGGGTTACAACCATAGTTTTATAGAACTTATAAAGTATTGTAAATAATAATTTATTAATTTTCACACATAAAACAAATTATAGTAAAAGAGTTATATATATTGAAATAAAATTTTAACAAATGCTATCAATGTGGGAGTGGACTGTATTTATAAATGTTTCAAAATATAAATGGTAAAATGATTTTTCAGAATAATCCCAGGACAACTACACTATGGAGTTTTATATTTTGAAGATAAGGGTTTTATTTTCACATTGTCAAATTGTACTTTATGTAAACATTCCCACAATAGGCATTAAGGTGAACTATAGTGAATCGATGACATTGCCACATAGGTTTTATTTTAATGATTATTAAGTTAAATACACCAACTGTTTGTGATAATGGGAAATAAATATGTGATGGATATTTGTTGTTTTAGTTTGAATAAACATTCTAGAAAGCGTCTACTTAAATTCTAGCCATCTTATTAGGCGTTATGAATGCATGATTTTATCTCTTTTTATTTACTTTTAAATGACAGGGACATGCTTACTTTAGCGAACGTTATAAAATTACATTTTGTTATGAATAAGGGGGTATAATCTAGCACAGATATAGAAGAGAACTAGATAAAGCCTTAAAATTCACTATGTTCTGAACACAAACTCATACGGCTGATCTCTACTTTATATGTCCAATATCATCAGTTAGAAAGGGATGCATGCATATATCAATGCGACTTCAAAGCAGATCAAAAAGTTAATCGTACCAGAGGCCTCATGTACTAACTCAGTTGCACACCGAAATGATCGGCACCGGACCTTTATTTGCAAACTTTGACATTTCATCTGTCGAAATTCAAAGAACGTCAATTGACATATTGTCAAAGTTTGTAAAAAGAGGACCGGTGCTTATCATTTCGGTGTGCAACCGAGGTAAATGAGGCCTCTGGTCGCTCGAACAAAATTCTATACAGGTTCATACAAATGCCCTTATACGAACTCGTAGAAATCGCATTAAGATAACGTATGCATCCCTTTCTAGCAAATTATATATGGACATAAGAAAGTAGAGATCAGCCGTATGAGTAGACGTTCAGAGCATAGTGAATTTTAAGGCTTTATCTAGTTGTCTTCTATATCTGAGGTATCGAATCAGGCTTGCTGAATGTCACATTCCACGTGACATTTAGCAAGCCTGATTGGATACACGAGACAATCGCACGACTCAACGTTAGCTAACGTTAAATCAACTAAGTTGTTTAACGCAACTCGTGCGTTAATCGCCCATCTGGGAAGGCTCTAAACAAGTCAAAGCATTTAAAGGTAAAGTCCTATCCTATTTTAATATTATAAAGGCGAAACATTTTTGAAATGTTAAAGAACAGATTAAGCTTTGGTTCTAGACCTGGCTTAATATAGGCTTCTATCCAGGTACCACCAGTAAATTATAAATAAATAAATGAATAAATAATGCTTGACGTTATCACACAGGATCATGTAGCCCCAAACTAAGCAGAGCTTGTATTATGGGAACCACATGATTGATATACTTCACAAACACCCAGACCCGAGACAAATATCTGCAGAACTTGCAAACATTTGTCCCGCGGCGGGAATCGAACCCGCAACCTTCTGCGTTTCAGGCGGACCTTCGCCCACTGCGCCACAGAGGCCGTCAAATATAAAGTGTGCTACAACATTCTGGGGTAACCATGGGGTAACGCACACCGCTAGGTCGACGTTGCCTGGATGCAAAAGTTTAAAATTTTCGTCACATTTAAACCAGATGGACCACTAATTTAATAAATAGATAAAAAAAATGCTGGACTATTATTATTGGCATATACATCAATCGGCGACAACATTCCGTTAGAAAGTTTATTCAGCTGTAAGAAAAAAACTAGTCTAATGGTGCTTGCTATAAGAGCCTCTTACACAATCTTCAAGTAACATCAAGTAAGCTTTAAATTTAATACAATACTACAGACTAAGTTACCCCTTCAGTGTCACGCGCGCAAAAATTGCACCGGCACTTGTGTCCCGCAAAGGGGGCGTAAATTCCGTCCGCGCGGACAAGGGTAATTTTTTTTATTTATCACTATTATTTTTGCCAAATCTTTGGACGTTATTGGCAGTATAACCGGCAAATAGCCATGACTTAACACAAATAGCTTACTTTGACGTTACTTGAAGATGGTGAATGTCTATAAATCAGTAAAAAAAAAAGAATTTTATTTTGAGAATCGTTTATTTGTGCACGGTGATACAAAACAATGCAGAGAAATGCAAGCTAATAATATTTTGTTATACATTTATGATAATGAACTAGGCAAACATAATGCTAAGCAAAAAAAAACTTAAATACTTAATTGTAATATTGTACAAAGTAAGGACAATACTTCAACACAATAATAAACATAACTTCAGGAATAAAATAACATTATAAAAACTTTGTGAATTAACAACACCAGTGAATCTTATTTCTACTTTAAATTGTAGACAATAAATAATTATAATAATTATTTCACATTTTAGGCGACTAGACCAAGGTTGTCAAAAAAACAGCCAAAAAGTCTAAACTTTGGTTTTTATTTCACAACAGAATGATCTAATATATTATTTAATTTATATTTTAGTAGGCCATTTATGGCAGTGATATAACAGTGTATAAATAGTGTTTAAGTTAATATTCTAACATATATTTCTAAGGTACTTTCTAAGCTCCGATAGATAGATTACATACATTTTTAAATAACATTGTCAGAAGAGATTAAAATGACCGGATATATAAACATTCTCTAGAAAGTTGGCTGATGTTTGGCCTGTCAGCAGGAAGACAATTTGAGCTAGGTTCACCATTTTAATATTGCTAACAACTTTATTAGCTATTCGAGTATTGAGAGCTTGCCTATAAAACGCTAGTCACGTCAGTTCGGCTTTTAAAAAGGTTTTCACTCAGGCGTAGCCTGGGATTATTATGGCCGTTATAATAGCGTTAAACTCTCGCTGCAAACTTGGTCAAAAATTATCGGAACGAGACAGAAATATTGCTTCCCTTTTCCCACTTAGGAGAACGCCCCGATCCTTTTGTTTAAGGCTACTACTATAAGGGGCAAACCTCCCTCTCGCTCGCACTATCCAAAATTTTTGAAGATATAAAACCACTGAATGTATTTATGCAAAATTGCAAACCAGCACGGCCTAGAAAATAACAATACAAAAGTTCAGCAAGAATATCATGTTGAACCCAACACGTTTTCCTACCAAAAAATTTGCACCAAAATTGATCACATTGGTGCAAGTTTTTTGGTAAGAAAACGTGATAGAATCAAAATTATATTTTTGCTGAACCTTTGAATTGTTATTCTCTAGAATGTGCAGGTTTGCATAACTATAGTCAGTGATTTTATATCTTCAAAAATATTGAATAGTGCGAGCGAGAGGGAGGTTTGACCCTTATAGTCGCCTTAAGCGCAGAGATGTGCATTACTGCAGTCGACAAGGGCTATTGATACACTCATATTTATTATTTTACTGTGCTATTCGTTTTTTTTAAATCTTTTTTATATTAACTTACTAATTTATTTTATTTTGTTGCATACAGTGAGAGTATACGTGTATTTAAAAGAATCGTATTTTGGAGTACTAATGAACGCTCCGACCGCGCAACTACCGCTCTCGCAGTCATTCCCTTTAACGATAACGTGCATGCATCTGCGCCGAATACTCTCAACAGTGTTAAACACTAGTGTTAATTGATTTATGACCAATGTCGCAGCCAGAATATAATCCTACTATAGTGCACTATAAAGTTCCTTACTTAGGAATAACTTAGCAATTCGTAACACAGGTACAGCTAGCGGCACGGATTAATACATTTGACCGTGAATATGCAGAACACATGTTTACAATATCGTATGTACTGTTGGGATTTTTCCTGCGCAACATTCTCACTATTTTAGTTCAAGTCTATAAATCCGTGCCGGGACCTAGCATGGCTCCAAAATTTGTTATTATAGTATGTATCCTTTCTTAACTGTTATTGTTTTTGATTAAATAAAATAAATACCTACTAAGTAGAGACGTCAATAGCAAAACAATGACGTAGGCTTCCGAAGAATTGAAATCATCAGCCATTCGCATGGCCGATGATTCGGTCCGCGCCAAGGTAACCCCAGTGTAATACAGACAGGAAAAATTCAATTAATTTACCAATTCGTTCATGGAGAAATACCAGTAAGTAATTAAAGAGAAAGTTTACATCGCTTTCGTTTCTAAAGCATTACACTAAATTATAAATATTATCCTAAAAATGTAAATCACTACACAATTTATGTTAAAATTGATATTCAACAGCCGATAATAAGGCAAGTTAGTCTTGTAAAATTAGATAATTTAAACCATGATTTGTCAAAAAAATTCACTTGGTTTCGTAATTTGGTCTTCATAATCAGGCCTTTATGTAATGTCAAATATTTAGGTATAATCAACAGATTACTATATCTTTATTTCGAAATAACAGTAGTATATATAGAGTATATAAAGTTTAAAATTCACTATTATTATTGAATAAATTGGTTACATTTACTATGTCAAAAATTTTTGATTATATTGAGTCAACATTATGTTAAACAGTCTTAGCTACTAAGTGAGAAGACCATTTTACTAACACGACAAATATACGTAAGGTCTACGCAATTTATTGTTCAATGTTAGTACTTTCGTTTCCTTTTATAATGGAATGCCTAGGATTTTCTCAAACTCCAAGTTACATTTAGAATTGTTAGTTTATAGGTTTATTTGAGTTAAGTGAACAATTTGAGAGATTTCTTTAACATTAGCTTGTAACGAATCTAGGTGATCCAGCGATTATACTAAAAGTACGCTAATTTCCGTCCGGTTAAAGATCTTGCCTATGTTCAGACTTCAGAGTTTTTATTTAAAAAAATCTTTTCATTTTAGATTCATCTATACATCAGTATATAATTAATTATTAGTATATTAATACAGGGTCTGGAAAGTAATGGATAATCTTGCGGGTACGTAATTGTGGGGTACCGCCGTACGGTACGTAACTGTAGCGCTCGGTACAGTCACTTAGGTAGGGAATTTAAAAAATATATATATCCGGAGCAGTTGATAAACACGCGAATAAAAATTATATGATACAAACATTATTGATAATATTGTGTGCGAGTGAGAGGGACAGATAAAACGGAAGCTTCCTTAAGTTATAAGATTGTTTTTATTTTAATGTAAGAATATCTTTTATTTAATTCTGTTTCACAAGTATATGTGATTTGATTATCCATTACTTACCGGACACGTAGTCTGAACACAGGGTTAATTGAGTTTGATTTCCAACGCTGAAAGTATCAGCTGACTATCGCTGGGTTGAACAATAGATTCGTAAAGACTTATTCAGATAGGAGCGATTTCCGCTATCGCGGTATTGACACATGCCGTTTCACTCAGATAAGCTGCACCAGCAATACTTTTATCCCTGTTCACACTTCGCTACCGACGTCAGAAGCGATTACCGCTCCTTACTGAACAGGGCCTCTAGCCAACCGGTATTTGCTACGAAGCGATTCTATTTCGACCGTTGTCATCGTTCGGTAGCGACACATCCAAATATTGTACAGCTCAATAATTATTTAGTCGCGTACAATATACAACTCAATAATTATTGAGCTGTACAATATTTGGATTTGTAGCTCCCGAACGATGACGACGGACGAAATAGAATCGCTTCGTAGCAAATACCGGTTGGCTAGAGGCCCTGGTCTTTAGCCTTACATAACAGTATATTAATCAGTAGGCGGGTCCATGGCTGACACAATGGCTTTCATGACAGCTGCCGCGGCCAAAGCCGCGTGCGGCTGCCAATCTTTGCCGCGGGTTCCGTCGCGGTAATCGGATATACCTGGAAAATGTTAATGGTGTCAAAAACATCGTGAAAGTTTTGAATTAGGTACCTCCCCTAATTTAATTGGATTATATACATTCTAGTAGACAAGCATGCTGAATACGAGGATATTTTTTCAACAGACAGTTCTGGCATAGAGTCCCTTTCGTATTGTGTGTACAAGCAGCTGTTGCTCTGTTTGGGTCCCAAACCTTGTATGATGGGATCCACATCATGACTGTTAAATACTTAAATACATTTTTTTGTAAATTTATATTAAACATAGAAAATACACAGATCCGAGACATATACTTGATTACAGCAAATATCACTTTTTCCTAAGAAACAATGTAAAATTACAAGAAAACTTGGTTATATTAAATTAAAAATGTTTCCCCACTAAAATGGCTAAATCATAAAGTAACAATAGCAGAAAATTGTTTTTTCAAATAATTTAAACGAAATCAAGCAAAAATTAACTTATTTACATTAAAATACAAATTATGAAAAATCTTACGTGATATTTGGGGTGTGGGGGCAAAATCTAGCGACATCTCACCAAGGGGAGAGTAATATATACTTGATACATAACATATACATACATTCCTCATACTTTGTCAGTGTAACCCTACAATGTATTGATATTTAAGCTGTTGGCGTTCCTATTAATAAGTAAATAAATAAATAAGGGGAGAGGGGCAGAAACATCGTCAAAATCGCCTCGCGTAATTAATGGATGCCCCCTAACAGAGTCGGCCACTAGCTCATACAAATGAAGGTTATCACAATGTTCTCACCTCGCACAGACACAAAGCAGTCCTTCCTGTTTCCGACGACGCTGTCGAGCACCGCGTCCAGTTCGCAGTCGTAGGCCTTAGCCCTCACGTGTGTGGCGAAGGCAGCCCTCGCCTCGCCCGCGCAAGCCACCGCCCGCCCGCCAGCTACAGGGGCGCAATGCACGCGCAATCCACCCCTGTTATCACTGCAATCACATATAACATCATCATCATTTATTTAAGATCTGTGCTCTTGTCGACACAGCTGATGCAGCTCCTTCTTTCTGCCTCTCTCCATAGCAGTCTCTTTTACTTACATATAACTAAAGTAAAACATTTATGTAGATCAATCCATATCATTTTCCAGAATTTTAACAGCAGCCATTTGATAACATTTCACATTTTCCAAGCAAAAGAGATTTTAGAAAAGAAGGTCGATATCTAATGCGCCCGCCTGCCGCGCGCGTAACATCACCCAGGCCCGAGAAAAATATCTACAGATCATACAAACATTTGCCTCTCGACGGGAATCGAACCCGCGACCTTCTACTCGTGCAGCAGGCGGGCGGGCGTTTAATATTCACGTAAATTAATTTGTTGTTCTAAGCTGTTTGTTTTCCGCCCATGTTAGCCTATGTGTTAATGCAGGTCAATCCAAATCCGTTAAGCCGTTACGGAGTTGTGTGGAAAAAAAACAGGGTACATGGACCGGAAGGATTGTGGAGGGGGGCCTGTGTAGGTGTTCCTTAACACTGCTATGCCGCAATCAGCCGGCTGCCAGAGCCCAGAGAGTTAGGCTTGGGTTCCAAAGATGGAGATTGGCACCCTTACAACCCTCATTATCAATACAGTAAGATAAGTACCAATACAGATGAATTTACCTAAGTAAATAAATAAATAATAAATAAATGATGCTGAACACAATCACACAGCATCATGTAGCTGCAAACTAAGCAGAGCCTAAGCATAAGTAGATAGATAACTATAAAATAGACTACTTACTGTATGTACTACTGATATATCGTGTAGGTAAAATGTTATCAGTGGGGCAGATATTGCAGTTGGGTAGGAACAACTTCGAGAAGGAGGCCAAGAGGAGGATTCAGCTGGGTTGGGCAGCATTTGGAAAAATACGTCGAGTCTTCTCGTCACCCATAACGCAATGTTAGAAAACAAAAGTTTTCAATCAGTGCGTCCTACCCGTCATGACATACGGAGCCGAAACGTGGACACTCACAGTACGGCTAGTCCACCAGTTTAAAGTCGCGCAGCGAGCTATGGAACGAGCCATGCTTTGAGTTTCTCTGAAGGATAGAATCCGCAACGAGACTATCCGACTTATAACTAAAGTAGTCGACGTAGCTCAGAGAATTAGCAAGTTGAAGTGGCAGTGGGCTGGCCATATCAGCCGAAGAACCGATAACCGCTGGGGCAAACGAGATCTTGAGTGGAGACCGCGGCTCGGCAAACATAGTGTGGGACGTACGTAAGGCTGCTGGTAGAAGCTGGATGCGTCGAGCTCAGAACAGGGCGCAATGGCGCTCATTAGGGGAGGCCTATGTCCAGCAGTGGACTGCTATAGGCTGATAATGATGATGAAAATGTTATCTAATTATTACTAAATCCCAATAAACAATACAATACATTTTTAGCTCGGAAATTTACATTGACGTTACCCATTGTTCTGCTTACCTAAAATTAAATGAAAAACCCATTGCATAAAACCACGATGTACGTAGTATTGCAACGCAAGCGTTTTATAAATGAACTAGGAACGGCCCGCGATTTCATCAGAATAGAGGTTTTTCAAAAACCATTGAATTAATTTTTACCACAAAAAAAAGACGTGTGGCACTCGCGGACTGCCGCGGTAAAGCTATTGCATAGCATTTTGTATCAACTTATGCAATTATAATTATTTATTTATTTTATTTATGCAGTATTTCTTTTTCTTTGATATTAATTCAAGTTACACTTTTTGAGCGTGGTGACCGATAAGAATACAATTTTTTTTCTTTTATTAAATAAAAATTCGTCTAGTTGCACGCACACAAACACCGTGTCGAAGACTGCCGAAAAGAAACGACGTTAGACAATGCACGGCCTTCAAGCCACACCTCCGTGCCCGTCGGAGTGGGGAGCGTGAGGTTTTTTTTCGTTACGGAATTTCTGGATTCGGTCCCCGCGCTCAAGGCCCTCGATAGAAGCTATGCAATAGCTTAAAAGTAAAAAAAACTAAAGTTTAAATAAACTTTATTCTAGTTTATGTATGTATTAATAAGGTAGGTTTACTAAACAGAACATAGTAATTCCCACAATTGTAATCCTTTAGAGTAATTAATTATATTTCCATTGAGCTCAGAATTCATTCATAAAATTGAATTTCCTGTTATTTTGTGCATGGTAATTTATTAATAGAGACATTAGAAATAGACTGCATAAATCTTAGAAGTGTTGTTGAAATAACAATAATATGCAAATCAGAAAATAGGATTCTTAGGAGAGCTGAAGGTTATTTATTTTCCTTCTTCGTGAAATCGAAAACAGGTTCTAATAATATAAATTAGAAAATTTAATTAAATAAATAAATAATGCGGGACGTAATCACACAGCATCATGTGGGCCCAAACTAAGCAGAGCTTGTATTATGGAAACCACATGATTGATATTTATGATATGATACCCGAGACAAATATCTACGGAACATGCAAACATTAATTAGATAAACAATTAGATGTTTTATTGTATCCTCATTCACATTCGACATGAGGAAGTTTGGTTTGGAAGTATATTTTTTCCTTGGCGCTAAAACTACTGAATTTGCACCTACAATGTACCTAGTTTTAGACCAGGAATAACTGGCTATTTCATCCAGGAAGTTTATTTAATACATATTCATATTTATAAATCAAATCAAATGAAATCAATTTTTTTTATTCAAGAACTATAAAGTACACTTTTAATCGTATATTTTTTAAATTTACACCCATTCGTAATGCGACCAAACAAAAAAGAATTGGCGAGAAACTCGACTTGGCTTATATTTTTTTAAAGTCTTTTTTACAATCTCTTTTCTTAATAACTATTACATTGTTTTCGAGGGAGTTGGATAAGAGTGTACAAGTGTGCTGGATATCCTGGATGCAGGATGCAGCATAAGACCAAAAATTCCATAATCTTGCATTATATAGCATACATGGGTGTTTCATTTGGAGAATGCCGAGAACCCGTACCAATTGCGTCAAAAAAGAACGTATCCCATAAAATTTATTAAATTTTATAAATGACATTAACATTTTCTTTAGTTTTACGCACCGACGGGATTAATAATCAAGTAAAAAAATATTTTGTTGATTTGGTTTCGTTGCACGCCGCCATTAGACTACAACAACCAATGATATACACGTTGCTATGGCAACAAACATTGATGTTATGTGTTACTATGGCAATAACCCTCATTTTTAATTATTTTGACAGTAGAATCGACTAAAAACTTATTGGATATTTTTTTGACGCACTTTTGACTCTTGGTACCGAGCGCCATACATCAAACGGCATTCTCATTTAGGTCACACTATGGTGGAACCACACCAGCCTATATCAGTCCACTGCTGGACATAGGCCTCCCCTAATAAAGGGGGATATACCCATAATCCCCACGCTGGGCATGCGGGTTGGGGATCGCAGGGCACAGCTTCTCGCACCACCGACGCTGCTGCCCGTCTGTGGCCAGGGGATTTAGCTGTACCTATGTAGGCTGTGCTATGTCGCAATCAGCCGGCCGCCAGAGCCCCGTTCGTTGTTTAGCAGGATGCACCACGTGCAGGTGAGGTTGGCTTGGGTTCCGAAGATGAGTGTTGGAACCCCGTACACCCCCTCGGTGGAAATGGTGGAAAGTAAAGCAAGAACCCTACCGCAGCTAACAAAACAGTTGATAACCTTGACACGGCTAAACATATTATAATAAAACATGCCTAATAACCACCGCTAGAAAGCCTGCTTTTGAATAACAAAAACGCACCTAAATTGGTTCCGTTTAAAAGCTACGGTGCCATGGACAGACATACAGACACAATCACACCCCTCTTTTTGCGTCGGGGGTTATGACGCCACAATTATTATACTTGCGGAAGCAAGTGTACTAATTGTGGCGTCATAACTGTCCAAAACATCTACTTTCCTTTACTTCTTAACCCCCATATAAAGTAGCCTATATGTTGTTCTGGATCTAGATAATATATACGAAGTCATGCGACGGGACGAGTCGCTAGTGAACAAATAAATAAATGGTCATTAGTATTTTAAGGTTCCGTACCAACGGAAAAACGGAATCCTATTACTAAGACTCAACTGTACGTCTGTCTGACTGTTTGTCTGTCACCAGGCTGTAGGTATCTCATGAACCGTGATAGCTAGACAGTTGAAATTTTCACAGATTATATATTTCTGTTGCCGCTATAAAAACAAATACCAAAAAAAATATCATTCAAAAAAATACATCTTCACGACTTTTTCCCCATTATGGATAACTTCACATATTGCTCAGTACGCAAATCTATTGAGCAAAAAAAATACAAATACTAAAAACAGAATAAAATAAATATTTAAGTGGGGCTCCCATCGAGATCCGAAAACGGACAAAAGTCCAGGACATTGGAAATCGACTTATAAAGCTCAAGTGGGGATGGGCGGGACACATTGCGAGGCGTGGTGATGACAGGTGGAGCAAGACATTGACCGAATGGTGGTCGAGGGTAGGCAAAAGAAGCGTCGGAAGACCAGTAGCGAGATGGCTCGACGACATAGTACGTGTCGCCGGGCGATCGTGGATACGACTAGCACAGGACCGTGATGGATGGCACAAACCCCGGGAGGCCTATATTCAGCAGTGGATAAAGTCGGCCTGTGGATGATGATGATGATGGGGCTCCCATACAACGGTACGGAACCCTTCGTGCGCGAGTTCGACTCGCACTTGGCCGGTTTTTTTATAATAGCTTCCGCCTGCGGCTTCAGTCGCGTCATATCCCGATAAAAAGTAGCCTATGTGTTGTTCAAAGTCACAGTCTATCTATATTCCAACTTCCAAGTTTCATTCAAATCCGTTCAGTAACAAACATCCATCGCCACAAACTTACACATTTATAATACATGTAGGATAGGATTAGATGGGGGGCCAGCTCTTGATCTCGAGGCTTACGTAGGAAGTACGTACATTTGATCTCCCTTCGGCGCGGGATGCGAGACTTCAATGTAGGCGCCATCGCCGACTTCCATACAAAGTCGGTCATCAGCGCCCTCTGGCGGTTCCCAGCGGCCCGGCACGCCTCTCAGTCGATCCAGGCCTAAACAATCAGATAAATAATAATAAAGTACCTTAACTTGGCACACGAGATTACCGCTATGTGGGATGTCAACTCAACAATTATCGTTCCGATAGTCGTTTCAGTGAACGGTCTGATAGCGAGCCTTGACCAATACCTTAAGAGGCTCTCGCTAGGCAGCTGGATCAAGGGTCAGATACAGAAGGCGGCTCTCCTGGACTCGGCACGCATTGTGCGGAGGTTCCTCTCTCTGCAGCCCTAGTCACTGACCGTTTGAGCCTTGCCCCGCGGTCGGTGGTCTCCCGTTTTTATACATTTTTTACTAATATTGTATGTGATGTTATTTATGTATAAAGTAGATAAATATTAGGTTTATAGTAAAAAATGTTTTAACGAGTTTGAAATTTTAAAAGTGTCATAATAATAATAAATTCATTTATTTGTAACCAAAACATATTGCGACAAAAACTTATTCAGGTTTATCTAGGAGAAATAGGTACAATATAATAATTTTAGGTACATACGTAACATTATGTGAATATTTGAAGGTTTACTGGCCCCCACACAAGGATACCCTGGTTTGTGGGTGGCTAGTCTTTCCCAGTATTATCATCATTATATCTAGGGTTATTTTCCAGGGGGGGCCTGGGCCCCAAAAAAAATCTAACTATGACAGATCCGAAGCTTTCTTTTCGTGTTTTGAAATATAATCTACGGTCAAAACATGAAACTAATGGTACGAATCTGTCACCTTGCCGCCTGGCCCTGGTTCCTAAGATGCAAATAGATAATGCTGAACACAATATCATATAACCAGGCAAGTCTCACTCCGCACTTGGTACGAAGCTATAAGTACATCGCCGGGCCCCGACTGCGGGGCTCGCTCCGTAGGTTAGTACGCGTTAGAAGAGTTACGAATAGAAAGGGATGGAATGAAGGTGAATATAAAATGTTAGGTACGAGCTGAATAACACTTTATTGAGACGCAGATAAAGTAGCTATTTGTTTAATCGTTTTTGCGGAGTGAAAATTCTGTTCCTTTTTCTAGGTCTTATGGGTTCTACTTCCTTCTTATGATATTGTTAAGTAGGTACAACAACAACACCAGCTAATATCAGTCCACTGCTGGACATAAGCCTCCCCTAATAAGGGGGATATGGCCATAATCCCCACACTGGGCATACGGGTTACGGATTGCAGAGCTTCTCGCACAGCCGACGCTGCTGCCCATCGGCGGCCAGGGGTTAATAGGTCAATATAGCAATAATTCTAGTACAAAAATAACCATGGATTTATCACCATAGCAAAGTAATGGCAGCTCGTCTAATGTTCCGTAGTAATAAAATTAAACAAAGGAACATTGTTTACTCAAGACGCGTATTACAGTTGATTTATAGCTTCCATAAGTTCGGTGACATGCGTGATTAAGAGTTTCCAGAAGTATTTTCTTGCCGTATGATCAAGTATGGGGTGTAAGGGGTTCCAACTTCCATCTTCGGAACCCAAGCCAACCTCACCTGCCCGTGGTGCACCCTACTAGCTAATAAACGGGGCTCTGGCGGCCAGCTGATTGCGGCATAGCGAGCCTAACAGCGGCACAGCTACATTCTTCAGCCGCCGCAAGCAAGTAGCATCTCTTTTAGCTCAGTTAGCTCTCTATTGGAGGCTTCAAAACATTCTTTAAAAAATCAGGCACATCGTAATATGCCTTCCTAAACAGCGGTACCATGCAAATGGTTACCCGGCGAAACATTGCAATCTAAGTATGAGCTAATTAACGCTTTGAGTGCTTAAAACACACTTGCTCTAGCCGAGCTGGTTGCGAGGCCCGCAGTCATCGTGTTAAGTATCCTAGTTTATCTTCTAAAGGTTCTAAAGGTTTACATCTTCACACACGTTTCCTAGTATTTTCAACAATGCACATTGTCGACTCGACAAAATACAAGCTATTGATTGGCCTAGACTAGGGCAGTGTGCAATGTAGGCAAATCACAAAAACAAAACTATTAGGTCCTTACCTATGAAATTGTCGTTTTTTTCTCTCTATTTCATTCTGTAAATATTTTATTTTATTCAACAGTCATATACAAAATTAATTTATTTTCTGAACGTAACATTATTGCAACGATAGAAAATTCAATAAAATACCTACTATTTTGAGGAAGTTTATCCGCAAATAATAAAACTTAATAACAGTTCATTTTACGTGTGGTCCCTTTCAATGCTTAAATTCGTAGTATTTTTTTATATGATAGTTTTCTTTTTAAATAAGACTATACACAATTTTCACAATGTTGTCCAATCATACACACAACATTTTAGGGGATTAGAGTAGTTAATAATAAGTAGTAAAAAACCTAATATTAGACACCGCTTCAAAGAAGGAAGAATTAATTTATTATTAGTTCAACAACAAAACCAGCCAATATAAGTCTACTGCTGTACATTGACCTCCCCTAATAAGAAGAAAGATATGACTATAATGTCTTTAGTTCGAGGGTGCGGTTGGTGCTTACACCCGAGCTAACTATTCTGCTTTACATCTCGATTGTGAGGTAAGTAGAAAAAAAACCGGCATTACAAGAATAAAACACTTTTTTTCAAGAACGAAATTGAGCTTCGCCGTTCGATATTTAAAATTGATGATGACTATTATACTCGCACGAAGACAAGGCTGAATAGCAAAGCGACCTCTTTGGTCATTGGGCTGAATGCATGATGTCTATTGCCAGTAATTGAAAAAAAATAAGTGTTTTTTTTTTTAAATTACTTACCGCCCTAGGGCTTTTCTAGCTACATTATTACCCTAGAGCGCTAATTAGTCACCTACAAGCCCCATTTGGAGGTAATAAGAACCTACTTACCGAACATGAGAGATGTAAAATATAATACTAATCCGCGTTTGTAATGGGCGGCGTTATCGCTAAAAGTCACTCTAAAACAGTGTGGACATAAATACCTTCGGTGATATAAGAGTCCCAAGGTGCCTGTGACTTGGTCAGCCGAATCGCTATATCCTGTAGCATAGGGTCGACTGGCTTGTAAGGCTTCACTTCATAGTCCCAACCGCCTTTGCTGTTCCGCTCTGCTTTCTCGCAGAACACGTAGACTGACCTGTGTAATTAAATGGTTTAGTTCACTTCAGTGGCACGTTCACGCAGATTAACGAACAAGTAGGACTTTTAAAAAAAATAAACCGAATTCTAATAAATCACTTCTTACTTCTTGCCCTAAAGAATTTTGAAAATCGGGTCACAATTGACGGAGATATCACAGGGCAAAAATTACGAGTGAGGATGAGGTTTTTTGAGTTTTCCGGGAAAAGTACCAATCAAATAATACATAGAAAACACCCAGACCCGAGACAAATATCTGCAGAACATGCAAACATTTGTCCCTCAAGGGGAATCGAACCCGCAACCTTCTGCGTTTCAGGCGGACCTTCGCCCACTGCGCCACAGAGGCCGTCAAATATAAAGTGTGCTACAACATTCTGGGGTAACGCACACCGCTAGGTCGACGTCGTTTTATCAAAATCTGTTTTTCGCGAATAACTCTATAATGCCTGGATAATTTCTAAAATACCTGAACATTTTCAGTCTATAAAAGCTATAAATTATAGATATAAAACAAACGGGCTGCTGGCTGATTGCGGCATAGCGCAGCCTAACACCGGTACCACTAAACTCCCTGACCGCCAACGATCAGCAGGAATTGGCTCAGAAATTGGAATTTAAAAGACTAGAATTAATGTTTGCAAATGACCTTCCAACGGGATTAACATGCGTTGAAGGCTATGGTAATTTCCCAACTTCATACAATTATGGACTAGGGACAATCCTACGCATTACTCAGACTTTTCAAGGCACTTATTTAGAATATTTTTATTCTATTCGGTCACTACAATAGCCAATAAAATCCAAACATAGAACAACATAGATAAAATCGAAATTCGATCATGGTGCGTGAAGTGTACAATAAAATTCTATTTATTGTTGTTTTATGACCGCTTTGCTCGAAGAATAAAACCAGAATAAACTTTATAGTTTCTAATTTGTTAATATAGATAACTAGCTTCTGCCCACGGATTCGCTCGCGTGGTACCTTTCTTTATTCTCTGGTGGTACGCAGATATGTATGTGTATGTTAACATAATATACAAAAAAAAAAATAGGTCGCACCGCAATAAAATATACTTTACGACCTATTCTCATACCTACCATATATACTTTTAAAAAATCATAAAAATCATTAGAGCCGTTTCAGAGAAGAGCGACCACACCGTGACAAAATATTTTTATAGATAATATAGATTTTAGATTAGAATTTTGCGGGTTAAAAGAAATCACGCTTAATCCAAGCCAACTGCTAAGAGCCTTCCCAGATGGGCGATTTACTCGCGCGTGTTGGTCGCGCGTTTGACATGCGTATCCAATCAGGCTTGCTGAATGTCACGTGGAATGTGATGTGCGTGCACGTTAAACGCCCATCTGGGAAGGCTCTAAGTGAACCACAGATATAGAAGAGAACTAGATGAAGTTTCAAAATTCACTATGTTCTGAAGCTGGACTTACATATTTTATCTCAATACGATTGCTGCGACTTTGTACCATTTTAATTAAACTGCATAGCACCTAGATTCTCCCTGGTACGATTTTTGAACTCATTTGAAGTCGCATTGAGAGATATATGCACCCCTTTCTGGCTGATGATATTGGACATAAGAAAGTAGAGATCAGTCGTATGATTTGATGTTCAGAGCATGAATGAATTTTAAGATTTCTATTATTTTCCTTATTCTGAGACTGTAGCGGAAACTTAGCGTCTTACTTGTCGGGGATATCCGGAGCCGGCGTAGAAACAACCACGTCACCGAGACGCACATGCCTCGCGTAGTCGGTGTAGTGAGGCACCCCGCCGCCGACACCTACCAGGAAAACGTATTCCACCTGAGGTAAACCAAGAAACAAAAATTCATGAATCACTCAGATTGAGAATATCAGTTACGACCCCAAGGTTTTGCCTTTGCAAGTAGATTGAGGTTTTGTTGCGTGACAAATAGCTAGAATATTCGGTATGAGTCGGCAAAACTAAACAATATATTCGGAACGATATACGCTGTTCCGATTTTGGTAGGTAATAAGTGTTAACAGTGACGAATCAATCGTTGCACAGTACAGAAACGTTCAATAGTTTTCGTTTTCGAGCTCAATTTTAATGTATGTTATACGGAAATTACTAAATTGGACTTAAATATAAACTAATCAAACGACTGGTATGTAATGTTCTTGCAGGTTGCAATGTTTTTCACTCAAAACAGTCAGGTATTTACCGAAAAAAGCAATTTTGCCCGAAAACTACGAACATTTTCGTGGAACTCGTACCTAAAAGTACTGAAAGATTTTCACTAAACTAATCGTTAAACTGTAGCTGTCTTCTGCTTCTTTGTATAGATGGAGATTGGGAATAAAATTACTTTTAGTTGATTACTAGCTGACCCGACACCAGTTGTCCAGTCAAATTTTAGAGTTCATACAAAAATCCAATAGAAAAAGGACTTTCAGAGTTTCTCGTATTTTTCCACTTTGGGTTTTTCCTAATTTTCTTTTTACCCTTTTTTCTTAACCCACCCCTGAAATTAGGTGAACAAAAAAGATCGGAGAGTCGGTTGAGCCCTTGAGTTTTTGCGACACATGCAATAGATAAGTTTACTAGTTTTAGCGATATTGAGATTTAGGGTACTCAGAATCCTTGCTACTGAGTCCAGTTAAAAAGGATATCATGTTGTATCTTTAGGTGGATATTATACGTCTGTATTAGTTATTGGTTCTCATCTCAGACTGGTTTATTGACGCGTGACCTTATATTGTTTATTATGACGCTAAATAGATGCTAGGAAAAACACTGCATATTGGTTTTTACACAGTAATAGAATATGGGATATTTTAAGTCGATGCTAGTTCCCTAAACAAGATTCTATTTGGAATTATTTCCATTTTGCTCTTTCCTTAAAAATCTCTCTCATTTCCTTATACGACATGACGGAAACCTCTTTTATCTGGCTCATTTAGCATATACTTGGTCTTCATCTTCCATGCTCTCCTTCTACCTTTTCCACGATGATGTCTCTAATGATGCGTGTTACAACATATTTTCATAATACATGGCCTCCACCTTCCCTATTCTGTGCCTCTAATCCAAAAACACCTACTCCATGACTCGACGAACCCTACTATAAGTTGTATCGTTTCAATTCCAACACAATGGGATGGAACGATATTAATTTCGTACATTTTGAGAGAAAGAAACGAAACTCAGTGCACTGCGTATCGTTCCTATCATTGGCATCGTTCTGCGGAGATATCCTCCCATATTCAATACTAGGATTCTGTAAGCAGACTGGGTATCATGGTGTATCAGAAGAATGTATGTTGTATGAATATGTATTAATGTATGTGAATGTATGTGCACATCAATTATGGATTCTACTTGTTAATACAAGGTACTTAGCCTACGAGAAACTTCACATGGGGATTTACATAAGTAACGTCGTGCTTACATAATTTGTATCCCCTATTTCCGCGGTTTTCCCCCACAAAACAGTAACCTACGTTTCCCCCATAGAATTAGTACAATTTTATGATACAACCTCTTCTATTTTTCAACGTCCAGTGAGATGGTTTCTAAGATGGAGCGCAGTCATACCAATGATAGAAAAATTTTACAGGATTACGTTCAACTATTGTTGGTGATCCATGGATAAATAAATGAAATAACGAATAGCTCTGGTAAATTACAGAAACTTATCAGAACAGAACAACATCAGACTTCGTAGAACTTCATCATAATATTTTATGTAGTTAAGTTTAGAAAGTGTACAATCGGTATTGCCAATACTAAACATGTAACGTGTAAAAAAGGCCAGACTTGGTAGTACATTGCTAAGTAATGGCCGACGTGGGAGAACTTATAGAACAAATAAAGTGACATCCTAATAGTTTGTCAAATACATATTAAAATCCACAAAAAAAAACAAATGATTGCATCGTAGATCATGCATGTTTGGAATAAACCCTACGACACAACGCTCTGCGACCATCACCGGCTTGAGGTGATAAGCCTCAACAACATCAGCAGCCAATATCAGTCCCCTGCTGGACATAATCCTGGGTTAGGCATCGCGGGGCACAGATAGATAGATAAAGTCTTTACATAGATAAGGTATTTGCATAGGTTCTCGCACCGGTAACTCTACTGCCTTTCGGCGATCTACAGGTGACTTGGCTGTGCAGGTGTTAGGCTGCACTAGGCTGCAGCCAGCTGGCCGCCAGAGCTCAGTTTGTTAGAGAGCAGGGTACACCACGGGCAGGTGAGGTTGGCTTGGGTTCGGAAGTGGAAACGGAACCCCTTATATACCCCGATAAGCCTCATGTGCCTGTATTACACAAATACGCTTCATGGCAGAAATACACAGACGGATCTCTTCACAACATTTTGTACTAATATGGTTGTCTTTATTGACCTTATATGACACTTGACCCGAAATCTATCGTCAGCTAGATTAATAATCATAATCATTATCTTTATTGTTTGTACATTTAGTTCTTATAATTATAATAAAGTTCCCACCGTGAATCAAACCTTTACAAGGTATGATTCACAGAAACTTTTCGTACTTTTCAAATGAATAATTGCTTCCTTACAGAAATATTGGTGTATGGAAATGTATTATTCCTGTAATTTTAAATGCACAAAAACCTTATAGGGAACAATGTAAATGCCCATTAACCATCAAATATTTATGAATTGCTTATGTGTAATTAATATTATGAAAGTAAATATTATGTTTATGGCGACGATACATGTCAAACCTCCCTCTCGCTCGCACTATTCAACATTTTTGAAGATATAAAATCACTGAATGTAGTTATGTAAAATAGCAAACCTTCACGGCCTAAAAATAGCAATTCAAAGGTTCAGCAATAATATCATTTTGATTCTATCACGTTCTCTTATCAAAAAACTGGTACCAGTGTGATCAATTTTGGTGCAAGTTTTATGTAAAATTAGGTTGAACTTTACATTTCCATTTCTTCAATGGAAAACTACAAAATTTTAAGTCCTTGAACAGATGTTGTCGACCTTCAGGATTACATTTTTGGGCATAACATACGAATTCAAACTCGCCCTATAGATTTCTTGATTAAAAGGAAAATATTATTTTATAACCTAAATAGTATTTAAATACAAAAGTTCATCCTTCTATAGTATTGGAGTCTTCCTTATAGGATTTACTCTCTTTGTCGGAAATAATACAACTTCTATGATGACCTGACTACACAACATTATTCACACATTAGACTAAGTCCAGGTCATAGGAAAAACGTTTAAGGCAAGCCAATACCACAGAAAACTTGGTTATTTCCCGGCACTAAGGCGGCGCCTGCGCAAGGTAATGCGTAACATGTCGCCCGCTTACGCACTAACAACGTATTGAATTGTAAAACTGATAACGTATTACGTAGGGATACTACAGGTTCGTGCTTTTAAGCAACATCATTCAATTCCACTTCGTAGTAACAGTATAAGATCCAATGGGTTGACAGCTTACTATTATTAACGTACAATATTGGTGAGTGAAGTGCAACCCTCCAAAGATACCTTTATATCTAGTTTGTATGGTGGCGTGAGTTGGCAGTCCAACCGAGGTTTAAGTATAGTGCCAAACGTGATATCATTATCATCGTCAGCCTACAGTAGTCCATTGCTGGACATAGGCCCTTCCTAATGAGCGCCATTGCACCCTGTGCTCAGCTCGACGCATCCGCTTCTACCAGCAGTCTTTCGCAGATCGTCACTCCAACTAGCTGTACGGCGTCCTACACTATGTTTTCCAAGGCGCGGTTTCCGAAACATGATAGATAAGTCTATCTTTATATATTGACCCAAATTGGCAGAAAACCTCAGACCATAATGGTTGAATAAAGTATATTTATGATGGAGCTCCAGGTGACGATAATGCTTGGTTTGCCCTACTATCTTACAAGCACGAACTGCGTCACAAACGCTCTACTCTTCCTCCAATCTCACCAGGACTGCAATTTTTCTGTGACATATGCGGTCAAAGCTGTCGTACCCGTTTCGGCCTTACAAGTCTCATTTGTCAAACCTATAGGGACGCTTCTTAAATCATGTTAAAGATATAAAATGACTATCATAATTATGATAATGGTGACGTCTAATACAAACGAAGCTTCTATATAATTTATGCAGACTATTCCTACAAAATATATATTGAATATTTTTTTATCTTTTCACGAGATTAAGCATGGAAAGATAAGCCATAGAATTGTATTCTAGAAAACGTGATTAAGACTATGAAACGTGCAAGCACTTCATCTAAATCGAAGCGCTGCGCAACATACCAATAGGTACATTACATACATTGCGAATATTGCAACGTGTCTAAATGAGTTTAACATCTGGCAACAGTATTCATAATAACATTCGAACGCGCATGAAAATTATTTGAATATCATCGAGCTAAATGCGTACAATATATCAAACAAAACATTCCAATCCTCATGGAACTCAGAAGATGGAACTAGCACATGGCCCTGTGTAAGTGGTAGCCATTACTTATAAAAAAGTATTGCTTCGTTGGTCATACATGTTTGTAATGAAACGCCTTGCGGGCATCAATTTAAGGTAGATAGATAGATAGATAGATAGAAAACTTTTATTCATACCACCACAATGTAACAAAACAAAATAAAAACAATAAGAGAAGTCAACTATGCTAAGGCTTAAACTAAACAAGGATAAACAGTTTATGAAAGTGCTCTGCGTGGTGGTGAAATGGTCCTCAGCTCAGCATTTGCTACTGCATGTTGCCATGCTGCGTTGAATTCAGCGTTGAATTCACGGACATCCTGACCGGAGCAACTTAATTGTATCTATCTGCTAAATAAAACTACACCGTAAGACAAAAACATTAAAAGAAGAATAACAAAATAGATTCAATACAAAAACTAGGTAAGTAATGTACATTTGGTAATAGGTGTAAGGTACGAAGGTGCCTGTAATTTCATCGGCAACCATAACCTTCAAACCGAAACACAATGATACTTCACGGCAGAAATAGGTAGTACCTACTTCCCCGGATCAGCCCTTTACAAAGAACTATAGTTCAACTAACAGAAAACCGGACACGAGACTACGCACTTGTGGATATAAGCCTGTAGTTGACAGTCTTTTTGTACGGGGTCAAGGAATTCACAGAGGGATTCATTATTCAGCTAAGTGCTATTTCTACTTGTATGGAAGTATTATTGGTTTGTATTATTCTATTTCAGTGCCATGGAGTCACGGTTATTTCACGCATGGATACAAAGCGGGGCCAGGAATCTCAAGGGCACTCTCGACTGTAAATCGATCAGATTAACGGCACCACGCGAAATCGATACCAAAAATAAATCGACTTATTAGCGTACCAGCATGGGGTTCAAATTCCTCTTGGAGCAAACATTCCACGAGGGAAATCTGAGTGTGAGTAAGTACATTTACGGAGGTAAATGAATTTGGTTTTACTTATAAATATATCATATTTTGAAAATATAATAAATAAAAATAAATAATAAATAATGCTGGACTATCACACAGCATCATGTAGCCCCAAACTAAGCAGAGCTTGTGTTATGGGAACCACATTATTGATATATTACATATATACATTTTTTTGTAAATACATACATATAATACATAGAAAACACCCAGACCCGAGACAAATATCTGCAGAACATGCAAACATTTGTCCCTCGGCGGGAATCGAACCCGCAACCTTCTGCGTCCCAGGCGGACCTTCGCCCACTGCGCCACAGAGGTAGTCAATAATACAATTGCTATCTACCTTCATTAACCCGTTCCTGTTTGTTATGAAACTATCTCTCCATCCAAAGGTTGCCTGGAAGAGATCGCTTTAAGCGATAAGGTCGCCCATTTTACCATAATTTTTAATGCCTGTTTCATTATTTTGTAATTTTTTGTATGATGTGCAACAAAGCAGTATCTATCTATCTATCTAAACATTCAATTTCAAAATTGAATGCATGGCATTACCCAGATGTTAAAGGTGGATTTTTATTTCGGTTACATAATATAATAAACCTAGGAAATTGTTAATAAATAGGTTAAAAATAATTCAAACAATACATTGCAATTATAAATATCCGTGATCTAAAATCGCGTCATAAACAAAGGTAGACAACCGCTGATCCAAATTTTATCTGCCCGCTGGTAAACCCGCATACATGCGTAGAATAACCACATGTAATTACGTATACAAAATGCAGGTATTGCGCATACTTTACACTAGTCATCTTCACACAAAAAATACCGGTATATCCACAGATATAGAAGACAACTAGATTAAAAGAAGCCTTAAAATTCACTATGCTCTGAACGATAACTCATACGTCAAATCTCTACTTTCTTAAGTCCATATATATATATATATATTTATTAAGCAAACACAACAGGAAGATTACATTAATAATAACTAACATAAATATAGATACAGTGTTCTGATCTAGTACAATTCCCTAAAGCGTGTTTACATGACATGTTTATAAAAGACACAATGTTATAATTACAAAGTTTTTGCAAAATTGTAACATCAAAAAATATAAAAATATACATTTAAATGAGCATAACAAAAAATCAAGTTTTAAAAGTTAAGGTAAATAGGTGCCTACGCAATATGCTCAAGGGGTCGTCAATTTAATCGTCGGATAACTCGTTAGTTATTAACCTGTAGCTTGTTCATTGAATAAGATCAGACCCCAGAACAATTATACTTAGGCACTATACTTTTCATTAGCTAGAAAGAGATGCATACATTATCACAATACGATTGCTGCGACTTCGTACCAGGGCATTTCTATGAAACTGCATAGAATTTTGTTCGAGAGCGCCCTGGTACGATTAATTTTTTCATCATTTTGAAGTCGCATTGATAATGTATGCGTCCCTTTCTAACTGATGATATTGGACATAAGAAAGTAAAGATCAGCCGTATGAGGTGATGTTCAGAACATAGTGAATTTTAAGACTTTATCTAGTTCTCTTCTATATCTGTGGGTACATTCTACTCATACTGAAATTACCAAGCAATTGACCCCGGTAACCTCTCACGCTTATTTCGATGAGTGTAGTTCTAGACTATTTTACATTAAAGTCTGGAGTTCAAAGGCTACACCTTCGTTGGGACATCTGCCACATATTCAACAACATCAACCTATATCAGTCTACAGCTGGACATATCCTAAGGGGTTATAAGCCCATAATCCCACGCTGGGCATGTGGGTTGGGTATCGCAGGGCACAGCTTTACGCACCGCCAACGCTGCTGCCCGTCGGCGGTCAGGGAATTTAGCTGTGCCAGTGTAAGGCTGCGCTATGCCGCAATCAGCCGGCTGCCAGAGCCCCGTTTGTTTAACAGCAGGGTGCACCACGGGCAGGTGAGGTTGGCTTGGGTTCCGAAGATGGAGGTTGGAATCCCTTATAACCCTCATTATCATTACAGTAAGATAAGTATCAAAAAAGCTGTATTTAAATTGAAAGATACCTATAAAATACACTAATTAGGCACTGTACGAACTGGTGAACATGGTCAACTGATCCCCAACAGGCAGATTCATTAGAGAAAGAAAGAGCCTTAGTACCTAACCTTTGACCCAGTGTACACATAGTAACCTTCAGAAAAACTGATTTGACATTAGCGAAATGTCAGAACAAGTTTTCGCGCTATCTTTGCATTGACCAGACATAGTGGTACCAAACAAAACAAACAATTTACTCTATTTATAAAAGACCTATAAACAGTAACTCCATGTTCACCACACAAACGTTTGTCTTGAGCGAGAATCGAGACTTGCTCCGACGGCCAGATGAGCCATGAGACCTTTGTACAATGCATCACTCATGCGTCATTACCTCGTTACATTTTGACTATTGATTTGCCACAGTCCGTTTACTCTGTACCAAATTCCACACAATTTTAGGTTATTATTCCACTGCTATACTCGAATCATGCTTGCAAATGAATTATACGAATTCGGACATACTTCTGCGTACATAGTCTTGACCTACATCTACATTCACCTATGACAATATTATGACGACAAATGTTTTTTTATCGCATTAATCATCCTACTGCTGAAAAGGTCTTCCCAAATCCTGCCACCGAACCTTAAAATTAAATAATGTCCGACATATTCATACAACATGATCGAAGATTTTTATGCCGTGAGATTTCCCATCAATTGATTTCGAAGGCACGGTTTTCCATGAATCCATTGCGAAGGTATGGACTCTCAAAGTCGATCATTAATTACCTTCTGTTTGTTACAAAATGTATCCTAAACATCCTTGTCATTTTATTAACTTAACGAACGAACCTTCTGGAAGATCCCCAGTAGCCTGGTAGTGGTATTGCCTGCAGCGGTCATGGCCTCTCGAGTTCTACCCACGGAAGGTAGCTTCGTTGTGACCACACGATGAGCACCGATAGTTCCCAATGTGTATACATTCGATTCACCTGTTGAAATTTGTTTGTATTAGATTTTCTATTAACGTATTTCTTAGAAAGAAGATGAATGCTTGATATTGTTTCACGCCAACACTAATGAAAGGATGTCGCTGGAATTACACATAATATTGTTCTAGCTAGACCCATAAAATTAATGTCAAAGTTCTCTATTGTTATGTATAAAAAGTTTTAAATATACTGTACACATACATAAGATTTCATGATTTTTTTAAGATTCCTTCCTGATACATATCAACATGAGCCCAGGAAGGACATGGCAATAGCCTGTTTTATTCGGATAACATGCGAGCAAAGTCTCGGGAGAAAACGCATTATTAAAAAAGGTCAATTCCCTTTTATGAGAAATAAAATTAATGACCATATACGGCAATTTATTGCAAAATCATTCTCTGAACTTTATTTAGCGTGACGTATGCGAGCCCTTAGTATGTCTATTACAGATGAATCATTTAAAACGTTTTATATAAACTCTTGCAGGAAAGTGTCATCATTGTCAACTAACGGCTAATTGGTATAGTCCTCCTTGGGACGACCAATAAATTTAATTTAAAATAATTAAATGACTTGTCTGTTTTATAACGATCACTCAGTTCAAAATCAGAGCAAACTAATTTTATGATATAAAACTTGTGCTTTACTAAGTCAGGCATTACATTGAATATGGAATTTGTAGTGTTACTTTCTGTGTTCGCGATAACACTTACTCAAGTGATCGCACGTCCCGCTGATACGGAAGACCGTGTTAAAACAAAGGACGGGTAAGAAAAACACATTATTTAAATTCTATAAAATTAACGAATATATTAAATTTAAAAAATACATTAAGTAAATATGCTGAATTTTATTAGACTTTTAAATTTGGGAATAGATCATGTCTTCTTCTGTTTTAATGTTTGTTGTTACTTATAAACGCTACTGAAATTTAACCATTGATTGCTTTAAGTGAGCCCTATCATTGTTTTTACTATAACACTACAACACAAGTCTCGACTTAGTGTAGGTACCGTAGACCAACGAGCATAAGAACCCAAGCCCTAAAACTTTTGTTAATTCTGATTGGTATACTTACCTATTAAGTATATAATATATGATTGTACAATATGCTTGACTTGGAATGATTTATTTATTATTTATTTATTTTCATTATCCAACAGTAAGGGATGGTTATAATATTATCACCGTTTATCTTTTGACAGTTTTGTTTATAAGTAAAATGTAAATAATTAATAATATTTACATTTTTATAGTTTATAACAACAATACTTAATATTACAGCAATGGTGCAGAAGAAAATGGTTTCGAAGGGTTCAAATTCAAGCTGCCCACGGCAGTGGAACATAATTTTGCGATGACTATAGAAGGAATTCTCGATATGTCACATGAAAAGTAAGTTACAAACACATCAACTCATCAAACAGGATACTGAAGTTGTTGAACCACTTTGTATATCATAGAATTGATGTCAGTTGAAGTCAGTATAATCACGGTGTCAAAATTATAGATCATTCATCGAGATAGTGACTCTAAGAGCCTCAAACGTGGACAAAAATGACCGCACTCAAAACTCGGCGTACGCTGCCCATTGGCAGACATTGAAGACGAACAAGCGGCATAACATCTAAATTAGAGCAAATGTGGCACTGCGAACAATTTTATGTTATGTATGTCAGGGCTCGGAAGAGTTTTGACAGTTTTCACTTGGAGACTGGCCCTATGGTTGGGGAATACCTAATGCCCAAAGACTGTGTAATTGTCTTGCTTCTTTCTGATACTTATTCTTTCTTTGTTTTAGCTTCGATATGACTTTGCCGAATAATAAAAACGACAAACATGTTTCCTGTAAGCTTCTATACAATTACAAAAAAAATTCAACAATTGAAGTTTCCCCTCTATTTGATGATCCTGATGAAGATGGCTATTCAATAATACCAAGTGATACTGGAGGTAAGGATACTTTTAATATTTATCATTTGATATCATCTAGTTAATGTTTACAAAGATTTGATACAGGTATTGTAGAAACTGTTATATAAAAACTCATAAAAGTAAAATAATACTTGTTTTGTAACTTATTCTTTTCGCTGATGTTGAAAACTATTATAAGCCAGCATCCAAACCGCACCAAAATCTGCACTCTGATACGATAACCCGATATCAAAGCGCCAAGCAGTATTTGATTTTTTTATGTGCTGCTTGAATTTGCACTACCGTGGACATGCATCAAATTTCAAGGTTGAGGATACAAGTTATATCAGAATCAGAGGATCAATGTAACCCAGAACAATGATTTTAGTGTGCGATTTTTTTAAGATTTTGTTTGGTTTTCAGAACTGGGATTCAAGTTAAATCTGCAAGCGAGGAAATATAATGAACATAAGGTGTTCGAGATGGTATTCGAAGCTGTCAACAGTGGCCGCAGTTCAATGTTCACATGCAAGATCGATAGTTTTGAAGAGCTTAGCCATATACTATTCAAAGAAGGCGTGAAGAAAGTCAACAGTATTCTGTTTATGTTTTAAGCTATAGAAAACATTGTTGAGGCAAATTAATTACCGATTAAAAGTCGCGTACAATATTCTTGAAGAGAAAATGTATCGCAGGACTAGAGGGAGGTATATTGACTTCAGATTCGGAGGAAGTTGAGTTTTGAATACCGGGTGTATTTTACTGAATATTTTTATCGTTTACAACGAATAACGCTAAGCTGTCTGCACATTGACATAGGTAATTCTAATTGTTAGAATTTCTTCCAAATTGTCATTACAGCATGTGCGGCATCAGCTTGTAAATGATTTATATGCAATCAATGTGTCAATAATTCTTACATAATATTTTACAATTTCTAGTCATCGATAATAGTGTTTAAATGCGGCAGGTACGCTATTTGTACACGAATTTTGTGTTAATAAATAAAATAATAAAATAATATATTTTTGTTTGATTTCCCAATTGTTTCTTTAAGATCTTATTTTTCAATATCTCTGAGGTGTTGTGGTTATTTAAACTTTTTTTATAACACCAACTCAAAGGAAAAAAAACACCAGACCACCCACCAGATTGTAAGTAACCATTATATAATAAAGAAGTATAGCATCGTATATCACGCATGTTTGCAACGTGCCCTACAATTCAAACAAGCTCTGCGTAAATCAATTTAAGGCATAATGGGGATAAGCCTCATATGCCTGTAATTTCAACAGCACCCACAAAGAAATGCTGCTTCACGGCAATAATTTTTAAAATTTATTCAATGGAAAGTTGTAGTTTTGTCTCTCATTTAACGTTACAGTCCATATGCTGTTCAGAGACATCATTTAGTAACTCAGTTTCCCACTGAAATTGACCTTTTTTTTGCAAACTTTGACATAATTTCATCTGCCATATCTTAAACAATGTGAATTGACTAACTGTCCAAGTTTGTAAAAACAGGACCGGTGCTTATCATTTCATTATGCAACTGACATACTAAATGAGGCTTCAGGATGTTCTTAATAATATAGTTAGCAACTAAAGAACAATATATTAGTCAATGATAAATACTACAAGGTATATATTCAAACAAATAATAAAAATAAAGGTTAAAGGACAAAATCAAATTTTTTGGTTAATTAAGTACCTAGATCTTAGTTTATATTTTCTATATGCTTGTGACCAATTAGATAGGTATCGGAATATTTGTGCTAAGTAAAGACAGTATATAGTACCAAATCAATCAGAGACAACAAATATTTAAATAACATGCAAACATTTGAAAATGATCGATGAGGATGTAGTTTTTAGGGATATGTACCCAGGGTAAAAACGGCACCTAGACTCTACTGTCCGTCTGTCACGGGGCCTGATTCTGACGATTCGATATATTTGATTCTATTAGATATATAACGCAAGAACTGTCAATTTTCATACATTTTTGACAGTTTCCGCGATATATATCTAATAGAATCAAATATATCGAATCGTCAGAATCAGGCCCCAGGCTGTGTATCTCATGAATTGTGATAGCTAGACAGTTGAAATTTTAAGAGATGATATATTTCTATTGCCGCTATAACTACAAATACTAAAAAAAAATTAAGGGGGCTCCAATACAAAAAACGTGATATTTTGCCGTTTTTCTGTCCCCAGGATGTATCTAATAAACCATGATAGCTAGACAGTTATCTCAGATGCTGTATTTTTGTTGTTGTTATAACAACAAATACTAAAAATAGAAAATAAACATTCAAGGGGGGCTCCCATACAAGAAACGTGATTTTTTGCCGTTATTTAGTTGTATATTCACTTCAGAAATAAATAATTAAATTAAAATAAATCAAGGCGGCTTACATACATATGTATGTATGTATGTAAGGCGGCTACCATACATGTATTGATAATGGTACGGAACCGTTCTTGCGCAAGTCCCATTCGCACTTGACCTGTTTTTATTCGAATGCTAACCTTTCGAATTTTTATTCTAGGTCTGGTATGGACTAGAACAAAAAATATTTTTTTAAATTATATGTATTAATTTTAGTTTTCTCCCGATGTTTTCCTACGTGGCAGTGCGCAAATAATTCGATACGAAAAATCCATTGTTGGTGCACGTTCGGGATTCGAACACAGATACATCCTACTAGACCACCACTGCAATTCCTTTCTTTTTCGACAATCCTACCTATTTTATTGGTACAATTATTAGCAAGATAAAAGTTTGTAAAACGGATTTTGAACTGAAATTACGCTTATAATTATAATATGTAGTTTTAGATCGGGAATAACAAATACAGTACTTTTTATCAGGGTCCCACGCGGGAGAATCATGTCTGTCTACTGGTGCTTATGGTTAGTTCTTCAGAAGGTTTTCCCCAGAGACTAGGTACAATATGGAGCCATTCAAAAAGGGCGTTTTGAAAGGGTCAGGGCGTCAGGCGTCGGGTACCGCTTACCATCAGGAGGACCGTATGCCTGTTTGCTAACTTAGTAGTATAAAAAAAGCTATCTCGAGACTACTTGCTTGGTTTTAATAATAATAATAATACACACATCAACAAAGTCTAGGAATATTCCGGATTTTCTCAATTTACTCAATGAAGACAGCTAAAAAATGGAAAAGCCCCAGGTCAAGACGGTGTTACTTCGAAATTTCTGAAGGCTGGAGGAGCTACTGTTGTGCAGTAGCTGCGGAACCTCTTCAACGCCGTCCTTCACTGTGGGAGAACTCATAGGGCGTGGAACGAGAGCTTGGTGGTTCTGTTTTTTAAGAAGGGAGATAGAACGCTTCTTAAAAATTACAGACCCATCTCGCTCTTGAGTCGCGTCTATAAGCTGTTCTCTCGGGTTATTACAAATCGTCTCGCCAGAAGGCTCGACGAGTTCCAGCCATCGGAGCAGGCCGGGTTTCGGGGAGGATATGGCACCATAGACCACATTCACACAGTGAGGCAGATTATAATTAAGTCTGAAGAGTATAATCAGCCCCTGTGTCTGGCGTTTGTGGACTATGAGAAAGCCTTGGACTCTGTAGAAACCTGGGCTGTCCTGGAATCCTTGCAGCGATGCCAAGTGGACTATTGTTATATCGAAGTGTTGAGATGTCTGTACGAAGCCGCCACGATGAATGTCCGAGTACAGGATCAGCAGTATAAACCCATCCAACTGCGCCGCGGAGTGAGACAGGGAGGTCATATCTCCGAAACTGTTCACAAGTGCGTTGGAGGATATGTTTAAAACGCTGGACTGGAAAGGTATGGGCAGAAATATATACGGTGAGCACATCTCACACTTGCGAATTTGCGATTCGCTGATGACATAGTCCTAATGGCGGAGTCGCTGGAGGAGCTGCTACAGATGCTGGACGGCCTACGACACGATAGCTCAGAGAATTAGCAAGCTGAAGTGGCAGTGGGCTGGCCATATCTGCCGAAGAACCGACAACCGCTGGGGCAAACGAGTTCTTGAGTGGAGACCGCGGCTCGGCAAACGTGGGGCCGGCCAGGTGGGGTGAGGATCTGCAAAAGGCTGCTGGTAGAGGCTGGATACGTCAAGCTCGGGACAGGACGCAATGGGCTGATGATGATGATGATGATGATGATGATGTATATATTTTTTAAATCCCATTTAAAATACTTTAAAGACACCTTTGAATGAAATTAAATTATTATTTTTGCGTAAGTAAATTTTATTTAAATAAAAAAACAATTGAATACACATATAAGTAAGGATGATGGTATTTTTTAAAAGTGAAAAATTAAGCGATATTATTCGGGTTTTTTATTTAAATGAAAAATCAATAGTCAGTTAAACCCCCCATAACGTTAACAAGTTTATTCACTACAAAAATACAAATTTTTCCTCTTTATATTATTAGTGTAGATAAAAGCATTTTGCACATTTTTATGGCAAAATTGACCACTTTTCTTCCTCTCTGTTTCGTATTAAAAACAACAATATCTATGAAGGTTATAATATCTAGTTACAGAATAACAATAATATGTGAAGAATACATAAAGTTTTCAGTCATTATTTTTGGTATTATGGAACACAATCAAGTTCATGGCAAATTTCGAACGGCCAATATTGATATCTCGCACGCACGGCTAAATCATCCATCAGCTAAACAGAGATAGCGATATCCGGAGCGCTCTTAGCACGCGCCTCGAATTGAAGTTGTGAGTGAGGGTCGCCGCAATCTTAAAGTTTATGCATAGACTATAGTTTGACCACTACCGCTGTACCACTCCATAAGTATAAGCGCGGTGCGAGGAGGGACGTTTTGTGTCAGACACATGAGATAAATATCCAGAGATGTATCGTGCGTTATCTCGTGATTAGTTAGAGTATTTAATTTTAAAGCGGCTGAATATTTACATATTTATGTATAAATCATCTGCCTGATGATCATACAAGACAGTTAATTAATTAAATGAATTATTAGATGCACTGATTTAATGAATTGCTTATCCTGTTAAATAATTTAATACATACGACTGGCGTGTAAAGCCTGAAATTATTACCTATAGCGAATTTTAATAATTTCGGGGTTTACACGCTCAGTCGTAGCTTAAAGCTTCAAAATATTTTAAAACGATATCGTAAGATCTGTCCGACGATATCGATCTCATGTGTACCTTACTCTTGCTCTTTTTTACTCGGCCCCCACCTCGCCGCACTTTCCTAAGGCGCGGTACAGCAGTTTCGGTCCAACTACAGTCCAATACTCTTTCTTACGCCCGACAGCGCGGGCTATCTCATATTTAGATTAGAACGCTTAGATATGCATGGGGGATGGATGTGTGGTAGGCCAAAGAAGGATGAGTGAAAGTTGACATAAGGAAGAAAGAAGTGAGTGACTAAAGAAAATGGAAAGCACATATTGTACGACACCACTCTATCCTCCTCAATCACTCAGTCAATGACTTACTCCGCGTGGCCATATAAGCCAGGTATGACTCATAGTCTATTGGTCACTTATTGCACTTGTAATTTACACTTATGAACTGCTTTATTAAAATAGTAATAATTTCATATCTAAAAAAGTAGCAAAATTAAATTACCGCCTACTGAATTTCAAAGTGAAGAAAAAAAAAGTGATACATTGCAAGAAAGTAGTGCATTTTAAGTTTATTTCTCTTATAATTTCAAATGGAATTCCCATACAAAAATACCGGGATAAATACATGCTGGTTATGTGTGGTATCTATTAATGGTTCCAGTTATTTCATTCTGACGTAAAGTAATTACATAATAATAGGTACCGATTTGCAGGACTATAGTACATAAATGAGTAATTTTTGAGCATTTATATGAACGACCGCAGGATATTTTGTTAGTGGTCAATCAGCTTCTAACTGGCAATAAGTCAACTGAGGTTAAATTAATTAATTTACTTATAGGTTATTTTTTTAGTATATCCAATTATTAATATATTATTTGAAAAAAAAAAAAAACTAAAATGGCGTTCGCAATTGTTATTATTGTCCTAATGGTAACATCTCAAGTGTACAGTCACCCAAGAGTATTAACGAAAGAACAGAACACGTAAGAATATAATTTATATTTTTCAACTTTCAACTTCCACCTCCGATACTTAAGGGGATGAATTTCTGAAAATCCTTTCTTAGTCCAACTATACAATAATTATTGCAAGGAACATTAACATCCACAAGTCTCTAGGACTAGCTGTTCAGGCTGTGCGTTTACAGTCAGTCACTTCGTTTCTCGATAGCTTCAATAGTTTTATATTTGTTTAGAAAGATGCAAATTTTTTGATGATATAAAATTATCTATCCGGCAGTTGAACCGATTCTAACGTTTAATACAAAGATATTGGTTTACCGTGACAACGAGGCCCCTCCATCTCTTTCATATATGTCGTAGAAGCGACTTTTGTATTACGCTAAGGAATGGGGCATCTACTTTTTAACCTCAAGCGTGGTCAAGGGGAAATATTCCCATATAGGTAGAGGTATGCCCTGCACGCAGTGAGCGTATAGTCTGAAAAAGTCTTGGGCACTGAGAATATCAGTTTAGTTTACAACATACATAAATATTTTTGGAAATGGTGTGGTTGATAATATATTTTTTATTTCAGTATTGCCGACCGATTATCTGTTGGTCCCGAAGGGTTAGAGTTCAAATTGCCAACAACAGTAACACATAACTTTGAAATCAAAGTAAATGGGACGCTGAATAGAAAAGATAACACGTGAGTAAAATTTATTTATAACGTTATAAACGTGATTGGTGTATATTAAAGTTACTCTTTCACGACAGAACGGCTGAACGGATTTGGATGAAACTTTAAATATACATAGATTGTGACTTGGATTAAGACAAGTTATTTTTCATCTAGGTAACACGCGAGCGAAGCCGTGGGCGGAATCTAGTTTACAATACAATCTATGGCCCAAATTAATTTGTCTAAAAACATGATGAGTACAATAAAAACTTTCAAATAATCAGGGTCTATTTAAATAGTAGGACCACAAAAGATAGGACTCTGTTGACCTTAAGTCTTTTAATTTATACCAGGCGAATGATATAAATTTATAAATCTACCTTACACTTCGTCCACTGTCGTTTGGGTTGGAGTCCATGGGTAGAATATATTTTTATTAGGTATATCAAATGATAAATTACAATTGTTAATGTAGTGTATTACAAAATATATTTAGTATACCTACTATAAAGAGTGTTTTTATAAATAAGCATATTTATAAAAACACATAATCAAAATACTTATCATACCTACAGTGTTCTTTGTAGCATTCATTTATCAGTCGGAATCAAAACAATAACAATTTCTGTACCTATAATAGTAGAATCGTGTTGACATCAAGTTTTTAAATTAAGTACCTATACCTACCCACGCGCATGATACTCAAACGTTTATACAGCTACCTTAGTACGCCCACTCTCGTTTGAGTAGAGTCTATTGGTAGAATATTTATTATATCAAATAAGAAATTTTAATTATTAATGTTATTTTTTTTTTTAAAACGAGTAAGTAGTTTATTTAAAAATATGTTTTGATATTTTATTTACTTACTAGCGTTAGACCGCGGCTTCGCAGGCGTCGTACCCAGGTGGAAAATAGCCTATGTTCAAGTTTCATTTAACTATGTCAGGTAGTCTTTGCGTCAAAGAGTAACAAACATGCATACATCCATCCATCAGGGGTGCACGGCACGGGGTTCCATAATCTATCATCGGTGCCCAAGTCATCCGCACCTGCATGTTGTGCAGGGGTCCCCTGCCCCTGCTACGGGGCTCTGGTGGCCGGCCAATTGCGGCATAGCGCAGCCTACGTCAACATAGCTAAACCTCCTGGTCACCGATGGCCAGCAGCGTCGGTGGTGCGAGAAGCTGTGCCCTGCTATCCCCGACCCGCACGCCCAGTGTGGGGATAAAGGGGCATATCCCCCCATCCTCAAAAGCTTTCACGTTTATAAGGAATAGTAGGAAGTAGGATAGAATATGCAAGTACCTACTTCATGTTCTTTGTAATATTACTTTAATAACGGTCAAAATCAAAACTATAACAATTTCAGTATTGTAAATAAGTTTTTTATTTTATTTCAGATTCTCTGTACTTTTACCGCAGGTTGGAACCGCTGATCCTTGCAGTATAGTGCATGATTTCGAAAATAATAAAATACAAGTTTCACCAGTCGCTCTCGACCGTGTGGAGACGCAAAATTATGTGATCAGGACAAATTATATTGGTAAGGGTACTTATTCATAGTAGATTACAGAACGCTTTCATCGAGGCACGTAGGCAGAGATTGTATCAGAAAAATACTCCGAATTCTAAGTACCTATGAGTCAATGTGTACATTATACAAGCTTAACCTAGGTGATCTGCTAAAAACACCGAAGTTAACCACGCCACGAGCGCTTCGTTTTATGAACATAACATTACCTAACGACTTACCCCTTGAGTTGCTGGTGCAATTAGTTCGGTGGTCCAGTCAGCCAGAGCAGGGTCCTGATTCTTAGAAATAGAGACATACAACAATAATAACAACATCAATAGCAACACCAGCCTATATCAGTCCACTGCTGAACATAGGCCTCCCCTAATAAGAAAGCCCTATAATCCCCACGCTGGGGATGAGGGTTGAGGATCGCAGGGCTCTGCTAGGTATAACGTGTTCAAGCCTCCATCGTCGGAAGCCAATCCAACCTTACCTACCTGTGGTGCACCCTGCTAACTAACAATAGAGACATTTCGCGAGAGTTTTCAAAACTATGGAAATTTGACAGTTCATAATGTCTGATGTGTCAATTTTCTCTACTCCTGATAATTGAGCCCTTGCCTTACACAAGCCAATTGTTTAAAGATTAATTATCATAGATTCTGCTATTATAATCTAACCTTCTAAAATGTTATTTCAGAAACAAACTTCATATTAACATTGACGGCAAGAGCAGAGGTAAACCAAAATATTTTCGAAGTGGTTTATGAAGCGGTTGACAACGGCCCTATGAGAGAATTGGGTTGCAAAGTAAACTTCGAAGACGTGGGATACATCATTTTTAAGAAAGGCGTGCAAAGAATCAATAGCATTCTATTTATGTTTTTATAGAATGTAAAATGTATGAAAACCTACGGATCGCGAGTGGCGAGAGGGTTAGTTTTAAGCCACTGAACCTACTTTGCTGTTCGTGACAATGTTATTTTTGTTGTGTTTTTTTTTCATGAAGAGGACTTCTGTCGGGTTATTTGTATTATATCTTCTTTGGGTCCGTTCTTGTATTTTTCCGACATCGCACATTGCTCTAACAGCTAGCTGGACCAGCTTGCATTTGATCGAGTCGACAAGGTGCGTTGTTTAAAAAACACAAAAAACACCAAGCTATTGACCCTGCTTTACTCGCAGTTTGGGGTCAGGAATTTTATTTTAACTGGTTAGTGTAAATTTATTTCATTATTTCCTAACTAAGATATTAGGAAATAATAACATCCTAGTCGTATTTATAATAGGTAATTTATTTTGTTAAAGGCTTGTTTTTTGGCTGAACATTTTATGAACATACTTAAAATTAATGTTAATTTAGACGAACTCATGGATCGAAAGATTGAAGTTGATGTATTGTGTATTACAGAACACTTCATAAAAACAGGTAGAGATAAATTTTTAGATCTACAAAACTACACCCTAGCAACATGTTTTAGCAGGAGTGATAAATCTAGAGGCGGAGCATGCATACTGGTTAAAAATACTTATAAATGGAGAGAATTACAAGAAGTGAAAAAAATGTCATTGATAAAGGTATTTGAGTGCTGTGCTATTGAATTAGTAGATTATAAAATTTGCATTATTTGTGTATATAGAACCCCTTATAAAAGTAATTTGAACACATTTTTCAATAAATTAGATAAGACTTTGACATATATATCCAGATTAAATTGAAATAATACTGTCGTAGCTGGTGATTTCAATATAAATATGTTAGTAAGTAATAATGTGACACAAGATTTTGAACGTCTACTCTTAAGTTTTAACTTGAAATTAGCATTAAAACAACCAACCCGTTTAACAAGTCAAACTTGTATTGATAACTTTGCTCATGACTATAAAAGAACATGTAAGACTGAAGTGTTAGAATTTGGCCTATCAGATCACACTGCTCAAATAATAAAAATACCTGTAAAAAAAATATTTAAATTTAGGTTTTGGCGTAAGCAAATAAGAAATTATAGCACAGAGAATATTGAAAAGTTTAAAATGTGCTTAAAAGAATTAACTTTTTCTGACATCTACGATACTGATGACTGCTCCATAGCGTACTCACATTTTATCGAGCAATTTAAACTGTTCTATGACCTTTGTTTCCCGAAAGAGGAAACTGTAGTAAAAACAGTAAGAAAACCACAGTGGATATCACGAGGTATAAAAACTTGTAGCAAACGAAAAAGAAACTTGCTTTGGAATCTCAGAACCAAACCTAATAATGAAAATAAAATAAAATATGATATATATAATAAACGGTTTAAAAAGATAATTTCCCTAACCAAACGTGTTCAAAATATCTATAAAATAAAAACATCTAACAATAAATCCAAAACAACCTGGGAAGTAATCAATAAAACACGGTGCAATATTCCTAAAGAATCCATATTAAAAATTAAAAATGATAAAAATGAATATATAATAGACCCTATAGAAATTGCAAACTTATTTAATAATTATTTTGTTGACAAGGTTGAACCAGTACAAGGTGCTGATAAAGAAGTAACGGCCAACATACGTCACTGTGAAAGATCAATGTTTATGGCACCATGTTTGCCACATCATGTATTTAAAATTATAAATAGCCTTAAAAATACTAAAAGTACTGGTTTTGATGGAGTCACGACAAAAATAATAAAGGCGGTCAAAGAATTTATATGCTCTCATCTTAGTTATCTAATTAACCTCAGTATAAAAACAGGAACTTTTCCTCAAGGTCTTAAGATGACTATAGTGAAACCACTATTTAAAAAGGAAAATAAAGAACGAATGGAGTACTACAGACCTATTGCCCTCATATCAATATTTTCAAAGATATTTGAGAAATATTTTTATGGCAAACTTAACAGCTACTTTGAACAAAAGCATATTTTATGTAATGAGCAAAAAGGTTTCCGCAAAAATAAAACCATTAACATGGCAATATATGACTTTTATAAGAATGTTATTTGTCACGTCGACAATAGAAAACCCGTTTGCACCATATTCTGTGATATGACGCAAGCGTTTGACTACGTAGATCATAGTATTTTATTTAGGAAACTAGAAGAATAAGAGGTAATATTTTAGAATTAATTCGTTCATATCTTACAAACCGGAAACAAGTTACAGAAATATCAAGGTTTAACTTTAAAACCAAGTATGATGTTACCTACACATCCGGTGAACGTAATATTCAGTATGGTGTCCCTCAAGGAAGCGTTCTCGGACCACTACTGTTTATTATCTATATAAACGACCTTCCCAATAAATTGACTCAACCTATGACATTATTTGCTGATGACAGCTCAGTGACAATAAGATGTAATAACGCAAACTATTATGAATCTGACATAAATGAAACCTTGTCCTCTATAATTTCATGGCTTGACAATAACAATTTAAAAATAAATCTGAAAAAAACTCTTATTATGCATTTTAAACAAAAAGATCAAAACCCATCTGACATTAATTTGATATTTCGAGATAATATAATACAACAAGTTGGTACCGCACGATTTCTAGGGTTGCAAATAGACCAAAAATTAAATTGGAAAAGCCATATTGAATATTTAAGTAAAAGGGTTAGTAGTTCGGCTTATGCCCTTAATAGACTATCCTCAACTGTGAATATAGACACATTAATTATAGCATATTACGGCCTTGTGGAATCCATACTCAGGTACGGAATCATTTTCTGGGGCCATTCTACAGATAAAGAAATCGTTTTTAAAATGCAAAAGCGTTGTCTACGTGCTATGTTTAAAATACATGTGTCTGACAGTTGTAGACCATTATTTTTGGAACATAAAATTCTTACACTTCCGTCTTTATACATAATTGAAGTAGCATTATTCATTAGGAATAACCCCCACTTATTTCCACTTAAGTCTGAGGTGGTAGAACGAAACAGACGTGAAGATAGACTCTGTTTATTCGCGTCTAAAACTGCATTGTTGCGAAAAAGTTTAATTTGCATGGCACCTATAATTTATAATAAAATACCAAAGAGCTATAAGAACCTGAACTTTAATGAATTCAAAAGTAAATTTAGAAAATTATTAATTGAAAAATGCTACTACAATATTGACGAATTCTTAATGGACAAACTTTAAATTCATATTCATTCACTTTGTTATTTGACTTAATTTTTATTTTATTTTATTGTTTGAATTTTATTTTATTTTTTCTATCATATTTGACATTATTTTAATTGACTTGTGAATTGTGTAAATTATATAAAGTATTAAATTTTATTATGTAATCATTAATTAATTGTTCGTGTTACCTACGTCTCGTCATTCTCTCGGTTTGCACACCGACATTCGGTAAAACATGTTGTGACATACACTACAATGTAACCTTAATTAATTAACACATGTTTATGCAAATAAATTATCTTTTATCTTTTATCTTTTTATCTTTTAAAATATGTTACAAAAGGTGGCTTTAGTGCCTGTTGTTCTGTTTGTTCCCAATTTTTGTATTTTATAATAAAAATGTTGAATATTTATTAGTTTTTTTTAATCATTATCAAGCCATGTCGGAGGCCTTCGGGCGGCCTAAAAAATCCGACACCAGTGTTGGTCTCTAGCTCATACGAAGAAGAAGAAGATTATCAGTAAGGGTCGCCGCAAACAGGCCACACGCGTCGCGGCAAACGAGCCACACCCGTTTGTGGCTGTCGCGTGTGGCCCGTTAGGGTCGCCCCTAAGGAACAGTGCTAGATATTCATAAAACCAAAGTCTATATAGTCATAAATCTTACATAGGCACGTCTAAGTACTGAATCGAATCAGCTTGTAGAACCTTAGAAAATAGGTTACAATAATTATACCTATCTACATATTTATTCTGCAGTTATGCTAAATACATATCTGCTACAAGTCTGCTAATCACATGCATTTGAAAAGCAAATCAACTAACAATCTGTAGGTACCTCATTAACTCATTATGAACACCTTGGTAGGTAAAACAATAATTAATAGATTACCTTTTGTCAGTAAAATTACGTATACCGTGCAATACAATCGTTTATATATGTACCATTGGAAAGATTGATTACAATTTTAAGTCGCTAGTACGTAATTCAAGTTGCGCTTCTAACCTTAAATTATAACTAAAAAAAACAATAGGTATATTGTTATAATCAGTTTACTACTTGTGAGGTAATCCTTTACATAATAAGAGCGCAATAAATTGTGACTGACCCTGATTTTCATTATCATCAACAATACCAGCCTATTCGGTCCACTGATAGACATATGCAAGGGTGATATGTCCACAATTCCCTAGCTGCAGGTACAGGTAGGTGCGGGTATAGCAGGGCACAGCTTTTCGCAATACCGACGCGCTGTTGCCCCTCAGCGGCTTGGGGATTTAGCTATGCCACTGTATAGCAGAGCAGGGTGCACTATGGGTAGGTAAGGTTAGCTTGGCTTCTAAAGTTGGAACCCACGCCTTTATATTTATTAAAACCCTTGAAGTTAAAACAAATATGCTTTTAATTCCTTTTCGTATTTAATAAGTAGGTACTTGTAGGTACAACATGAACAACGCTCTAGGTACGTAGACTTCTGGTAGGTGACTGATGAATTGATGATGCAACCATCAGGTCAATAGCCAGAACGGAACGCTGCAACGATTAACGGTAGACTAGACGCCTGGCTAGACCAGCAATTTTGATTACAAGTACTTAAATGTGTAATGGTTCCGAGAATCAGTACCCATTCGATTTATGTTAACTTGAGCATCATTTTTCAAGATCATTGCGTTAGCTAATAATACATTTTTAGTTAGAAATGAGACAAAAATTGCAAATGATCTTCTACACTAATATTATATAGAGGAAAAATTTGTATTTTTGTGTGTGTTTATGTTTGTAATGAATAAACTTTAAAAACTACTGTGGCGATTTCAAAAATTCTTTCACCATTGGAAAGCTACATTCACCCTGAGTAACATAGACTATATTTATTGCTAGAAAAGATAAGGAATCCTTACTAAAACTTAAGTAACGTAACCCAAGATGTAAAAAAAGTGCCCTAACCCTTGCGAAGCGGGGACTGGCCGCTAGTTTTTAATAAAACTCAAGTAGTAAGTATTATAAGTTTTTTCTTAGGTGCCTGTGCCTTTTAGTAACTCTTAAAACACACTACTGTAGCCTTTTAAATACCTATTACATTCACAAAAACATATTTTTTTATAGAATTTGAACAGTGGGTGAAGTCGGGTTGTGGATGATGATGATGATGATGATTTGATATATGGACAGGACGCAATAGCTCTCATTGGGGCAGGCTGATGTCCAGCAGTGGACTGCTATATATATATTGATGATGATGATATTTCTTTCTTCGTATTATGAGCTAGCGTCTGTCTGGTCAGTCTTTAGGACACCCGAAGGCCTCCGACATGCCTTGATGACATTCATTAGGTACTTACCCTGTTGAGGTATAGTAATCAGAAAGGAGAATGCCGAGAACCCGTACCAATTGCGTCAAAACCGAACATATCCCATAAAATTTATTAAATTTTATAAATGACATTAACATTTTCTTTAGTTTTACACATTGACTCGATTAATAATCAAGTAAATAAATATTTTGTTGATTTGGTTTCCGTTGCACGCCGCCATTAGACTACAACAACCAATGATATATACGTTGCTATGGCAATAAACATTGATGTAAAGTGTTACTATGGCAATAACCCTCATTTTTAATTATTTTGACAGTAGAATCGACTAAAAACTTATTGGATATTTTTTTGACGCACTCACTTTAGTCTTGGTACCGAGCGCCATACATCAGACGGCATTCTCCTTTTGTTTGACCTATTGACCCAGTTTGAAACAAAAACGTGCTAAACCGGAAATGCCTCGAAAAGTAAGTTACTAAAGCAGAACTGTGAAATCAGATAAAACTGTGTGATAAATTCGTAATATCGTGCGATGCAATGCGCTTATCGTACCTAGAATATTTTTGAGTCAGTGTCATCATGCAGTGTTGTGAAGTTAATCTACCGGTTTAGATTCGTAAACATGGGAAACTGCTTTTCATTTTAAATAGACCAATGCCATGGCACAAAAAAGTAATTCATACCTCCGAAACAAAAATCTAAGAAAAACTGTATGTATGACGTAATTTGCATTATTTATAGTTGGAATTTTAGTAAACTATTGACTTGATGAAAGAGAAGCTCTGCATGCACACCATTATTGCATGAAAGTACTTAGTTTTACTGAGCTTCTTCTTTGAAGTTTTTCATCTTGAAACACAAGATACTGACAATACAGGTTTTTATAAATTTAAGAATGGGCAAGGCGCGATCGGAATTATTGCATGCAGATACACAACACCAGACTTTAAATAAATAAACTACGTGCTAAGTATATACATTGTTTAAGAACATGAATTAGTCCTGCCTCATTCACAAAGTTAGTTGTACCAGTCTAATCGGAAAATACCACACAGCCAGTTGCTTATTATGCCTAACATTTCTCGTTCGTTTCGGATGTAGGCTCATCTAGTTGAGTCAAGTGTTAATGATTAAGGCACTGTGTCATAATTTGAAAGGACCGGCCTCAGTGTTAAGTTGTTCCTCAAACTGTTCTTACGTATTCCACACGAGAATATCTACGTAACAAACTAGCTATCGGTCTACAGTCCACAAAGGTAACCGTAAACTTCAAGGTGTGTGAGCGTATAGGCATATTTGTTTTCATCTTACGTCATCTACCAATCTGAACCTCCATCTTACGGAACAAAATGCCTTTAGTAGTCGAGACGAGTCTGTCGCGCAAACCGCTACCTTACGTTAGCGCCACGTCTACGAAAGTTTTATGTGCATCAAAATAAGCGAAAATGCTGAAAGCTTGTTGGGATTGCGTTGCAGGGTACGATTTGATTGGGTCAGATATTTTTATCTATCCTATAACTGGATTTATTAGATGTCAAGAAAAGTTTTTATAATCTTCTTACATCATCTAAATAATTTTAACTACCGATGCGGATGTGAAACGTGATTTCGAAACATGTTTGTTTGTGTTAGTCTGGTGTTAGCTATGAATGGAATGCTAGATTCATACTATAAATACATTAATCTATGCCAAGCTGTGTGAATCTGTTACTTTCTTTGACAGTGACTTTGTGTGTTGGCAGTGACACCAAGCATTTACTTTCTTTGGCATTGACATTGACTTAAATGAAGTTTTAGTTTCAATGTCGTTGCCAAGACAGTGACAGCTAAAATGACAGCATGGCATAGCAACTTCAGAACGAATTTAGTAAACATTAGAGATAAAGTAGAATCGCATTCATCTGATTTCATGATATAATATTATTACATGGAAAATCGCAAATAAAAGTGATGTAGAACATTAAAATACTGCGAAGTGAATACATAAAAGTGGATTATGTTGTTAGCAACTGCACAAATATTTGGTAATGCTGTTATAGACAACCGTGGTCTACAAAAGTAATTTATAGCGAAATTTTAAATAAGAACATTGTTTTTAATTATTAAACGTCATTAAACAGGAACCACTGGTGCAAATTCATTGAAATATGTGAAAGTGCTGTTATAATCTGGGTTAACCGTTTCATATTCGTCCAAGTTATTGATCGCGTTAATGTTATGCTAATAAACACGTTTTCGGGTGTTTCATGTATGTAGCGGGCTAGAACTTTTTATATTATTATTGGCCGTAACTTTCTAGACGTTTTTGTTATTTTAGTTTTGAATAAAATTTAAAAAATATTGCATGAGCAGCTTAGCATAATACAATTTAAGCTCAATGCTCTTAATTTAATAAAACTTCTTGATATTAAATAGTAATTGTGATTCATGTTATCAACATTCATACACGGTCTCCAAGTCTGAATGGTTATTAGGCTCATAATAGTATCGTAGGTACTCTAACACGGTCCCGATTTTGTTACGTAAACTTATTTACTTGTTTATTTACTGTTTTACTGAGTTGTTTTGTGTTGTGAAGAGTCTTCCCAAATTGATTATTACGATGTTTTTGACTTATTTTTAAGCAATACGTACTTAGATTATGTGTACACACAGTGTTTAAACTGTATATACACTTTTCAAAAATGTGTAAGTTTTGACGAACCCAAGTTTACCACAGTGCTCCAATGGCAAAAAAAAACAAAGAATAAAAAAAAAACTACAAATCGGTACCGTGTTAGAGAAGATACCTACTATTATGAACCCACCAATCAGACATTTTGTATTAATGTTGATAACATGAACTACAATTACAACGCCCAAAAAAATTAAGTAAATGTAAAAAAAAAGTATTAGAGCATTCATTATTTTTTTAAATTGAGATCTGTTTATTAATAATAATAATATTATTGTTAAGGCGACTATACAGGTCAAACCTCCCTTTCCACCATTTGGTAGGAAATTTAAATGTAAATTTTTTGGTAGGAAAACGTGTTGGGTTCAACATGATATTCTTGCTGAATTCTTGTTATTTTCTAGGCCGTGAAGGTTTGCTATTTTGCATAACTACATTCAGTGATTTTATATCTTCAAAAATGTTGAATAGTGCGAGCGAGAGGGAGGTTTGACATGTATCGTCGCCTTAATTTATACAATTATATTACTGTTTATAATAATATTACTGTTAAAATAAATAAATAGCCGTTAATTTTTCACACATCATACCTAAGCCCCATAGTAAGCAAAGCTTGTGAAGTTTTGCTACATGACTATTAAACTACTTATTTATGTATTTTTTGTAAATACATACAAATTTTTGTAGATCATACAAACATTAGTCGTAGCGGGAATCTAATCCACGCTCTTTTGCGTGTAAGGGCTTTTTATACACTGCGTCACAGAGGTCTTCAATGTAGCTAATCGTAGTAACTATTACCTGTTCAGCCAGATTCAGCACAGAACAAGCAACAGTTACTTATTTTTTTTACTCGTGATTCCAAATTCCTGATACATTTTTTTTTTATGCTAGAAATTTATATAATTTTAGTTTATCGGTCATGTGGTTCCCATAATACAAGCTTTGCTTAGTTTGGGGCTTCGTCATGCTGTGTGATAGGGTCCAGCGTTATTTTTTATTTTTTAGAGATCAACAAAGACGAGACGATCCGTACAGCGTGCACCTGAACGGTGGAACACAGGACTCGCCTTGGCAGCCACTTAGCAACGGCAATATGTTTCCAACGCCCGCACTGAGAGCGGGGAACCAAATAATAATCAAAGGTCAAATGACCGAGGACAGAAGGTAACGCTTGAAGTTATGTAAACGTGACTCATTCTTTAATTATTTTCACCCACATCGGCATCTGATAAATAATGAGTTTGTAATTACCGAAAATACAAAGATCGTTGGCTTCGGTTCGGTCTACGTGCATTTGTGTTTTGTGAAGATAACAATCTCCTTCAAATCTACGATATTTTTTTTTCTTTTTATCTTAAGGCAATATTTTTTGATAAGTAAGCGGAGTCGTAAGCGTATCTTGCATAAAACGTAGATTCTTATTTCGTAAAACATCTTTTCATAAAACAGCATCTTTTCATAAAACGTAGATTCTTATTTCGATTCTACGCTTCGTGACGCTTGGTTCGTTGTCGTTGGCAAATTCTTTTTTTTTTACGATACGGTATGAAAAATATTCGTCCCCTGGTCTCTAACCTTTGGTGAGTACGAGCGGTCTGAAGGTCGGAGGCCTTGACAGGAGGCCGGAGACATTGCTTAACTTAACGTGCCTTCCGATGTACGAAAGCGAATGCCACTAGCATAGCACCCATCTAGGTATTTAAGTTAAACCTTCCAATCTTTTAAAAGCCACGAAACGGTTTCATAACATTATAAGTATCATTAAATTGTGAAGTTCTTCAGGAAGTCTATAAACAACAATAGGGAAGGAAATTAATGGAATGGAGCTCATTAAGGGAGACCTATGTCCAGCAGTGGACTACTATACGATACAAAAAAGGCAAATTTTCTTTATTTAATAAGAACCAAAGGAAACACTTTAAATCGACCAAACAAAGAAGAATTGGCAAAAAATTCTGGCTTACTTTTTAACTTATGATGATGATTATGGGGTACTTTAATTTACCTTTATTATATTTTTCAGGCTAAACCTCGAGGTCAGAACAAGCAGTGGCTCTGCATGTCAGATAGCTGTGGCAAATCGATCAAACGAAATTGATAACGAGAATTTTTTACAAATACGCAGTCATGATGAACTTATTCATGATACTGAAGCAAGCGATTGGTTTAATAATGGTACGTAATAGAGTTCTAATTTTGTACGGCATAGTTTTTTTTTTACATTTTAAAGGCTTACGTTTGATCTCCATCTCACCTGTTGGTAAGTGATGATGCGGTCGACGATGTAGCACGTTTGCCTAGAACCTATTTACTCTTAGATAGATAGATAGAAAATTCTTTATTGCACAAGATAAAATACAAGTACACAGGCGAACTTAATGTTAAATAGCATTTTCTTCCAGATAACCTTTGTGTAGTGTGGAGATAGATTGGTAGTGCTGCAAATTTTATTAATGAAATTGTAGAAAATTATAACATAACTAATAATAATAAATAAGATAGAGAAAAACCGAAAAAAAAAGAAACCTAAACCATAGGTACTAAAGATAAAAATAAACTTACATACAAAAACTAAAATATCATAAACATACATAAATTACTTAAAGTACATAATACCTAGAAGCTCAATTTTTTCATTGACTATTTTGTACTCTTCGCTAGAAGACCACTAAATTATAGTGATCGGGAAACACTGACGCCGGAGTATCCCATTCCTTAGCAAAACGTTTAGCTAAACATAAATTTCAATAATTTCAAATATTTTACGGAAATTTCAATTTTATTTTTTTATAATACCGTGGCTGCGCTCGCGTGGGACGCGGATAAAATTTTTCTATATAGCAGGTACTACGCGAGCGAAGTCACAAGCTAGTTTTTACAATTTTACTGGGTTTCATAAGTGCTATACATTAGTTTAAATACTAATATTTATTACATTAAAGCAAAAGTAGGTCTGTATTTTACGTCTGCGAATAAACATCTAGGTTTTTTAGATGATGTATAAATGTATAGGTTCCGGCACGAGTTAATAGGTCTGAGCTAAAATAATGGTGATAATGCGCAGAACTAGTAGACCAAACAGTAACAACCAAACAAAATTGTAAAAATGTGTTCTGCGCAATCAAGGTCAAACGTGTTAACCCGTGCCGCCTAGCTGTATCTATCAGGTTAGCTGCCTATCTAATTGATCTAAAAATGTTTTTTTTTCCAGGTACACAATACATATTCAAGTTCGTAATGAACGGCACTAGTCTGATAGATATATTCACGGGCATCGAAGAAGGCGAGAGCTATCAATATCTGGAAACAGTGGCAGTTGACGTAAATAATATAAAATTAATATCAGCTAATGGAGAAGTGGAAAAGCTTATTTTTCAATTTAAGTAAGTGTTGTTGATGTGGCGATACGCATTTAATTTAGAATTTTGCGCCTTTTTTGTGGAAAAAAGTACAATTGAAACTGTTACCGGTGCTCCTTGGATAGACACTGGTGATAAAAAATGTGCAGTGGTAGTCCTATAGTGAAAGTGCTAAACAAAACAAATGATCGGTAAAAGTCATTCGAATAATGCTAATAAACAAACCTATCAAAAGATAGATAAAAGTTACTAGTATAATGCAAAATTTCCCGAAAAAATTATAAATATTTTTCTTGGATAATTAGTAAGTCAAAATCAATTTTGTTACATAAAAAGAATACCTATGAAAATATTGGTAAAAGTTATTCGAATAATGCAATGTTTCCCAAAAAACAGAAAGAATAAGTATTGATCTTGGATGATCTGTACAAGTTTGTCAAAACCAATTTACTAACACAAATTTAAACCATAATCGGGGCTTTCGTGGATGCGACTAGCACATAACTACTGGAGAGCACAAACTTGGAACAGACCTTTTGGATATAGGACTCCCGAAGTTTGGATGAAGTCTGGCTGCGGATGATGATAAACTAATTAAGAATCTTAAGAGGAGTGCCTTGTTGTGTATGTTTTTGTATGGTCTAATGGTATTATACATTTGTGTATCTGATATAATCATAGTGATAAGAAAGAAATAGCTGTCGTATTTTGATTGTGATAAAAGCACCTATTTTAATGCATTTTACTGTAACTGGCAGCTTTATGTCATAGTTTTAATATGATCGTCCTAAAAAAGTATTCTATTGTATAAAGGCATTATTACTATGCTTTTGTGATTTTGTACCGCAGTATATAATGAATGCAGTATTCGCTAGGCATAATATGAGACACAACACATTTTTTTTCTTTTTTTTTATGGTACCTGATGTTAAGTGGTAACCATTACCTATCACAAGCATTGCATCGTAGATCACATTTTTTGGAACGTGCTTTACAATGCAACGCCCTGCGCCCATCAACTTGGGCATGATGAACATGACGCTCAACAAAAAAAAAACATTTTTTGATTCGGTTTCATCCCCAGCTTGGCAACAAGTTTTGTTTGAACATATTTGGCAACGTCGCATAGAAACGCGCGATGTTGTTGCCAGATAACGCGTAACATGACGCGGCGTCTTGTTGTCAATTTGTTTCCTTATTGTAATCCCGTTCCCGTGTGTAGACGTTTACGTAGAAGTGTAAATGAAGGAAAGATCAAAGCTCCTCAGACGACATATTTTTGGTGACAGAGCAGTGATCTTTAAAGGACGATAACGTTGCTACGCAAATGTTACGCGTCGTAGATAAACATGTTGAGCATCATGTTGCGCCTCAAATGTTGCCTAGTGAATACAAGTCTTAATGTAATAATATATTTTTTATGTTATCATCAGTATTACATACCTTACACACCATAGTACCATTTATTCTATGAAAACTTCAGTTACCAGGATATTTTGACTTCGGTTCGTGCAATATGCATCCGAAATCAGCATAGAATTGATGATATACACAATTTTGTTGAACCATTGTGTTGGTTCCTTTGCTGAATAATGTGATTTTAATGATTGAGAGAGTAATAAATATAAGTAAAGGGCACTGGTTTTGTTCTAGTTAGTTTTAGATATGAACACTGTCTAACATATTTAAATATAATAGAAAAGGACATACATATAATTTAGAATGTATCCCACCACTTATAAGCCAAGTGTTATTATTAAATGTCGATCATCACAGTGTAAGCATAATTTTATGTTTGAAACATTTTATTTTTAATGTTATAATTTTCATGAATAAAGTTGATATTTTTTGTTGTGAACTTGTTATATAATATTATCCTAACCTACACGTTAAAAGTGACCTTCATAATGAAAACCGTTACGTGTATGTTTATTGGTTTCGATTGTCAATCATAGCGCTCTATACTTGTAATTCGAATACTAAATTTTAGTATGGCAATACTCGGCTCTGCAATATAGCAGCTCCTAGAAGGTAAGGTTCGCCACGCTCGACCGCCACAGAATATCTATTTGCAGAGCCGGATAGTGTGGCTTCACTTTGGGCATTCACTTTGTAACGACCACATAAGGAATTGCCAGACCTCGCGACCGTGTGGGAAAATAACTGCCTAGTTTCTGCTCCTGATACGATAACCAACCTTGCCATCTGGAAGGTGTTTCATTAAAACTTCTATCTGGTCATCATTAACTTTCAATAATATTTTGGACTCGTAATTACATATTTTCTCGAATGTATTCAATGGAAAAGCTATTTACTGTATAAAATATTTACAGGATTAACTGACTTTTTGAAGAATTAACGCTATGTCATTGAAATAACTCATCGACTGTCGTATACAGCAAGTAGGTTTTTTAGTTGTCCAACACAACACTAGCTTGTTTCTCTAATACAAATCCTTTATTTCGCCAACTCATGGTGGTGCACAATAACTGTTCTGATAGTCATTAAAATAACTCACCGACATTCGTATAACGCTTGTAGGTATTGGTTGTCCAACACAGCCCTCGTTTCTCTGATACAAGTCCTTTATTTCGGCAGAAAAATCTTGCTTGAGCACAATGTTTTAGATGGTCAATAAAATAACTCACCGACAGTCATAAATAGGTAGGTCTTGGTTGTCCAACACAGCGCTTATTTCTTTAATACGAATCCTATATTTCGGCAGTTCTTGGTTGAGCACAATCACTTTTCTAATATTCGTTCAAATCACTCACCGACAGTCGTATAACGCACGTAGGTTTCTTGGTTGTCCATCATAGCGTCAACCGCTTGCTTCTCGCAGTATAGAGCAGTTATCACGGCGATGCTAGGTTGCCGTGAAGAACATAAGGTTGGCATTTGCTTGACTACCTATAGGAAGAAGCATTGGTATCAAGCTAACGAGTATTAACTCATTCATATTAAGAAACGGGTATTTTCATACTGTTATATCGCTGAAGGCACAAACGCCGTTTCGACTATCACTGGACATCTAGCATCAAGTTCACTCACTTGATGAAGGCTCTCTAAAAGGTACGAAACGCCGTCAGTACTTTCCCCGATGTAACGGTATCTCATAGGTTAAGTAGCGTTTAGATATTCGAGCGTTAGAGTAAAGTTCATCAGTAGTAACATCGGCGAAGACGACGCCGTTTCGGCTAGCACTGTCATCTAGCTGACACGGGACACGTCTGGGACACGGAGGGGCATTGCGTTTACTCACCCTGTTACTCACCCTGATAAAGGCTTTCTAAAATGTACGAAACGGCGTCGGGACCTTCAACGATGTAATGGTATTTCATAGGTTGAGTATAGTTTTTCAGTATTCAAGCATTAGTGTTCCCTATTTAAGTTGATCAGTGGGCGAATCACCTTTCGTATCATAAAGATACCGTATCTTTCCTACCAAAAAATTTGCACCAAAATTGATCACATTGGTGCAAGTTTTTTGGTAAGAAAACGTGATAGAATCAAAATGATATTATTGCTGAACCTTTGTATTTTTATTTTTTAGGCCGTGAAGGTTTGCTATTTTGCATAACTACATTCAGTGATTTTGTATCTTCAAAAATGTTGAATAGTGCGAGCGAGAGGGAGGTTTAACCCTTATAGTCGCATTAAGAGATACAGAAATCAAAGTACATTCATTTTCTCGTTTGAAGCACAGTAACGCACTGCCTCGCCATGTTATACTTTTGGCACTGTCCGACGTATTTATCTTATGAGTATTATACCTGCGTATCAATGCTATGTTGCCTGACGTATATTCCTTCTGACATGGCGCGCGTTAGACCTTTCTCCTCCAGCGATTCTAGCGCGTCTTTCACTTCTGCTTTTGACCATTTACCAGCCCTAAAAATATGGTTGATTCATTATCATCATCAACAACCTATAGAAGTCCACTGCTGAACAAGGGTCTCCCTCAAGGCATTCCACTAATCTTGACGATGTCTGATCAAGAACAATGGTTGATTAAAATCAGTTAATGCGTCGCATATCTATTAATAATTAGTATTATAATTTAAGCTCTTGTCGGTGTAGGGATGCACTTGACGGCCTCTGTGGCGCAGTGGGCGAAGGTCCGCCTGAAGGCAGAAGGTTGCGGGTTCGATTCCTGCCGTGGGACAAATGGTTGCATTATTTGAATATATTTGTCTCAGAATTCTCACTCACTCTGGGTATTTCCTATGTATAATGTGTATGTATTTAAAAATATATATTTAAGTAGTATATCCAGTCAATTGGTTCCCGTAATATTAGTATATCCAGTCATGTGGTACCCGTAATACAAGCTCTGCTTAGTTTGGGGCTACATGAAACTGTGTGATAGTGTGCAGCATTATTTATGAATTCTCTCCATTCTCTTCTCTCGGTCTCTTTCACTTCCTCAAAGTAATTATACAATTTGAAATATTATTAATATTTCGAGACAAATATAAATTTGACGGCCTCTGTGGCGCAGTGGGCGAAGGTCCGCCTGAGACGCAGAAGGTTGCGGGTTCGATTCCCACTGCGGGACAAATGTTTGCATGTTCTGAAGATATTTGTCTCGATACTTGTCTCTCTGGGTGTTTTCTATGTATGATATGTATTTACAAACAAATATATATATGTAGTATATCTATCATGTGGTTCCCATAATACAAGCTCTGCTTAGTTTGGGGTAACATGATGCTGTGCGATTACGTCCCGCATTAATAAATAATAATAATAAGTTTATATTCTTGAAATTCAATGACCTTAAAAGTTAAAAAAAAAGTAAAATGTATGCTTGATTGTAATCAAAATTTTACAGTAAAAGAACCCAATAGCATAGGTATATTTCTAATATTTAGCGTTATATTAATCAATGCTTTCTCATTATACAATTATTTATTACTAAGGACTGGAGGGGGTACATGATTAATTCATACTTACGCAACGAAATCCTCTACATTCATGGGGTTAGGATAGGCCATCTCAATCAAATCCAATACTCTTTGCTCTGATATAACTGTAGTCTGGTTCATTATACTATCGTCAATGTACGCTGAGAAAAAACATGAATTTGTTACTTCATAGTATTATTCAGACATCAGTTTATTCCAGTATGTGCTAGGTTACCAGAAGTGTAAGGAAGCTTTAGAAAGAGATAGCAATACCTATTTGTAAATATTTTTATAATGTAAGTCTTCAGTACTTAGTTGATTTGGTTGAATCATTGACACGCACAGAAGTACTTCGTTTCCACATAGTTACATTGTATGTGTAACCAAACATGCTAAATGAGTACAAATTTAATACTATTAGTTACAGATACATTACTAGTAATATTGTGTAACTAAAAATGTTAAATTAGTATAATTTAACACTTTAGTTCACAATATTCTGCTGGGAAGGCCTCCCTCAACCTGTGCCACGTGCGAACTTAGCTGGATACCCTTTTACTGAGATCAATTTTTTAACCTTTTTACAATAAAAACAAAAGAAAACAAAACTACTTTCTTCACTACTTTTTCTCCATTATGGATATCTTCAGATATTGCTCAGTACGCAAATCTATTGAGGATACCTTAACGGGGGTAGTCAGAGGCAAGTCCGAAAATGACGTTCGATACATGCCCACTTTTTGCAAGGAACTAGCATTCCACGTGACAGGTTGCAAGTCCATCGCCGCTTTTTATTGGAACACTAACCTAGCACATACATTTCGAACTTTTTAGTTCGAGGGCATGCCGGTTTCCTCACGATGTTTTCCTTCACCGTTTCGAGCTCGGTAATGCGCACATAAATTAACCTTTTTACTATAATCATTTAGGTAAAAAAGAAAGAGAACGGTATTACTATCTCTTGCTATGGCTAACTGTGAGAGGAAGTAAGAAGAGCAATTCAAACTTTCAAAAAATATTTACATAAAAGTAGGTACCAAACATTCGAGAAATTTGTGAGAAAAGTTTTGAATCGTTACACCAAAACTATTGGGATTTCTTATAAAGATTATGAAACATTAAAATATCAGTGAAAATTAATTAAACTGTTGAAAATCTTTATAATAAACCCTTGAGAATATATGTGTGTGAATTATGTGTACTATATGTACTAATGTGTACTATTTTATGAATAACTAGTAACACTTCTGCCAAACAGAAACCTATAACATGCTATTTTTAATGAGCCTTTAATTTTGATTCTAGCAATCAACAAAAGTCAACAACTCAAGGGTGATTCAGATGTTAATAAAGGACAAAACATTCTAAATGAACAATACAGAAACAAAATCACATCAATATGTACAGAGAAAAATACTTTAGATTATTAGCATGCACAAAATATATATACTAAGATAATAAATACATACACCCATTATGATAGTTGTATATTATGCTCTTATTGAGAACGCCATTCGATTCTGTATATTAAAATAAAAAAATATAATAAAATATTTTATACAATGCTTGTAGAAAAATTAAATATAAAGAGCTATTTCGTTAGTGACTCAGACTTGACTTTGCAGAGATTCATAACAAGATATTCAAAAGACAAAATATTTAGTACAAATTAGGTTAAGAGGCCAGCAGAGGACGATGTGCCCAAACAAACGTAATACCAAAATTATTTGTAATTCAAGCAAATTTCCACTGTATTATTGTATTACCTATTTGTATTCGAATAACTTATCTAGGTTCCTGGATAGTTTATTTTGCAAAATACTCACCTCACATAAAATAAAAGCCAATAGCATTATGCACATCTTTATGCCAAAATTGACAAGTTTCCTACCTATTTGTTTTTATAAAAAACAACAATATCTTACGTGTTATTTGTTAAGGAACATAGCTTATGTTGTCTAGTTACAGAATAACAATACTATGCGAAGAATACAATAAGTTTTCAGTCACGGAACACAACCAAATTCATAACAAATTTTGAAAGGCTAATATTGCCATCGCGCACGCATGGCTAAATCATCTATCAGCTAAACAGAGATAGCGATATTCAGAGAGATTTTCGCACGCGCCTTGAATGGAAGTTGCGAGCGAGGGTCGCCGGATTCTTAACAGAAAGTAATCAAAACTTTCTATTAGGCGCTCGGCGAAGCAACACATTAGCGCAGTGCCGAAGGCGGACAGTCAGTCGATCATTTCCTGAGAATACCTTAAGGGTAAGGCGAAACATTGTCAAATTTCTGTTGGGTTTTTGTGGAACTTGTGAGAAGGTTTAGTAGAATTCGTACTAAATATTTTGTCTTTTAAATATTATAGTCTATTTTGTGTTTAAGATAAGGAATTATGCAACGAGTTTAAGATTTCACACAAGTATCAAGAATTGAAGAGAAAGAGACAATGCAAGGACGAATAGATAAACGCCAGGATGTCTTCAATTCAGGTTATACTCGTATCAAACAAATTGTAGTTCTTGAATTGCGCATATCTGCAATTCAAAATTGCTACACCAAATATTTTACCGACCTCTGTGGCGCAGTGCGCGAAGGCCCGCCTGAGATGCGGAAGATTGCGGGTTCGATTCCCGCCGCGAAACAAATGTTTGTATGATTTGATTTGCAAATATTCGTCCCGGGTCTGGGTGTTTTCAATGTATAATGTGTATGTATTTACAAAAATAATTATATAAGTAGTATATCATATCGTTGGTTCCCATAATTAAAGTTCTGCTTAGTTTGGGGCTACATGATGCTGTGTGATAATGATAATCATCATTATCAGCCTATATCAGTCCACTGCTGAAAATAGGCCTTCCCTATTATTTTATTTTGCCACACACTTGTTTTATCTTAGACATCTGCAAGAATAGTTCTGGCAGTAAGGTTTTCCTAATGTATCATTAGAATCTGAGTAACATGGCCATACTAACAAATATTTGCAAATCACACTAAAAACTGTCACACAATAGAATTCATTGCACAGATCTCAGCAGAACAGTCTTGTTTGCAACAGAGAGGTTGAGTATTCTATAAGTGAAATTTTGCTATGTGTATGGAGAATTCAGTGCCTACTATATTGATGTGTTGGGTAAAATACAGGCACATATATTGAGGCTTTATGCCTCAAGTTGACGGACGCAGGGCGTTGCATCGTAAGGTCATGAAAAATGCAATAATTTGTTATATTATCAAAACAAAATATAGAGTATAAGTGATATAATACCTGGTGGAGGGGGTCCCGTTCCGTCCTGTCTCAATTCAACTTCTAACAATTTCAATTGATGATATTTATTCTGCATCAATTTTATTATTTTCTTGATGAATCCAACATAATCTGGAACATAAAAATCTCATGATAATTTTGTCAATTCAAACATAATATTAAAAATATTAAAACTTGGAATATGCATAGTTCTGTATGCAATAAGCTGGTCGGCAGTGCCCCGTTTGCTAGCAGGATGCACCACGGGCAGGTGAGTGGCTTTAGTTCCGATGATGATGATGAAAATTGGAAGCTCTAACACCCCTTTTCGGTTTACGCTGTGCATTCACTGTCAGCTTTACATATTTTCATATTACAGTTTATATTTATCATCAGAACTCAATGAAAAGGTTTGATACCTTTTGGAAAGTCCTGTGGGCTGACAAGCTCCCTGAAGAAAGATTGCGCATCATGGAACCTCTCATCCGGTGGCACTTGCGGTTTGAACCAGAACCGGAGTGCCCTCGCCTCGCGAGTGTGCGAACCCGTCGCAGCTGATACAAGAAACACGCAGAACTCCAGCTGAGCATGGCATGGCTCTGTGACGCCATTCTCTGAAATAAACAAACATTGCAGTTGTATCTGGCTGGCCATATCTCTGGCACGCACAAAGTAGGGTCATAGAGTCAAAATGCGGAAAAGGAAGTATACTAAATCATGATTTACAAGTTTTTTTCCTATTGAGATTGCTAGTCACAAAAAAGTAAATTCTTCACAGAATATTCGTAATGAGAAAGGCTGGTTTTTCAATGGCAAAAACTTTAAAAATTTCTACTTTTTGAATAAAAAAATCAACTATTTATTAGGTCTTATGTTTCTATGAGATATTCTCACTTTAACATTTTTTAGATTCCATGGAATAATTAAGTAAATTACTCCATGATAATACTTAACTTAATTATTTTTCTACTTTATTTAGGTAAAATTGTAAAAATTACGTACAGAGAATTAACTTCTTTCTTACAATTTCTTACAATGTCAAACCTAATATGGTTTCTAGATGTAGTAATGTTTTTTATGAAAAGAAATTATTCTAGCAAAGCTTAATCATAAACCCCAAGCACCCAGTTATGCCACGGATACACATTTACATCAAAACTTAGACCATGTTTGATATAATTACCAGTAAGCAATCCGAAATAACCCACTTGACTTGGTATATCATTGATTAATTCAAACTTTTAGACCAACCTACTGTTCTCTTCACTTGACCCTGATTAACGTTAAAGATTAGAGCATTAACCCTAAGAGGGGTACTCGCTTATCTAATTAGCCTGTTACACAGTAGGAGACATAATTAAAATTCTAAGCATAGCAAAGAGCAGACAATGAACCTTGTACAATGATTACTCATCTCATAGATATTTTAAGTAAGTTATATCTGAATATACTTGAACTTTTTATAGGAGAGGCCTAATTCCAGGCTGGTGGACTAAATAGGCTGTTGTTTATATTTATATTTATTTATTTAGGTGGTCTTGTTGCTATACTAAAACTAGTCGGTAAATACACTATCGGAACCAACCAGGATATGATTAATGTGCAAACCTAAGTAAATCTAAGTTTAACAATGATTACTCATCTATCTGTCATAGATATTTTTATACCAACCATCATACTTATAAAAGCTAATCAAAGTTAACCATTGCATAAAGTTAGCGTTGTCACTGTTTGTCATTATCCAACAGAAAGAGATGGCAATAGTCTAAGCATTGTTTATCTTTTGACAGTTTTTTTAGTAAGGCCATTAATGAGGTTTTGTGTGTTATATTTCTTAAGCCTGGGATGCATCGGTAGAGTAAGTGCTGTCTATATTGGTGTAGTTAGTAGCACTGTTAGTACTCTACTGTACTATTAGTTATATTACCACTACCGCAGTACCACTCCTTAGGAAAGCGCGGCGAGGTGGAGGCCGAGGAAAAAGCGCAATGTTTCTGACATAAACGGCCTCCCCGCATCGCACACATATCTAAGGAGTGATACAGCGGTAGCAGTATAGCTGTAATACAGTAGAGTACTGACAGCTCTATTAAATATACCAATATATTATACAGCATTGGTAGAGTAGTCTCTACGAAACTGGTAGAGTACTAAGTGTAAAGTATAGTCGAACAAAAATTTAAATAAATTCTAATCTGTATCTACCAAACTAAAACTAATCTATAAAAACATTTTTATCGGAACCAGGATAATTATGATTAGCAGCACATAAACTAAAATATATCTCATTTCTGCATTTTTGCATTGAATATTACGCATTAGCTATGCTGTTATGCAGCACCAAATCAAGGTCAGTAACTATTAATGGCTGAGTTCACATTTGCCTCTAAATTCAGAATAGCAACACTATGTATAAATCTAGATTTTAAAAGCAGGATGCAACTGATTATTACAAATTCAAGGTCATTTTTAGATAAGCATGCCATAATAAACCTAACAAAAAACAATAATATTTTAACCCCTAGTTTGGAATATAGGCTGATCTACCCATACATTTTGGTCAGTTTCAAAGATTTTACTGTACTGAAAATTCATGAAAAATCACCATTTTATTTTTCCTGCAATTTGCTACCTACCTTAACGGTATTTACGGTTGCATTGCACGTACCCTCATAGGCAGCAATATTCATATGAGCTTGTTATCAAGCCTGAAGGGTTCAGATAGATAATCAACAGATTGGTCTGTCTTGTCAGTGTTTTTAGGGTTCCGTACCCAAAGGGTAAAAATGGGACACAATACTAAGAATCGAATCGTTATGGCTAGACAGTTGAAATTTTTGCAGATGACGTATTTCTGTTGCCGCTATAACAACAAATACTAAAAACATTTTTTTTTTAAATATTAAATATTGGGGCTCCCATACAATGTATGGAACCCTTACGGGTACCCTTTGTGCACAAGCCCGACTCACGTATGGCCATTTTTTTTACCTATGCTCAGGACTGCCAAGACTGACATGATAGAGAAAAGCCTTTACTCAGCAGTGGGTGATACTGGTTGAATAGTAGAAATAGTATTAATCTATGCACCTCCATTTCCCTTCTGTGAATGTCATATGAACTAAGGAATTATATTTTAAGCTGAAGAAGGGTCCATCTTGGAGGATTTTGCTATTTCTATCTACTTTATCAGATTTGAGTTTTTAAAGTCATATATTTTAGTGTTCTTTCAAAATTTTATTTCTCAACAGTTTGTTTTTGTTTTATCTATCTACTTTAGCAGGGTTTTTAATCTAAACTATAATAATAATATTATAAAAAGGAAAAATTTGTATTTTGGTGTGTGTGTAAGTTTGTAATGAATAAACTCAAAAACTAGTGTGTCGATTTCCAAAATTCTTTCACAGTTGGAAAGCTAAATTCACACTGAGTAACATAGGCTATATTTATTGCTATTTAATAAATAATAAATTTTCCATGACAAATAAAACTCAAAATTTCTTTCTCTTTATGAAACCAGTGTAGAAAACGTGTCAAATCCACGGTAGTGATTTCATGGTTAAGACTTAAATATAAAAACTATGAATCAATAATATCTATTTTTGTTCTAGAATAATAGTATTTTATCTAGTATACTTTAAAAACACAAATCATTATTACATCAGTTAGATGCTAATATATTTTTGGTAGAAAATCCATAGTCCATGCTTTTTTAAAAAAAATGAGAATTAATAGGTACTTCCTACAAGCCCAATTCTTTGAGTGCTGAAAACACAGATGTGGTTCTTCACATCCTCGTACTCCTGGCCCAAAGTCAGCCTGGTAGAGGAAGCTTGTAGGAAGTGTCCTTACAGATAAACAATTCAATCAAGATCATGAAAATTATAGTAGGTAGGAAGGTTGTAGTTATTTCACAGTAAAATCAATTGCTTACCAAAAACATTCTCTTTGTTGATAATAATTCCGGTGTGGTCTCCACCTGCTACATGTATTTTATCACTTGCTTCTGGCTCTACCGCTTTCCTTTCCACCACCAGGGTTGTGGATGTTGCAGTTTTACATTTTGGGGTCATAACCACCTTCTCTTCAATAATCTCGGCCATTTTCGGAGATATTCTGAGGAAAACAAATCTGTGTTAAAAGGAAATAGTATGACTCATGCTTGCATCTCACAATCACAATCTTTTTATAACCGTGAACTAAGGTAGGTATAAACAGGAGGTTCTTAGACAAACCTCTAACTTTGTTCAATGTTAGATCGATAGCTCTATACAGTGGTTAGCTATGTAAAAGTAAAGGAACACCGATTATTTATGCGTGACACAGGATGTTGTTAACCTTCACCTGGTTCCTTTTTCTTGGTTTTTAGCTATACGCAAAACAGTGTTTAGGTAATTTTGTCGATTTTCCAGTTACAAGCGATGTGTTTGTAGGCTGGCCATACACAAAACACAATCTTAATTTTATAAATATTACTCACTTGTAAGGAAGAAAGACCACCCGCTTTTATTATTAAAGTTTTGTTTTGCTTTTAAAAATTCCAAAAAACAAATCGTAGTGTGCGTGCATGAGCACGTCAGTTCGCTACGTCAGTCAGAGTACGTGACACTTGACATTGACCGGAACGGGACAGTACTGACTGACAAACTGTAAGAAAAAAGAAAGTGTGAACGGCTATGAAATAAAAAAAAATCCAGAATAAAGGCAAAAGACATAACGTAAGGATCATAAAGTATTTCTTTTCAACATTCTTTATTTTATAATATTACTCTTGGGATGTTATTGTGGTACCAGAACAACAAATCGTTGCGTTTGTATACATACTATATTATCACGAGTACAGAAGCAAAGGTTATTTTCTAGGTGCTGTTATTAAGATAGTATTATAACGCTAGAATTATTATCGTGACTTACGACTCAAGGGCCCTGACATGGCAACACTGGCACGCACGCACACTAGCACTTTGCAGGCGCAGTGTTGCCGTTTTAGCATTTTTAATGCTAAGTTTAGCATATTTCCGGGACTGTTAGCTTGAAAAATTCGCATTCAGCCGATTTCATGGTTTCCATTTTTTGAACGTTACCTACTTATTATGGAATTCAAAAGTTTTTATAGAAACCAGAGGCACTTTGTTTTTTAACTCGAAGTAGTTTTTTAAAACATGGGGAACTCTCTGTAAAGGCCTTCCCCAAAATTTATGTTTATCGTTTGCTTAGCAATTGTTAATTTGTTACGAACGATCAGTGCAGTGTTTTTAATTTTGACGTCTAATTTGAATCTGATGTGTTAATTCACGGCTTCTCATATTTGTGAGAAATTATTGCGCGAACAACGGGAAAAGATGACAAAGTTTAACTTATTGCAAATGTTGTAAGTGTAACATAAAAGCTAAAATTTACTGAAGTAACATGTGAACAAAAACATGCAAAATGTGAAGGGTCAATGAAAATTAATTAACCTACGATGCAAATTAATCTTAACACCCAAAGAGCAGTCTTCTCTTGCGTTATTTAGATGCGAATATGCATCTATTTTAACAGTTGACCACTTCAGTTTGCTATTCGGGAATAAAATTTAGATTTTAGCATTTTATTTAGCATTTTTAAAAGTTATTTAGCATTTTTTTGGCAATTTTCTACAACAAGTTTTAGCATTTTCTCAAAATAAAAACGGCAACACTGTGCAGGCGCGCACTGTGACTACACGCACGCACGTCGCACATAAACTTCCAAAAAAGTTTTTTCTATTGTTTTGGTTTATTTTAAGTTTTATATTGTATCTTCTGTTTATTAATTGTATTGGCTTCCTGGTGCTTTCTTTCTTTGAATTTAAACTAAAGTTTAGCATTATGCTATTCAACATAGCCTTTATTTTATTGTTGTGGATGTTTGCAAAAGCCGAAAGTTCGGCGGTTCAAAGTGTAAGCGACGACGAATTACTAGAATTGATTCGAGCCAAAGAAAAACTCATTGTTTTGTTCTGTAAGTATTCTTGCATTTCTTTCGTATGAGCTTTAATGGCCAACTCTGGTGTCGGAGATGTTAAGATGCCCGAAGGCCTCTGACATGGTTAACGATTGAAAAAGCCAGAAAAAGAACGTGCCTTTCCAAGCACAGTGAGATTGTTAAGGTCAGTTCTTACAAATACGGACTTCACTGCTCAAGTCTGGCCTCATTGTAGAGAATGATTACTTACCTCCTGATTTTATTGGTACGGTATAAGTATTAAATTGCATGCTTTAACATAGTCATCACAGCACTCAAATGTTCATAATGCAATAAGTACAACAAGTAAGTACCTACTGAGTTCTTCAGATTCATTGATTCCAAATTTTCAATACCATTTTTTTTTGTAAATACATGTAAAATAAACTTCGAAAACACAATATTTGCTAATCATACAAACAGAGCAGCAACAGCCTCTCAGATCCCACTGTGCCACACAGCTTGTTAAATATAATGATTATAATTTTGTTATTACACTGAGTGCTGAAAACACAATTCTCAATGTTGTGCACCTCACCCTCACATGCACATGCTAGTGCTTAAGCAGTCTACAAAGCCACCACCCTGCCGCCACAGCCCATCTCCGAGTCGCTGTGCTGTGTAGCTGTTTGGGGGGTGTCATGTATAGACTTTGGTATAGATGTGGCTTTGGTGTATAGACTCCTTTATCTCTTGTATGCAATGAATGAATACTAGATAGTAGAAAATCTATTATGGCTTGTGTGGATCCATATTCCAGCATATAATGACTTACAGATATTCCTCTAATTTGTTGTTTGTTTTGTTGGCTTACAAATCATCATCAGCCTATAACAGGCCACTGCTGAACATAGGCCTCCCCTAATGAGCCATTGCGCCATTGCTTACGCATTGGTAGGTAATGGTAGATACATCCATTTCATGAGAATGTAAAAAGAAAGACTACAAAATTAAAGCCAAGCAGAATTTATTGCCAATTCTTCTTTGTTTGGTTTGGTTGCATCATCAATTGGTGTAAATTAAAAAGAAATATGATTTATAGTGTACTTAATAGTTCTTATTGAATAAAGCAATTTTAACGAGCAGAAAAGAAGAAGAGATCCAGTCTAGACAAACCTATCATAGGTTTGCTATCAGTTAATCCAATTATTATCAATTTTCAGCCAAAGAAAACTGTAAGCCTTGCGATGAACTAGAAAAACACATCGAAAGCTTGCAAGATGACTTCCAAAAACAAATGAACGCTGTATCTGTCAAAGCAATGAACAGTCACATGGCTCGTCTCTACAACCCATCTAAGGAACCAGCGCTCGTTTTCTTCAGGCATGGAGTTCCATTATTGTTTAGTGGTAAGTAAGATAAAAAATACATTTATGATACCCTGTTCCACTCACATGCTTGAGTGTGGGAATTATACTTTACTACAAATTACCAACCATAGTTAGCAAGGCGTCATTCTCATTAAAACTCAAAAGATAAGATCTTTGCACCATCATTGGTACCCTCATGGGATACTCTCCTCTGCCCACTCTGCAGACGGTGTCTGACCGATGCAAAAAAAATAAGAATTGGACGCCCACGTAATCCTGGAATGCGTGAGAGTTGAATCACAACGCGAACAAATCCTAGGAACTCCGAGGTCACTCCGCGAAGACCACACGAAGCTTCTTTGCTTCTGTGGCAGTAATAAGTAGCTAAGTATTTAACCAGATCTCCCACCCGCACAATGGACCAACAAGGAGTCCAATTGCGGGAAAGGCAGTCCATTTACATTTACTATCAGTCTACACATACCATAATCTAGTCCCAAACTAAGCAGATCATACAAACTTCTGTCTCGCGGCGTGAATCGAACCCGCAACCATCTGCGTTTTAGGTGGGCGCCCACTGCGTTACAGAGGTCGTCAAAATCAATTTAATTCAAATTAAACAAACTATGCCAGTTAAGAAGTGGAAGTTAAGGGCTCATATACACGAGTCGCACGATGTCAACGGCAAAGGCACTAGACGGCGGCAGCCGTTGACATGTCAACATAGAAGCTCTGCGGCAGCCACATGTCAACATAGAAGCTCTGCGGCAGCCATCGTCTTTGCAGTCAACTGACAAAATGGCGAACGCGGCACGCTACAAACATAAAAACTACATGCGTCGCTATAGGTCGGCGGTGGCTGCCGCTGAAGCGTTGACAGCTGCCGTCGACATGTGTCGACGGTTACCTCTGCCGTTGGCAATTTGCCGCTCGTATTTATAATATGAGCCCCAATGTAAAACAATCTTAATTGTATTTTACAGGAGAGTCTGATGAAAATGATATCTATGGTTACTTCGAAAAGAATCAGTCACCGGCAGTGAAAGAGCTAACAGACAAGATCTTTGAGCACATCACTCAAGCGGCCACCGGGGCTACGACAGGAGATTGGTTTGTTATGTTGTAAGTACCTGTTACCTTTGATTTGATGAAAGGACAACTTTTATAAAGACAGATCATTTTTTACCAACGTAAATTAGTATGTATGCAATGTTATATATATGTAGTTATAAATTCCAAAGCTCTGAAACTGCCAACTGAGCATCAAAGTTGTTGGTTGTCAACTTTTTCGGGACCCAAACTTGGTCCTGCAGGGGTATTCCAAAACATTCGAAAACGCCTTTTCGTTTCGGATTTGAATGCTCCCGATGGAGATTCCGTTAAATGAAATTTTAAAACATTCGAATCATATTCAAATCGAAAAGTTTTGTTAATATTGTAAAATAATTAACAAGAAAACAGGTGCAAAGGGTTCCGACCCATCTTCGGAACCCAAGCCAACTTCACCTGCCCGTAGTGGACCCTGTTCTATTGTAAAACAAACGGGGCTCTGACGGCCGGCTGATTGCGATAGCACAGCCTAACACCGGCACAGCTAAAGACTCTGAGCGCCGGTTTTGTTTTATTTTAATTTGTATATTTTTTCTTTTACCATATTACATGTGAAAAGAGGTTTGATCGATCGGCATGTCGATGTTGTTTCACTTCACTTGTTTATTAAATGGCTTCTGGGATAGTTTCCACAATTTCGCCATTATCAAGTATAATTGTTCATAATAATATAAGGCAACGTAGTACGGTTTATAAGTCCAGTCGTCCAGTCTTCAGTCAGATACTGTTTTTTGCTATAGCAATGGCGACTATAACAAAAAACGATCGGCGCACAATTTTCTTCATCAGAGTTCCGTCCAAATCTTCTTTATTCCATTTCACTAATACTTGTGTCTTATTACTAACGTATAACGGTTAAAATATCATTTATAAAAATCGAAATGCATTAGAAAAACACTAGAAAATGAAATTTGATGTTGTTTAAAAATGTATTTTTTGACAGCTACGGAGCCTCCTGCGTCGAATGTCAAAGGCTCCACGCGGTCTGGGAAGGTGTAGGCGCCACACTACGCAACCGTGTGAATGTCGCGCGTATGGACGCTAGTCTTGCTGGTGTGAACACGGCCAAACGATTCCAAGTTACCAAGCTGCCTGCATTCCTTTTGTAAGTCCCACAATACCATAATATATATCATCAGACGATCTCTGTGGCGCAGTGGGCGAAGGCCCGCCTGAGATGCAGAAGGTTACTGGTTCTATTCTCGCGACGAGACAAATGTTTGTACGTTCTGCATTGGTCTTGGGTTTATGTATGTATTTACAAAAAAAAAATATCTATGTACGGGTACGGCAATTATCCTAACATTTTGTCACCAATATTTTTCTCATCATTACGCTGTACCTAACCATAACCTATATTTAAGAAAATGATAAGATCTATTTTCTGTTAGCAAGTACCTAGGTTGGTTTACTCTTCTGTAAAAAAAAACTACTTCCTACTTCCTTCCTACTATCCTACTAATAAATGCGAAAGTTTGTGAGTATGGTATGGATGTACGTATGGTGTACCACGCGAGCGAAGCCGCGGGTGGAAGCTATAGTCTAAATGTAAACTATCAAATGTCACGAAGTAAAGCAAGCAGCCCAAGTAAAAAAAAACAATTTTAAGTTTAACTTGACTAAGTTCCGAAAAATAATAAACACTACTATGAAGGTAGCATTGCTTTTAGTCTGGCAACACCTTTGTTTACATTTTGTGATAGAGATTTTTATTTAGACTTTAATAATAAATAATAATGTAAGCAGGTATGTATTTTTTATGTAAAGTTGATAAATTTCTATTCCCCACACTAGGATTCCCTGGGTTGTGGGTGACTAGTATCTTTGAGCTCTGAGGGCGTACCACAGGTTTTGATAGTTTTCGAAAACTTTATAAGTTTCGGTATCTTTCCATACATTTTCGTAGTTCATGCACGTTTCCCTAGAGGCGCTGTACTGAAAATGTATGGAAAGATACCGAAACCTAAAAAGTTTTCGTAAACTATAAAAACCTGTGGTAAGCCCTCTGTACGTGGAAATATGCAACAGTGAGGCGAGCATGAAGAATGGTAGAAGCTGGATGCGTCGAGCTTAGGACAGGGCGCAATGGTGCTCATTAGGGAGGCCTATGTCCAGCAGTGGACTGCTATAGACTGACGATGGTGATGATGATCAGGCGGGCACGCTAAGATGTTGTTCCTCTCCCACCTTTTCCCGTTTATAAAGCCTTAGATCCAGATAAAATTAAATAAAAAAAATACCTTATTTTTTTCATGTTTCTTATTTTCAGCTTCCGACTTGGTAAAGTCTATAAATACGACCTACCAAAGGCTGATGTCAAATCCTTTGTAACTTTCGCTCAAGATTGGTACAAGAATTCTAAAGGAGAACCTGTACCTTTGCTAGCATCACCATTGTAAGTACCTTACATATCCAGCTTTATTAGTCTTAGCTTTCAGTTCACTTCTACGACCTCTGTGGTCGAAGGCTCGTATGAGACGCAGAAGGTTGCGGGATCGATTCCCGCCGCGAGACAAATGTTAGTATGATCTGCAAATATTTGTCTCGGGTCTAGGTGTTTTCTATGTATTATAATAATTATCTACTTAAGTATTTACCAAAAAAGTAGTATATCAGTCATGTGATTCCAATAACACAAGCTCTATATGCTTAGTTTGAGGCTAAAATGATGCTGTGTGATAGTGTCCAGCATATATTATTTAAATTCAGTGCCATTTTTTACAAATGGCGACTATAAGCTTAATCTAGGTAGTTAGAATTTAGCTTAACTGCCGAAGGCAGCAACCTACCTAGGGCCGGATGTTCGGAACGAGTCACAACACCTACTGAGTGTAAAAATAAGGCATAGATTTTAGTTGAGATAACTCCTTGGTACCACCATATAGCACAACATTTTAAAGAGCTTTCGGCTAGGCATGACGTCACCTTCACAAGATTTGTTTGCGAGCATACGACCTCTGATGGTGTTAAAAGGCCTTGTTGTGTGAAATGATTTAGTTCGCAACCTTGGCTGAGTTATAAGTGGTACTTAGAAACTGCGCCTTCACAATAGGGATGGCGACTGGGTAAAAAAATCTAATTAGTCCGTCAGTTAGGTCAACAATAGTTATTTATTATACAAGAGTGCAAAGTTGCTTTTTAACCGCGTGCTCAATTTTGATGAACGAGCAAGCTAAGGATTCTAAAATTAGAAAATTTTAATCCTGAGCGTTAGCGAGGGAATCAAAAGAGCACGACGTAAAAAATCTTCGCAGTCGAGTGCAACACGTAACTTTATATCCCACCTCAGCGAGGAAATTACTAAATTAAAAAAAAAAAAATAACATTAGTTTAACATTTAAAGTTAAAAAAAGTACACCAAGAAGGTTTCGAGTCTGAGGTTTTATCAAATTAAAAAAGGTTGTATGATAAATTCGGCACCATGGAGGTAGAAGTAAATAGGTTTAATGATGTTTTGAATTCACAAACTTGGTGCATACGATGTTCTAAACTCAATTTTACTTTATCCTCTAGCGGATAAAAACGGCTGTTGCACTCAGATATCGAAGAGCAGAAAAATATTCTTTCCGAGATGGGGGGATAAAAAAATATTGGCTACGTATTTTTTTATTTATCAAATCAATGGAAATTTACGGAGATAAAGAGCGTGAAAGTTCGACCCGATGTAATAATATAATGCTGGACACTAGCTTCGTTTTAAAGATTTTAAGAGGTTACCTACCTCCTGTACGTAAGAGGTTTCAAACCTCTTTGGAACCTTTTTTTTTTTAACGTGGGGAAATCCTCATGGATACCATTCCATTACGGGGTAACAGAATGATTATGCCGGACTCCTACCGGCCAAAACCACCACGATGTTCCGTCCTAGTGCCTTATGCCAAAACCATGGGTGCTCTTGAGGACTCTTCCACAGATTTAGCAGCATCAGCCCACATAATTATAAGCTTCTCCTTGTTAATATAGTTAAATAACTCTATTACACCCGCATTGTACTAAGCACGCGTAAGCACCGCGTACACCACCTCAGGACGTCATTTTTCAGCGACGGATGTCCCCGTTTCCGCCGCCGACGCCCCAACCTCTTTGGAACCTAAGCCAACTTCACTGGCCAGTGGTGCACCCTGCTTCCTAACAAGCGGGGGTCTAACGGCCGGCTGAATTCGGCCTATGCAGTCTTATACCGACCGGTACAACTTAATTCTCTAACCGCCTAGTAGCCTCAGCGGTGCCAGAAGCTGCCCTATCCGCAACCCGCATGCCCAGCGGTGGGATTACGGGCATATCCCCCTTATTAAGGCACTAATTCTACTACTAGGCCTATGTTCAAGTTTGTTTGTTGTGTTGTTATCTCATCCATAAGGTACCTACTGTTTATCTATAGCTAGCTATTCTATTCTTTCAGTGACGACATAGTTGATTGGTGTGTAGCAACTCTGAAAATAGTTGTAGCATATGCACTGAAACTACTTGCTGAGCATCCATGGGTCTGGCAGATAGGGTTAGCTGGATTCGGTTTTGTGGCGCTCACGGCGCTCATAGCCCTCGTAAAGGCAGGAAAGTCGAAAACAGTGAAAGAAACAAAGAAAGAAAAGAAACACAAATAAATCAAGTTTATTTTAGTATAAGGATAATCTTTTGTTGTAAAGTTTGCATTTTTCTATCAAGATCTCAGGCTCTCTATCACCAGTTAAAATCATAGCTTGTCAATGAAAAGTACTTTCTTGACTAGAGAGCTCCTTGAAATTAATTAGACTTGATAGATAGGTAATTTATAGAATAGTTATATTCTAAAATAGTTGAAAAACCCCATTTTAATGTAAGTAATATTCCACACACATGAAATGCATTTTTAAAGATTGTTGTCTACCTAGCATAATGTCTGTGATTTTATTAAATGTTGTACTGTCCGTCCTATTTATAATGATATAAATAAAAACATTTATTTTGCTTTTGTTTTTTATTAGTATAAATGTATTGCTAGTCCCACTCACTTACAAAAACATTGCACAACAAAATACTTAAACACACACATGTGATGTCAATAAATAAAACAAATAGTGCTAAGCTAAAATATGAGACAAATTAACTAACAACCACAGTTTGTTTAATATTGGTTGACACCCAGGACATTGACATTAGTGATGAATGATGACCAAAAATTTTTTTTATGGTACTTGAAGATGGAACAATCACTTTGCCCACCTGACGTTAAGTGGTAACCATTACCTATCACAAACCATTGCATTGGAGATCACGTTTTTTGGTTTGTGCTCTACGATGCAACACCCTGTGTGCATCAACTTGAGGCATGAAGATGATAAGCCTGTGCCTGTCTTGTGCCTGTAATTTCACCGGCACCCACACCCTTCAAACCCAAACACAAAACAGTTGCTTCACGGCAGAAATAGGCATGGTGGCAGTACTAGTGGTCAAATTGGTTTTCGTCATCGTTCATTAGTGGTCCTCGTTATGTCAACGTCCAGGTCCCGCATATCAACCTTTTCAATAAACTGTACCATGAGTACTTACTTGACAGTGATGATCCTTTTATATGTGAATGTGAAACCATTTACACCATTCTCCAACAGAATTATTTAACTAACCCCTGTGCATTTTAGTACTACTTCCTACAAAATTTTTTTTATTCACAAGCCAATTTGTAATACTTACTAGGAATGTTAACAAAACATTTTTGGTTAAAGCACCTACCTACCTCTTGTACCAGATATTATCATGTGAGTAATAGCGGTTTGACACTAGATATAATAAAAAAAAACGTAACTTAGAATTGGCGTCAATTTTAGTATAACAAAAAAATTACTAAAGCATATTCACAAGGTACATACCTACTGGCGCGTTTATATTAGGTAGGTTTCGCTGTATTCAAGTGCATTTGTTCTTTTTTCTGGTCACACATAACTAATGTAACAGTTATTTGGTTGGCTGTATTTGATTGTAGCCATTTACACCTGTTTTCTCAAGTTGTTGTTTTACCTGGCTGCATTAGATCATAACAGATTTATGGAAAATTTGGCCACATCGGTCACAAATACAATGTAAACAGGCCAATTCTGTGAACTAATCTGTTTAAACTAAATGCGGCCGATGCATTTGGTCACCAACCTAATGTTCTTAAACGCGCCATAACTACACAGACCCTACATGAGAGTGTAAATGTAAGCTAAAAATAATTATAGCCCCTGATTAAACATAACTCAGGATGACTTTGGTGCAAAAGCGTTATATTGCTAAAACATGTATAAGTTCATATTGTATCCACCTCAATATTTATTCTAAAAACAGATGCAGGATCCGCTAGTTCTGTTATAATTAAGTTTTTGAATTTCTCAAATATTAATGAAAACTCCATCATGTCTTGAGGCTTAGATTCAATCCATAATCTATCAAATTCATAAAACAGATAGCAGTAAAATCTATTGAACAGTTTTAAATTGGGTAATGTTTTTGCATTAAACATGTATGTTTTGGCTGAACCATCTTTCAATAAATTGTAGGCCATTGAGGTCAAGTTGATGCCAACAATCGCATAGGTGTAACCATACTTAGGGTGGTGAGAATGACTGAGAACATGGCTGGATGCTTGAGGATACTCAGTGGCAAAGAACAATAAATTCTCCAACCCGAGCAATCCCATTCCACGGAAGTCAGTTTTTGGATCATCACCCTGGAAATAAAAGAAACAGTTGGTGCCTATTATATAGTTATCCTATTAAGATCAAAGAAAACCAAAGCCAAAGATGCTGCCAAAAGAGTTCTTCAAATAAAGTGGAAATGGGCTGGACACATACAGAGAGTTACAGATGAGAGATGGTATAACACTGTCACGAACTGGTATCCCATGTACAAAAAGCAGAAACCTGGAGGACCTCATAAAAGATGGAGTGATGACTTGGTGAGAATAGCAGGCAAAATATGGAATAGAGCCGCTAGAGACATAGAGAGGTGGAAAGATCTGGAGGCTTTACCGCTGAAAGCGGTCATTACAATAAAAAATAACATTTATCTACATTTAATAACTTACCTAAAAAAAAAGCTACATACTATATTAAAAAAAAATTACATGTAATAATTTACCTAGACCTGTTTTAGTTATTTAATATTTAAGTTTCTTTTGTTTAGTAGTATTAATATTGTGTTTGTAAGGTTTAATAAAGCTCATTTATTTATTATTTAGATCATATCATCATCATCATCATCATCAGCCCATAGAAGTCACCTGCTGGACATAGGGCTCCCCCAATGAGCGCCATTGTGCAGTCCTCAGCTCGATGCATCCAGTTTCTACCAGCAGCCTTTTGCAGATCATCACTTCACCTAGCCGGAGGGTTTCCTACACTATGTTTGCCGGGCTGTGGTTTCCACTCACAATCTCATTTACCCTAACAGCTATCCGTTTGATTGCAGATATGGTTGGATTAAATGGATGTGAAATAATTGTTTCTTCTTCATGCCAAAACTACTGAATTGATTGAGCTGAAATTACACATGTAGTTTTAGACCAGGGATAACAAAATAAAGGCTATTTTTATCCAGGTCCATGCAAGCAAAGCTGCATGCAGAGGATTTCATTATTATTTATAATATGGTACATCAAATAATCACCTGAAATCCAATATATTGCCACTGTTTTGTCACTCTGTTCTCTAAATCTTCATTAGGTACCAACATTGACCATAGTCTCAGTAGTTTTTCTTCATGATTTACATTGTTAGAGTCAAACTGAGTTTTCCGTAGATCCTCTACTTCATCAATTAAATTTCTATAACACCAAATTTGCTCTATGCATCTCCTGAAGGACACTATAAAAGCACCGTGATACTTGGGATTGATTCTCTTTGCTCTGAGTATTATTGCTACAGATGGAGTCACAATTTCTGAAAAGTTCAATGGAGTGAACCTTCTTTCGTACACCACTGTGTCAAGAAATGATACGACTTCCTGTACATCCTTTGAGCGAGATAACATCAATGACTTCTCCACATTGCAAGTTCTTTTAGCTCCAGGTTTATCACCGTAACATATTCTTTGGAGTTCACATAACCTTGTAGTTTTTCTCAAAAACCATTTGATCAATGGCCTTAGATACCAGTGTAAAACTGACCAAAGGTCGAACACTAGCATTTCAACCAATTATTTCATTTGTAATTTTTCACAGTGATTTAGATTTGCGATTGTGGCATTCGAAAAATTATTGGAGTGGAGAAATGAGTTTGTTTCTTTTGGTTTCTTTGATTGATTTGAATTTTTGATTGACAAATTTGGTTGTCATGGTAATACCACAGGTAATACGTAGATTACTCACTTCCGGTTCTTTGGCCTTTCTATGCTCATGAATGTGTGGGTAAAGATGAATTCCACACACACTTCCTAAACTTATATACCTACTGCAACAATGGGATAAACACCATAGAAATAGGTTAATACCGAAAAACATTTTTTCTATATTAACCTGAGATGGTACATTAGTGGAAGGTTATAAAAAATTACGCCAACTCTTGACCGAAATTATGGAAAATTATCCCAGAAGCCATTGTATCACAGATAATCTAATCAGAAGAATGAATGAATAAATAAATCCAACTCCGGATGAATTAGCGCCATCTAGTAGTAGACGGCAGTCTTTTTTTACTGACTTCCAAAAAGACGGTTAAGTTAACAATTAATTTTTACCGCCATTCCATGATTAGTACCTATGCTATATTTTATTTCATGCTAAAAGGCAGTATTCATTGGCAATGTTCATGGGAGACTTTTTTAACAAGTCGTTTATTTATTTATTTTGTATATAAAAACCATCGGCACAATGTAACAAAGTAGCTAATAAAATAACGTTGATAAGGTCTCCACTGATATAAACACATTGAATAAGACCGATAGAATAATAGTTAGAATTGTTAATAAGACCGATTACATTCATGAGAAGAAATTTCATGATGAGCTATGTTAATGTAGTTGATATAGGCAATAAAGTAAATAATAAATATATAGATCAAAATCAAAGTTATTAAATTACTGGTTGAAAAAAGTGTGTTGTTATGTTATATTACTGATAGATGTCGCTATTCACGCATTTTCACATCGACAAAAAAAAAGGTAGTAGTAGGTAGGTAGGTACTTAGGCATAGTCATAGTCTGTAGTGCCTAAGGCATGATTATTATGGAGTAGGCTTTAACCAACACCTAAAAGTACCTACAAAATTCTCAGCTTATGTTGCCATAACCACAAGAAAAATTAGTCAATAACGTACGGTTGTGTAGTTAACAAAAGCTGACTAAACTGCGGATTAATTCCTTTACCGTTTAGACACACCAGGGAATGATAATTATTTCGAATAAAAAATGTTTTGGTGCAGGCAGAGCTAAGATTCGAACCGACTGAGCGACGTCCTCCGGATCCGGATCTGAGGTCTGCTATTTAAAGAGAAGGAATAGAACACACTCTCTCTCGCTCTTCCTGGCTATATCCCACATGATAATGGGGCAGCCTTACTACAACTTTTCTACCACTTCGCTCTATCTTCTACATCTGCATCAGAAACATTGCTTGCCTCCATGTCCAGAGAAGGAATAGAACACAATGAAACAAATTTATTAGATCGAATTTGTGTTTTATTTGATGAAAATTGTAATCAATTAATTTAATTTTAAAATTATTTACAATGCCACAATAATTTATAACGAACGGGCAGGTCAGCGAACTGACAACATTATTTACAACGGCAAAACAGGGTGAGTAATATTTTCTTACGAATAAGTAGTGACTTTTCTTATTGCAAGCTTTTGCGAGCAACATAAAATTAATTCTTAAAGGGTAATCCAAAGCCTGTATCACCTACACATAACTTTTCGCTGGCTAGGTACTATTTACTATCTAATCAGTGCAAGTGCTAGCTTTTCGTACTTACTAATAAATAGGTACTTAATTTTTTTTTACAAAATAATTTTCAGTAAGGTACTTTACCATTAGTAAACATAGGTAAAATTATTGTAGGTACATCAGTCACTGGATATAAGTATTAAGTAGATACCTAAATAAATAAGTATCTATACCGTCTCATATATCTTCCACTGATGGTAACAGAAGAGGAAAACAGGAACTGAAGGGCAAGGAAATGATGATGACGATTCCTAACCCCAAATTAGGATTTCAAGTTACTTATCAAATCCTTGGACCAATATTTGCAGGTCATGCATTTTTGCAACGCTCTCTGCACGGAGGTCGAGGTAGGTTAGGTTTGATGTATGTTTCGAAATAAGTTTAAAGTAATTAAAGGCATATCATATGTAAGGCAGTGTGGTACATAGAGTAAAGCCTTGGCATTCGATTAGGTACCTACAGCAATGTCGAACTATAGAAGGTCGTAGTTCCTTTAAGATATAAAAAATTTATCAAGTTGACTTAACTAACTAATTTATTGACTATTTAATTGCTTTTTAAAAGGTGGGGTACCTTAATTAGAAATTTTAATCTACACAAACGTGTTATGAACCATACCTAGCCACATTGCCTTAAAAGATTATTGAATAGATACCTACCTACTTTTAAAGCAAATGCTATGTATGTAGCATAGCAGAAAAAAATCGACCTATAAGTACTTGCTGTAAAAGTAGGTAAGTTGGCCAAAAAAACATTTGTATTGTTTCTATAAAAAATCTACTCTTGAAGGTTAGTGCTATCGAGGAAATTGAATTAAGTAGATTATACAAACTTTACTTAATATTGACTACAAATTGAGACAACAATAAAAATCACTAATAAATAGGTGTCGCTCCTTTATATTCAATTTCTTCAATATTACTCTCGAATTTTGTCAAAAATCCTATGTGCGTCTCGTCTTTTAAATTAACTTTATTTCTATAGAATCATAAGCGAAAATCATGAAGTTTTATAAAATAAAGTTAGAGACAAACTGAGCCCACGCACGAAACGTACCTATGCAACGCATTATAAATAATAAATAATGCAGGATGTAATCACACAGTATCATGTAGCCCCTAACTTAGCAGAGCTTGTATTATGGGAACCACATGACTGATATAATACACATATATATCTTTTTTGTAAACACATACATATCATATATAGAAAACACCCAGACCCGAGACAAATATCTACAGAACATGCAAACATTTGTCCCGCAGCGGGAATCGAACCCGCAACCTTCTGGGTCTCAGGCGGACCTTCGCCCACTGCGCCCTGTGACTGCGCCACAGAGGCCGTCAAATGTTATCATTCACGTCATTATGTTATCTGACGTCCTAATTTTATATAAAAAAGTATGCAATATAATATTTATCGTATGCAATGCAATCGGTCGCCTTCTACCCATCGTCGACCTGCGATGTCCAGAGGCCTCATTTACTAACTCAGTTGCACACCGAAATGATCGGCACCGGACCTTTATTAGCAAACTTTGACATTTCATCTGTCGAAATTCAAAGAACGTCAATTGTCAAAGTATATAAAAAGAGGACCGGTGCTTATCATTTCGGTGTGCAACCTAGTTAGTAAATAAGGCCTCAGGTCGGCATCGCGGCATGGGATGATGGAGGGGATGTTCGTAAGCTATGTGTTTCTAGAACTAACGTTTGTAGCGCGTCACACACGTACACCAGAGAAATGACAAGCGTTGATGTCAAAATGCAATGCATACGCGGGCAGGACAAGTGTGTACACTAACGGCTCGCGTACACCAAACTCGTTAACGCTAGAATGCTCTCTACACTACTGACGGACGCACGCGGATACTGTTGGTAGAGTTGTAGTGTACGCGCTCTCATGCCCGAGCATAGTTCGGCCGTTTGTAATCGAGCCTTATCTCTCCCACGTTGTATCACATACGTGGCATACTTGGGACCAGCTTGTCTCTAGCATGCTTCTATGCCACCCTCTATCTAGAGCAAAGATAAGTGCGTGCAATTCAATGCAATATTAACAAATTAATTAATTTCTCACTAATGTCTTTTCTTGCTTTGTCGTTTCGACACTTAACACTAATTAAGCTAAGTAGGTATAATGTATTCTACAAGTTTAAACAAACCTTCCTTGAACACTGGGGCCACATTATCAGGCTTCGGATATGTTACGCTTTGTGTTTTTAAGCTATTGCATAGCTTCTATCGAGGGCCTTGAGCGCGGGGACCGAATCCAGAAATTCCGTAACGAAAAAAACCTCACGCTCCCCACTCCGACGGGCACGGAGGTGTGGCTTGAAGGCCGTGCATTGTCTAACGTCGTTTCTTTTCGGCAGACTTCGACACGGTGTTTGTGTGCGTGCAACTAGACGTATTTTTATTTAATAAAAGAAAAAAAAATGTTTTTTTATCGGTCACCACGCTCAAAAAGTGTAACTTGAATTAATATCAAAGAAAAAGAAATACTGCATAAATAAAATAAATAAATAATTATAATTGCATAAGTTGATACAAAATGCTATGCAATAGCTTTACCGCGGCAGTCCCCGAGTGCCACACGTCTTTTTTTTTATTTTTTTTATTCTATTAGAAAAAGGAACAAGCAAACTGCTAGCCTGACGTTAATAGGTAACTACGACATTTTATAAAGTAGTAAGTATTGCATCTCAGGTTACACATGTTAGTAACGTGTTCTATAATACACTACCGTGTGTTCATCATCATAGCAAGCATGGAGTTAGGCCTCGTATGTCTCTATTACACCAACACAAGCAAATCATCTGATTCTGAAACACAGCAATGCTGTTACACGGCAGAAATATGCTTAATTTCTAGCTAATGTATTAAAAAAGACGCGACAATGCGTGCGGCTTTTTTAGTTCCGCAATAATAAATGAACGCGAACATTCACCGAAATCCGATAATGCGGCAGCAGGGTAACTACGGCAGCGGACCCGTAGACTCTACGATTCTTTTTCTCGCTATACAAAAACAGAAGGCATCTGATTATTCTAAAAAAGAAGATCTATGTTAAATCATAAATCATTTGATTCTTTAAATAGTAACTTATAGAAACTAGGAAGCTACATACACTAGAAGTAACCAGATAATTTGAGATTTTCGCCTGAAGCTTAACAAAACTAGCTATTATATTTGACTATTATTAGCACTAGCTTGCCGTGGGTGGAAAGCCAGTTTCACAAAAAATAATGAGGATAGTAAAATAATATGTAACTAGTGAAAAACAGTACAAAAAAACAGTTAGAATTTCGTTTTTGTTCTAAAGAAGTTTACGTTTCTTGTTAAAATTGTCAAAAAGGCTTAACATTTGTATGGAAAAAAATGAATATAAATTTATCTACAGCAAAAAAGTAAATTTCAATTTATATTACCTTATTTACAATTTAATAGTAAATATGAAAGCCTTAAGGTCTACTAAGGCAAGTGACTTCATTAACTCGAGGCAATAGGCATAGCGAGAATAAAAATTACAGGTTACATTACAAAATATGTTCATATTAAAATAATTAAAGATTCGGAGATATAAAAATGTTGTACATAACAATTTTATATATTTAAAGGTATAGCAACGGAGAATATAATATATAATTTAACTTTAATAGTATAGACAGATACAATCTTATAAAGCGAATGATATGTTGATTTCACCTTAAAGGTATTTTAAATTGTATAACTCATGATTTTTAAACAAATTTGGTATCACTTTGTGTATAACAATTGAAATTATAATAATACACTCTTTGTTCTTTAGACTTTATAAAATTACAACGTAGATTATACTCAATATAACAAAAATAGAACAACAATATCAATAGGAGTTTATAACCTTAAGGCTTAATTTGGCTCTTTGCATAATTTTGTTAATATTTTTTTATACTCTGATCACTATACTAACTTGAAATATTTCATGTTTTGTTATCATGATAAAATAAACTTTATTGACTTTAGTTGCTGTGTTAAATTTATTCAACGGAACAAGTTCTAATTTCATATACAAACAATTGTACCTGCTAGAAGCCATAATATCAAGTTTTATTTTGCCGGCTTGTAATCGTAGGCCGTAGCACCGTAGCACATTGTAGGCGCGCGTAGGCAGTCTACAACATCGTAGCGGCTCATAACGGCGCGCGTAAAGGCGCTACTGGCTTAGTTGTAATAATAATGGTACCTAATTCACCCTACATTATGTTGTAGTTACAAAAAAAAGTATAAAATTATGATTTATCAGGCATACCTACAGGAAATACATTAAAATATATAATTTTGAGTAAAAGCACAGCCGAAACGCATTACAATACTTACATATATTTAATTTAAAAAATCTATTATTCCAAATCATTTGACTCATTGGTCCGCTCATTTAATAAGCAAAAGGCAATAGTATCGATGGTGTGGTGAGAATGAATGACATTTTACATAATATTTAAATAATATGGAAATGTGGACGTATTGTTTCACTAATTTGAAAAGAGCTGAGTGATCGATAAAACCTTGTGACTTAGGACAAAGCCTAATTAATATAGCTTTTACATATTGCTTATAGCTGCTAACTCTACAAGTGCGTTGATACAGTAAGAGCTGTTAAAATACGTCTTATGTAATCTACATTATGCAAAACGTGATGGTACTTATTAGTTATGGTCTCACAGCACAATATATAAGGTACTACTTGTCTTAAACCTACACATACGCATCGATATATCATTCCATTTGTCGATTTTACGTATTGACAGGTGTTTTTTTATAATTATATTTACAGCCAGCTGTAAATCGATCAAATACTTACTTGAATATTAGCAAAAATTATAAACAACTAAGTAGAAGGCATGTTCATGGTTCACTCATTGAATAAAATTGCTTGTGGTTTTATGAATATAGCTTAATTAAGGACATATTAAAACAGTACTTTTCAAATCATAGTCGGGAGAAGAAAAATTACATTTAGGTTTGTGTAAATAACTCATAACTCATAAATAAAGAGCTAAGAAGAATATGAACAAGTTTATGGTGATTTTCAGTAAACACCGAGGTTAAATAAATTTACCTATGATTAAAGTATTAACAAGTTGAGCTTTCTCTATACTACATTCTTTTCATTCGTCGATCAAAAACAATGATGTTATACAAAGCAGAAGGGCAGGTAAATTTACTTATCACATTTTATGCATTGCCAGTGTCAATATGAAAACCTTAATACAGTGACCTATTTCTACTTACATATATAAAAGTATTTATGTCTTTTTATGTAGACACAATTTATAAATAAACTTAAAAGCAAATATCTTTGGACTGGTCTTTAGGTTTGAAATAGATTTCTTTATCTAGAAGAGACCACTTTCCTTTCAACATCTCATCACTTGTCATTTCCACAGCACTGGCACGGAGCCATACCAAACCACTACATGACATACATAAATTTATGTAATTGATCCCTCTTTATTTTATCATAAGTATATTTGCGTATTCACATTATGTAAAACTTACTCGGTATGATACAATCGACCTATTCAAGAACACTCCTTGAAAACTATTTCAAAACCCGTAGAAAATTCACATTCTATCTTACATTTAAATAGAAAGCTGCAATCATAGCTTTCTTGCACGTAGAGTGTGTCCACTTTCAAAATACTATGTGGTAATCCACAGTCGCCGTAACTCTAAAAGGCGAAGACTTAGGTACACGTGCACTGACATAAATCGGACTATTAATAAGTAACCATGATAATACATGAAATCTTCTGTCAATAAGAACTGGTTAGGCTAAACAGCCGTTTAACTGTCCGTTGTTTGTCGTTGCACATTGTCCATAAGTAAAGTGATGAGAACGCTCGAACGCAGTATAGTCTGTTAACACGAAGCGGCCAGCAACCAGCAGCGGTGGACGTCAAGGCACCATTAAGAGAAGGCCTTATAGTGGATGAAGAAGAAGATGAGAAATACGGCATACGCGGTGGGGAAGGTGATCCGAGCGATGACGTCAATAGTCTTCGCGACCCGGATAGGATGTGGAGGTTCTTTTTTGCGAACCTGGACGAAACATGGCTGAAAGAAATTAGTTTGTACATGAATGATGATACAGTAAGCTCATACAGTGAGTGACACTATGCATTAGCATACGACTTTCTGTTTAAATGGGAAAAACAAATGGACTTTCACAAATGGATTTAGGTGTTTTTAATCGGGTCACTACCATTCTATATGTACACCAATACAAATTGTAAGAAACTAAAAACTAAAAGAGTAAAGTTCATTATAAAATGTAAAAAAACTAACAGATGTCTTTAAACTTAAATCTACGGGTACCGGTTCAAGCCAGGCAAGTGTCTATGAGTCACCATGACCTATTCTAGTTTCAACTTGGCGTCAACTAAATCGATTCGCCATATGAAAATGTGCTGAAGCAAGGCTTTATTTTAGTAAATGTTATGTCTGTATGAGTATCCTAAATGTTTATTATGCAAGCCAGTGTATTCGAAATTACCTCGGAAACGCCGCCATTATTAGCAGTGTGGGTGCAGGAACCAGGTGGTCCTGTACACGCCGTGCATGTGACTAAATCTGCTGCACCTCCCGTGGACTCTCGCTTCTTATCCCCCTAAAAGTATGTAGAGTAAATTCCTCATATACAATATAACACCTAAGCACGATGTGTTGGAATTCGTTTGTTATCCCGAAAGAGGGATTTGGACCTCAGTTTGGTGTGACCAAGTTGTCAGAAACTCCGTTATAATACGTGATCCAAAGTTGTTCTTCAAAAACTTAACCTGGGCAGCTCCAAAAATAAAGCAGAGCTACAATTATCATCATCGCTTAGTCAAGGACAAAGCATAACAAAGTTAGCTGTTCCACGGCTGCTTCACAAGTTTTTGAGATAAATTTATGGCGCAACATTACATGTCAGTTCTTCAATGAAAAACTACAAAATTTGTAAAGTCTGAATAAATGTTGTTGACCTTTAGGCTATCTCGATGCCTTTGGGAGTAGATTTACCCCTTTTCGGGATAAGATACGAATTCGAACTCACCGATAAGGTGAGAAAATGGTGTGTCAAGTTGGCGTGTATGGTGTTAGATATGTAATATGAAGATTTAGGTTTATAATAACAAATAAATATACGGGGCATCTTACAGTTGTTTAAGCTAGGCAGAGTCTATACTCTACCAGAAATTGATAAATGTACATAGATACTTCTAAAACACTCAGCCACAGAACAAATATCCATGTTCATAATTATTTATTTAATTTATTTTATCATCATTTTGTCCTGGGCGGAAATCGAATCTGCGATCTGTAGCTCAGAAAGCAGAGTAACTAACATCTGAGCAATGACGCCAGTCGTTAAATGATTTCTAAACGTTAGTAGAGTTTTCTCTTAAGTTACGAATTTTAGGAATACACTTACCAATTATAATAATGAATAACTAGATAATTTAATATTATCAATACTTATTGATTTCAATGAAGTATACTTACAGGCTGAAGAGGTCCAATGCAGCGTTAAAGAGATTAAATGCGTTAGTTTTCGTGATATCACATTCTGAGATGATGATAGGGCAAAAGATGGAGATTTCAGTGATTGATCACTTACAGCACCGCTGCATTCAGCCTGTGGCATCTCTGACTTTGCCCACTGATAGAAAGCCACCGCCTCCTAAGTACATGGCAATATAAAGCAAAGCATGAGAATCTAAAAATAAATAAAAGTAAAGTTTATTTATGAACGTCGACGAAGAAACATCAAAGCACTTTTGCTGATAAGACAAAGCAATTATTTGCCTAAAAACAATAAGATAGATATGTAACTTGAAGCACTCAACCTGCAAAATGTTGTAGAGAAGTAGTTAAGTGTAGGTAATGTTGCTGATGATTAAATATTTCAATATTTATATTCCAACTGTCAAACAAGTATAAAATACTATGTAAGCTTTCACGATTTCAAAAGTGGTGTCATGCGAACAAAATTGTATAATAGTTATTGAGACAAAATTAAAAATTTCAAATTATTATAATTTTTTTGACCCGAAAGTATTTCAGTAAGCATTTTGATTCTAATTACATTTAACATGCGGTTAGAAGATTCAGGGCTGTGCAAATAAAGGTAAAAAGTTACTTGAATAATGTAGGTACCTATAATATTTCTTTATTCTTGTATAATCGATAATAATTAGCCTAAATATAATACCAAAATATATTATTTAAATACCCCAAGAGTATGTCGCATTGAAAATTTTATATAATTTCAAATACATAGCTTTGAGAATCGTAGAAAAGAAATATAATAAGTGTCGACGTACAGAAAGTGCCAATGGAATGTGGCGAATGTTCTTACCAAGGGGCTGGCCAGTATAATGCCAATTCTGCTCAGGACAGCGGGCAGTCGCTGTGAACACATCACACACAGATTTTGTTCACTCGTGGTTGATGGACTGACTTTGTGCGCAAACGTACGAGTAGACTAGGTTGTTGTGGCCACGCGTCAACATAAACTCACACGTGTTAAACACAATCAAATATAACTTTGCAATGTTTTCTTTGATTCAGTACTCACAGGTACAAATGCAGATAAGGAAGTGTATCATTAAAGATGAACAAAAGTTGGAACTTAATTGAACAATGGTGTTATGGCCACACAAAATAGTCTTATATTTCTGTGGAGTGACTTGAATACGAATGAGGACGTGATAAATTATGGCTTACCCAATTTTGTTGGAATTTGTACGACATACCTACATGCAAGAAAAGTGAAGCATGCTGTAGAAAAAAATATTCAACAACATGACATTGCCGATTTGAAAAAAATCCAATTATTAGCAATATTTAAAAAGGTGTATAAACTATATGTATTGTGTATCATGCTATGTCTTGTTGTTTTAAGATAAAAGAAAACATTGCAAAGAGAAGGAAGATATAAAAAAGTCTGTATCCACGAAGGAGTCGTTAAACTGTTGGTAGGTCAAGTGGATTTCAAATTTTATAAGGAAAGTATGTTGTAAATCCTTTGGCCCGAAGAAAGTTTAAAAATAGCTAGGTATAATGAAATATCTAAAACGAAATAAAAATCCTTCGTGAATACATTTTATACGAGTAAGTTGGTATGTAAGGCTTTTTTTTGTGGTCGTTTTTGGTATAAGGGATTCTAAAGGGCCACAGCTGGAATATTGATAATTAGCAAATTCGGTTATAAATGTGTATATACAAGAAATCAGATAAGAATATGTAGAGTTTATCTGTAAAACGAGTGCGTTAATATAAATGCGCTACAGACGACATTTATCACACAACACCACAAAAATAACACATTTGTGTTTAAAAACGCTGCAATACTTAAACATATACATATGGTTGGAGCAAGAACCAAATCTTAAAATCTTAACGCATTTCAAACATTATCGAGTAATCTTTGGGATCTGGCTTCAACTACAGCAATTACGAATATTTCAACCATTTGTATCGTAAGCTTATAAAACTTTAGCCAAAAGCAAATCGTTATTACAAATTAACGGTTTCTCATTGAGCAAAATTTGGAGCCATGACCCGACCAGGTGGAGCCGTGACTTGCGGAAGTTACGTGGATGCGACGGAAGAAGATAGAAGAATATAGCGCTAAATAGCGCTCACTAAGAGAGGCCTATGTCAAGCAGTGGACTATTACGGACTTAAAATGAGATTACGGTACGAACGCCTGAAATATTCATGATTATTTTGCTGTATCAATTACAACAGCAATAAGCGACACGGGTATTATTGGCAATATTCACCTGAGTGACCGGATTCTCCCCAGGTCTATAGACCACGTTGTGTAGAGGTCTTTTTCTGCCCACGTAGTTCACGCACACGAACTCAAGCAGCGATGCGTAGATGAAACACATGCATACGCCGTCCCACACGTTCATGGCCGTTAGATTCGATACCACCGGTAGGGTAGAACGAAATCCGTTCGATGTTGTAAAAAAATTCAACATTGTTGTTACACCTGTACCAGAAAAGGATGATTGTAGTAAATTGCTGTTTAATTTAAAGGATACACAGAGATAATTGATCGTGGTTTTATGATAAAGACAAAACAAATCGATTGTTATTAAAAGAAGCTTCGAGACGTACATGATTCATAAAGAAGCATAATTCGAAAATAAGCGCTGTGTTTTGAGCATAGTTCATGCAATTTTAATTTAAGAATACTAATATTTCTTCCTACAGTTCTAAATTATAAATTTACAACAAACGAGCATGATCTAAAATGACATCTATCAGATCCTATGAAATACTCACATGGCCAATTTATCCCCATTAGAACTTTCAGCTTAGCTAAATGTTAATTAAGAATAAACCCACAGTAATTGATCGTGGCACTTAGCAAACAAATAATAAAACTAACCTATCATTACTCTAGCAGGCACTGCATTCCATTCCAGCCAAAATGTAATGAACGATGACGTCACCAAAATGATCCCCGGAATGAAAACTGTTGTGAAGTAAAATGATCTATCCCGCGTGAAGATGAGATCCACCTTAAGGCAGCTGTAATTACCTAAAAATCAAGCAAAATCTAAAAAATATAAATAAAATTTTACAGCGTTTATTATAGTAATTACTCGTACGTACAGATTAGTTCTTGTTATATACAAAACTATCTATACAATGCCATTCAAGCGGAACCTGCAAAATCAATTAGATAGCGTGTTTATTATGACAGCCCCAGCCATTATCTACAGAGAAAAATTGGAGAAAAAAGATGCTGTACGCAAGACCGAGACCGTTTTTAGCCTTATTTTACCTATCATGGAACGGGCTGGTACTGCGTTCCATTCCAGCCAAAACGTGATGAACGAGGAAGTCACCAGAATGATCCCAGGGATAAATACAGTAGTAAAGTAGAAGGCTCGGTCTCTAGTAAATATTAAGTCGACCTTTAAACAGCTGTAGTTACCTGTGAAGGGAATTGTTAAGTATAATTTGCACACCGTAAAAAATAATTTGAATGCGAATGTCATAATCACGGATAAAAAAAAATTGGAATCCATTAATGTGAATGCGTGGGAATAATAATTCCAAGTAACTCTATTCAGAGGCCTTGTCATATTTATTTAAAAAGTCATAGCAGCAAAAACAAGATCATCTAAATAACTAGCTACATCGTATATGTATGAGTAATGCGTGTTGTGTCATAGTGTTTATGAATATAAATCGTAGCACATGAAGTTCATAATAACAAGAACATAAGGTACTATTCACACGTGCTTACACATAAATCTCATGCATGGTAAAGATGAAAAGATGACAGTTTTATCTGCAGAAGACATGGACATGGTTCGTGAACATGGATCTTCAGCTGACCGGGAATACTTTCCAGCGATTGAATTTTTTTCACATCGAACATCATTGTTTTTAACACAATTACTCACGCATTTACTCACACATAAGCGGATAATATATCAATTACGACGACACTGGACGGTATGTTACCTCGTCCGGCGCACTAAGTACCTTGCTCCTCAAAGCGTCTCTGGCAAAGATTACATGTCAGCTCTTCATCTTCCTCGTAAAGTGAAATACCATCAGCTGCTTGCAAAGACGTTAATAAACTCTTACATTCTACAGTTATGTTAACATTCTAACTTTGCGAGTTTTCTAATGAGTGAGTTTATCGGTACTTTTTATTAACTAGCATACACTATTGTTTCGACTATAGGTTATCATGACCAGGATTTTAAGTGACCACAAAATGATCGACCAACTAATGAACGAACATGCCTTACCTACTTCTAGCCAATCAATACCACGTTAACTCACAAATACAAACACCACTACAAAGCGAGCTACTCTGTATAACTTTTAACATAAAACAAATTATTTTATATAAACCAAGACCAAGCTGAAAAGAGTTAATCAGAATTTCAATTATAAAAACATCATTGATCTCTTTTTGCAAAATATAAGGATGTGCTTGAAAACAAAAGAAAAGGATTTTCGGGTTCTAATCTACTTGATTTCATTTTGGAGATCACAAAACAAAAATGGTTCCCTTTTGTAAAATGCTTCAATAAGCGATGTTGGTTTTAATGTCTCAAGTGTGATCGGCTGTAAAATGGCGTTTACCTCTCCAACTGGCCTTGATGGGGCAGGGTATCGTCTGATTCTGGATTAGATATGCATTTAGAGTAGTCAACGAAGGTGACTTTCTAAGCGTATCCTCATCATTCTTCCACACGTATGTGATCGCTGATTGCTCATAAGATACTGAAAATATCAGTTATAAAGTTAAGCTAGAGGCGGAAAAAATAACAAAAAAGAAACTCTACGAGGAAAGGGAACTAAGTAACTATGCAAAGTTTTACTTACTACTTTCTAAGGCAAATGAACACAATGGGTCATCAAATGGAAAGATGTTGAGCCGTCCTTGGCAGGACAGGATTAGATGCCGCCGCATCAAGTAATTTATAGTACCATTGCGATAAATACGCAACGCGAAATGCATCGGTATTATTGGATCCTGAAATGTAACGACTAAATTACTGAAAAACATACTATTATTAGAGTTTGACTCAACAAAGCATCTACGAGGTAGGCTAACTAACTTCCTGAGAAAACTTCTATCAACGTGCCAACTCTACACCCAATATTTGCGAATTGCAATCGTCTTGTGAACCCCTGGACCAGCTTAGAAGTGAAAACATTTTATTGAAAGTTTTGGAAGTCAAAAAACGCGTAAAGTAATGAGGCGAGTAAAAGAACAGTGCCAGCTATTAAAATTGTATTATATACAATACGGTCCATTGAGGTTCAAGAAGCATTGTATATAATTCGATAAATACCGATGAGTGTTCGGCAAACTCCTTCAGACGAAAGCATGGTGGAAATAACCAGGAATACAATTAAATATTACCGTAAACATAGAGCGCACTTTGTGGGATGTTGCAATGGGCACTGACCTTAAAGTCCCCGTGCATGATGAAGTAGGTGTCCGGCAACCAGATATCTTCGTGATGATGGATCGCGTTCAGAAAGTCGTAATGTGACTGGTTGGAATATCTTAAGCGCGGATCGTACCACTGCTGTTGAAGCAGAAATTCCACTTCGTATTTCTGCAAAAAGTTTTAATGATGATGAATATGAACTATGTATAAATATTTCATATGAAATAGAAAGAGAGAAACTTACAAGACTAGATTCATCAGGTGATGCTAAGCTAAGAAGTAGCACGCTAACATTTACGGTGAGGACACCTGAAAATTGATACAGCCATGATATTGATAGTTTCCATACGACAAAATTAATTGAACTTATTACTAAAGAAGGATCACACATTACAACAACTCATGCTTTATACAGTGTGCCAGTTTTAGCGGATAAAATAGGCATACATTTATCTATATATAACACAAAAGAGGTGTTAATATTTTTTGGATACTTCATTTCACAAGATAATAAAATGTTAAAATTATATTTTTATGTCTATGTGATTGAAATTAACATAAATAGCCAAAAATAAATTATTGCAATACAATGCAAAACGAGTTTTTCAAAAGTTCTAAAAATAGGAGGCAGATCCGGTCATGAATCAATTAAAAATTACGATGAGAATTTGTGTTATGTTTGTGAAAAGAGAAAATCATTATTTTAGAAGCATACAAAACATAATTATATATTTTTTATGGATAGAAAAATTAAATTTGTTTGAATTTATGAAGGGTCATATTTTATTATTAATACAGATTGGTATTCAATTAAATCTCAGGAATTAAATGAAATTTCTATTTTTTATAAATTGTGATAATATGCTTAGGCTGACGTGTAGCGTAGAATGTTAAATAATAGTGCATTATTATTGTAAAATTAGCAGAACTAAACACTTAAAAATAACACATCAGTTATGTTATAATGATGACTAATGGTATTCGTTCATAATTATACTTAGGTAGGTAGGTAGATAATCTAAAGCATATAGGAATTATACAAATAGGTGTCTACATTGGCGTGTGGTAACGTATAATAGGTTGCGTGCAAATAGTTTCTTGCAGTGGAACATAAACTGAAAGAATCTACGATTTACATAAAATGCAAGAAAGATTTCTCTTTTCATAAACATTGAACACAACGCACCCCGGTTGTGCGAGCGGGGCCGGAGCGACGAAAACCCGATCTTATTATGTGCCAATGAATCGTTCGGCGATGTAAGACCACAACAGAATTCGGGATCTGCAATACACCAATCTCAAATGACCTAATGAAAGAACTCTTCTAAGATACCCGCTACATTGAACAACATTCCAGCACAATGATGATGATTGTTAGTACAAAATTATAGGTAAACATCAAAACAATACTAACCATCTACTGGTGGAAGCAGTCTTTTGTCATAGCGGGAGTTTTTCAGAAGATTGTCCAATATCTCTTTGTCCGACTTTCCCGCTGCGAAACTAGAAACAGATAATGTTACGTGAGCAAGCTCACAAGTAAATCGTTAAATTCATGGTTCCGTGTGCGTAATGGTCCGTGTTTAAGAAGAAACCCTAAAATATTTGGAGCATTAAATCGCATATCATAGCAAATTAAGCGTGTAGTACGGTGGTGAAACGTAGCTTGGGGATATCGATTTTACATTAGCACTTATTACCTTGAGTATAAACCTACCTTTCAGTCTACTAAGCGGTACATTGGCCTTTCAACTTGTACTTTTCTACACTTACCTAAAAGGGATACTTTGCTTATGATAATTCATTTTTAGGTTTCCGTACCCAAAGGGTAAAAACGGGACCCTATTACTAAGACTCCACTGTCTGTCTGCCTGTCCCTCTATCTGTCTGTGTGTCTGTCTGTCACCAGGCTGTATCTCATGAATCAAATAAAATAAACTGAATGAAATAAATATTGAACCCTTCGTGCGCGAGTACGACTCGCACTTGGCCGATTTTTGTTTTTGCTTTTGAGCTACTCATGAGTAACCTTCTAAATATTTGAAGACAAATGTTCCGTAATATGTACTAATACCGTACTGGTATACCTACTGAGGTAGTTATGGAAGTAGCATGGAGTTACAATTTATGTTTAATGAAGACAGAATCAAAGTTTCCGTGATTATTATGCCTTGTGTTGAGCAAGAATTAATTACGAGAGGCTGGAACTTCATTGTTGTACCTTTATCAGATTAACAAGATAAAGCTAATTGTAGCCCGCTTTGTAACCCGGGCGAACTGTTACTTGTTATAAGTTATACTTAGGAAATCTAATTTGCAATCAAAATCATGATAAAAAATTGGATACGCGTTTTTTATGTTTCGAAAATGCATGAAGAATGCACGACGTTTTATAGAAATTGTATGGAAATCTTTTTTTTTGTAATTTTCGCACAAAATTATGGTTTGATTTGCTAATTTATTTTTAGAAAAGTGTTCCTTTTGGGAAATAGAGTCTATTAAGACCAACTTGTTTTTTTTTGTTTGTTTTATGTCAATTGTTTTTTCTTTCAAAATAAACTTATAGTTTACTCAGAACAAAACCTTCTAACTCCAAACAAAAGGTACCTGCCTTCAACGAGGTAAAATTTTGTCCCACCACAGTATTTTTTTATTGATCAATTATTATAAGCGTAAAATATGCTATAGGTATGTTAGGTAACATTTCGTAAACCAAGAAAAACCTTAGAATTCATTGCAAAACTAAACTAATATTCAACAGGTATTCTAGGTTATATCTATTGTTGAAACTTGAATAACTGCGCAGTAAATAGAGATTAATTGCTGCAGAACTGAACCTGAACTTTGCTCATTAAACGAACTGCGGCTAAAATTGATAAATAGAGTTATGTGATAATGTACTAGAAGCATAACCCTCGTTTACATTTTCTATAATATTCGTTTGAGGCAGGGACAATCCAGGACTGGGTGTAAAGGGGGTAAATAAAGCGTAGCATTGGAGCTTTAAGCTCTGTTGCTCAAGCTGAGAAATTTTCTTTCTCAAATTAATCCTTTTTTACACCATTTAAGAAAAAAAAAACGTTTTTATAATAAGTTTTGTTAAAAATAAACGAGAAATGTTGATTTCTATTCATAAAAATGCAATGTAATGTTTTTAATTTAAATTTTATTCTGTGCCTCAAATGTCCAAAACACTATTCGTATATTAGATCCCGTCGTGACGTCACTATAATAGTATAATCTCACTTCTTAATCCTTAGCAAAATAGTTTTGTTACTAGTGCAGTGACGTCACGAGCTGGGTAGCATGGCGGCTAGCGTTTTCGCACAAAAACTTAAAGCAATAAATTACAAGTGATTTTGGCATGATTTGGGTTGATTTTTTTTTATAGAAGTACGATAACACTCTAGGATTTATAGAAATTTTGAACATGGGTTTAATACCCTATTTCTCGGTGCACCTACTTACTTATTAATCGATTATTATTTTTCGGAACCTATGTACTTACTCTTATATTTAATATTATATTGTTTTGGGTAAAATAAATAATTTCCCTCTTACTCTCTCTATAACTTATAATTAAATTTCAACAGGGATAACATTACCGATTGACCAGAATTATGGATATTTATATAGTATGGTGTTTATCTACTTAGGTATAGGCTTATTGTTGTAGGTACCTACTTTAAGTACCTAGATACCATTTATTTAGGTTAAGTCGCTAACATCCTTTAAACAGGGTGCATAAAATTGAACACTGTCGTTGTTACTAAGTCTTTTGTTGCAATAAATAAAGTGAATACTGAACTGATTATTTTGACCCCTAGTTACTAGCCTAGCTACGTCCTCCATGGGTTCTAAAAGCGGAGCGGGGTTCACGGTTCGCCGCTCACGGCTACCAGGTTGCACATTACTTGCGCTTCGTCGCCTGGTACAAACAATATGTAGACTTTACTAGGTTTTACGGTTTTATTAGACATAACTAGTATATTAAATTGTTTACATTATATTCTTCTTGTCTATGCAAAAGTCCACCGCAAGAGAAAGGCCTCTCTCTATGGGAGGTTTTGTCATTTACGATTCCCTATCATCATAAATAACATGAGCCTTTAGCAAGTCCACTGCTGACATACAGGATGTCTATATAAAGTGCAATCCCGTAAGGCGGTGAAATTAGATCACAAATTATCAACAAAAATACATTTTTTTATGCCAAAGCTGGCAGACTAGCAGACGGGCCACCTGATGGAAAGTAGTCACCGTCGCCCATGGACACCTACATCACCAGTGGCGATACTGATGCGCTGCCGGCTCTTGTAGAAATGATATACATATTTTAAATGCTGTTTTTGTCAATGATCTCTAAATTTATCAAAAAAACATTAAATATTTTTTTCTATTACTTTGTCTATCATTTATGAGCTAATTTCGCTAACTTTGGGGGTTGCACTGTATACAGGGACACCCTGAATAGACCTCTCCTAACGAGCGCCATTGCGTCCTCAGCTAGGCTTACTATGTTGAGAGATTTTTTTTCAATGATCTAAAAACATAAAAGTTACAAATACAAAAACGCAACCTTTTGATTAAGGGATACACTGACCAACATAATATACCCGCCAAGGTACAGGGATCCTCACCCGGTCGAAATTCATTCATCTCAAAGCGATGTAGCTTACCTAATGGTACTAAAGTTGCCTAATGGTTCGGAATAAGGGCATGTTTTCACTGATACTGATGTTTTTATGTCGGTGGTAGAGTTAATGGCATTGCATAAGTACTTACATGTCGGATGTGAGAGCAGATACTCCAGTGAGCATCAGGAAAAAGACCCCGGCGCGTGCCACGGCGCATGACCAACCCATATTAGGACATCTGAAAGTAGAAAAAACGTTTCATAACTAAAGGTTGAATCTGAAAATTTTCGTTTTAGTATGGGTACTTTATATATCTCGTTTATTTAGCTAACAAAAGATATAGTCGATTTTGCAACAAGTGCACAAAACGAATCATTTTTATCCGAGACTTTTAGCAAGGAGAGGCTGATAGTAATGTCGAGGGGAGAGAGAATGGGTTTGTGAACGAGTTATAAACTCTGCTTTTCACTTCGATTGCTTGGAAATAAAACAGTAGTGTAACATAACATTTCTTTATTTAAAATTCGAGGTAAAATTAGTACAGTTTTGAATACTGTACGGCAAATAAATTTAAGTAAATATTATAAAATAACAAATTCAATCTATGAACTTTTTATTGTTTGGGTGTATGGCTCATTTTCTTTGCCTTAATATAGATACATTTATGAGTAGATATGTTAATGCACTTGTGCACAAAATTCGATTTTGTGCAGCCCATATCCTTCACAAATAAGTAATTTCAGAGCATGAGAAGTGAAAAGGTTATCTACCTACTAAATTAAAATAAATCATTCATAACATTCTTTTATTATGTATGTTTAACCTTTTTTGACAGATTTTAAAAGAGACATGAAAAAATTAAATGTAAATTGTATGGCAGCCCTGTATGGTACATCCTCTTCCACTTCCGGTCCGTATGTCTCTCCGTAGTTCCGGGTCGTATGTCTCTCCGTACTAATAAATTAGTTCTACAAAAAAACGGGGGTATTACTAAAAAAGAATAACCCCATATTTACAACAGCATTTCCCCCTCTAAGTAAATATTTAATTATATGCCTCCGACACCAACCTAACCCATGAAAAAATATTTGATTTAACACTAGACTTCTAACTCAGTTGGATGAAGTATATGTATAGGTGTAGTTTTTAGTTTTTTTATTTCATGTATGATTCTTTTGTGTCCATAAAATGTAACAATTTATCGTAACTATCTGTAATATTATTTTTTACGTTAAATAAATGAACCTTCAAACTTAATACTCTTTTAATTCGTATTCACATTGACTACAACATGAAAGGCTCGATCACAGAAAAATATTCGTATCGTAAACGAAACTTTTTAAACAATGAGATAGCGTAGATTCAAAATAACGCTTTGCCATTGGCCAAAACGCTTACCATACGTCAGGTTGATATATTTATTCGTGATCGCCATACTCTTTGAGTTCGTATTCACATACAGACTAAACATCAAACAAGAAGGTTACATCAGCTGCACAAGTCTGCCAACATGCAGATAGATCGTAATAACATAAGCTCCGGGGATCCGGGATAATCCATCGCACAGATGGAATTTTACATGCACTGGGTATAAGCTTGTGAACATTGTTTTACACAGCATCAGTTGAACCTGTTGTATTTTTAAGAGACAAAAAACAAAATATTTTTTATCGTTTATTTAACTTTTTTAAGCTGCTAATAAATTCTTCTTCGTATGATTTGGTAGTCAACTCTGGAGTCGGAGTTTTTAGATCTCCCGAAGGCCTCCGACATGGCTTAAGGACTGACAAAGCCGGGATCAACTTCCGAAGCACGGAAGCGCTCAGATCTAAAAGCCACTGAACGATCAACCATCTAAGTAATGACCGGGCGGAGTGTTGCATAACTAACATGATCTGTTAAGAACAAAGAAGTAAGTATGCAACTAACGCTTCATAGTAAAAAATTTTTTTAGCTTGTATAAATAACGATGTAAAGTTTCCTTGTTTTTGATAATGTTTTGGGTAATTTAATTTGTAATTCAGTATGATATCACTAACTGCAGCTGTGCTGACCAAATAAACCTTATTGAACTTTTAGGTTGAATAATTAGGTTGTTAGAACAATTAGGTTGGAAGTCAATTTAAGGGTGCAACTCAAGTTCGTATGAAATCGTTTTATTTTTATTTATTTATACTTTATTGCACAAAAAGGTGAGCTTAATGCTACGAGCATTTTCTACCAGCCAAACCTGTAGTTTAATATTAGATGGTGGTAGGCGTGATTTAAAATTTAATTTTAAAATTACTTAAAACTACAACTTTTTAACTTACTATTTCAAAGATCTTATAAATTACAATTTATTATCAAATAATATTGATTGACTTACATATCAAAATATACTTATAAATTTATTTATATAAAATAGTACAAATAGAAAATATTAAAATATTCATAATAATAAATATTAACAGAACTTGTGACCTAGAAAGACCTACTTGTGCAGATGATTAGGATTACTAAGTATTATAACCTTTTAAGGTAGTACTCTCAGGTTAATCTTTTGAAACACTGGGGAGGTACTGCCACCATGCCTATTTCTGCCGTCAAGCAGCTGAGCTGTGTTTCGGTTTGAAGGGCATGGGTGCCGGTGAAATTACAGGCACAAGATGCTTATCATCTTCATGCCTCAAGTTGATGGACGATGGGAGTTGCATCGTAGAGCACGTTCCGGAAAAACGTGATCTACGGTGCAATGCTTTGTGATAGGTAATAGTTACCACTTAACATCAGGTGGGCCCATGTGCTTGTTCCATCTTCAAGTAGTATAAAAAAACATTCCTTTGACTCTACTTTTTTTAATATCTAATGGAAGATCGTTCCAAAGCCGGATAGATTCAACTGAGAAAGAGTTGCTTCAGAAGCAGGTGCTATGCTCAGGAATATCAAGTAGGAGATTGTCAGATGACCAGGTTTTCCAATAGATAGGAGCGAAAGGGTTTTAGAGAACTGAGAAAAGAATACAGATGATTTGAAGTTGTCTACGTTGTTGAATTGGCAGCCATTTGAATTTGGCTCGGTGCTCACGTGGCTAAATTTATGGAGACAGAAAATGAAGCGTATGCATGAGTTTAACAGTCTTTTTTTAAAACGATTTTACGTAAAGCAGCTCTACGAGCCGTGAGCCGCCATTTTGTTCTTGTTTTGAGCTTCTCTCATACAACAACTATCCTATTTATCTATAATTGATGTAACTAGGAGCAAAATTTCTTCATACAGCGGCTCAGGCATTTTGAAGTAATTATGGGAAGCTACCTCCTCACGTAACTCTCTTACTAAATTCATATATTGTGTTAAACGCTGTCATTTCGTAAGCCAGTTCTTTACCTACTCTTTTCGATTTCTCTTTTTTTAGCTTTTAATATGTAATATGATATAATTCGTAAAATAACACAAAGCTTCTTCCGTTGACGACATCGCAATGCAGTGTATGCAAGCTTCACGTGTGTCTCTGACGTCGAGCCGAGTAATTTCGCGCTCTTAAAAATCGCGTACTTAAAGACCGTAAGTCTATCGCACACTTAACAGATAGGTAATGTCTGGTGAAATTATGTCTCTCATCGTGTTTATCAAATTAATCATTTCCTAAACTGACATTATGGCGTCGTTTGATTAATTGGGTATGGCAGAGTGTATAGTGGCAGTAAATTGACTCATAATTAATGATAGTTATTGCCAAATAGCTGGTTTTAGTTTATTACTAAGGAAACTGAGAATAGATTACTATTAAACAAGTTTATATTTAATTAGAGGTCGAATCAGTATCAATAGTAAATTGACATTTGAAATCTTGAAACTGCTTTTATTATGAAATTCTGAAAATTATGACGAACATTTTTAGCTTATTGTAAAGAAAACATTGATTTGTTCATTTTCAATTCAGCAATGACATTATTATGAAGTTATTTTAGCTAACATTTATGTTGAAAAAATTTGTTTAATCTGCATTTTTCTGTTGCTAACTGTAACTTTGATTAAGAATGTCTTCTTAAAACCGAAAATAGTAGGTAATTTATCTAAAAATTACCTACTATTTTCGTGCGCGGAGACACAAACTCCTGAATGAAAGAAGCACCGCTTACAAGAGCTCCTCGTACAATTAATAAATTATGCGAAGGAAATGATTTTGATCTGTTTGTTATTTCCTTGACGAAATTCACAGAAAGGGCCCTCATATATTAAGTAGGTCATAAGTTTTTGGTACTGTAATTTTCAATATCGATTTGGTTATAATATTGTAAATAAATAAAAATAAAATAAATAAATAAAAATAATTACTATTCACGAACTTAGCATTTAGACTTAGAATTGCACTGTTATCTAATAAAATGCATTCAAAGCTATGTACGTAGTTCAGTCATCCCAAAAAGCAATCACATTCGTTTCTCTTTCTACACGTAGATGGTTGTGTAATCATCCATTTTACATCCTACACACAGCACTAATCTTAACCTGTATAAAGTTCACGTAAAATGGTTCCCTGAAGAAACATTTTATCTTACAAGGTAAAGGAAAACTCTTGACACCTGTCCAGACTTCCAGCTGCGAGGCACCGCAACAAAATACCTTATTCATTTTAAAATGTTACTTTTCCACTCTACCCGCAGCAAAGAGGCGCTTCATCGAAAGGTTTTTGTAGAACTTGATATCCTATCAAAAGCTTTGTAAGAGTTTATTTAAAGTATTATTAAAAGTATCTTAGCCTGCTATTTTGCTAGTAATAAACCATACATATTTGCATGCCTTGAAATTTCAACCATTCGTTTTGAGTTTTTGAGTAGGTACTTGAGTTTTTTTTTAATTCCTTTTGATTTAGCAGTGCTATTGGTTTGGTGGTTCATTCAGCCAAGCCAAGGCGTGTTCTTTTGGTTGGTAAATTCATCGCAAATAGGTTGATTTAAGCCGGCCGTTTTATTTTATTTTCTTTCTAAATGTTTATGACCCTAGCAGGACACGCACAGGGATGACGACTGGGTAAAGAAATAATAATTCTAATTAATCCGTCAGTTAGATCAATAAAAAATACTGGACATGTATTTTTTTATTTATCGAATCAATCGATTTTGACTGAGATAAAGAACGTGAAAGTTCGGGAGTGGGGCTCGTGACATCACGGCTAGGTAAAAAAAAATTTACATATCACGCGGAACTTTAACGCGGAACTCTAACTTTTTTATTTTTTGTTTAATAAACATAAGAAAAAATAGGTGTCCAATAGAATAGGTGACTAATTAGAATGGTTCAGTCGTCTTGCGTGTTAATTAGGCACAAAAGCCACAATCAAGAAGTGATGCGAAGAAATAATGCCTCATATTATCATGAACATTATACTTGATACTGCCAAAATTGTGGAAACTATCCCAGAAGCAAATTAATTATGAAGTGAAGTGAAGTGACATATTCCCGTTTAGATAAATAAATAAATAGAAAGTGTGTATGTGACATCGTTGAACATAACTTGATACTGGTGAGATTGTGGAAACTATCCCATTAATAAAAAAGTGAAGTGTATGGAATGACACAAGATATCAGAGTTTGATAAAATTATGTCTGCAGAACGAATAATTGAATAAACTTAATAAAAAAGCAATTTCTTATTCGTGTTGCTTGCTACTTTCGATAGAATCTTCAAATAAGCATGTGGAAAACCAACATTTTATACAGATCTGGGATTTGGATAAATTCTCAAAGGGACGGGCATACAATTGGTTCTCCAGTTTGTGGGAAAAAGGAATTCCTTACGGTGGCAAACTACCTTAAAACAACACCGATTTACGTATTGGGGGCAAAATTATAAGAAAATAAGATAGAGATCCTCTTTTAACGGGCTAATAGCGTGACCAAGAGAAAAGTGTTATGAATAATAATAATAATTGACGACCTCTGGCGCAGTGGGTGAAGGTCCACCCCAGAAGGTTGCTGGTTCGATTCCTGCCGCGGGACAAATGTTTGCTTTGTTGTTCTGCAGATATTTGTCTCGGGTCTGGGTGTTCTATATGTATGATATGTATGCATTTACAAAAAAAATGTATATTTATAATATATCAATCATGTGGTTCCCATAACACAAGCTCTGCTTAGTTTGGGGGTACATGATGCAGTGTGATAGTCCAGCATTATTTATTTTATTTATTTATTTATTAAAAATAACGTTTGATATTACTATAGTGTAGTAGTGTCGCATTATTTTTTATTTTTGTGCGCTCATGCTTATAAGCGTTCTTAGCCAATCATCTGAGTTAAGCACCAGTCCGCTCGGTCACTATTTGGATGGGTGACCGTTTAATGGCATTTAGATCTGAGCGTTTCCGTACTTTGGAAGGCACATTCAAATGTTGGTTTTCAGTCGTAAAGCCATGTTGGAAACCTTCGGGCGGCCTAAAAACTCCGACACTAGAGTTGGCCACTAGGTCATACGAAGAAGAAAAATACTACATTTTTTAAATTGATGTCGTTTTAAGGTTATGTTAATTTCAAAGTTTATTTTCATATACTTCTTTACCAACATTTCTTTTTCCGTTCCTCATAAATCATAAATAAGTAGACACGTCACTCTTTTACTAATATTACCATAATTATTATGTACAAATGCTTCCAAACGAATAAGTTTTCTGACCAGTGCATGCAGCGCAGTAGGTACTAGCGTGCGCGAAGGCCAAACCTACATGATTTTTTTGCTTACACTAAGACTGCAGTTATACAGGAAACTTATTGCCAGAGCCTCTCTGGCGCTTATAAACCGCATCTACCCATTAAGAACAGGTTTGATAAACGTCAATAATAATTTAAAAGGTCAATCCAATTATTCCCAATGAATTCATCGCTATATTGATGGTGATCTCAACATTATTAGAATATTTAATGATTAAATGTTGAAATCACCATCAATTTGGCCATGAACTCAATGGGGATAATAGCTATAGTTAGCTTACGAATTTGGAAGTTGACGAAAGGATGAAAATGTTTCAAATGTATGAATGACTAGCTTCTAAATTATGTATAAGTATTCCAAGTTTCATCCAAATCCAAATCACGCAAAAAATATGAAACATAGTTTTTGCGTGAAAGAGTAACAAACATCTATTCATACATTCTCACAAGCTTTCAAATTTATAATATTAAATTAATAAAATTCATAGGAAGTAGGATTCGTAAAATAGGATTGAAAGAAAAAAAGATGAAAGAAAAATAATTTATTTGCAACGTCTTACATAAACTTACATTACACAGTAAAACAATGAAACTAAAATTACCGTAAGCCCGGACGCCACAAAAGGGACTCTGATTCAAAAGGGATTGAATGCATCAGTATGTAATTGTATGCAAAGCACTGACTTTCCGAATGAAATATTAAGTATCTGTCTTCAAAGCCTAGCTGGTATTGATGGTAGTAACCTGCTTACCAAGTGAATGCAGTCCACAACAGTTTGCTCTACCGTGGAATTGAATACGTGACCTACTTTCAAAAGTTGTTATGGTTATGACGTCAATGAAGATAGAGGACGGGACATGCGCAAATAATTGATGAAATGAAGCATGGTCGCAAACTTGCACTTAGTACTAGTTGATTGTAATATGTAACTAGAGTAACATATACCTACCACTATAGAAGAACAACCAGTAAGAATTGATAATATCATAGCATAGATCATCATTTCTAGTGAGAAATAATTGATGAAATGTAGCATGGTAGCAAACTTGCAATTAGTAAGAGTTGATTCTAATATGTATCTACCAAAACAGAAGAACAACCCGTAAAACTTGATAATATAATAGGAAAGGTTTATGTACCAAAGACCAAAGTGCATAAACTTAGTACGTATCTATCTCTAGTGGGAAATAATCGATGAAATGAAGCATGGTCGCAAACTTGCACTTAGTACGAGTTGGTTCTGATATGTATCTAGAGTAACATAAACCTACCATTTCAGAAGAACAACTAGTAAAACTTGATAACGTCCTAGTATCGGTTTATGTACCTAAGTGCAAAAACTTAGTACGTATCTCTAGTGAGAAATTATTGATGAAATGAAGCATGGTTGCAAACTTGCACCTAGTACAAGTTGATTCTGATATGTAACTAGAGTAACATATACCTACCACTACAGAAGAACAAGTAGTAAAACTTGATAATATCATAGAAAAGGTTTATCTACCCAAGTGCAAAAACTTAGTACGTATCTCTAGTGAGAAATAATTGATGAAATGAAGCATTGTCGCAATCTTGCACTTAGTACGAGTTGATTCTAATATGTATCTACCACTACAGAAGAACAACTAGTAAAACTTGATAATATCATAAAAAAGGTTTATGTACCCAGGACCTAAGTGCATAAACTTAGTACGCATCTATCTCTAGTGAGAAATAATTGATGAAAAATTTCAAATTCTAATATGGTTATTTCTATTTCCAGCAGTGGATAAAGTCGGGCTGTGGATGATGATGATGATAAATATGTTTCTAGATTAACACATACCTACCACTACAGAAGAACAACTAGTAAAACTTGATAACATCATAGAATAGGTTTATGTACCCAAGTGCATATACTTAGTACCTACCCCTAGTGAGTTAAGAATATAGTAGAAATATTAATAAAAAAAAACATTTTATCCAACCTGTTTGGATCTTACATAGTGTTATCTGTGTTGGTGCTCTCATGAAAAAATGAAACCACTTCGTATATTACGTACCTATATTTACCTTTAGAAATTACACCGATGCACCTAATGAAACTGAATCGCCACAAATATATAGGTATAGTGGGACCATGGTGTTGTTTTTGATAGTATTGCTACTGATAGTACGCGTCATGTAAAAAGAACGCTGAAAGAAGTGGAGCGGGTGTGTTTGCGTACGGGTAACTAAAGATAAATCGCCTACTGCGCAGCTTCCTGCCAGCGTTCTATTTACGTGACACGACCTCTACCTAAGACACAGGAGAGGAACCTACCGCGGGGTCAAAGTTAGTATGTAGCTGTTGAGAATAATGTTAAAAGTACAACACAGTAATTAGGTACATTAATGCACTTAAATAAGGCGACTATACATGTCAAACCTCCCTCTTGCTCGCAGTAGTCAATATTTTTGAAGATATAAAATCACCGACTATAGTTATGCAAAATAGCAAATCTTCACATTCTAGAGAATAACAATTCAAAGGTTCAGCATCATTTTGATTCTATCACGTTTTCTTACCAAAAAACATGTACCAATGTGATCAATTTTGGTACAATTTTTTTGGTAGGAAAACGTGTTGGGTTGGTGTTGGTATATTCTTGCTGAACCTTTTTATTGTTATTTTCTAGATCGTGAAGGTTTGCTATTTTGCATAACTACATTCAGTGATTTTATATCTTCAAAAATGTTGAATAGTGCGAGCGAGAAGGAGGTTTGACATTGTATCGTCCCCTTAACTGCAACCAATAAAGAACCATAATAAATAAATAATAAATAATTCAAGCCATTTTCACACACCATCACGTAGCTCCAAAGTAAAGAGAACTTGTGCTATGGGAACCACATGACTGATATGCTACTTGTATATATCTTTTTTTATGTAAATATACACATAGAAACGTATGTAGGATGCCCTCCGGCCTGGTGGAGTGAAGATCTGCGAAATGCTGGTGGTAGAAGCTGGATTCGTCAAGCTGAGGACAGGGCGCAATGGCGTTCATTTGGGGTTCATATGTCCAGCCGTGGACTGCTATAGGCTGATGATGATAAAGATATATAGAAAACATCCAGACCCGAGACAAATATTTGTAGATCATGCAAACATTCGCCGCGATGGGAATCGGACCAGCAACCTTCTGCATCTCACTCGGGCTTACTTTTTTTTAATGGTACTTGAAGATGGAACAAGCACATGACCCACCTGTTGTTAAGTGGTGACCATTACCTATCACAAAGCATTGCATGGTATATCACGTTTTTTGGACTCTACAATGCAACGCGCTGCGTCCATCATCTTGAGGCATGAAGATGATAAGCCTCTTGTGCCCGTAATATAATTTACTTCTTTGCTTTTTAACCGACTTCAAAAAGGAGGAGGTTCTCAATTCGTCGGAACCTTTTTTTTCGATTTTCGACCGATAAATCCTGTCAATTGTGGATCGATTTTCAAAATTATTTTTTTGTTTAAAAGAGTATACTTCACAGGTGGTCATATAAATTATTCCTGATGGATTGGCACTTTTCCCGGAAAACTCAAAAACCCTCATCCTCACTTGCATCGCCCTATGATCACCAATATCTCCGTCAATTGAGAACCGATTTTCAAAATTCTTCAGGGCAAGAAGTAAGAAGTGATTTATTTGAAGTCGGTTAATGTTTTTTTAAAAGTCCTACTTGTAATGTTGTGAAAATGTATAGTTACCTTTCTGCTGACGGCAGAGTGTAGTCGGCATGTGGAGAGATGGTTTCAATCCACCCGCGTTCGCTGTGACCTCCGCCACGTCATTTTGTACTTTGTACCTGCAACAATAACGAATAATTTTGTTTAATAAATTGATTTTTATCTATTACACACAATCAACTTTATTGGTTGATTTTAAACACAGAGAGTAGAACTGTAAAACTGTATGATGACTTCTCAGTACGGGATCCATATTTTACACTAAAACGATTAGACTAGACTGTTAGTTGTAGAATAGACTGTTGTTTATGATTTTTGTAAAATTATTGCTTGCTAACGAAGGTAAGCAAACCCTTTTTTTTACTAAATGTACCAAGACGATTTCGTCAGCGCAATGAGCGACTAGCAAAATTCAAATTTCAAATTTGTTTATTATTAATACAAGATATAACATTACAGATTAATCCAATGCGCTATACCTATCTAAATTTGCAACAGTTAAATAAACTTCAAAATAAACAAATATAAAAGACGCAAGAGGCTGCGGGTTTGATCCCCGCTGCCTCTTGCAGGACAAATGTTTTCACGATCTGCAAATATTTGTTCGTTCTCTGGGTGTTGTGGTACTATCGTGTGCTCGAAGCTTTTGATCCTTAATACAAGAGAGAAACCTAGTATAGAGTAGGGACTATGTACCTCTTCTTAAATGTCACTGTTGGGTACTATGTTAGGTAATATTTTTGTGCTCACATGTGCAGATTACATTACAAATTAGTTTCATCGTAATTGAAATAAGCTACCTCGAGATTTGGCAGCACTGACATATATCTTACTATCTCGAGATACTGAGTCGTATTTTCACTCATTCAAATGAAGCGCATAATAACACACGCCGCACTCTATATTATTAGGTACCTACTATGTAATATCGATCGTTTGTTATTGCATTTTGCATGACTAATATTGTAATAATTGATTGTCTACTGTCGTAGGTAGGTACTGATAAAAATGAATGTGAAATTTTACATGGCAAATAAAAATTTTTTTTACGGTAAATGTGATATTTTACATAGCTCTAAAATAAAAAATACTAAATTTTTAAGGATATAAATCACTTCAAAATGTATAAAAACTTATGAGTAGGTATACCTATAATGTGCTCACAAAATATATATATTTTTTAAAACGTATGGAAATGGCACAGGTTGTTTTAGAAAATAGAGAATGTAAGTAATAGAAGAGGGAGGCCGAAGAAGAGATGTGTGGTGTGAACGAGGATATGAGAGTGAAATAAGTAAATACAGACTTGACAGCTGATAGGAGTAAATGGAGAAAGAAAACATCTTGTGCCCCACCTAGAGTGGGATAAGGGCAAGGAAATTATGATAATGTTAGGTACATATATTTACCTCCCTAGGTACCTACTATTACCAGTTTAGGTACCTTTTAAAGTGCCAATTCTAAGGTTATCCGTATTAAATGTTATAATTGTTTTGAAATAAATTCAATTAATTTTCCTAATTCAATAAAATCGAAGTGATTAAACTCTTTCAGCATATTTTTACTGAACAAATAGTATTGAAAATGCTCTACTAAAAGAAATTTCTCATCAAATAGAAACTATCCGATTCAACCGCAGAATTAAAGTTTAAACTCCGTTCCATGCTCTACTTCTTTGCTTTTCGCTTAATGAACTTGGAAGTAATCGATTTTGGCTTACTCTATAGCAGAATTCAACTCGTATAACTACATTACGAGTTGAAGTTTAATATTTATATTCTTTATCACTAATCACCCATGGCTAGGCAATGATATTCAGGCTTGATTTCATCCACTCCATTCATAGAAGAAAATCGCGCATTCCCTTGTACATACGTATGTAGGTTCTTGTAGTGATTCCATGGTACATAATCATGTGCCATTTGAAATTTCTACTATTGCTGAGGTTTTATTCAAGAAAAAAAAATTGCTTCCTGTTTTTGTAATTAATAATAATAAATAATTTCATAAAAATATTTTTTGTATTCTTCGAGCGATGTAGAGATGGTACCATATGGTCTTTCGGCCTTGGTTTTGTCGCGATTACCAAGACTTATAAAAACACTATACAAAATAAAATTTGCCGTTAAAGTTTTGATTTCTTTGTACAACAGGCTTTCGTGACTCTTTCACTTTTAGATTTTTTATATAATTTATTTGAAAATAATTGTTCTAATCTAACTTCTGTGGTTTTAGTTTATCCGCATAAAACAAAAGGTGGTTTTTGCAATAAATCAACATCTAAACAGTAAATTAAAAAGAAGTGTTGCAAATTTAAAGGCTATACAGCAGTCCTTATTGTTACAAACAGCAATCCTTAAAAAAAAGTGATAAAGAATATTGCCTGATGGAGCAAACCCCAGCGGCGTGAATTATTTCTTTAATTTTCTGTAGCCTTATAAATGCAGATGAGGCTTTATGGCCAAGCAATAAAAACCCTTTTTTCGCGTCACGTACCAAGTTTAATTTAATCAACAACTGTTCTATAAACAACAACTACGTTATACCAGTCACAATTATTTAATTTAGCAGTTCGAGGCAAACCGCTTGTATTTTTGACTCAAGGGTCTTCAAGGTCTTTGTTTCTTAATTTTCATGTTAAACCAAGTTGGGCGTACACCAGGCATACCCAAATGGATGATACATTGATTGGATATGTTTATTTGTTATCTTTTTATGGGGTAATAAGTCTTAATGACTATTGATTGAAAGATCTCATGATAGATAGAAGGGTCTTCAAGGTATTTGCATCTTAACGAACTCGGATTGATGATTCATTTATGATCGGGATGGATCATTTGTTGTCTTTTGTCAAATTTAGGATATAGATTTCAATGCAATCATCATGATTGAAAGATGATAAATTTCATTCTTAATCAATTCTATTATTCTACGCTTTCCATTATTGATAAATTTATTATTAACACATCGAACGTCAAACAACTCTTTTTTTTTTAGATTTCTTTGCTTCTTTGTCTAGTTAAATATGTTCTACATTGCTAAATCTATACTAAACCTGAATATTTTTTCTTCAAGGTAAAACTATGAATAACCTTGTTTTTACTTTTGTTTGACGTAAAGCGATTGAAAGAAAATGGTACCGCGGAAAGCCTCGAAAGGCGATTATGTTAATAAGAGATTTGTAAGGTCTTGAATAAAAACTATGATGCAGAACAAAAGCCGGTCAAGTTTGTGTCACGTCAGGTTGAGTTCCATAGATTTTTATACTTCGGAGAGTGTGTACAAGAGCTAGATGATTCGAGTCAGGTTGAATTCCGTAGTTTCGTTCTTGTATAGGTTGTACTTCAGAGAGTGTGTGCAAGAGCTACATGGCCCTATTCCGCCCACACCATTTTTTTCATAGGAACTTAAGGGGCACTGCTAACTACCATTTACATTTGGTTGATATTCCACTTATCAGGACGCGCTTCGAAACATAATTTATAATACCCACTGCTAAAATTTGGAATCTATTGCTAGGGTCTGTTTATCCATTGACTTACGACCCGAGTTAATAGGCATCTCCTGGGAAAGTTTGCCCCATCGTTGACCTCAGTCTTGCCCAAGCAAGCCTCGAGATTAAGAGCTTACCCATAACATATAAAAAATAAAGAATTTAATAGAATCGGAACCCTAAAAGGCTTTGTCGAATATACTTCGTGACAAGTAGACCAAAAACATGATAAAATCTATTGTCAGGTCAACGTACTAACTAATTAACTGTTATTAATACTTACTAATTTATTTCAAAATATCCTATGAATGGTAAACGTCATTATACCATATAGAACAATAATTTAGACGTTAGAGCACAACATCTACAAAAACTCAAGCTAAAACTTCTCATTAAAAGTGAAAAAATCGTATTTTATTATTAAAACTGTTATAAAAAATCATGATATTAAAACATTAGTATAAGAAATTTAAGTTCTGATTTGAATACGTAACCCTAAAAATATTTCAATGATACAAAATAAAATAAAAAATCAAATATTAAGAAATGCTCTACTTAGCAATTATGTTATTTATATTTTATAGGTTCCTGCCTGTAATAGCAATGATAATAACGAATACTGCCAAAGCGTAGCAGTCAGAATATCAAATTTTATAGTCTTTAGCGTTGGGAATAAACCATTTAGATTGTACAGCAATATCTAACAATTTATTGTACCCCGGGGTACCAAACAAAATCTCAATACATTTATCTATAAAAACAATTATATCTATTGAATTTTAAGAGGAACAGTACCAAAAGAGGGGTCCCATTTCTAAGCCTGTTTATCTTTCATAGCTCTTGGGCATCACAAGTGTTACAGTATGTTATGATTAAGAAAACACGTTCAGTAAGTATGTACCACAAAATCATCTCCTTTTTTTAGTTTAGAGTTCCATGCAGCACATAATACATAATACATTATAATAGATACATAGATAAAATCAAGGCTTGGTAATAAAGTAAATTGTTCACTTACTATTTGATTTATTATCAAAAATAGGCTTATTTTATCTGAAAACAAATTAACGAACAAATTTAAAGTAAGTATATTAAGTTATTGAAACAAAAGTAAAAGGTAGCCAAAGTAAGCACATTATTACGGAGGCTTTAGAGCTAATTGCGACCGCCATTGATGCAAATTAAGGCTATTGTTGCTAGGCTTATCAGCTACACCGCTAATGCAATTACAGAGGAAAAGCGGGTCGCGCATGGCGTAGCCAGACCGTCTACTTAGCCACGTAGCGACGTAGGAGCTACGGAAACTGTGATTTTGATTTGGGCACCCGATAAAATTATAAAATTACTACGTGAAGTTAGTTAACGTCATACTCGTTTGTACTTAGGGCGAAAAAAAAGATCACATCGCGTACAAAGACAGTTGACACACATTTTGACTAGTGGCGTCACCCTTACACCTACTTCACATATTTATCAGATGTACTTTTTAGATTTGTTCATCTTGTGTACTTTGTATAGTCAGTAACAATAAAAAAACGAGAAAATTTCTATTGGTTTTAAGAAGGAAATGATTGTTTGGAATTTAACTGTACCAAATAAAATCAGGAGATTTCAGATACAGCAAAATAAAGTAAATGATTTTTGATTTTTAATAGTATTAGTAGGTACTATAAATATTTGTATTGCGGAATACGGTTAGTTTTAAAATGTATAGTAAATTTCCTTACCCAAGAACTTTACAGAGAAACACAAAGTGTATAAATATGATAATGTAGGCACCGAGTACCATGAACCGCGAAGATAGGTCTTGGCATGAAAGGCCGTCCAGCATCTGCTGCAGCTCTTCCAGCGACTCCGCCATTAGGACTATGTCATCAGCGAATCGCAAGTGTGAGATGTGTTCGCCGTTTATGTTTACTTCCAACGGGCTTGTGAACAGTTTCGGAGATATGCCATTTTCCTGTCTCACTCCGTATTCCATTGAATAAATTGAATTAATGCGTCGGTGTTTTACAGCGAACGACAAAGCCCCTTATTATTATGAACAATAAAACGGGATGTTAGCGAAATTGTGATCCCAGTATCCATTGAAAAACAATGAATAATGATCGAAATGTTTCGATATTATGAGTTTAAAATGAAACCAGTAATGCAACACTATTCTGTATCAATATTTGAAACATGAATTCAATTTCCATTTTTTGTTCTTAACAAAAAATCGAATTCGGTATCAATGATGACTTTATCTTGGCACGATCGTCTCGTTTGGCACACGGCCAAAAACGTGCTGTTATATCTGCAGGTATGCATTACCAGTGATGCATCGCATAAATAACATTAATAGAAGTTACAAGAACAAGAACATTTATATACTTACAGTCACGTAAAACATGTTTTGACACCATAAAGGTGCGAAAAATTTCATGTATTCATGGTACCTTTGGTAGTTCCTAGAAGTCTAGCTCGTATTCATGAAGCTAATTTCTTCATGATCTTGCAAGAAGGAAATAACATTGTCAGTTTACTCTAAAACAATCTATGCTCAAGTCATGATCAAGGTTGAATTCGATTCTTGATGTCTCAAAATTATTCAGTAGGTAATGTTTAACTTGCATCCGCCCGCGGCTTTGCTACACGGGATACACGGGAAAAAGTATATGTCAGCTTATATGGTATTCAAAGTCTAGAACTACATATATACGCACTCTGTGGCGCAGTGGCCGAAGGCCCGCCGTAGACGCAGAAGGTTGCGGGTTCGATTCCCGCTGCGGGACAAATGTTTGCATATTCTGCAGATATTTGTCTCGGATCTGGGTGTTTTTCTATGTATGATATGTATGTTACAAAAAAAAAATTATTTAGTATAATCAAATCAATCATGTGGTTCCCATAACACAAGCTCTGCTTAGTTTGGGGCTACATGATACTGTGTGGTATCGTCCAACATTATTTATTTATTTATTTTTATTTATGTATACAAAATTTCAGCTGGAGGAGCAAGCCGGGACAAACCTTCTACATTTCACTTGCCCACTTGTTTTAACCTTGCAATAGTGGTTGAGGAATTACTGAATTTTTAAATCACCAATTGGTCATAAGTAAGACCAATGAAGATAATTGGAAGGATCCAATTCCATCCGTCATAACTGAGTAAGTTTTCCACTTGACAAAAACGTTTTTTTCATTTTGAAATGTCCAATGACATATAAATGTTCATGAACCATATCGTAGTTTCGTCACTTACCGACGAATCCTATATTATATCGTTACCGGTCACGCTTCGTTTTCCCTTGAAAAACTGTCAGAAATTAACGAGGCGTTGAAAATTTGACAGTTTTTCAAGGGAAAACTAAGCGTCATTGGTAATATTAAATATATTAAAGGTATATTAAAGAAGCCGTTAGAGAATGACTCATTTTTTTCTCATTTTGCACACAAAAGATCGTAATAAAAATGCTGTTGATGGCATATTAGTACCAAAAGTCACGCAAGGATAAAATGGTTATTGACAGCCCTCAAGGAAATGCGAAAGATATTGCGGATTTTATTAGTTATTAGAAAAACATTTCCCAACATAGATACTGTAGGACTAACTTCCGCGGCTACGCTACTTCGTTCGCGAAGTACCCGGATAAAAACTAGCCTATGTGTTAATCCAGGTCACAATCTATGTACATTCCATGTTTTATACAAATCCGTTCAACAGCTCTGGAGTGATTGAGTAACAAACATCCATTCATCCATCTATCCATCCTTACAACAATCCAACTTTGACATTTATAATACTAGCTTCTGACCGTGACTTCACACGCGCAGTATCCAGATAAAAAGTATTATTTGAACGTTTTATTATTTTTTCAACTACAAAGGTTGAGAAAACAAATTAAGAATGCCACAAACGACCAAATTTGAGTTCAGATTTTGCCACTGATTACCCCGATTACCAAGCATCCCGGCATTAGTCTGACCGCCATCCGGTACCTTTCAGCCATGTCCGGTCACGAGTCGCACTAATCCCGCATCCGGATACGGCCCGGGATTTCACGCCGCATCACTTATGTCGGCCCATTTCATCCCTTCATGTTGGGTTTTGGTTTTTGATTTCGGCTTTTGTTTGTTTTCCATATACTTGAATACTTTTATCTCTATACCTATCGGATTTATGATAATTTTTTTATTTCTAAAATCTCATGACTTTGGGGATTTATTTTTAGGTACAAAGCAATATGATCTGTACATATATTTGTATAACAGGTAATCAATACTTTGTTTCCTTTTTATGTAAGTCATGTTCCTTTACCACCCTACCTATTTATTTATATTGTACAGTCACCTGCAATAAGATGTAAGTATATATTTTAGTATTATATTAAACTAGTAACTGCTTGCCAAGTTTTGCAAAGAAATAACAATGCGCCCGTCAAAGATTCAACTTCGGTCCTAAAAGGTGTGTATACATGTTTTTGCACATGACTGTACGTAGATGTAATTGAAAGTGCAGGTAGAAATTTTATCATCTTTAGGTACCACTACACCACACCAGCCTATATCAGGCCACCGCTAGCCATAGGCATCCCCTAATATAGGGGCTATGCCCATGCTCCTACGCTGGGTTGAGGTTTGCAGGGCTCAGTTTCTTGCACCGCCGTCGCTGCTACCCATCGGGGGTTAGATAATTTAGCTATGCTGGGGTTTGTGAGTGCTATGCCGCAATCAGCTACTGAGTGAATACTTTGGACCCTCGGTTTCGGTCTATTGCCTCTTCAATGAGGCGTGTCTTGGAGCTCCGAAGGTCGCGCCGTATCATCTTCGCAATTTGCTTGTTCAGGTCTGACCTCTCTGACGAAGTGGTCGGAGTGGTTTCCCGTCTTTTTGTTATCAGCCGAAGAGTCTCATCCGAAAATTTGGACTTCTTGCCTTTAGGCTGCATTTGGCAGAATTTGTTGCCCTCATCCCTTAGCGTTCCAACCACGTTTAGTAGGGCCTCATCAACATCATCGGTGGATTCCACGGCAACAAATCTATCACCGAGAAGCTTCTAAAACTTCTCGGTGCCCGCCATGATCTGGAGTAGATTGGGTCGGAGGGTGGACTTCATCAGACGGTTTCTTTCCAGCTTTAGATTGATATTCAGAGAGAAAGTCGGAAAATCTGTGATCAGATCCGGTATTGAACCTGTTGATCGCATTCAGCCGGCCGGCAGAGTTTCGTTTATTATACAGCAGAGTGCACCACGGGCTGATGATGAAGATAGAGATGTTGCGCAGAGACATGGCGACGTGTACAAAATGTTTCCGATCCAGATGTCGAGAATAGAGCAAAGTAGATGAAAAATTGTAGGAATACTGACCCCATCACCATGTGGCATTTATAGCTAGGAAGAGAGATAGAGAGGGAATACTTTTTAAATTAATCAGTACGCAGAATGTAATCATGATAGCAAATAAGAGCTACATAGAACAATCTACCCTATACTTACTGTACGTATCTATCTATCTCCTTAGTGTGCAAACTTTTCGTTATATTCATTCCCGACTCTGGATGTGGGAAACATTAATGTGATGTATTTTAAAACCCTTTTACCGTAGCAAAAATATACTACGTGTTACTTTATGACGGCATAAATCACGGAAAAGCTGCACTAACCTATTTTACTTAGTTTGTTTCATAGTAGAGTTTCATTTGGTCTGAATTACGCGAAAAAACGTAAGTAACGAAATAAATAATGCTGGACACCATTACACAGCACCACATAGCCTCAAATTAAGCGGAGATTGTATTTTGGGAACGCGTTACAATTTTTTGTAAGGAAAATAAAAAACTTTCTATATTTTTAAATACATAGGTACATTATAAATAGAAAACGTTCAGATCCGATAATTTTTTTTTCTTTACGTTAAATAGTCAAACGTTTGACTACTGTCACATTTGAGACAGATGAAGAAGTTTGTATTAGTGGAATACAAATATTTGTCTTGGGACTAGAATCGACCCGCCAGTCTTCTGCGTGTGAGGCAGACGTGGGCGTACTTTCGCCCTCTGTGCGCCACACAGCTTGTCAATACTAATTAAATTGACAAGCTGTGTGGCGCACAGAGATACATAGGTATGTGTTGAATTTTTTTGGGGTGTACTAAGTCGGCAGTGGACTCCTTATAATAGTAGGTAGAAGAGTTCTTTGTGAAAGATTCGTCCGGGGAGGGTAGGCATGGTGGTAGCCTATTTCTGCCATGAAGCAGCATTGCTGTGTTTTAAATTACAGGCACAAGAGGCTTATCACCTTCAGGCCGTGGTCACGAAGACAGCGGTGGCGGCGCGGGGAGCGGCGTGCCAATGCAAATGTATGCATTGAAACGCGCCATTCCTTGCGCCGCCGCTGCCGCCGCTCCGCTCCTACTGACTTCGTGACCGCGGCCTAATGCCTCAAGTTGATGGACGCAGGACATTGCATCGTAGGGCACCAAAAAATCGTGATCTACGTTTAATGCTTTGTGATAGGTACCACTTAACATCAGGTGGGCCATGTGCTTGTTCCATTTTCAGGTACCATAAAAAAATGGAGTGATGATTATGATGAAGGGTCCCCTTCGCTCGGCGCTCGGCGTACTCTCGCATTGGGATGACTCCTAACCCGCTTTGTTTTGATGCTATTTCATCTAGACTGAGACAGGGCGCTAAATGAAAGCGACAGCGCTACACAAGAGGCGGAGCGGACGAGCGGTCTCACGAGCAGACTGATAACAATATTCCCAATACTCATTCATTACAGTAGTCACTTTAAATGAGTATTGGGGTACTTAATACTATGTTTTGTTGTATTGAGGTTGTTTTTTCACAGCGGGGCCGGCCAGCGGCGCCGCGGCGTGGCGTGGCGACTTTTTTGTTATACTTACTTCTGTAAATTGTTGCTACAAAATTCTATCACAACTCAACTTATTAAAAAGAAAAAAAAATGTTGTTTCAGTTTTCATAAGTCATCAGTTGTGTCATGACTGAGTGCGGGCATCAACATGTTAAAAATAAAAAAAAAAAATTATTCAGTCAGTTTTCAAAGGGAATCTTCGCAGAGTATTCTGCGTAGCGTTATGTCCGAGACCCGCAGTCAACGTGTTAAAAATAAAAAATATGACCTTCAAAGATATTTTCAATAATAATTTTGGATTTTCACCGTCACCGTCACTCTAAAACTCAAACTCAAAACTTAACTCAAAGCTCCACTCAAAACTCATTCTAAAAATTCATCTGTAAATGGTTATATCTCTGGAACTACTCATCCTAGACTAGCCGTTATTTCCTCAAAAGATAGGTATTGACAAGATCTTTATTTTCAATTACATATGTTAAACTTGAAATCGCTATATCTCGAGAACTACTCATTCTAGACTTACCGTTACTAGCTCAAATGATAGCTACTAATAAAATATTATTTTTCGATGACAGCTGTCAAACTAAAAACTGTCATCGAAAATTAAGATCTTATCAATAGCTATCATGTGAGCTAGTAACGGCAAGTCTAGGATGAGTAGTTCTCGAGATATGGTCGATTTAAGTTTGACAGCTGTCATCGAAAATTAAGTTCATGTCAAGAGCAATCATTTGAGCTAGTAAAACCGAGTCTAGAATGAGTAGTTCTCGAGATATGGTCGATATAAGTTTGACAGCTGTCATTGAAAATTAAGTTCATGTCAATAGCAATCATTTGAGCTAGTAAAGGCAAGTCTAAGATATGTAGTTCTCGAGATATGGTTGATTTAAGTTTGACAGCTGTCAAATTAAAATAAAATATTCTAATTATAGTATAATATAATTATTATTGCGTAAAATAAACAATTAGTAGTCTGCATTTCCGCCGTTAATGCTTATAAGATATGATCATAAAGCGTTGGATATTTTACAATCAATAAATATTCAATATTAAAATAAATAAAATTTGATATCGTCATTCGTCACGCATTTTTACATCACTAACAGACGTATGTCGCAAGCAAGTACATACTACATAGGGGCTACCACGCTCCCCGTACCCCTCTGTGTTGTTCGCTCCCGCGTGCGAAAGAGAGTGTGCAAGCAATGTTAGTGGAATTGCCTATTTTTCAGTACAAACCCTTAGTTTCGTTATAATTTGATTTGTACTGCAGATATTTATTTTTTATTTTTTAAGCTATTGCATAGCTTCTATCGAGGGCCTTGAGCGCGGGGACCGAATCCAGAAATTCCGTAACGAAAAAAAACCTCACGCTCCCCACTCCAACGGGCACGGAGGTGTGGCTTGAAGGCCGTGCATTGTCTAACGTCGTTTCTTTTCGGCAGTCTTCGACACGGTGTTTGTGTGCGTGCAACTAGACGTATTGTACGACTCTACGAAGCTCGCACGAATCGAGACGATCACCACGCTCAAGAAGTGTAACTTGAATTAATATCAAAGAAAAAGAAATACTGCATAAACAAAATAAATAAATAATTATAATTGCATAAGTTGATACAAAATGCTATGCAATAGCTTTACCGCGGCAGTCCCCGAGTGCCACACGTCTTTTTTGTAGCAAAGAAGAGGACATAGGCAAAGTTGGAAATTGATTTTCATTGCAATAGAATGTATATTATAACGTGTTTTAACATGCCAAAAATTACATGTTTTTGTGTGCAAAACGAGCGAATATTCAAATCACTTAATCATTTAATTGGTTAATGGTTTTATAACAAAAACGAATTTCAAACCTTTATATATCCCATCAGATTGTATGTACAAAATTCGGATGTAATAAATTATGTAAATAAAAAGTTATGATGAAAGTAAGTTTTGTATGGGAAAACGCAGCTCCAGGCCCCTCTTAACGTTTTTAAGGCACATACACGCAAAACACGTGAGTCAAACTCTCACTTAACAAAATTTTGCATGTAAAACGATCATCAATACCTACTTAAATTTTATTTTACTACTTTCCGAAGGGCACGAGTCGAAAAGGTAGAACGAAGTAGCGTATTCACGTCATGATTGCCCAAAACTTTGTTATTAGGTCCCTGCTAAAAGGCAATTACGACGTCGCTTACGGTTCCGACATGTAGTGAATGCATGAACGTGACTTTGACAGCATATCGACAATCTACTGAGTGGTGATCGCAGCGCTTCCTACAAATCATCCTTTAATCCGTAATTTCGTGATCCTGCAAACGTAGGAAAAGAGGTAAGACAGATTTGTCTTATTTTGTTTACATGCTTTCTTGTTCTATACAATCCAGTGCATCTTAGCTTGGAAGAGATCGCTTTTAGCGATAAAGCCGTGCATTGTACAATCGCGGATTACTTTTATTGATTAGTTAGTGAAATTATTTTTAATTTTTTGGTGTAGAATAAAAAGTTTTCTATATCATGCTCACACTGTTCCAATTTATTATGAATAATACAAGAATTTGGCAAGTAAAGTATTATGTTTCTGAAATGATGGTTATTTTACTGTGGTCAGCTTACAGATTGATTATTGTGTGAGTAGTCTAGACAGGTGGGTTCGTGGAACGAAATCCATGACTTTTGACTCTTAGTTTCCCAATTTATGGAGCTATTTGAAATAATGTCACGGATCACTCATGTTTACTCACCTTGCCGCGTACCGAACCATAACGTTAAAAATCTTCTATCTCTATCTTTTTGAAACACTATATACTACTATAAGTAAAAGGTGGAGTATCTTAATTCAAACACTTTTTACAGTTTTATGCGTATTTTAAATTATCTTTCAATGCCATGCTCTTATTTGTCAGCTCCAGCTAAAGTCACTTCAGGTGTGCCACAGGGTTCACATCTTGGGCCGTTATTGTTTGTGATTTTCATTAATGACCTTGTTGAACAACTTCACTGCCCTTGCCTTTTATATGCCGACGACTTGAAAGTGTATACGAGCATTAATGAGCTGAATGACTGCATTGAGCTACAAGCTGACTTAAATACAATTTCAGAATGGTGTAAAAATAATCACATGTTTCTAAATGTTTCTAAATGTTTTGTTATAAGTTTCACAAATAAAATAAATAAGATAGAATATGAGTATAAGCTTGATAACCAGATTTTAGTTCGTAATTCCGTTGCTCGTGATCTTGGCATACTTTTTGATGACAAGCTCACCTTTCGTGCTCACTATGATCGTATAACACTAAAAGCTTATCAATTGTTAGGTTTTATCACCAGATTAACCAAAGGATTCAAGAAGCAGGCTAGCCTTGTAACATTGTACCAAAGCCTTGTTAGAAGTATTCTTGAATATGGTTCGGTTGTTTGGTCACCCTGCTATAAAGTACACTCTGCACGTATAGAGTCTGTTCAACGTAAGTTCCTCAGAATATTAAGCTACAGATATGGCCAGCACAGAATACTTGCATCTTATGAATCTAGACTCAAAGCCTTTAAAGTACAATCACTTGAACTACGACGGAAACAACTAGACCTAACGTGCCTACACAAACTACTTCATTCTATTATAGATTGCCCTTCCCTTACATCCCAGCTGGAGCTAAATATCCCCAGAAAAAATTCACGTGCCTGCCGCAAAAACCATACATTTACCCTTCATGTTCACTTGAACAACACTTCTTATTATAACCCTATCATTCGCATGTGTCGTTCTTATAATGAAGTTAGTGCTGATCTGGACATATTTGAAAGGAAAGAAACGCTGTTCAAAGGCAGCGTCATCAGACTATTATACAACTAGTTCGTACGAGTTTTTATTGTGTAACCTTATTTTATTTTGTTTAATTTTACGGGTACCTTAGTATAATTGTTCTGGGGTCTGATCTTATTCAATAAACAAGCTACTGGTTATAATCCGACGATTATGTTGACGGCCCTTGAGCATATTGCGTAGGCACCTAAGTATATACCTTAACTTTTAAAACTTGCTTTTTTATGCTCATATATATGTATACTTTTATATTTTTTGATGTTACAATTTTGCAAAAACTTTGTAGTTATGACACTGTGTCTTTTTTAAACAAGTCATGTAAACACGCTTTAGGGAATTGGACTAGATCAGTACACTGTATCTATAGTTATGTTAGTTATTATTAATGTACTCTTCCTGTTGTGTTTTCTTAATAAAATAAATAAATAAAAATTTGTATCACGTATCACGGGCAAATTACTTAGCAGGCAGGTAAAGTACACTACACAACATAGTTTTGCTCGTTCTGGTTTCGCTCGGAGCTGAGCGCAGCCAAGAACTTTTCCTCTTCGAATTTAAAAGTTTGGATCGTTTTTGAAACGTGAGATCTAAAGGCAAATTATAAGTTATCTACCAATTGAGTAAATTATCTTGAAAAGGGTAATTTTATTGGGATTACAACAGTTTCCTTTGGTTAATTTACACTACTGTAAAATGTTGTACAATCTGATGCTCTTTCACGCAAAAACTATTGAATGGATTTGGATTAAACTTGGAATTTTCACAGTTTATGACCTGGATTAACACATAGGCTACTTAGTAGTAGCCAGGACTAGGCTTTTTATCCGGGTAGCATGCAAGTGAAACCACGGGCGGAAGCTGTTATAGAAATTATCATATATTATAAGCTATTTACAAATATAAAGCATTATAAATGTCATTCGAATATCGAACGCACCAATAGATTTAACATCTCAACAAATTAATGCGTGCTTTACCACGTGCTCAAAACGGTGCAGGAAAATTTTGATAGGAGACTCGTAGCTTAGTCAGCTCCACATGTATTGACCATGTCTTTCTTGTGGGTAAGGCCGACTAGGCTGAGAGGATGGTATAGGTGCTGGGCAAGCTTACTCCATCTAACCATGACCCAGGCACTAACAGCGTCCCGTTCAGTGAATAAAATATATCATTAGGCGCTTTATAAATTATCTAGAACAGATGCAAAGGTCTTAGTTTTTTTATGACCATGAAAATATTAAATATTTAGAACGGTTTAGAATTTTGAATAAAAATTAGGTTATTTAATTACACGGGTTTACACCTAAGTACATACATATTTATTGGGAACAGAGTTAAAATGCCTGTGCAGATACACAGTCACCGTAACCATAATGGGCTAAGAAGATCATCATCAGCATCACATTTTCATTTCAATGATACAAAATAAAACAATATTTCAAGCAGAGCAGCATAGCCTAATAAAATAGGACTATAAACCATTAAGCTTTTAGCTATTAGCTATAATGGAACTGTGACCACCTGCAGTGCAACGCAATTTTCTATCTTGTCTAACTCGATTATTTAGTGCTCTGATTTTGCAAAATAAACAACACAAAAGAAGGAAAAGAATATCTCATGTAATTTGGTACAATCAACAACAAACCCACTTGAAGTGAGCTAACTGGATAAGTACCTACAGTCGGCGACAAAAGTAGATTAACACTTGAAAATTTTCTGCTAAAATTCCGGCCCTATTTGATCAACCTCATGTTCTTCTTCTTCTTCTTCGTATGAGCTAGTGACCAACTCTAGTGTCGGAGTTTTTAGGCCGCCCGAAGGCCTCCGACATGGCTTAGCGACGGAAAAGCCGTAACCTCATGTAACATCAATTGAAGCCATTCAAGTACGCAGTGACTTTAATTCATTCTTATTTAAAGCTCGGATGTCAGCTTTATATTGTTCTCTTTCAGTACAAAAATACCTTAAATTAGATGGCTATTTTAATAATAAGTTTTAATAAACACAATGATGTTATCTGAATTTATAAATCTTTATAAAAACGGTTTGACTACTATCAACGCACAGCATGAACCGTAAATGTGACTTAATATTTGGAGGGGATATTTCTTGCATAGTGGAAATTTGCAAAGAAGATTTCCTATTATTCCGCCCCTGAAATGGTTAATTCAGTAGAAATGGTGAAGTGAGTAAAAAACCACTAAAGAAATGGTGGGGTGCTCACTAGTTACTCCTAACTGTGAATCAATACAACCTGAACAATTCCTGTAGCTTTATGCTCTATATTAATCTACATCTACACTAATATTATACAGAGGAAAAAAATGTATTTGTGTGTGTGTGTGTGTGTGTGTGTGTGTGTGTTGCTTTTGTCCGTAGACTGATACAGGCTGGTGTGGTTAATCTCCTTTTGTCGTTGACAGTACAAGGCAAAGAGCTATTATTCCTAATTTATCTCGACTTACTGCGTCTGTTTCAGGAAACAAGTCTCGAAGAAAATGTAACTCATTTTGTCGCAGACTTTAAGTGGGAATGCAAAGTTTTGGTTCCAATTTTCTTTATTGTTGGGAGAAAATTTCTAGTTAAATGAATGTGTTGTTTGACGAAAGTTTTATAATGGAATTTATTACTGTGCTTCTAGAATGTTAAATAGTATTTTTTTTACTATTCACGTAGTTTTTAAAGTATGTGCAGTGAACTAGCTACTTACTCGTATCTAAAACTACTTTATATACAACCTCTGAAGAAGGCTTTTAGTTACTATAATATAAAACCTTGAATTTTTCTTCTTGTTCTTTGTACAAGATAGGATCCAACTTTGATTTTTAAGTTTTTAGCTCGCCCAAATACCTTCTACGTAATTCAACGACTTAAACATTTGTTACAAACATCACAACAGAAGATGGAGATGGAGAGAGTAATTAGGTTAGGTATACAATTTATTTATAAGGATACCCAACACGGGTTAACACCACACACTTATAATAATAGACAAAAGGTTAAGATACTCTGTGCTCTCGTACAGGGGACCAGTTTCCACCCACGGTTTCGGTCACATTATACCCAGTTGTGGGTTAGGTAGGTGTAAACTAAGTCATAAGCTATGTGTATTCCAAGTTTCATCCAAATCCATTCAGCCGTTACTGAGTTGAGCGGGAACAAACATACTCACACACACAATCTTTCGCATTTAAAATATTAAGTTGGTTACACATGCGAAAAATAAGCAATCAGACAACATAAAGTTAGTTAGTACCTATACTTAGGCACCTTCCTTATTCTGTGACTTAGGCTAGTTATAATCCCAGTCGCTTGAGTGTGAAAAACATACCTGTTATACAAAGTTTTAACTATATTACTTTTGAAACTATCATGGTTGTGAACTATCATATCTGCCGAAGAACCGATAACCGTTGGGGTAAACGAGTTCTTGAGTGGATACCGCGGCTCGGCAAACGTAGTGTCGGACGCCCTCCAGCGAGGTGGAGTGACGATCTGCGAAAGGCTGCTGATAGAAGTTGGATGCGTCGAGCTCAGGACAGGGCGCAATGGTGCTCATTAGGGGAGGCCTATGTCCAGCAGTGAACTGCTATAGGATGATGATGATGATGATGATGATGATGGTTGTGAACATAATTATGAATATCTACGGGATATTCATAATAACTTCAGATTTCAGTTCCTCCCGTGATCATGGCACATGCAACTGCGTCGAAATATCGGAAAACAACAGAACTCACAAATCATGGTAAATATCCCGCTGATATTCACAATTATTATAACTATATTTTTGTATGGGGATGTCAAAGTTATACTTAGCTTAAACTTCCCATTTATATCCATACAAATAAGTTATCGCAAACTTTGGAATAGGGTATGGTTTAGATGGATAATCAACTGGTTTGTTATTCCACGTTCCTCTATAAATTGACTAACTAACGGTAAGCTCACCTTTCATCCAGGGCTTAGAAGGGTCAGCCCATCAAAAACTGTGAACGCGACCAGCAGGCCAAGTCTCCAAATCAATATTGAAGGTACAGGTGGAATTGGTATGCGAAACGGCACGTCCCAGGTTACTGTGCCATAAATATTAAACGTGAATTGTTCCGGAACCAGCGAAAATTGGTTTTAAAACAATGGATCCTGAACAACATTTTTCTAAGTAGCTATATCACTTTGGTAGTAAGGGAGGGGAGGGGGCATAGTGGGGTACCTACTTAAGACTCGAGCATACCTACAAGATAAATGATTATGATTAAACAACAAATTTTAACTCAATAACATGATTTAACTCATTGCGAATAACTAGCCATATATATATTTTTTCGATTACGATAAGAAATTTAAGTTATGTGAAGACAAAAATGTAAAATGGCATTTGTCCCGCGTTGCCCTGTATATGGGGGCATAGTGTGGGGTGGGGTAGTTAAAATTCGAAAGAAAAATAGGTTACAAATCTTTATTATCAAAAATTATAATAATATAGGACATTCAATCTCAATGTTTGGCCTCAATTTCAAGATAATCGAATCATTTTTAACTGTCTGAAGCTTTTTTTTAAATATGATTGAAACTATAAAACATTGGTACAGATTTACCATACTAAACGTTTCTTACAAAATTAGAAATAAAAGAACAAACAAATCTACTCTACTAATTAAATGACTGCTTCTATAATTTCATATTTTAAGCTTTAATAATAATTTAGCTGTCAACACACATTGCACATAAATGTGTAGTTTCGTCATCTCCTTCATCTTCTCCTGCACAGGAGAAGTGTGCCCAACGATAGAGAACATTTTCGACATCGAATCCAGCCCTCTGTTGACTTTGACCACAAGTAGGCATATTATATGCATTCAACATCCTCATCAACTTCAGAGGAACTCTTACTGCATTTCTTGTTAAGAAACTTTCTCTTTTTCTGTTTATCTTATTTAACCAAAGCGACACAACACTGTCTATAGCTTTTTTCATTCCTTCGATAAACCATGAATGGTGATATGTAGTCCTTTTATAATCGCGAACATATTGACTGAAAAAAAAAAATATATTTTAAGCCATCAACCGATACCCCACTATGCCCCTTTTGATGTACCCCACTATGCCCCACTGTTACTTTGACAAAAAAACACGAACTGACACTAGCTTACCTTTTCACAAACAATCTTGTATTGTTAATTATAAAATTTAGAAAGCCACTGCTACAAAATAACATTATAACCACCACAACACATAATTAATCTCGAAAAACAATTTCTGTTTAATTTCACGTATTTTTTTTAACGAAAACATTGATTTTGAGACTTGTGTTTACGTAGGATAAACTACAGCCAAAATGGCATTGCTCGTCTGTGAAAGTTACGTGCCGATTGTTGACCAATCAAAGCGAGCTATTTAAATCTTGCACAACGTTAAATTTGACTTGAATGAGCGATACCTCGCTATGCCCCCCTTCCCCTACCTAAGTACTTGTGAATGACATAAATAATACAAAGCAGTCACACGTCTTGATTGTGTGGGGCACTGAACAGAATCACCCTATGTATCATGAAGTTGGGCAAGAAGCAATACAATTAAGAACGTACAAACTTGTAGGTATGAAACCTACAAGTTTCCACGGAACCCTCGATGCGCGAATCGAACTCGCAATTGCCATGTTTTCTTTTCATTTACCAATTGCAAGACTTGAATTTATTATTTAAAAAAAAAATGCAAATGTAGCGTACATATACGCGGAATGTAGTAAAAAACGCAAAATCTATAAAATTGAAATGAAGTTTCATTTATTTATATATTTTGCAACTTTAGCTAGAGCTATATTTTATTGAAATCGGGCAAGTAAAATCAGAGAGCTTGACCTCTTCGAAGTTCCCATGTAGCAGAGGTATTTATCGAGGTCAATAGTCATTAGGACTAAGACAAACAGGGGAGATAAACCTCGCAAGCGGTGTTCGCGCGCGAGTCGGCAAGTTATTATAATAATACTAGCTTTTGCCTGCGGCTTCATTGGCGTAATCTAGATTTTGTCAAATCATTTTGTTGTATATAAAAATGAAAACGTTACTTTCTACAAATCGTAAATCTGCTCGCTCTCGATCAGGTTTAGGCTCAAAATCAGTGTTTTTTGCTTTATAGCAAAAAATTTCTTGAGCCAAGGTCCTTTTGTCATGCTGCAGTACACACAAACATATTTATAAGTCTATCATAATTTCTAAGCACTTAGAAAATCTTCTCTCTTTGAATATGTTTGTGATTAATGTAAATATTTGTGCTTTTAATTTAAAATTGTTATTAATGTAAATTGTAAAAGTAACAAATAAATGTTTTATCTATTTATCTATCTACATCGATCTAGTACATGGGTTTATGTTTGTGTAGATACCTAAATCAGTTTTCGGGGAATATTACATCTACCAAACGCGTAACATCACCTACATTTCAGATGAAACAGAATTCCTTTGTATGCAGCAAAATTGAAGGCTTTGAATATTACCCGCAGCTGGCTACCAAAAGCGTCCACGTTACTACCCAACCTAATACCTATATTGAGAAAAGAAAATATGAAATTTCGATGCTTTTTTAAAGTAATGATTTCAAGTTTCGTATAAAAATAAATAAATAATGTTTATTTTTGGAAGTTAGAAAGGAACAAGATAAATAGGGAAAAAAAACGATGATAACTGCAATTGTTGTTAAACTGTGCCGAAGCTACAGACGCCCGCCTCCATATCTAGGTAGAGTAAATTACAAACACAAACAATAGTGCAGAACCTAATAAGTATCTCACGAATGCCCAGAACCAATTGCGTCAAAACCGAACGTATCCCATAAAATTTATTATAATTTATAAATGACATTAACATTTTCTTTAGTTTTACACACCGGCGGAATTATTAATCAAAAAAAATAATATTATGTTGATTTGGTTTCCGTTGCACGCCGCCATTAGACTACAACAACCAATGATATATACGTTGCTATGGCAATAAACATTGATGTAAAGTGTTACTATGGCAATAACCCTCATTTTTAATTCTTTTGACAGTAGAATCGACTAAAAACTTATTGGATATTTTTTTGACGCACTCACTTTAGTCTTGGTACCGAGCGCCATACATCAGACGCCATTCTCCTTTCTGGGGTTCACAGATACAGCAAAGTTGTTTAAAAAAAAAACGATTTGTGCCTGCAGGTAATTGAGGCGACATGACTTGGTGTACCTTCACTTTATTTGATAAAAAATAAATAACAGCTGAACAATGTTTCATACATTCTATTAATTTTGTAAAAAATGTTTGTTTCATTACGATGAACTTAATATTACACAGGTATTATTGCTTTCAGTGTTTATTATCTTGTCTATATTTTTGTAGTTATTACGTAAGTACATATGCATGCAAAGAACGCTCAAATTAATAATCTGATTATTGATTACGTTTCTCAGTAAATGATTAGTAAGCTTATGAGAAATAAATAATCTTTAACCGTAACATATAAATTATTAATTTTGTCATAAATTGAGAATTACCTAATGTTTATATTTTAAGACCTTTGTGGCGTAGTGGGCGAAGGTCCGTCTGAGACGCAGAAGGTTGCGGGTTCGATTCCGACTGCGGGACAAATGTTCGCATGTTCTGTAGATATTTGTCTCGAGTCTGGGTGTTTTCTATGTATATGTATGTATTTACAAATTATAATATATAAGTAGATTATCAGTCATGTGGTTTCCATAATAATACAAGGTCTGCTTAGTTTGGGGCTAGACGATGTTATGTGATTATATTTTTGATGTTTGACTGTATTTACTTTCCTCACAAACACAACACTGAAACCTTTGCCACTGCCTGAATCTTAAAACAATACTGGACCAAAATTAGGTTGTGTGTCGGCAGACCATGGAATTCCTACTACATAATATGTATACTACATAATATGTTATATACGTCTCTATAATAAATAGACGTACTATGGCTGAAGTGCTCGTGGCGTGGCTGGTGTTATTATCAGATTATCTAAGCCCCTTTCATTCGAGCCCTTCGTGTAATCAACAGCTTATGTGCTGCCGAGGATGTTAATATACGCAATATTACATTGACGAAATTCACACATATTTTCATATTTAGTTAAGATGTTAGGACAAATAAAAATTAAGTAAGTAGTCTATATTAAGATATTATGGATTTCCGTTGTCGCGTTGGTGCCAAACTGTAAAGGCAATGTAAACATTTTAATTAATACAAACAGTCCGCTAAGTCATAATTCGAAGGAGTGACCGTTTAGTAGCATTTCGATCTACAGAAGTGCTTCGGAAGGCAAGTTAAAATATTGGTCCCAGTTTAGCCACATCTTAAAGGTCTTAAAAACGGGCAGTCTAAAAAAACTCCGACACCAACTCTGGTGCCACAGCTCTTACGAAGAAGGAAAAAAAGGACCATTAAACATATGTAATACATGTTATAGAATTATAACATACATGTTTTGTCTCGGTCCCTCTTCAGTGTTTTAAAAAAGAGGAACCGAGACACAACACCATTTAGCTGAAAAAATAAGGCACAGATTTTTGTTCAAAGGGAGCACTCCTATGGTACTAACTCCTTAGTGGAGACATACAGATAGACAGACAGAAATGCATATACGTAATCTATTAGAGGAAATGTTTTTTTTAATCTACTAGGCTAAACATCTAAGAAGTTTCTAATCTAAATTTCAAATATTTCGCCCTACAAATGCTTTAGTCCACTTTTCTTATAATTAAAATTACAAAAATAAATCATTTTACTTCCGAAATTTCTTATATTTCCGCAAAACTCATTTAATAATAAACGTTTCTTTTTATATTCCTCCACGAAGATCTCATATAACAAACGTAACCTCATTTATAAAAGGTATCAAAAACAAAGAAAAATGAAATGTTGCCATACATTGTGTTCTTGGTTCTAAGCGAACTGGCTGAGAAAAAGGGGTTTATTCTCTTGGTTCTGTTTTTTTTCCTTCCAAGTATTCATTCATATTCTTTATTGCAATAATCATGTTAGTTACAATTAAAGGTGTTATAAAAGTTAGTACATAATTACCTGATTTGGGCGTAGCAACGATCAGAGTGGAGGTGGACCGATTACGTTTTGAACAAGTAGTAGATAATATTATGTTTATTTTATCGAAATAAGTTACATAAGCAGCAAAATAAAACTCAACTTAAGTCTGAAATCGATAAATTGTCTTTCAAAATATAATCCAAACTATAATAACCCTTATATATTCTCAATTAAAGTCTGAAATCGATACCTTGTGTTTGAAAAAAAATCATCCAAACTGTAAGAACACTAATTTTAATTTAATCTTGAAAATAGTATTTTGTTCTTTTAGTTTTTCTGGTATGTATTATATATTTTTGACGTCATTGTTTTGGGCCAGAACATTTCTAATTTAGAATAGGGATCATCATCATCATCATCATCAGCCTATAGCAGTCCACTGCTGGACATAGGCCTCCCCTAATGAGCGCCATTGCGCCCTGTCCTGAGCTCGAATAGGGATAGCGACGCGAAAAGTCAATAAAAAAAAAAAATAGTAGTAGGTAGATGATAATACGTGCCGCTTTTTTTAAGGGACTCCAAAAAGGGGAAGATTCTCAGTAAGGGGTTTATTTTTTTATTTTTAAATATCATGTCACCTTTATTTAGGTACATTTAAACGACAGGGACAAACTACTATCGAGCATTTTATAATGACATTTGGTTATGAATAAGGGGGTTAGTGTACAGGGGAAAACTTAATGAATTAGAAATGAAACAGTAGGACGAACGAAAGGACAAAATAGTAGAACCACGGGAAATCACCCGAGAAAATAGCATCATACTGCCAGCCAGCCGCCCCCGTGCGGTGAAAACATTATTCAATATTGGAATGGTCCGTAAAATGTGCGGGAAAACTCTTTTAGCTGTCAGTTCAGTATTTTGTTTGGGAGAAATTGCTTTAATTTTATGAACGCCTGCCTAAAACAAAAGGTTATGTAACTTATTTGTTTTTTTGCATCGCCATTGATGAACGAAACGAAAACTATCGTAACAAAAACTACAAAAACGACACCAGCCTATATTAATCCACTGCTGGATATGAAGATTGATAACACTTTATTGATCACCACGTTCATACAAGGAGAAATAAAAGAAACTGGACATAGGCGTCCCCTAACAAGAGGGCGATATGCATAATCCCATAATCCCCACGCTGGGCATGCGCGTAAGGAACGCAGAGCGAGAGTAGAGAATAATATTAGTTCGAATTAATTGATATATACGTAAATGTTTTATATTTCATCAAAAAATGTATGAAGAGTTTCCAAAGGATAAATTCGAATCGATTGTTAGGTAGGTATTACAGGATGGACAATCGACGAGTATTTACAAATATGAACAAATATCTACAATTCATTCATGGCATCGACAACTTTAGTGTGAATCAATCAATCAATCAGATTCAGATTCATTTATTGACCATTTAGTTATACACATATAACATAGGCATGTCAAATTGATACATCCAATCATTAAATTTAGATACATTTTAAATATTTAAAAGATAAAGAAGGTACCTAACTTAAAATATTCATTCATTTATTTATTTACATAAATATATGTATGTACAAAAGTACTTATATCTATTAATTCCCAAATATAATCTTGTTTTTTTTATAAAATACTTGCGGCCCGTCCCGGCTTCGCATGGGTGGACTTTTCTAGCAATAAATATTTATTGCTAGAAAAGTCCACCCGTATATATAGCCTATGTATATGTATAGGCTATATAGCCTATGTTACTCAGGGTGAATGTAGCTTTCCAATTGTAAAAGAATTTTTGAAATCAGCACAGTAGTTTTTGAGTTTATTCGTTACAGACATACATACACACAAAAATACATTTTCTTCCTTATAATATTAGTGTAGAAATAATAACTAACCTAAAACTACAGTATAATAAGAGTACTCAGTTATCGAATTAGTACTCCAAAGTAACGGTTTTCAAGTAAAAACTGACAAAAATCAAACGTACCTTTTTGACGTAATATCTCGATGTATCAGTATAATAGGTACCTAGGTAAGTATATTCAAATTAGTATACATTGCGTGACCCACCTAACATCGGCTTGGATCCTAAAGTACTTAGTTTATGAGATTCAAAAACATGGTTGGTTACCGCTAAGTATCGACTGAATCATCAAGTTGTGTGAGTGTAAAACTGAATTTTATTAGATACCTATTTGTAATTCATTGAAACTGGAATAAACCTTGTAACCAAACACAGTTTAAGGTACCTTGGAAATGTGGTACCTTTCTGATATCCGTTTGTGTACGCAATTACACAAGTATTTTTATCGAAGTATAGAAACATAATAAATAAATAATGCTAGACACTTATCAATCAGAATCATGTAGCCCTAAACTAAGTAGAGCTTGTATTATGGGAAACACATGAATGATATACGAAATATATTTATTTTTTGTTAATACATACATATAAGAAAACACTCAGACCCGAGACACATACTTGCAGATCATACAAACATTTGTCTCGCGGCGGGAGTCGGACCCGCAACCTTCTGCGTTTCAGGCGGACCTTCGCCTACTGCGCCACAGAGGCCTTCAATAATTTTTAAAATACCTTTTTGTCACCAGCAAAGCCACGGGAAAAGCTAGTAAAAATTGAATTAAATGTACTTTTTTGTAACTATGTCTTTTCTACTAACACTTAAAATATAAAAATTAAGTAAAAAGACTAGTTTAATGTCTTTAATAAATATAATAAGGTACAACTAAAACAAACAGTAAAAAAAACATGACATAATATGTGGATTTTGTTACATAATTGGTACAGTTTAACATAATTAGCCGTCAGAGCGACGACTGAAAAACCTAGATGACTACTTACCCTTCTACCGAATACCTACGATATATGAACAAGCAGGAACTTGGATTAGGCTAATAATGTCACCCTTACCAAAAATAAGGTCCCTCTTCTAAATAAAGAGAAAAAATAAACAAAAAAAGCTTTACTCTAGATTTCATTTCCTCTTAATTGACACCATTTCGCGCCTTCCCGCCATTACAGGAAAGTGGTACTTGAAAGTTTTTTCTTTCATAATACCTTCTTTCGTGTTGCTTCATCCACAGAGTATTGAATAAATAATATTCATTTACTTTACATGAGGTTTGTAAACATTTACATATTCATGACACGACCTGACAAGTAAATGAGGCTTTGGAAGTGAGAGAAAATTTTATTAATACATTTATAACTGGTTTATTTCTAAAGTTAATAAATTTGAAATATGCAAAAGCTTGACTTAAATTAAAGTTGAAAGTATAGTCGAAGTAAAGGTTGTGTTTGTTTAAAAACAAAAACATTTTCTTTTAAAAATAATACTTATTGATGTCACATCATATTTTGTATAAAAAATAGGTATTTATCTAACTTACCATAGTCTACGACACGTCGACTTTCACATAAATATATATCGCCTTCAGTACTGCATGTACTAACAAAAGACGGAAGTATATAGTTTGTCCAAAACAATCAGCTTCACATTCATTTATATCCAAAGGAGAATGCCGAGAACCAAACGTATCCCATAAAATGTATTATATTTTATAAATTACATTAACATTTTCTTTAGTTTTACACACCGACGGGATTATAATCAAGTAAAAAAATATTTTGATGATTTGGTTTCCGTCGCACGCCGCCATTCGACTGCAACAACCAATGATATATACGAGTACGTTACTATGGCAACAAACATTGATATAAAGTGTTACTATGGCAATGACCCTAATTTTTAATTATTTAGACAGTACAATCGACTAAAAACTTGGCGATTTTTTTGACGCACTCATTTTAGTCTTGGTACCGAGCGCCATACATCAGACGGCATTCTCCTTTTACATGTTTCTTGGACTTGGAATTCTCATAAATAGACTAAATGCGTTAGCAAATATTTATCCTCTTAATTACAGCAATTGCAAAATAATCCTCAAGGATACTCTTCAAAGTATGTCGTGCGATGATACAGATAAATTATTGACCGTAATAAAGTAAAATAACTTGTATTATTGTTAGCAATTAGTTAGATTAATGTAAGTTAAGTTATACTATATTTTTCATAATTACATTAGTAAAGTTGTACCTTAAACAGGCGGTGATTATTTTAAATTAAATTTTAGCTATTTTCGCCTGAAACACAGGATTATCTAGTTCAGGCTCATGTGTTACTCTTACCTGATGTTTAAACGTGATCTTTTGTTTATTTTATATACCATGTTAAATTCTTTAATAAATTTAATTTAATTTTTACTTTATTTATTTTTATTTTATTTTCATAAAAACCAGTACTGTCACGTCACGCCTGCTACTGGCTGTAGTCAGTTAAGGAATCACATCTTTAATGATGATTTCGTGAACGTAAAATGCTAAAATTCTAAAAGCGGAAGATTAAAGTTGTACCTCCTCGTTGAACCTCTTTATGAACAGAATAATCCCAAACTTAATACATAAATAATAGTACTCAAAGACTTGCGTTATATTAACATAATCTGTTAACTGTGATCTCCAACCCGCATGCCCACTGTGGGGATTATGGGCATATCCCCCTTTATTAGCGGAGGCCTATGTACAACAGTGGACAGATATATGGTGTGGTGTGATGATCGTGGAAAGTGTAGTGGGATATACCCAGACTTGCGGAGATCTGATGTTACGAATTCCGGCTATTGATCAAAGGATTTTTCGTTTCGAAAAAAATATGTGCGCATTGTCACGTAGTCAAATGCTGAAGGAAATCCTCATGAACCCGCGGCTTAGTCAGCTCCATACGTATTGACCATGTCTTTTTACTGGGGAAGTCGATTAAGCTGAGAGGATGGTATAGGTCAGTGATTCCCAAAGTGGTCCGGACCCCCAGGGGTCCACGGGAGGCTCGACGAGGCTCACAGTGGCGTAAAAAAGAAATGGGGGTTCACAAGCTGTAAGTGGGGTTCGACGAAAATGTAACTGGTTTCTATAGTAAAAAGTAAAAATGTTGGCTTAGGTTTACCTATCTATTAATGTATGTAGTTAAGTACTCAAAAACATTTTTACAATAAAAGGAGCAGATTGATCAACACAAAACGGAGAGATTTACGGTTATTTCTTCACATTTGTGAAGAGTTTTGGCAATATGGTAGAAACTAGAAATGTAAGCAGCAACAACCAACAAAAAAAGCAGTCCAACGAAACCAGTAAAATTTTGAAAGTGGTCTATGAGAAAAAAGAATTTGGGAACCTCTGGTATAGGCTGGGCAAGCCTACTCTATCAACCATATCCTAGGTACAAGTTATATAAATATCAATGTTAAAATAGTATATGGATACTTTAAATCTACTTAGGTTTAATAACCGTAAAATAACCCAGTTTAAGGTAAGGTTTGCCAAAGGGCGTTCTAAGCAAATACGATTCTTCGCGTGACTCTCTCCATTATGTTTGTGGTCCTTCGTTATGGTTTCGAACCTTGAAGGAGTGGCTTGGTTACCTTTAATAAATGCACGAATTCATTCTACACGAAAAGATTGAATATTAAATGGTAAAATTTGTTTTCTGATGATATTTTTTTAAATGTTATGTTGTCAAAATATATCTACCCTCGAGAGCAATGAATCCGGGTCACTCAAAGAATCCAAAAAATCTCGGAAAGTAAGAATGCTAGGTTAATGCAATAAATTGTATTTAATAGACAAAATTTATGCTCTACAAGCACGATGGAAGACACAGAGTGTATAGAAGACCAGGGGAAAGATTCAAGCAAGCATGCATCGAAGAAAAAGTAGCCTACGGTGGTGGGTCTGTACTTGTGTGGGCCGGAATTTCCTCTGAAAGTCGCACAGAGCTGGTGATCATAGAAAACGGCTCTTTAACTAGCGTAAGATATGTGGAAGAAATCCTCAACGAACACGTTGGTCCATTTATGGTCAATTTGGGTGAGGATGCTATATTTATGCATGACAATGCCCGACCTCATACAGGTAGGATTGTGAATGACTACCTTCAAGAGATGAACATTACTTGTATGGAGTGGCCAGTGCGCAGCCCGGATATCAACCCGATCGAGCATGCTTGGGACGAGCTAGGGAGATGCGTAAAACAACGAAACCCTCCCCCAATCACGCTTCCTGAGCTCAAAATTGCTCTCACAGAGGAATGGGAGAATATTCCCCAAAATCGTATAAGGAACTTGGTGTACAGCATGCCAAACCGCGTAAACGCAGTAATGGAAGCACGAGGAGGTAATACGAAGTATTGAAATTCAAGAAAATCGTCATAAAGTTCAAAAATTTCATGTTTCCTATTTTTGTTTTCAGGAGAGATCAGCAGTTTTTTTTCTTTATGTAATTTTGTGTAAATAAAATGTATGGTGACTCATATTTTTTTAACTTTCATTTAAGGAGTATTAAATTGTCTATTAAATACAATTTATTGCATTAACCTAGCATTCTTACTTTCCGAGATTTTTTGGATTCTTTGAGTGACCCGGATTCATTGCTCTCGAGTGTATAATGGTGGATGGGCTTTGCTGGAGTGGCAACTTCGGGCATTTACGCAATATAATACTCAGAAGTTTCTCTGACTAGATAATCCCATGGTGAACACGATGGATTTTTTGATGATTCAAACTATATTTTTGATGTTATTTATTATTTTATTTAAAGAAGGAAGATCTCAATTCAATTGTGTTTTTTTCATTTATCATATCAATTGATTGTCTTATAACCAATGAATTGTTTTATTACAATTAATGATGTAATTCTTACAGGCATCAATTGATCCGAATATAGAAACCGCAAAGATAAATATAGAACTACAATTATTTAAAGCATCTGAACACTTGTCGGGGCCAATTAACAAATTGTGAATAGCTCTGGTGTGACATCAGCCAAGTGGATATAAGATGAATACAAGATGTTCCACAATAAGAAATAAATACTAAACTGTTACAAAAAGTTCATTGACTAATTTCGTGAAGGTTTTTGAATCAGTTTACATCAACATTTAAACATCCGCAAAAAGCAACCACGCGCTTTTTACCTAGGTATAGTATGGTTAATCTCGTTTCACTTAGTCACAGAATAAGTAATGATTTCTCGTTTCACTTAGTCACATAATAAGGAATGATTACATATCACGGCTTGTGTGGGGCAGTAGGCGAAGGTCCGCCTAAGACGCAGAATTTTGCGGCATCGATTCCGGCCGCAGGACAAATGGATACACTATTTACATATATTTTTCTCAGGCACGTCTGGGTGTTTTCTATGTAAAATATGTTATTTAAAATAAAAAATATAGTATATCAGACATGTGATTCTCCTAAAATATGCCTTGCTTAGTTTGGGTGTGGTTTAGGGCTACATTATGCTGTGTGATTAATATAATAATTAAGTAAGACAATAATATAAAATAAATAAATAAATAATAATATTGTACAGCATTAATATGCCTTATTATGTGTATTCCTATAAAGTGAGATTATCTTGGACATCTTCTATACTTTGCATACCTAAACCAACTGGTTATTGCTGCTTTTTAATCAGATATTTTCCGGTTAATTGCAGAAGTCGTCGGCCAGTCTTCGTTAGTGAGCCATTCATTAGTGTCTCCGGAGGGCAAGGCTTCTGATATCAGAACTTACTATCTTGGGATCATTTATATAGCGTCGTGTTTTAATTTTGAAATGGCCTTGGGAGTAGACATAGTTCTGACTCGGCCTTGTGAGACAAAGGAAATCAACGCTTGGCGCAGTTCGTGGAAATGAAATTATAATATTTTACAAGTAGGTGTTTTATATTCATAAAAGCAATTTATTTAGTTGGAAAAATATTTTTTTATAATTTGGGATGAGTAAGTAGGTATTATTTTCCATCTGGTAGGTCTGTGGGGGGCCACCCTACACTTCGTCTTCCAGATCGAAATCACCATTCGAGAACCTTTATTCCCCAACGGTTATTCGTTTCTATAGGCTATGTGGCCTGTCCATTGCCACTTCAACTTGCTGATTCTGAGAGCTATGTATATCGGTTACCCTGGATCTCTTCAATGTTTGTATGATTTGTAAATACTTGCTTCGGGTCTGGGTGTTTTCTATGTATAAATATTTACAAAAAAATACACGAGCTTAGTTAGGGGCTAGAAGATTCTTTGTGATGATAATAATCATCATCATCATCCTATAGCAGTCCACTATTAGACATAGGCCTCCCCTAATAAGCGCCATTGCGCCCTATCTTGAGCACGACGCATCCAGCTTCTACCAGCAGCTTTTCGCAAATCGTCACTCCACCTGGTCGAAGGGGGTAATAATGTCCAGCATTATTAGAACAGATAATTATCCACTAGCTCTCTACAGATAACCAAGCAGTTATTTTTAAAGATTGAAATCTCGTATCATTTTTTTATATGAATCTATGAAGTTTGAACTGCACTGACTGCGGCCAACATAAGTGGTGCGGCTCAAGTGCTACAGAAGTCAAAGGTCACACAATAGCAGGCCAAGTTCACTGACCGTATTGTCGCGTTACCAAACATACCTAGTCAGGTAGGCACTGGCTGCTATTGATCCAACGCGCAAAAGAGTCGCGTTCTTACAACACCTACTGAAATTCAGTCAAGTTTTTGTACGAGATATAAAAGCTATGTTTATTCGAAAAGTAAACAAGTAGGACTTTAAAAAAAATAAACCGACTTAAAATAAATCCACAATTGACGGAGATATTGGTGATCATAGGGCGAAAATTACAAGTGAGGATGAGGTTTTTTGAGTTTTTCGGGAAAAATACCAACTCCTCAGGAATAAAATTTAAATGGGACCACCTGTAAAGTATACTCTTTTAAACAAAAACAGAATTTTGAAAATCGGTCCACAATTGACGGAGTTATCAGTGAACATACATAAAAAAAAGGTTCCGACGAATTGAGGACCTCATTCTTTTTTATGTCGGTTAATTATAAAAGATAAGAAAAGTCTCGCACGAAAACAGTCACTTTAAATAACATCTTGTTAGTGTTACTGTGCGTTTTCACTGAACATGGTTAACCAGACGAATTGCTTACGTTTTGTCAAGTCGTGTTCTCTTTTAATTTATGTATGAAGGAAGTTGATGGATTTTACAATAGACTTCGTTACATAAACATTCACCACAACATGTCACTGTGCTTAAATACTGGAATAGCTGACATAGGTGACAAGAGTGGTAAACTGAAGTTGGATCGGGACACGTGAGCCGTATGCACCCTGACCTGATCGATGATCATGTCCTTGGGCAAAGACGCCAGGCAGGCCTCGGAAACGTTGGTGTGACGATATCAACGCAGCAAGTGATCGTTTGTCATGGAAGGAGATGGGGAGATCTTTGCCAACAGCAGTGGCATAAAACCACTACTAACAGCATAAATAAAGTAAAACTAGACAAATGGTTTCAAAACAGTTGAACTGGTGCACACACACACACACACACACACACACACACACACCAGCCTCTATATCAGTCCACTGCTGGACATAGGCCTCCCCTAATAAAGGGGGATATGCCCATAATCCCCACGCTGGGCATGCGGGTTGGGGATTGCAGGGCACAGCTTCTCGCACCACCGACGCTGCTACCCGTCGGTGGCCAGGGGATTTAGCTGTGCCGATGTAGGCTGCACTATGCCGCAAACAGCCGGTCGCCAGATCCCCGTTCGTTGTTTAGCAGGGTACACCACGTGCAGGTTAGGTTGGCTTGGGTTCCGAAGATAGGGCTTGGAATCCTGTACACCCCTGTGAAACTGGTGAACCTATGAACTGGTACAGCATAGGTTAATTTGTCATCTGTATTTTATCAGCTTCAGAGCAAATAAAAAATTTGTATGTTTATAAAAAAAATATACTGCTAGGAACGAACATGTATCTCAATTTTGTTGTTTGTAAACTAATTCAAGGAAGTTTACTCTGTGAATTAACTGAATCGTCGTGAATCGTCTCTGACACAAAATAGATCCCAAAAATAGACTGTGAGCTAGAACAATATAAAACCACGTCTCTAAAAGTCCTCGTGTTGCCCATTGAATCAATCAACTCAATACATATGGTGACAGAACAATTCAGATTGATTGAAACTTCAAAGGGCTACCGCCAGCACCCAAGACAAGGTTGACACCCTCTGACCCTGGGATTGCCTCAGCGACTACGACTAATTACGATCTAGTTACAATGGACAAGGCAACTTGGAACAAGGTACTGAAGATCGAAGTTGAACTAGGTTACGTAAGTTGGATTTTACGTTTGAACATAAGTGGAGCGTGGGATACGTTTTATAAAATTTGTCGTCTTGGACCGAATATAAAAGTAATAATATTTGGATTTGGGTTAAGTTAATTAAAATTTTATTTTTTAGGGTTCCGTACCCAAAGGGTAAAAATAAAACCCTATTACTAAGACTTCGCTGTCCGTCCGTATTTCTGTCTGTCTGTCTGTCACCAGGCTGTATCTCATGAACCGTGATAGCTGGACAGTTGAAATTTTCAAAGATGACGCATTTCTATTGCCGCTATAACAACAAATACTAAAAACAAAATAAAATAAATATTTAAGTGGGACTCCCATACAACTAACGTTATTTTTATTGACGGTTTTTAGATCAATATTAAAAACGGCAACAGGTATACGCTTGAAATATTCACAGAACTTTTAGTTGTGTGTTCACTTCAATTAAATAAATAATTAAATTTAAATAAAATAAATTAAGGGGGGCTCCCATGGTACGGAACCCTTCGCGAGTCCGACTTGTACTTGGCCGTTATATTAGAACAATTTATTACTACTGTGCAAAGAGAGAATAATAAAACTACTGCGTGCTGTTATAGTATGTCAAGTTATTCTGATTTATAACAGTAAATCAAAGAACTAGATTAAAAGCATAGATAATTCTTTTACCTACCTATATATATCCATAATTATGGAAAAATATCAATTTATTTAATGTTGACTGTCAATGTGTAAGTTGACCTAAAGCAAACAACGCCGCTCCACTTTCTTTTATGTAAAAAATAAAATGTAGTCCCCAGAGACTACGCCATGAAGTCTAGGTATGGCAATAAATATGACCTAGTCTCCCCATAACCTACGACCTAAGAGAACAAAATGGTTACAGGGCGTCACAGAATATTCACCCGAATAGGGGCTACGCAAACCGTGATTGAATTGTCCTGAAAAAATATTGTTCCTTTGTTTTTTATATGATTTTTTTGTATTTTAATTGTTAGCTCACACTTCCCGGTTTTTATGGGAAGGTCGCGGGTTCAAATCCCGCTTGAATTGAAGTTTTTGGGATATATAAAAACTTTAAATAAAATATTTTAATGTAATAATAATAGTAGTAGTAATAATAATACATTTTATGAATGTAAAATTCATAAAATTTATTACAAAAGATAGGCTGCTGATGTCGTAATAAATATTATTTAACTAGCTTCCGCCTGTGGCTCTGCTTGCGTGGTAACGGGATAAAAAGTAGCCTATGTGTTAATCCAGTTTCAAACTATATTCGAAGTTACATCCAAATCCGTTCGGCTGTATGGAGATGAGTAGGAAATCTACTAACACAACACTTTAACACACAAACTCTCTCATACAAAGGAGAATGCCGAGAACCCGTACCAATTGCGTCAAAACCGAACGTATCCCATAAAATGCATTATATTTTATAAATGTCAATAACATTTTCTTTAGTTTTACACACCGACGGGATTAATAATCGAATAAAAATATATTTTGTTGATTTGGTTTCCGCCGCACGCCGCCATTAGACTGCAACAACCAATGGTATATACGTTACTATGGCAACAGACATTGATGTAAAGTGTTACTATGGCAATAACCCTCATTTTTAATTAATTTGACAGTAGAATCAACTAAAAACGACGCACTCACTTTAGTCTTGGTACCGAGCGCCATACATAAGACGGCATTCTCCTTTAATTTAAAACAGTTATATCACTGACTAGGCAAGTAAAGGTATATGAAAGGACAAAAGGGGTTTTTCTAAGCATGATTATAAGTATTTTATTAAAATCTTTGAACAGTCTCAAACCAGAATTTTTTCGTAGTATCTACTACTATCTGATCTATGCTTTGGCACTAGTATAAACGATCGTAAGAACGATCACCTTGGCATCAAAATTAGTTCATGTGATATACGAATCGAAAACAGCTGATTATCACAAACTATCACATAAAATCGCAAGAACATGTGTAATAAATTTTAGGGTTAGAACAGTACAAATGGGTCATCCTATATTGTAATCTTTGAGCCAGAAATTGATACAAACTAACGTCTACATCTCTCTGAGAATCGGGTCAAGCAATATTTATATGTGTCCATCAATCCGGTGCAGGGTTACCGACCCGAGCTTTCGTAAGCGCGGTACATTTCCCTTGAAATTTATTGGCATGATAATAGCTTCAGGAACACGATTAAATTTATCAAAGGGAGCAGAACTCAATTGTTACCAATTTGAGTTTGATTATCTGCATCATTTAAGGCTTGATAGATTTTTAGTTTGATAGTGCCTACAGTATCTTACAAGCTTTTGACTTATTTGTTATAGTTTAATTTTTTTGGTTTAGAACATACCTACTTTAATAAATAAGGGGATAATCAAGGAGATTTCCTTAGTGTTAAAGTGCCGAAATATTTGGATTCAACGAAACTTGCAAACCATGAAACAGTTTTATTATTAAGCGTACAGATTTCGCTACTTTACCTAAATATCTGTACAAATCGGTATAATTTATTCACGAACAAAATATCGTACCATACATAAATTTCCGATAGCAGAAAACGAATGACAATCTGCTCCTGTTAGATATGTATCAATATTAGTATTTCATAGGCAGACCTTTTTTACAATATCAGGTAAATATGCAGATGAGAATCGTGTATGCGACCCTATCATGGCCTTTTTCCACCGCCCGCTAAAACAAAGAGGGTGTTCACTCTTCCGGAATAAGTTTCTGGGTCGTTTTTCACGTCAGTTATCTTTTGTTGAGCCGTTTTACCTGTCTCAAGTAATTTAGGCAATATTGTGGGCAATGCGTCACTTCTGGAAGGTTTTATGAAGTGAATTATCTAATTCGGAAGATGGAAGTGTCATTATATTTTGGACCTTCAAACCAAGTCCTACGTACAGTATTTCTATGTATTGAATACTGATTTGAGGATGCCTACTCCTTAGTTGAATAAAGTCAATACAAAAAAATACCTTTATAAATATGTCAGTATTTGTGATGATATAGCCTTATTTTCTTTAGCGATTTGAGTGTTGAATAACACATGCAGCACCAACGGATCTCGTTAAGAAATAAGTACATAATCTCAATGCATTTATCACAAGCTATAAGAAATTTATTGGTAAAATTATTTACGTGTCAGAGGTACTTACAATATAGGTGCTTTTTGAATTTAAATTAATAAAAACAGTAACAATAATTAATAATAATTAATAATTAATTGCTATATATAAAACTTACTTATATTGTACAATATGTCCCAGTAAAAAAAATATTACTAACTACTATAAGCGACACCAGTTTATTCACTCATAGTTAACCCCTACTAAGAAGTGGATTTTAGACTTCACAAAGGCATAGCATCACTAGTCTCCAACGAGTCACTACGGTGCCCTCAAGCCCTTTAGTACAGCCACTCAAGAGTCGTCTTATCTTTGTTCCGAGTGCTCTCAACTCGAAACTTTTGCTTGTCCTAACCATAGAGTTCTATTCAGCGTTTAATGGTACAAATGTAAATAGGGGTCGCTATGTTTACTGAAATAATTTATAGCTCACTCAGCTGAAAATTAAGCTGTTTTGCTTTGTTTGAACAAGAACGACCATTACATGAATAACCATGTTATGCCTAGATTAATTTGGTTGTATTGTTTTGCAAAGCTTGGCTTCTGATATTATGTTTCACATTTTTCAAACTAAATGGTACTTTTTTATACTAAATTTGGAAAATAAAAGAGGCGAATGGCTCTGAAAGCATAGCATCTATTCGAACCAGTCCTTTACCAGTAGCTCGATTATCTAACTGTTTGATCAAAATATTCCGATTCAGTCGGACAATTAGGACGGACGTCCAGGATTATAAAAAAAAAAAAAAAAAAAAAAATCTAAAATCCAGCTGGGATATTTTGCAGCGCTCAGAAAGTTTTATACCTTCCGTTCGTGAAGATTGAGTCGGAGTTATATTATTGTGTCGAAATGTGTCGTGTTTGATGCGCTATCGTATCTTAGCGTGCTTCAGATTCTCCATTAGAAGTTCTTGAAATCCTAGATATCCTGGAAATTTTGTAGAAAAAATACAACTGAATTGGGACCCTTCTCTTTTTTCAAAATCGGTTAAAGCTGACCGATTCGACTCGAATTCTTTTCGAACGTCTAAAAATACGCTTATACTCGTAGCAGAGCAATTAGTATCTTCTGCGCATCGTAGTGTTGGCCAGTGACAAAACTTTATTTCTCATCTACGCGCTCTAATTACGCAAGATTTTATGATACGCTTCCGATAGAAACGTTTGAAATATTCGTAATTCCCGCTCAGGTGTCGTAGCTACTAATATCTACGAAATTCAAGGCATTTTCCACCTGAGTCAATGAGCTTTCATTATATATTCTAGCTCTGGCATCTAATTAGGAACATATCACTCCACACAAATGGTTAGACTTAGATCGGATTGACAAGATGTACTAGGCGTTTCCCACGCCTAATTGGCCTATGAATTTCTTATGAGCGACATGCGTGACTGCCTACATCGAATTCAATATGACAAAATATATCAGATGGTTGTCATTATGTCGGTAAATTCGGCTTTTACGACCAAACATTTATGCTTGTTGGAAAATGTGATGTTATTCTACATGTACATATTTTTATTTGTCAGTATTATTTTTATAAATTTAATGAAGTACCAGTTATTATGTAAAAAGTTTCAATTATTGCGTCCAACTTAAATATAAATATGTAGGGACGTTTAAAAGAACATACTTCTCTCATAGATTGAATGACTATTAGACTTTTTAATATCTAAACTTTGGTAACTCAATTCCCATTTTGATTTGTTGGAAATGTAACGCCTTCTAACGGCTTCTAATTATTTTAATAGGTTTATTTCCTTTGTGAAATGATAACCATATAACTCGGTTTCTCTTATGGCCACTATAATATTCAAACAATCATTTTATTTATTATTATAATAGGGTTTATTGAGAAGACCAGAAAATAGACTTATTATTACAGGGTTATAGGTTAAGTCGACGTAGATCCTGAAGGGGGTTGTAGCTTCCATAATTCCTGACTGATTTGACTATGGAACATATAACGATATTAATATTTTTGTTAGTTAGTTCTTGTTCTACGTGCCCGCCTCTATTTCGCACACAAACTCTCATTCTGTGTCTTAATCCACTTTATAAACGTCATTTTGTGCCTATTTGGATTATTTTATTGTTTTCTGACTTAAGTACCATTATTTTATACTACTACCTAAGACCCTTTCATCAAAGTATTTTTCTAAGAATTCTGATAATACCCTAGCATGTTATACTTTGCTGGATAGCTAATGAAACGTAGATAAGCACGTCTGCAGCACGACTGTCATAGACAAATTTTAAAATATTTGTGAGAGAAATAAATATGTTTTACAAATTTATTTCAATTTATAACAATCAATCGTCTACTGCAACCCAATTGGTTCAGTTAACTGCAAGTTTAGTGTTAGGAATAAGAAAGCAACTCATCTACTACATGAAAATCGCAAACAGAAATAAATGATACGCCAAAAACCCAAAATAATAGACCAATAGACAAAAATATCGGTATGTATTTAAAAAAAACTTTAAAATCCAATATCGTGAATACGGTTAAGTTTGGGGTAGTCAAATCAGTCAGGAATTATGGAAGCTACAACCCCCTCCAGGATCTAGGTCGACTTAACCTATAAACCTGTATACTTACAATAATGAAATTGTTAATTGTATATGTACAATATTGATGGCATTTTATTCTGTTAATTGAATTGTTGAATTGCCGTGGTGTGTCCTTTTTCGGTGATCTTATCAGATCATCTCAGCTCAAACACTCCGCCCGGTCACTACTTGGATGGAGACCGTTTAGTGGATATCTGAGCGCTTCTGTGCCTTGGAAGACATGCTAAGATGTACAGGCTTTTGTAATAGAATTGATTTGACAGTCCTATTCGTACAGCTGAATAATATATTGTTTTAATCAACTGTGGAATTGTAAACCGTTATGAGGTTATAAATTGTGTCAGATGTGTAACCTTTTTATCAAATTAACCCTCCCGGATTAACAAAGGAAACAACGGGGTATATTGGTTTTGCGAATGTTTGACCTAATTAGATAAAAAAACAGCTGCTTTAAAAAAAGTTTACGATCTATACAGTTAACCTACCTAAATAAAAATTAATTGCCGTATGATTCATCACTTGAGCACTCAACCGATTTGACTGTTTTAGTGTTGTGTTCGTATTTGTCAGAACAATGTTTGTATGAAATAAGTTTCCACTGGAAAAGAAGAAAATCCTTCGGAAACAGTTTTACTGCTAGAGCTGATTCCTGCCGCGAGGCAAATGTTTGTATGATTTACAAATGTTTGTCTCTGGTCTGGGTGTTTTCTGTGTATAATGTGTATCGTAAATGTATTTTAAAATACAAAGGTACTTATAAATAGTACCTATATCAATTATAGTGGTGTTATATAACAGATTATGTTTGGTTTGGGGCTTGATGATGCTATGTGATAATGTCTAGCATTATTTATTACACTTTAATGTCCAGCAGTGGACTTGTTTTATGAATGATGATGATGATGAATATGAAGAACAGTTATTGATTGGCAAGTTCAAACATTTTTTTGAATTATCCCCCTTTCAACATACCAACACTTAGGGCATAAACTATAATTAATAAGTTCCTCCAAGAATGTATCCGAGTAGATATTTTTGCTGATAGTGTCAAATCTATAATAAGATCATTTATGATATTTCTTAGTTTTAATTTAAGGTACATAGGGCCTTACTTATAAAAATCTGTCAAAAGATAAACGATGCTTAAACTATTGCCATCTCTTACTGTTGGATATTAACAAACCTTGACAGGCATAGCTTTAAGCAACGGTTAAATTTAAGTAGCGTTTATAAGTAAGGTTGTAAGTGTTTTGGTGTAAACTGTGTAAACTTTGTATCTTTATTTAATAAATCTATTAAATCTTTGAAATCTATTTCGGCGTGTCAAAATTGCTTATAAAATAAACAAACATTCGTCGATTGTGGAGTAAAGTCGTAAATAATTTCAGACAAGCAAAGAATCCATAAAATTGGCTGAATAAATCCCGTCAATGTAGCGTGGATGTCGGAGGAGCTCAAAGCTGACATCATCGTAATTTGCCAAAAGGATTTTGTGAATTGCAGACTTTTGTATGCTTTAAAGATATATCAATTCACGAATATTCGGTTTATGTTGTCGATTCATCGTAAAATCAAATATTTTGTGCAGTTATGCAGTCGATTTTTGGATGTTTTAAGTCGGAAACGCAAAAAGATTTTGTCTGTTTGATACTTATTTGGTTGGATGGGGTGTACACCCCATCTAACCAAATAGTAGGTACCTACCTATGAGGTTCCAACCGCCATCTTCGGAACCCAAGCCAACCTCACCTGCCCACGCACAGCTACATCCCCTGGCTGTCCTGGCTGCCTGGGCAGCAGCGTCGATATAGGTTGATTATTCAAAGTAAACTCAGTTTTGAATAATCCTACTAATAATATAAATGCAAATGTTTGTGAGTTTCACTTGTTTGTTACTCTTTCACGCAAAAACTACCAAACGGATTTGAAAGAAACTTGGAATATACATAGTTCGTGACCTTTATTAACACATAGGCTTTTTATCCCGGTACCACGCAAGTAAAGCCGCGGGCGGAAGCTAGTATTAAATAATTGCAAATTACGAAAAAGTTTAAACATAAAACATTAGCTTCCACCCGCGGCTTCGCTCACATAGTACCCGGATAAAAAGCCTATGTTTTACTCCAGATCACAAACTATGTATATTCCAAGTTTCATCCAAATCCCTTTAGTAGTTTTTGCATGAAAGAGTAACAAACATTCATCCATTTATCCATCCATACATCCATAATCACAAACTTTCGCATTTATAATATTAGTAGGAGTAGGATTAGTAGGACTTATATTTCAGTTTATTAGTACACATCCGAAAAACATCTGAAAAACTTGAAATATGCAACTTTCAAATTTAGGAATATGCTCCATTAGCTTTTAGTTAGTTAGCTTACCTACTCGCTAATGGCGCAAGTTTTCAGACACAGAAACTAAGATTAGTTGCACTCTAAGTACCAACCTACCTTTCTTAGTAACTGAGTAAATAGGATTATACGAATGGTACCTGTTTGTCGCAGTGGTGTTTGTCTATAGCTACTTCAAGGTGTTTTCATACGGTGCGTGATTTTACCAAAGAGGTTGGATCAAAAACTTTTTCCTGCTTTTTACTAAAAAGGTTGAATCAGAATCTTTTTTGTGGATTTTAGAGACAAGCCTGCAGGAGATAGACTTGTGCTGGACTACACGCAGGGGGAAGTTTCGTTAATTGAAGCAAAGAAAATGCTTACTGCAGTTGTGGTCAGTAGTTCTATTATCTCACCTAAAAACGAGAAAATATCGTAAGTATCAAATGTTCACATTAACTGTTTCAGTAAAAACTGTGAATGGCGTGCTACGGTACGTAAAAAGCTGTTTTCGAGAAGTGTGTTAGCTGGGACATGCTTCTGACCTTTAGGTAGGTATACACTCTTCGATGATCACATTCTTAGTAACGGTAATAAAATGATTCCATGAAAAAATAACAAAAAAGTTTTATCGTTTTTGTTTAGCTACATGGTAAGAGTGTGGGTGACCCATATTCAGCAGTAGACTTCGATAGGTTGTTGATGATAATGATGGAATAGCTACAGGAAGGTCAGTGAGCACACAAAGTTTACCGGGTTTATGTGAGGTTTATGAGTGTGGATGTGCCCGAAGGACGACCGCATATACAGTTATAACACAAAGAGAATACGGAGGATTTATTTGAACTATCGCGACCGGAGACGATAAATCATTAATGTCCTTGCTCCCGATATTTCCATATAAATACGATAAAATACACAGATTTCATATTATACGAATAAAAACGCTGCCGAATGTATCACAGTTATACAGTCGCAATAAATAGTAGGTACCTTATAAATAACATAGAACAGTAACTTTTTTTTATCCTTGACGCCAAGCTCCATAGTTTTTGCCAAAATTAAATAAAATTAAGTGGATTTTTTGTTTTAATACAATTACTATCAGTTTGATATTATTCCCACTATTGAGGCAGAATAAGGATTTACTTTGTAAAAGAGCCAATAAGACATCAACGCATGTTTTTGAATTCTACTAGTCCTCCATTTGACTGACACCTACACTAGACTGGTACTAATAGTACTAGTCTGTTAGTCAGCTTACCAGCAAGCTTTTCCCTATTTTATAGGGGGTTAAGTAGAGATCAGCCCAAAGAAATAGGACTAAAGCATAGAAGTCTTAAAATTCATAACTCATACGGCTGATCTCTACTTTCTTATGTCCATATATGTTAGCTAGAAAGAGATGCATACTTTATCTCAATGCGATTTCTGCGACTTCGTACGACTTCGTACCAGGGCATTTGTATGAACCTGCATAGAAATTTGTTCGAGCGCCCTGGTACGATTAACTTTTTGAAGTCGCATTGATATATGTATGCATCCCTTTCTAACTGATGATATTGGACATAAGAAAGTAGATATCAGCCGTATTGAATTTAAAGACTTTATCAAGTTGTCTTCCTATATCTGTGGATCAGCCATATGAGTTGACGTTCAGAGCATAGTGAATTTTAAGGCTTTATCTAGTTGTCTTCTATATCTGTGTTGCAGACATTTAGATTAGTAACAGTATATATCAATGGTTTCAGAGCAGAATTGGAAAAAAGGACAGATATACATTGCGGTGTACTGCGAGCGCAAGTCACTATATTTGTACCATAAAGTGCCATAAAGTTAGAAACAGAAATAAATCCAAACTCTGGTTTGTTCCATAGACTATTTTATTAAGAAACTGCTAATAACTGTACATAACGGTACCTACTATCTAACCTCATATGAATATTACCTTTCCTGTTATAAAGGCCTTTGGATGGACCTTTTCATCCACTGTAGAGAAACGCACAGCCTTTTAGCTGAAATGGGTTGGATAGACGGCATTCACCCTGATACAACAAACATCGGGCAGGGATATCTCTTTGCAGTAAAAGCGAATGCTTAGTAAGACCTACCTATTTATAGATCTACTCGTACCTTCAAACATTGACTTATAAAATTTAGTAGGTAGATATCATCACATCACATCACACTAATATTACTTAAAATGAATAAACGCGAAAATGAAAATGAAATACTTAAATTTTTTTTTTGTGTATGTAGTAGTATTTTTGTCCTCATTCAACTCCTTAATGGTAAACTTGGATTATACATTAGTTTGTACCTGGATTTGACCTGGATTACAACGTAGGCTACTACACGAGCGAAGCCGCGGGAAGAAGCTATTAAAAAATATGTATGTGAGGTTTTTGAAAATGCAATACCTATACGTTTTTTTACGCATTTGAATGGAAATATATGAGATTTTATGGACAAAGACAGGCACAGAGTTTGAATGAATTTAATCCACTTTTGAAACCAACAGATTTAATAATAAATAAATAATGCGGGACGTAATCACACAGCATCATGCAGCCCCAAACTAAGCAGAGCTTGTATTATGGGAACCACATTATTGATATACTACATATATAGATTTTTTCCTAAATACATACATATCATAAATAGAAAACACCCAGACCCGAGACAAATATCTACAGAACATGCAAACATTTGTCCCGCAGCGGGAATCGAACCCGCAACCTTCTGCGTCTCAGGCGAACCTTCACGCATTGCGCCACAGAGGCCGTCATTTATGAATATTTGGCTAAGGTAAGTAATTACCTACTGTTGTTTTAAAATGATCCCTTGCTTAAATTTAATATTACGTTGGAAATTGAACAACGACATCGTTCTGGAGAATGGCAAAAAAAACACGAAAAAAATATGAGACGTCGAGATGAGTAACGAAGTGAAAAATTGTTTCTATAAAAGCTTCTAACACCTTAAATTTTGCGTGTAATGTTAATGTTTAGGTACCTTTTAAGTACCTATTTACAAGGAACTAGAAGAATAATACAAGTAGCTAAATAACGTTACAAGGACAATATTAAAAAGAGCAGCACAAAGACATTTATTCGGATTTTGGAGCTTTTTCCTAAACCAAAGTCGAAAAAAACCCATCTGTCATTTTTTATCTAGAGGACGACCAATTCGCAAGAATGAAGGATGGCTTTCCGGAAACAAACAAAGCCAAAATAATATTTTTTTTTATCACGAAACATACCTATTGCCATGAAACGCAGTATTATGCCACGGTACTTCTTATTTCAGTTTTAGTTTTTATGTTGTCATTTTTATGGGAACCAGTATAAGCGAGTCAAAACCTAAAGTACTTATAAAATTACATCTTCTGTTTATTTCCAAAACTTTTTACTTCTCTTTTCTTGATCCTACTTTTCACTACTTCTGTTTATTCATTACTTCTGTTTATTTCCAAAACTTTTAACTTCTCTTTTCTTGATCCTACTTTTCACGTGCATTATTTTAGTATTCTCTATCACACACACACCACATACACCAGCCTATATCAGTCCACTGCTGGACATAGGCCTCCCCTAATGAAGGGGGATATGCCCATAATCCTCACGCTGGGCATGCGGGTTGGGGATCGCAGAGCACAGCTTCTCGCACCACCGACGCTGCTGCCCGTCGGTGGCCAGGGGATATAGCTCTGCCGATGTAGGCTGTGCTATGCCGCAATCAGCCGGCCGCCAGAGCCCCGTTTGTTAGTTAGCAGGGTGCACCACGTGCAGGTGAGGTTGGCTTGGGTTCCGACGACGTGGGTTGAACCCCGTACGCCCCCATGATGATTCTCTTTCATCATTTTATTATTTACAGATATTATATTTACCTTTCAGTACGACGGTTTTTTCAATTTCATTACAAAAACTTCCACCCCAAGGCGCTCTACTCATCGACTCTACACCGGTACTCAAACATACCGTTTGAGTTCCTCTACCTTCCTATAGCTGTCTCATTTGCACACAAAAGCCTGCATTTAGGTGTGTTTTCGTGGTGTTTCCTTTTGCTCAATGAAACCCCGCCTTACCTAAATCTACGCATCGGGTGTCGCAGAAATATTATGACAGGTGAATGTATGCCAAGGCCAACTACCACGCATTAGCAACACCACAGCATAATAAGCAGGTGCTAGCCAGAGCCACAGAACAAAAGCAGTTACTAAGAAAAGACTACAGAATAATACTAATTGCTAATTTGGACACGCCTGGAAGTACGAGTAGCTCTAATTTATATTCATCAAAAAAACAAAGATACATATTAGTTGGGTGTAGGTATAACTAGGCACCGAAGTTGTGCGAAAATCGATTGTAGTTGGCTGGCAAGCTGATGAAAGCATAGTATGGAAGTACCTACTTCAATCATTTAGGTATACGAAATCTTGTCACAAAACTTAAAATTGTGCATAAAACTGATATTATTAAAAAAATAAAATAAAAAAAAATAATACGGGACGTAAACACACAGCATCATGTAGCCCCAAACTAAGCAGAGCTTGTATTATGGGAACCACATGATTGATATACTACACATATATATTTTTTTCTAAATACATACATATTATATATAGAAAACACCCAGACCTGAGACAAATATCTACAGAACATGCAAACATTTGTCCCGCGGCGGGAATCGAACAGAGCACAACAAGCAGACTATGCAGGTATTATGTTCATATTAGGTAAATAAGGTTTTTTTTTCAATTAATTAATTCTACTTTCTACTAATATAGAAGTTTGAGTTTGTTTTTTCCCTTTACGCCAAAAAAAGACCGGATTGAGCTAAAATTGCTCATAAACATAGTTGACTAGACCAGAAATATCAGAAAGGCTATACTCTTTATTTGCAAGCGAGGCCGCTAGTAAGCTAGACACAATAATTATAAAGAAATCCTGTTGGAATGAAGACATAAATATCCCAAAATAGGCCTAAGAAAATAAATTGTGGGAAAATTCGTTTGCCTTTTACGGTAATGCTAGGAATACCAAAGTACCTACTTTTGACAACGTCATCTGTTCCTTCTATATTTCTCTAATGGAACCCGTCCGGAATAACGGAAGCGAAATTATAATTTCACATGAATAGCCTTTTCTGATGTCCAAGCTCTGTATACGAGAATAGAATAGTCGGACATGGCTTTTTACTCTATTTTATTCTTGTCGGTTAGTTTGTTTGGTTTTGTGTTGCCTAGGTAGAGTTAGAGCTCTATATCTAGTATTGTATTCTATTACAATAGCAGTCTTTGCCGAAAATAAAGAAGTAGTATTCCCAATGACTAAATTAACGTGCAACCTATTCCATAAATGAAGAATTTGATGTTTGTAAATTTTAACTAGAATGCTGTGTTGTAATTTATAATTACTATTTGCCTTCTAGGCAAGGTTAAAGATTAAATAGGTAATTAAGTTTATTTACATCTAAACTAATTCTTAAGCATGTCAAAAGTTAGCCCTAAATAGCATTAAGATTATTTTTATGATAATTACTTGTGTAATTTTAGGTTTATTGATTTGATTTATTCATAAATTTACTATTTAGCATTGTTTTTCACCCGCGATACAGGTCTTCCTAGAACGGGCATATTGTAAAATGATTACCTCTGTTTAAATATTGCATTATTTAATTTTGGCACTAAGAAAATGAATAAAGATTCTCTTTATTTGTTATAAAATATGGATGAAGATGACAAGTAACCTAAGTAATTATGTTTATTTAAATGGCACAATTTTATTTTCATACTTTTTACTTATGTAGTAGATAATTGTGATATTTTTACAAATCGTAAGTTTACATTTTTTACGAACACACTATTTCGCCATAAAAAAAATTTAAAGCGCTTTCGTTTCATTATTTTCTAACTGTGGGTATTGGTGTTTCTACCGATATAGCACAGTGATCTACATGCCAACAAAGTCAAGTGATCCTTCCCCGGTGGTAGTGCGCGAACAGACGACGTGCTGAATAATTTACCGGTAACACTTTGCCGTAGGCCGTGGCAACCCAGAGGGAATCAAACCTGCTTTAGCGTGTTGTCATCCGTGTGTATAACACACAAAAAAGTGTCTATGTAAACTCTTTGTCTAAACTTATTTCGGTTCATGGAATTACTACGTAATAATTATTTTGCCAATAAGGGGCATACGAGTACCGTCTACTCTCGAGGCAAAAACCCAAACAAATTATAAGTACGCTTGAGGCAAAAAATCTAAGTAAGGAAAATTGTGAGTTTATTTTAGTTTTATTTAATTTATGTGTGATTTTTATATTGTAAAATGTCTGAATAAAGGTTTTCATTATTATTAGTATTAACGTATGTACAAGGGAATGCGCGCTTTGAAAATCTGTGTAGTATGTATGTTGTGTCTCGTTTTCTCTTTATTGTTACACAAACATAAGTGTTAACCACATTTTCAATAGGAATATAGTTATATTCCTTGAGTTCATGAATGATCATATTGCATGCTGTGGTTTAAGTGTAACCACTGGTTTCCGTAATAAGAAGACATGTTTATCACGGGAGTTCGTGCTTTGAACAAAATCTGTGTCTTATTAATGTCCCTAAAAGTTTATTTGTTTATTTATTTAGGGCTTCCAATGAGTAATTACACAACTCTTACAAAAATTCTTAATATTTAAAATTTATTTACTTTTAAGGTAGCCACAGCTAAAACAAGTACCTTATACGCTACGAGATTTTTCAATTTTTACCTATAGACATAGTTTTATAAAGTATGAAGCTTAAGTTTAGTTATTTACAATAAAAAAAATTAAGTTCAATATAATAAATTATTACATTACATACAATCAATCAAATCAAATTCTTACATAGTTGTTGTGTCTCGTTTTCTCTTTAATGTTCCACAAAAGAGGAAACATGACACATAACCTTTTAGTTCGACTGTGTGTCATAAATATTTTATACCGTAAGTGTACATGTTATGCATAAAAAATAATAAATATTTTGTACTGTCCAATAATATTTGTTATAGATTTTTCTGTTCTGTAGCCTCAAATAGCTAAAATGGCGTTAAAATATCTTATCACCTCTTTTTTATTTACATTTAAATGACAGGGATAAGCTTACTTTATCGAGCCGTTATAAAATGACATTTGATTATGAATAAGGGGGCTAGTAATTAAGGGAATAAGGTGGTGCATAGTATATATCAATGGTTAAAAGTGTAGGTATCCTTCAAAGAAATTGTCAAATAAAGCTTTTTGATAATGAAAACACCATCAATTTTATTGTGTTGCGTGTTAAGAATACATTTCGTTTTGCAATCAATAAAATCATTCACGTATTATGAAATAGGTAGATGGGAAGTTTATCTAATGGTTACGTTAGCTTTATAGTTTTACTCTCGCTATAAAACTCTTCTAAATTCTTGGAACATGACATAAAAACAACACTTTCTAGTATACAGAAAGCACGCTTTATTACGAGTTGTTATTTTAATTCCTTTGTGTTGTATGCAAATACGTTTATGTAGTATAGCACATAAATGATAGAAACAAATCTCCTGCAAGATCTTCTAGTCATGCATTTTTAGAATCAGCAGTGTTCTTATTTTGTTTGAGTTTGCATGTTTGTATCCACTCAACTCCGTTAAGACTGAAGGGATTTGGAATATATATGTTATGGACAAAGTGATTAATGCGGGCATTATTCATAGTGCCCGGGCAATATGAATAATGACTAGCTACTTAGGGCAAAGTGATGAATTATTACCTAAACTTCAAAATTTATCACATTGACCGGTCATTATGAATAATGCTTCGTGATCATCGGGCAATGTGATAATATAGCTACTTTGGGGATGGAGTGAGGGGAGGGAAGCGAACGCGTGACACGCGCTAACCAATCAGAGCCCGTCATGGCGGCGTACGAACGTCGATCGCTTCACTGTTCACTACACAGCTCTCAGTTTTGCATTCCAAGCGAATATGGACGGACGCAGACGGATAATTTCGTAATTCAGTTTCGTAACTAAAGTGAAGAAAGACTAGCGAAGAAAAGCGAAGTTCATAAGGCATCGCTAAAAGGAAGAAATTTGTGTTTTAAATTTTGATTTAAAGTCTGAAATAAAAATAATAGTTAAATATTGTGTCTTTTATTATTCTGCCCACCAGGTGATGGGCGTTATGTATATTGCCTGGGCAATTTGATTAATTCAATAGTTCTTATCACATTGCCTTCACATATTGGTCATTATTCATAATGCCCGGTCATTATGTATAATGACCAATTAATCACATTGTCCATAACATATACATAGTTTATGTCCTCGACTATATCCTGTTACAGAGTTGAGAACAGGTCGCAATGGCACTCATTAGGGGAGGCCTAAGTCCAGCAGTGGACTGCTATAGGCTGATGATGATAATAATGATGATATCCTGGTATCACGCGAGCGCACCCGCCGGCAGAAGCTAGTTGATCAATAAAAGCCTAAGTTCCTTTGAATCATAAAGTCAAAATGTGAAGCCAATTGAATAAACAGACGTTATTTCGTTACTTCTCCAACTTCTGTTTAAAAGCAAAAATCTTTTTACCGAAATTAAATTCTCAAACAAAAAATGTTGCTATTTTCATTATTGTTAGAAACCTTTCTTTATATTATAGAAGGCTTTTATTGGTATCACGATAATTTAACATAACAGAGTAAAATAAATAACCATGCTAATATTAAAAGTAAACAAAAACAACAGTTTGTAAAATTGCTCTGTGTGGTGGTGAATTGGTCCTCAGCTCAGCTTTTGCTAATGCATGTTACCATGCTGCAGCGCTGGTTTTCAACTAACGCCAGTGTTGACTCCACGAACATCCTGACCGGAGTGACTTAACTGTTTATATAAATGCTAAATCTAAATAAAAGTACATGTTAAAACCAAAAACATCAAAAAAAGAATAACAAAATGATTTAATGCAAAAAATAGGTAAAATACAATAGTTTATATATAATTTGAACTCAATAGAAAAAAAATTGATCAATACATAATAGGTACAGAAAACATGACAAAAAGACTCTTCTTTCATAACCTAATACAATTTCCATTATTCTTGGCCACGATTTAACGAGGAAATAACAAATTGGATGACACGACGCCTATTATGAAAGCAAACGTTCGGACAACGGAATGCTGATAACATTTCCCCGTTAAACAAGAGGGCAGAGGTTTGAATCGCATTTATTTTACACATCCCAGTCCTAAGTAAATGTTAAGTGTGCCCACAATTTAGTAGAATATTAAGATGTAGGGTAACCCTTTGTGTAAATACTGGAATTTGGTGAATACGTGACTTCTCTCGTGGTAATTTTGGGTTTCCTTTCAATTAGATGAAATAGATGTTACTGGGTGTGGCCTTTCCATTTGATCTATATGACTTCAAATTGTAACTTTAATGTTCTCTTTGGTCCCGTCTAAGACACAGATTAACAAATATTTTAAATCTACAAAAAGTCTTAGTCATGTAGGTAGTTTTCATAACACAAGCTCTGCTTAGCCAGGCTTGGTTGTATGATATAATATCAAGCATTATTTAAACTTTTACTTTCAGTCACGCATTAGTGGCTAAGATATGACTAGGCTTGCCAAATATCTAAAGTACATACAATCCTCTTAGCACTGGATATTACCTTCACTATCATCACCATCATCATCATCATAAGCCTTTAGCACTCCACTGCTGGACATGGCCCATAAGCCTCCCCTAATCAGCGCCATTTTGCGCTGTCCTCATCTTGATGCATATAGCTAAAGACCTTGCTCAGACTAAATCAAATATTTATGAGTAAGTATATGTCTACTTTTTGCAATATACATAGTCACCATTCTATGGCATAGACTGTGTCTGTCACAGATTCCTTATCTTCCTACCTCCATTTTAAGTTAAAATACTCGAATAAATTTTCTATGTATGATATGTATGTATTTACAATCATGTGGTTCCCTTAATACAAGCTCTGCTTAGTTTGGGGCTACATGATGCTGTGTGATAGCGTCCAAAATTATTATTTATTAGGTTGTTTTGGGTTTGTACTTTTAATAGTGAATATGTGAATTGACTGGGATGAGATAAGTAGCAAGCTGCAGTTAACTGATAGTTTTTTTAAATAAATTGTACGGCGCGTGTTCAATAAACAACATGACGACTACAAATCGATATATTTGTTGGTTTAGCCTCAGTTGAACCAATTTGCCTTTTGGTCCGGTATGGGCATGCCATTAATAATTCAGATTTCCAACATCGTTTAAATGTTACATAACGTTTTAATTAAAAGTTTTTACTGAAATCGAACAAACTGATACTACGGTTTAAATTAAATATAGAGTATTTAATTGAGCTATAAATGTAGCTTTTGTTATGAAAGGAAGTTAAAAGTGATGAACTGAATTTAAACGAATTAACCAAAATAACCTCGTCGCAGAAGGTTGCGGGTTTGTTTCCCGTCGCGAGTAAGGTCTCTGCGTTTATATTTTAAAAAGTAGTTATATCACTCATGTCAGCTTAGTTTGGGGGCAAGATGATGTTGTGTGATAAGATAACGTCTAGCAAATTTTGATTTATCTTCTCCTCCTCCTCCGTCATTCCCTCAGCTCTGAGGATCGTGACTCGTTTGCTGCAGTTTCTTCAATGTCTGCCTCCATCGGTTTCTAGCGGCCGACTGATGGAGAGCCACGTTGACTGGTATCTTTAGGTGTTCGGATACTTGGTCCGTCGATCGTTTGGGACTCCTTCCTCGTGGCCTTTTACCCTCCACCATTCCGGTCACCATCAGGGGCTCCAGATTGTCAGAGCTTCTGCGAGCAATATGGCCGAAATATTACAATACTCGGTGTAGGCATATTGCGGAGAGCCTTTGGGCGCGTTCTAGATTTAGCTCCTCCAAAATCGACACATTTGTGCAGCAAGTCTAGCCAGAATATTCGCAAAGTTTAGTTATTTACAATAAAAAAAATTAAGTTCAATATAATAAATTATTACATTACATACAATCAATCAAATCAAATTCTTACATAGTTGTTGTGTCTCGTTTTCTCTTTAATGTTCCACAAAAGAGGAAACATGACACATAACCTTTTAGTTCGACTGTGTGTCATAAATATTTTATACCGTAAGTGTACATGTTATGCATAAAAAATAATAAATATTTTGTACTGTCCAATAATATTTGTTATAGATTTTTCTGTTCTGTAGCCTCAAATAGCTAAAATGGCGTTAAAATATCTTATCACCTCTTTTTTATTTACATTTAAATGACAGGGATAAGCTTACTTTATCGAGCCGTTATAAAATGACATTTGATTATGAATAAGGGGGCTAGTAATTAAGGGAATAAGGTGGTGCATAGTATATATCAATGGTTAAAAGTGTAGGTATCCTTCAAAGAAATTGTCAAATAAAGCTTTTTGATAATGAAAACACCATCAATTTTATTGTGTTGCGTGTTAAGAATACATTTCGTTTTGCAATCAATAAAATCATTCACGTATTATGAAATAGGTAGATGGGAAGTTTATCTAATGGTTACGTTAGCTTTATAGTTTTACTCTCGCTATAAAACTCTTCTAAATTCTTGGAACATGACATAAAAACAACACTTTCTAGTATACAGAAAGCACGCTTTATTACGAGTTGTTATTTTAATTCCTTTGTGTTGTATGCAAATACGTTTATGTAGTATAGCACATAAATGATAGAAACAAATCTCCTGCAAGATCTTCTAGTCATGCATTTTTAGAATCAGCAGTGTTCTTATTTTGTTTGAGTTTGCATGTTTGTATCCACTCAACTCCGTTAAGACTGAAGGGATTTGGAATATATATGTTATGGACAAAGTGATTAATGCGGGCATTATTCATAGTGCCCGGGCAATATGAATAATGACTAGCTACTTAGGGCAAAGTGATGAATTATTACCTAAACTTCAAAATTTATCACATTGACCGGTCATTATGAATAATGCTTCGTGATCATCGGGCAATGTGATAATATAGCTACTTTGGGGATGGAGTGAGGGGAGGGAAGCGAACGCGTGACACGCGCTAACCAATCAGAGCCCGTCATGGCGGCGTACGAACGTCGATCGCTTCACTGTTCACTACACAGCTCTCAGTTTTGCATTCCAAGCGAATATGGACGGACGCAGACGGATAATTTCGTAATTCAGTTTCGTAACTAAAGTGAAGAAAGACTAGCGAAGAAAAGCGAAGTTCATAAGGCATCGCTAAAAGGAAGAAATTTGTGTTTTAAATTTTGATTTAAAGTCTGAAATAAAAATAATAGTTAAATATTGTGTCTTTTATTATTCTGCCCACCAGGTGATGGGCGTTATGTATATTGCCTGGGCAATTTGATTAATTCAATAGTTCTTATCACATTGCCTTCACATATTGGTCATTATTCATAATGCCCGGTCATTATGTATAATGACCAATTAATCACATTGTCCATAACATATACATAGTTTATGTCCTCGACTATATCCTGTTACAGAGTTGAGAACAGGTCGCAATGGCACTCATTAGGGGAGGCCTAAGTCCAGCAGTGGACTGCTATAGGCTGATGATGATAATAATGATGATATCCTGGTATCACGCGAGCGCACCCGCCGGCAGAAGCTAGTTGATCAATAAAAGCCTAAGTTCCTTTGAATCATAAAGTCAAAATGTGAAGCCAATTGAATAAACAGACGTTATTTCGTTACTTCTCCAACTTCTGTTTAAAAGCAAAAATCTTTTTACCGAAATTAAATTCTCAAACAAAAAATGTTGCTATTTTCATTATTGTTAGAAACCTTTCTTTATATTATAGAAGGCTTTTATTGGTATCACGATAATTTAACATAACAGAGTAAAATAAATAACCATGCTAATATTAAAAGTAAACAAAAACAACAGTTTGTAAAATTGCTCTGTGTGGTGGTGAATTGGTCCTCAGCTCAGCTTTTGCTAATGCATGTTACCATGCTGCAGCGCTGGTTTTCAACTAACGCCAGTGTTGACTCCACGAACATCCTGACCGGAGTGACTTAACTGTTTATATAAATGCTAAATCTAAATAAAAGTACATGTTAAAACCAAAAACATCAAAAAAAGAATAACAAAATGATTTAATGCAAAAAATAGGTAAAATACAATAGTTTATATATAATTTGAACTCAATAGAAAAAAAATTGATCAATACATAATAGGTACAGAAAACATGACAAAAAGACTCTTCTTTCATAACCTAATACAATTTCCATTATTCTTGGCCACGATTTAACGAGGAAATAACAAATTGGATGACACGACGCCTATTATGAAAGCAAACGTTCGGACAACGGAATGCTGATAACATTTCCCCGTTAAACAAGAGGGCAGAGGTTTGAATCGCATTTATTTTACACATCCCAGTCCTAAGTAAATGTTAAGTGTGCCCACAATTTAGTAGAATATTAAGATGTAGGGTAACCCTTTGTGTAAATACTGGAATTTGGTGAATACGTGACTTCTCTCGTGGTAATTTTGGGTTTCCTTTCAATTAGATGAAATAGATGTTACTGGGTGTGGCCTTTCCATTTGATCTATATGACTTCAAATTGTAACTTTAATGTTCTCTTTGGTCCCGTCTAAGACACAGATTAACAAATATTTTAAATCTACAAAAAGTCTTAGTCATGTAGGTAGTTTTCATAACACAAGCTCTGCTTAGCCAGGCTTGGTTGTATGATATAATATCAAGCATTATTTAAACTTTTACTTTCAGTCACGCATTAGTGGCTAAGATATGACTAGGCTTGCCAAATATCTAAAGTACATACAATCCTCTTAGCACTGGATATTACCTTCACTATCATCACCATCATCATCATCATAAGCCTTTAGCACTCCACTGCTGGACATGGCCCATAAGCCTCCCCTAATCAGCGCCATTTTGCGCTGTCCTCATCTTGATGCATATAGCTAAAGACCTTGCTCAGACTAAATCAAATATTTATGAGTAAGTATATGTCTACTTTTTGCAATATACATAGTCACCATTCTATGGCATAGACTGTGTCTGTCACAGATTCCTTATCTTCCTACCTCCATTTTAAGTTAAAATACTCGAATAAATTTTCTATGTATGATATGTATGTATTTACAATCATGTGGTTCCCTTAATACAAGCTCTGCTTAGTTTGGGGCTACATGATGCTGTGTGATAGCGTCCAAAATTATTATTTATTAGGTTGTTTTGGGTTTGTACTTTTAATAGTGAATATGTGAATTGACTGGGATGAGATAAGTAGCAAGCTGCAGTTAACTGATAGTTTTTTTAAATAAATTGTACGGCGCGTGTTCAATAAACAACATGACGACTACAAATCGATATATTTGTTGGTTTAGCCTCAGTTGAACCAATTTGCCTTTTGGTCCGGTATGGGCATGCCATTAATAATTCAGATTTCCAACATCGTTTAAATGTTACATAACGTTTTAATTAAAAGTTTTTACTGAAATCGAACAAACTGATACTACGGTTTAAATTAAATATAGAGTATTTAATTGAGCTATAAATGTAGCTTTTGTTATGAAAGGAAGTTAAAAGTGATGAACTGAATTTAAACGAATTAACCAAAATAACCTCGTCGCAGAAGGTTGCGGGTTTGTTTCCCGTCGCGAGTAAGGTCTCTGCGTTTATATTTTAAAAAGTAGTTATATCACTCATGTCAGCTTAGTTTGGGGGCAAGATGATGTTGTGTGATAAGATAACGTCTAGCAAATTTTGATTTATCTTCTCCTCCTCCTCCGTCATTCCCTCAGCTCTGAGGATCGTGACTCGTTTGCTGCAGTTTCTTCAATGTCTGCCTCCATCGGTTTCTAGCGGCCGACTGATGGAGAGCCACGTTGACTGGTATCTTTAGGTGTTCGGATACTTGGTCCGTCGATCGTTTGGGACTCCTTCCTCGTGGCCTTTTACCCTCCACCATTCCGGTCACCATCAGGGGCTCCAGATTGTCAGAGCTTCTGCGAGCAATATGGCCGAAATATTACAATACTCGGTGTAGGCATATTGCGGAGAGCCTTTGGGCGCGTTCTAGATTTAGCTCCTCCAAAATCGACACATTTGTGCAGCAAGTCTAGCCAGAATATTCGCAACAAGCGGCGCCAACACCACATTTCAAAAGCCTTTATTTACTACCTATTGATTAAAAAGATCGAAATTATAAATAATATATTGATACTAATAAAACCATCATCATTATTATCATCATCACACTATAGCATTATTTAAAAGTTACCACTGGATCTTCCCTAATGAGCACCATTGCGCATTGTCCATAATAATCATCAAAATTTCCCTTTTAGTATCACTGGCCTTTTTGAACGCAGGCAAAAGTTGAAAAGTTTAAGAGCAGTCTTTTAATATTAGAGAACGTATTTAATGTTTTTGAACAAAAGAACCTTTCAGTAGAAAGTTGGTTGCATTTGAGCGGTTCATTGGTTTATTTCACAAAGCTATTCAGAGCATCTGCGATGCAAAGTTCCCTCCATTTTACTCGTTATAATAACTGGAAGCTTGAGCTGCTCAAATTAGCATTGTTTTGCAATTCACACTTCATGTTGAATTACTTCTCTTTGATGAGCTTTGTAACAAAACACATAAAATTTAAATTTCAGAAAGAAAGTTTTCATTAAATTTGAACTAGTGCCCATATTGATGTGTACTGTACAGTTATAAAAACTAAGTATCTAGCTAGATAGATACATTTTTCTCGTAGTTTGGCGACAGCATAACTCGCTTTGTGTTCTCTTTGTTTTCACAGATTACAAAGAGAAAAGTGAATCTCTGTAGATCAGCCGTCTCATAAGAAGGCCAGTCTTCTTTGTTTTATTTTACCCCCTTTGGCACCCTTTATACCTAAACAAGAAAAGATTAGACTTACTTATAAAACAAATTAGTTTAGAAACAAGGATTTTGCTTCCTCACTTTTAAAGTATAAGAGAGGGGTTAAATAAGTCTAGTTCTAAGTCTGTCTGTGGTCTGCGAATTGAGGTATTTAGGTAGCTAATACTATATATATCCGGGTCTCCATCAATAATTGCTTTAATATATTTAAATAAGTATAATTAAAAATTATACTTATTTAAATATAAATAGCGTTGGCGGGACGAGCTCGATGCCTTCAAAAGAGAGTGGAGGGAGTTGGCTCGGGATAGAGATGTTTGGAAATCTATGGGGGAGACCTTTGCCCAGCAGTGGGACGAGAGAGGTTAATTAAAAAAAAAAAATAATTTTTAAACAAAACTTAGAACAAACTGAACATGTAATTCTAAATTTTTTACTCTGTAACTTAGTCATTTAATTGTAAGTGAGTCATCATAGTCACTTACGCGCCCAACGCAGCCAACTGTGGATGAAAAATGATTGTTACGCCTAAAGATCACTAAAAAAGCTCTCCAAATTAGGCATGGTGAATGAAAAAATCCAATTACAGCCACCGACGGGCATGTCGAGGCACCTGGTTCTGTGAATACTTCTGTAGAGTTTAATTAGTGGAACACGGACCCACTGCGTTCCGGCACGGCTTGGGGCAGGCTATGGGATTGTGGGCCATAACACCCACAATAGGAATGCTTTACATTCTCCGGCGTAAGATAGGGTAATGGCATGCATCGAATTTAGCTATGCCAGTGTTAGTAACAATGAGGAGAATATCTTTAAAACCTTTGTTAAATGCCGTTGGAGATTTATTTTATTGTCTTTGTTTGATTGTTAAATAGGTACTAAAGTAATTTTAGTCTAACTAGATTACATACTTCTATAACAACAATGAGAAGAATATATTTAAAAACCTTTGTGAATGCCGTTGGAAGATTTATTTTAATGGCCTTGCTGGACCATTGAATACTGAAGTAATTTTAGGGTGACCAGATTTCATTCTTGTGGGTATCTAAATACATCTTTGTATTATGAGTTAACAAGCAAAGGACATATGACCTCCTATAAGGACAGGAGAAGCCTATATCCAGCAATGGAGACTGCTATGGCTGATGATGATGATAAAACAAAGGAGCTTATACTTCCATTGCTACGTATGTATTGTAAAACGTGATTTAGTTAGCATAACGCAACTTGAAGGAACAGGAAGTACTTATGCGCACAAAAGGTTCTATTTCAAAGCCTTAACGGTTGTTACATTAAGCTCCATGGGGTAGAAATAATGATTTTATATTTATGTGAGAGGTAATGGCGGTTACCGATGTAATAACTTAGTATTAATGTTCAGGAATTTCCCTCAAAGAATTTTCACAATAAAATATTGCAGAAGTAAAATAAGCTTGAGTATAAAAATAAAACAGCTTCATTTCATATTATATATTAGCTTACGCCCGCGGCTTCGCTCGCGTGGTACCGGGATAAAAAGTAGCCTATGTGTAAATCCAGGTCACAAACTATGTATATTCCAAGTTTCATACAAATACGTTCAATAGTTTTTGCGTGAAAGAGTAACAAACATTCATCTATACATCTATACTCACAAACTTTCGCATTTATAATATTAGAAAGAAGTAGGATAGGATAGGATAGTCTTATCATACATATTATTAGATGGGACGCGAGAGAGCTTCAGAAGCCGTGGTGGACTAGTGGAAAGTACCACAAATTCCAACGTGGAGATCATAGGAGGATTTTGTGCTCAAAACAGTGAGAAAATCCTGGGCTTAATCAGCTCCTCTCAAATTTAATAGATTTATTAAAGAAAGATACAAAGTTTACACAGTTTGCATCAAAACACTTAGTGTCCTAAATTACAACTAAGAAATATCTTAAATGATCTTATTAGATATAAGACTATCAAAAAAAATCTATATGTTTACATTCTTGGAGGAACTTATTAACTAAAGCGACTAGGCAGAGAGGATGGTAAGGAGCTGTGCAAGACAAATCCATCTAACCATGTCCCAGTCAGTGAGGAACGAAAGTGATAACTTATCACTTGACTCATTATGTGTAAAACGTCATTTAAAGTAGGTGCAAAGGCCGAAATGCCTTGGGACATGGTAATGGAGTTGTTATGGCAGGCTAAGTTTGAAACCACCAAAAGCTATTCATGAGGCCGAAGTGCATGGGACATGGTAATGGTGTAGTTAGGCAGGCTAAGTTTGAAGCCAGGAAAAGAGAACTACTTCTAGAACCTCCATTATTCCTTTGCTCTAGGACTTAGAGAATTGTAGAAACATTTTTAATTGTAGTAAACCTGCAAAAGTGCCACTGTCCGCCTTCTCGCTATAGCAAGGCCAGGGCCTTTGTAAAAAGTCTGGTTTACTGTTACAGTTTTACTACCAATTTACGCTCATCTTATTTATGATTCAAATCTAATTTTACGAGCGAAAGAAATGGTGTTTGTTATTAATTTTTACCTTTTTATAGTAAGGATCTCGGAGTACCATGTGGCTGATTCTTACTAAACACAGTCCATTCCAGGACATAGGCCCCCCTCAATGAGCGTCATTGCGTCCTGTCCTCAGCTTGACGCATCCAGCTTCAAGCTGAGGACGATCACAACCATCCAGCTCGTAAAAATTAAATAAGCAAAAATCTTCATCATCCTACTGAAGAGATCAGTAAAAATATTCCACGTAAGATGAATGAATAAACCTTTGAATTTAGAAAAACATTACTTAGAATCTTCTCAAAAAAAAAAAAACAGACTTCTTTCAATTCGGAGGTTGATATGCAGATAAACAAACACACTTTCCTACGTGACTTGTTACAAATCATAGCCAAGTGTGACGTCGGGCGAAGGCAAACTGACCACGGTCGGTCTGGCCAACTTGGCAAGATTCTCCGTTTAATTATATCGATCTATCCCATCGCCTTGTTATTATCTCCGTAGTCTAGGCCGATTGTGTTTCCTGATTCAATTGCTTGTGAAATGAATTCGGTGTTCTGGGTTGGTAAGTTTGAATTGCTTGATTTTTGGTAGAGTGGAGTGAACAAACAATTATTCAGAGCGTAGTAATTACCACAGAACAACTTATCAAGAGTATATCAACCTGTCGTATAGTAAAATGTTGGCCAATGAGAAAGCTTAGATTCAAAATAACGCTTTGTCATTGGCCAAATTTCTTCATTACGTTTACGACACGGTTAAAACATCCGTGATCGCTCACTGAAGTATTTCTTTATACTGTGTTATTCACATTTGTTCTTAATTTCCTGTTTCATCTGTAGATTTTTGAACTGGATAAGTTTTAATTATAATCAAGTTCTATTTTATGGGTTTGATGACCACTGAATTAAAAAAACAGTTCATAAAGCATGTGTATGTGTAGGTAAGCTAGCAAGTTGATTTGGAAACAAGATGGCCTGACCATACAAAACAGAACAAAGTAAATTGAAGATTCAAAAAATGTAGTAAAGAATTACATGTTTATTAGTTATATATCGGTCATGTGAGTCCCAGAATAAAAGTTCTGCTTAGTTTCGGGCTACATGATGCTGTGTGATAGTGACAGCATTATTTATTTTATTATAAAAATCCCAAATCATTACACATTATGATTGTATTATTTCAAACGTTTGCGGAGATGAACCGTCGAGTGATTAGTAATTTACAGCCAATAACTACTTAGTTTAAGAGGTTCAGTCAGCCAATCAGGATTTCGAGTTAACCCTTTATAAATAGCCAATCCAAATAGATTTGTCCGTGCGAGTTGATGGTACTTAATCGAGATTGGACGGCTGCGGTCAGTTGTTTAAGCGCAATCTATTTACAGTGGATTATTCCAGTTTGTAGGTTAAATAGTCAGCGGTTTATTGTTCTACCGCCATTCCTAGTTACTCTTTCCATGAAGGGAATCATCACATCTACGTTGGTACCAGCATCTTTCCGCGGCTTCACTTGCGTTAGACACTGATAAAACGTAGCATTATTCCTGGAATAGAACATCATTATGTCCAAAAGAACAGTTCAATCCATTTAGTAGTTTTGGCGTGAAGAAGGAATCATACTTTAAATATATTTTTGAGAAAAGAAAAACAAACGTTTTATTCTCTTTTGAGTGTAACACCAAAAGAGTAAACGAGACAAAATACATCTTTGGTGATAAAATAAGGCACAGCTTTTGTTCAAAGCGAACGGACCCGTTAAGATAAAGCTCCTTGATCTCACCCTTTTATTGGGTTAAATACCGAGCCCTAGACCATGTTGGTCTCATTATGAAGCAAGAGGAGTTTGCGAGTTAACGTAACTACAGAACGGAATTAACGTAGTGGTCTATTAACCGTATTATAACATAGTTTATCTTTCACCAGCTTTAATTTGTTTGTTTGTCTGGCAGGCTACAGAAACTAGAAGAAAACAAGCCTATAAAATAAAACTTGAAATGTAACTTGGCACCCAAATATCTGTTAAGTTTTATCTTAAAATACTGATTTTAGGAAGTTTTTAGGAAGAAAATGTTGATTTTTCTCATTATATTTGTCTTGTCATAATGAAATAGAGTTTAGACCAGAGATTCCCAAACTCTTTTATCTCATAGACCACTTTAATTCCTAAATTAATTTAACTTTTTTCAAAATTTTACTGGTTTCTTACCATGTTCCCAAAACTCATAAAAAATATGAAGGAATAACCGTAAATCCCCCGTTCTGTGATGCTATCTGCTCCTTTTTTGTATATATTTTTTTGAGTACTTAACTACATACATTGATAGATAGATAGGTAAAGCTAAGCCAACATTTTTACATTTTACTATAGAAACCAATTATATTTTCGTGGACCCCCACTTACAGCTTGTGAACCCCCATTTCTTTTTCACGCCAACGTAGACCGCCGTCGAGCCTACCGTGGACCCACCTGGACCACTTTGGGAATCACTGGTATATACTTTTTATTTCATCATCATCATCAACCTATAAAAGTCCACTGCTGGATATACAGGCCTCCCCTAATGAGCGCCACTCAAGAACTCGGTTTACCCCAACGGTTGTCGGTTCTTCGGCAGATATGGCCAGCTCACTGCCACTTCAGCTTACTAATTCTCTGAGCTATGTCGACAACTTTAGTTCTATATCGGATAGTCTCGTTGCGGATTCTATCCTTCAGAGAAACTCCGAGCATAGCTCGTTCCATAGCTCGCTGAGCGACTTTAAACTATTTATTTACTTACACTTTAAAAAGAGAGTTTAATATTCATAATCATAAGACTTAATTATGCCTATATAGCAGTCCACAGCTGGACATAGGCCTCCACTAATTATCATTTTTGTGCCCTGTTCTCAGCCCGATGCATCCAGCTTTTACAAACAGACATTCGCAGATCGTCACCCCACCTGGCACTTGGGCACCTGGCCGCAGGGCGTGCTACACTACGTTTGGCGAGACGCCGTCTACAAGCAAGAATTCGTTTACCCTGCAACGGTTGTCTGTCGGTTCTTTTATATTTACTTATTTATTTAAGAATTATCTAGGTCGGTAGGAATCAAAATGATTTTTCCAGTAACAGTAATGATGATCTCGAAGGATACAGTTGGTTGGTGAAATTTGAGGGAAACCTATGCCCAGCAGTGGGACGATGCAGGTTGAACAAAAAAAAGTATGATCACATAAACAATAAAGTTAATATTAGTTCTAATAAGGTAGCATGTATATTAAAATATTCATTTGTAAACATTATTATTTTTGTAGCTATGCTTTTTTTTATGTCATACTTTTCGATTAACACGTAACATACACGTATGAATATATAATTTACTGCTAATTGAAAGTTTAATCAATTCGCCGAAACTTGTTTCAAATTCAAATATTGTCACCTCAACTCTCGTGAGCTTATTAACGTAGCTGAATTGATACTGTTTGAATATTCAATTATTATCTCATCATTGTGGTTTGGATATTACTAAAATACAAATAAGATTTCCTAAATGAGAAATAAGAACAGTAGGTACAGTTATTTATAGATCGATTACTTAGGCTTAATTTTTGTTTGACTAGGATTCCTGTATAGATTTCTTCAGAAGTTACGCTCGCGTTATTTATCTCTCGGGGACGTTTCTTTTTTCTGGATGAAAGGTATATGTAGGTAGGTAGGATAATATGTATTTTTCTGTATATACCCTTAAAAATGTGTATGCGAAATTTCACGTTACAAACAAACAAACAAACTCACTTTTAAATTTATAATATTATGAATTTATAATACACAGTCTTGAACCGTTCCGAGACCATGAAAACATTCGTCTTACTTTGGAACATCCTATTTGAGATGTCTAATCTTCTGACTCAAAATAATGGTTTCAAGTCCGTTATTCATAAAAAAATAAGTAGGTACTTTACCTATCTCAGTATTTCGAGCTACAATTCCAACATTTTCATATCTTAAAATATTCTTTTTGAAACATTTAAAGACGCCAGAGCGGATTGTACCAAAGATTAAGTTAAATCCGGGTACGATTCTGACAACAAAGAACAACGGATGTTCGTTACCATGCATACATAATAGACAAACGAAGTAAACCAACAAGCCTCTCTCTCCCGATGGTAGATTGTGTTTGACTTTCATTGGTTCAATATGTACAGTATAACTAAGACTTCCTCACGTTTTACTGGTCTTGAAACTACCAAACTACAAGACGTTGCGCTTCTTGATGTAGTAAACTTTATGGTCGATGCCCCAGAAAACATTACCACATTTGCCGAATATAAATCTGTACTAACGGATGAGTAGTCTACGGGGAAACGTCAAGCGTCCATCTTCTGATTCTAATCCAATGAGAGTGAGTTCGAACTCAGTGGTATAAACGCCACTGAGATACTGCATATTATGATTGAAACAAGTTTCAATTTAATTTTATTATTTAAGAAAATATACTCAAAAACCTTTTTAATAGGAGTGTACCTTATCGAAAGTAAATGGTGGTATGGAAGTATACCGAAAACACAATGTTGTTCACTCTTGATCCAAAATAATCGTAGCTACAACAGAATATATTTAAAAGTGTGTACTGTAGTTAATGATACGTATGTTGAATTATCCATTTTATACTGATTTCAAAGTACAGGCTACAAAAATATAATTTATGAAGCCTACCTTCAAATATTAGGTATATTTTCAGTAAAAGTACGGATAAGGCTAGGTCGCAAAATAAACCTAGTTGGAAATGGTCTGGGTTTCAATATAAACCTAGTGGAAAATTATATCCAGCCACATCAGAAAACAAGCAGTGTTTTCTGCTAAAACAAGCAAACTTCAACACTCGTAAGTTTTAGTAGTGGACTGGGCGCTTTTAAGTGGCTTTTAATGACCTTGCTTGGCGGAGCTATTATCCCAGCATATTTATCGTAGTTAACATTTTAGTAAGGCCACGCATAGTTTACACAAATATACGTGGCAAGTAAGCTTGCGACTAAGCAGTCGCAATCTACCTACGTAACGTCTGCAGTAGTGTCTCTTTGTTCATAGCGTCTACGGGTTTGCTACGATAATACGATATCTAAAGGTTCTAACGTGTTAAAGCTTAGCTACATTTTACATTAATGCTCTGCAAAAGGCTTATTTTTGTTATTTTTTATTGATTTTGGCGTACACGCCCCACATTTCCGTTGCTATTATTATGCAACAATATTTTATTTTATTATATTACATAATCTTAATCTAGTAGATAAATAACAACTTGCAATTTATATAATTTTATATTACATTAAAAAATAAGAAAAATTCGTTCAAATAATAAGTAAAAAAATTGAAGATTACTTGTTATGGTTAAAAACTTCACTTCCTTCCTATCGCAACTAATGTTATAATATAACTAACATATCATTTATAAAAAAAAGGCTGCTGGTAGAAGCAGGATGCTTTAGATGAGGCCTATATCCAGCAGTGGAGTGCTATATGCTGATGAAGATGATATTACTGTCTCTTAGTCATCTGAGTGAAATTCTGATCTGAGTGAATGGCTGCGCAGGACGGGACGGCATGACAAGGGATTTCAGTTTTTTACCAATGGACATTCTAACCATCGCTTGCAAGTTTAAAGTCGCTCAGCGAGCTATGGAACGGGGTTCTCTGAAGGATAAAATCCGTAACGAGTTTATCCGACATAGAACTAAAGTTGTCGACATAGCTCAGAGAATTAGCAAGCTGAAGTGGCAGTGGGCTGGCCATATCTGCCGAAGAACCGATAACTGTTGGGGTAAACGAGTTCTTGAGTGGAGACCGCGGCTCGGCAAACGTAGTGTAGGACGCCCTGCGGCTAGGTGGGGTGACGATCTGCGAAAGGCTGCTGGTAGAAGCTGGATGCGTCGAGCTCAGGACAGGGCGCAATGGCACTCATTAGGGGAGGCTTATGTCCAGCAGTGGACTGCTATAGGCTGATGATGATGATGATGATGATGATGATGATGATGATGATTCAAACCTTTCAAAATAGAAATACGATACAAATTCCTATGCTTTAAAATAATCCCGCGGCATCGAAAGGGACGTCACGGCATTATTTTAAAGCATAGGAATTTGTATCGTAATTCTATTATGATTGGTTTTAATGTTCATCGGTAAAAATTGAATTCCTTGCCATGTCGTCCCGGTCTGCGCAGGCCTTTATAGTGTGTCTTCTTCACCAACGCGAATCTTCGCCGAAGCCGGATGATGTAGCCAATACTTTAGTCCATGGAACTGCCACATAGAGGGCCCAGGTCACACATATCGGGCAAGGACATGGCGCGGACATGGCGCGGACGTGGCACGGACGTGGCGAGGACATGGCACGGGCATGGCGCGGACATGGCTCGGACATGACGCAGAAATGACGTGACAGAGGCACAAGTGTAGTGCAGTCTGTTGTCCGTTATCGATGTGTCAGCATGTCATCCTCAGAAGACGAAGATGCTCTTGCTCTCGTGGATACAATTAATTAATATACAGATCAGGGCCCGTACAACCCCGATTTCGAGTTAGTTGCTTCGAAAGTGAAACCCCTTCATTGGGTTTTACAGTTGACGGGATTACCCTTTCGTTTGGGTATTCTCCTTTCCCTTCTCCTTTATTCCTCCTTCATAACACAAGCGAAAGTGTAACCCGTTCCTTTTGGTTTTCAGTCGATAGGGTTACCCTCTTATGAGGTTAAACGAATGAATATAGTTACCTCTTGATAGGTTTTTTGAATGTTACACAATGTTTATCATTACGCCTGACACTGGGTGGGGGAATTTAGATTTTGACTCTTGATTTATGTCATCAATCATTAGGTATTAGTTCGGATCGCTTTATTTGGTTGAAGGAAGAGCGTCACTGCATTAAAGAAAAGTTTTGAAAACATAAGGAAAGTGCTGTGTCACATGCTGTGTCATCACAGAGTATGCGTTGTCATATACGAGACCCGCAGTCAACATATTAAAAAGAAAACAAAATGGTGTTTCAGTTTTCATAAGTCATCAGTTATGTCATGACTGAGGCCCGCAGCCAACATGTTAAAAAGAAAAAAATGTGTTTCAGTCAGTTTTCATAGGGCATCATCGCAGAGTACTCTGCGTAGCGTTATTTTTTATTTTTATTGTATTTATTAGACAAAGCCAACAGTACACATAATGAGCATTTTGTAAAGCGTTATGTCCGAGACCCGCAGTCAACGTGTTAAAAAGAAAAAATATGACCTTTAAAACTATTTTGAATAATAATTTTGGATTGTCACTGTCACTATCACACTCAACTCAACTCAAAGCTCCACTCGAAACTCATTCTACAAATTCATCTGTAAATGGTTATATTTCTGGAACTACTCATCCTAGACTAGCCGTTAATTGCTCAAAAGATAGCTATCGACAAGATCTTTATTTTTAATGACATATGTCAAACTTGAATTTGCCATATCGTCGGTTGCAGGTTCAATTGGGGTAACCGCCAAAACACGTAAAATAAGTTGAGTATACAGTTTTTTTTAGTTTTCTCTGCTCTTTCGAATGGTATATTTAAAAAAATAGCGTAAGAAAAAAGACAGTTACGCTACACATTTTAACTGCGAATTTTTCAGATTTCAGTCGAAATTATGTTGTAACTGAGTATGTGATCTATTTACATAAATCGAATTGGTGTATTCCTATGACCGAAGAAGGTTAAGTTAGAGTATGTATCTTGGCAAACCAGCATTGCTCTTACACTAAATAAAAGGAAGATTAGGAAAACAAAACGAAAGGAAGGCGACAGTTATGAAACTTCATCTGGAAATATAAAAGCAGCTAAAAAACTACAAACAAATCCCTGTAAACCAGGAAAATGTCCTAGAAACTGTTTTGATATCACAGACGAAAGACGACAAAACATTTTCAACTTCTACTGGAATTTAGAAACCCAAAGAAAAAGAGATTGTTTAGTACAATGTACTCAAAGAGTACCAGTGAAGAGACCGGGAGTAGAAGTGGTTGAAAGTAAAAGAAAAGTAACATTCGAGTGCTATATAAATGAAGGTGAAGGAAGAAAGTTGATGATATCAATTCATCAAAAATTGAGTGATTATGTAGCCTTGTGTTATTGTTAAACAATTTTTATTAGTCAGTGAAGTCCATTTTGAGTATCCTTTTTTGTAAGTAAGGTTTGAGCACATAAGATGAATTCCATTATCTTTGACTATACCATGCAAACTCATAATACCATCAACATAGATTTTAGCATGCTTTTTAATTAATTTTTTAAACACCATTACCATCACTAGTATAGAGTCACTACTGTTTATAGCCAGTTGTTTGGCTGTTTCCATGATTCGCCATATTAGAGCACCTTTGAAGGTATAGCAGCATACATCGTCAATGTATCCAGAGCATATCGCAGTGTTGTTCCTAGGCCACGCAGACATTCATCTCCTATGACTATTATATATTTCCTTCGTATTTCTGTTTTTCTTGTGCTTTCTTCAGCTATTTTAGTTATTTTTACAGGTGGGATTGCTTCTGAGTCTTGAAACATACTCTCTTGTAATATTCTTTCCATTTCCTTGATGACTTGGGTGAGTTCTTCGTTTTCAGATACAGCCTTATAATTTGTAACACTGAGATTGTCGTACGATTCTCTTAAATATTTGAAGCAATGTTCTAAACTTGCAATTTTTGCCTTAAGCTTAAGTGTATTGCTTTCCATTGTTTCCAATTTTAAGTCATATTCTTCTTGAAGATCATAGTACTTCCTATTTAATTCTGTTAGTTCAAGAGTAGAATTTATCTTTTGTTTAGCGCTAGTGTTTGCAGCTTTTTCAATGTTATATCTCTTTTTCTTTAGTACTTTAAGTTCAGCGTTTTTGAATTTAAGGTCCTCTTTCAACTCTTTTTTTGCATTTTCGATGTTGAAGTAGATGTCAAGTTTTTTAAGATTTTTAATAATAATTACTTTTTGCACAGAGTCATGCCTTAGCTCCATATTTTCTTCCATAAGTTTTTTAAGGTCCTATTTCAGCTTATTGGAAAGCAAGTGTGCCAGATATTTATTTTACTAACCTTAGACATCAGTCAGAATTTTCTGTTATAAACACTGAGTAATGTTAAAGAAGGACTATCTCAAGAAGAAAATCGAAAAAAAAACCACCAACGTAAAACACAGATATATAAGTCTAACGTAAAGTATGATGAGACTGTCGTAGCTTCAGCAAAAACGTATATTGAGTCTCTTCCGTTCCTACCTTCACATTACTGCCGCAAAGATTCAAGTAAATTGAATTTGCCACAAGAGTACAAAAATGTCACTAACTTGTATCGTTTGTACCGTAAGTTTTGTGAAGAAAAAGAGCAAAACTATCTAGGCAAGCGAATATTTAAGAACTTATTCAAAATGGAGTTCAACAATAATGTCAAATGACAAATGTCAACTTTGTCAAATGACAAATGTCAATTTTGTAAATTTTTCGTGCTAGGTGGGAAACATTCTTGCGTCACTGGATCCCAATCAATAAAATTTTTGTGTTCCAGGACACATACATTTTAGGGACGAGGATTTTTCCGAGCTGATTCCATGTAACTTGGCCATTGCGTAGGACTCCAAACTCCCAGTTCACGTTCTATTACAGAGTGCATACTGTCTACTGGCATGTAACTATGGCCAGGCAGTAAGTAATTAATTTTGATGACTTCAATATTTTTAGATATGGTCAAAAAGTATTGGAAAACCGACAGTATAGTTTTATTGCGATTAGGATTAGGATTAGGAAAACCAAACAATGAAAGCAAATGCGGCAACTTATGTAATTACGATCAATGAAGAAGATTTCGAGCAAAATAGGAAAGGTATAATAGGATAGGTATAAAAGATATAAATGAAAACTGTTACCAAAAATGTAAAAGACACGCTCAACCAAACTGATGAAGAAGACTCTGTTGAAGAATATATAAGTATAAATAAAACGAAATATTATGTTAAACGATGTAGGTACGAGTACCTAGGTATTTGAGTTGATTTTTTGATACCTATAATAAATACATATAATAATTGATTATTTTGATACCTATAAAAAATAATATTTTAACTTTAAGTTTAAGAAACTTTACTCAATAGTAGAGTAAGCTTCTTAAAACCATCTAAAGTTGTTTCCTTTTTTTTTAATAAATATAAGTTGAATAAATAAAACGGTTTTTTACATACCCTTACATAAAAAGTGCGTAGGTATATCAATAATTTATCAATAAATAATCCCTTATAAATAAATTTAAAAATACAGTAAAATTTGCGTAAACGACATTAGGTGTTAATATTATGTATATTTCTATACATTTATATGGAAGTTACATCAACCAACAAAGTAGACGCTGTCTCTTACATCAAATTGAATAGCCAAAAGTTATTTTTTTACGAGCTTTAAACCATTTTGACCTGCAATATTTCAAAAAATCTTGAGTGCAAAATAGTGTAACTGCCATAAACATAAAAAAAATTTGATGTAACTTAAATTTATATCCAAAAATAAGGCTACTAGGAACAAATTTCATATTTTGCCAGAAAATTCAATGAATTATAAGCTTTTCTGTCAAAACAGATCCAAAAAAGGTCACATACGAATAAAGTTATGTTCAATTTAATATGAAAAAAAACTTTGCATGCTCCTACTGAAAAGTTGGGTATTGGCGGTTACCCTAATTGAACCTGCAACCGACGATATATCTCGAGAAGTACTCATCCTAGACTTGCCATTACTAGCTCAAATGATAGCTACTAATAAAATCTTTATTTTCGATGACAGCTGTCAAACTAAAAACTGTCATCGAAAATTAAGATCTTAACAATAGCTATCATGTGAGCTAGTAACGGCAAGTCTAGGATGAGTAGTTCTCGAGATATGGTCGATTTAAGTTTGACAGCTGTCATCGAAAATTAAATTCATGTCAAATCATTTGAGCTAGTAAAAGCAAGTCTAGGATGAGTAGTTCTCGAGATATGGCCAATTTAAGTTTGACAGCTGTCATCGAAAATTAAGGTCTTGTGAATAGCTATCATTTGAGCTACTAAAGGCAAGTCTAAGATGAGTAGTTCTCGAGATATGGTCGATTTAAGTTTGACAGCTGTCATCGAAAATTAAATTCATGTCAATAGCAATCATTTGAGCTAGTAAAAGCAAGTCTAGGATGAGTAGTTCTCGAGATATGGTCTATATAAGTTTGACAGCTGTCATCGAAAATTAAGGTCTTGTCAATAGCTATCATTTGAGCTAGTAAAGGCAAGTCTAAGATGAGTAGTTCTCGAGATATGGTCGATTTAAGTTTGACAGCTGTCATCGAAAATTAATTTCATGTCAATAGCAATCATTTGAGCTAGTAAAGGCAAGTCTAAGATAAGTAGTTCTCGAGATATGGTCGATTTAAATTTGACAGCTGTTATCGAAAATTAAGGTCTTGTCAATAGCTATCATTTGAGCTAGTAAAGGCAAGTCTAAGATGAGTTGTTCTCGAGATATGGTCAAATTAAGTTGGACAGCTGTCATCGAAAATTAAGTTCACGTCAATAGCAATCATTTGAGCTAGTAAAGGCAAGTCTAAGATGAGTAGTTCTCGAGATATGGTCAATTTAAGTTTGACAGCTGTCATCGAAAATTAAGGTCTTGTCAATAGCTATCATTTGAGCTAGTAAAGGCAAGTCTAAGATGAGCAGTTCTCGAGATATGGTCGATTTAAGTTTAACAGCTGTCATCGAAAATTAAGTTCATGTCAATAGCAATCATTTGAGCTAGTAAAAGCAAGTCTAAGATAAGTAGTTCTCGAGATATGGTCGATTTAAGTTTGACAGCTGTCATTGAAAATTTATTCCAATTTTATCATAATATAATTATTATTGCGTAATATAAACAATTAGTAGTCTGCATTTCCGCCCTTAATGCTTAGAACACAATTACCGCAATTAATTTTCATCTTTTGACCGAATTTTTTTTCTCCTTTATCTCCTATAACCCACGTATAACCCGTGTTACAATGATAAAAAGGGTAACCCTAAGGAATGGGTTTTGGAATAATACCAAAATCCAATACTATTGATAACCCTCATGATCAGGTAACCTAATCAAAAGGGTTTTGAATGGTTTATCCCATGAAATAATAGTGTAAACCATACGGAGAGGGTTAACTAAGCTTTTGGAAAAACTCTGCCGAAAACCTCTTCATCGGGTTACCAAATCGGGCCCTGATACAGATGAAGAAAATACGCGCAAACGAATTTGCACAAGGATCAGCTAGTATTACCATGGGTATTACATAAAAAAATCTTGATACCGGTTTAGTTTAATCTCTTTCCGATTTCCAGCCACAATTTATCTTGAACATTTCAGTTACAATAATCGGAACGACAATGATCATAAAGCGTTGCATTTACAATCAATTCACAAATTTCAATATTAAATTCGATATCGTCATTCGTCACGCATTTTTACATCACTAACAGACGTATGTCGCAAGCAAGTACATACTACGAACTGGCGGCCATCTGACGCCCATCTGACGCCCATCTGGCGGCGATCGGGCGCGGGCGCTGAAATGGCGCGTCATACGTCCGAGCAACAACATACTGTGTGCCCTAAATTGTGCTTTATTTCCATGCATTTTGTATGAAATTTGAATGGAATAGGAAACCGCCTGTGCCATGTCTGCGCCATGTCCGTGCCCGATGAATGTGACCTAGCGTCGGGCGCAGACAAGGCACTGGCGGTTTCTTATTCCATTCAAAATTTCATACAAAATGCATGGAAATAAAGCACAATTTAGGACACACGGTATGTCGTTGATCGGACGTGCTTATGACGCGAAGTCGTCCGAGCTAAATTGTGCTTTATTTCCATGAATTTTGTATTAAATTTGAATGGAATAGGAAAGCGCCCGTGCCATGCCCGCGCCAGGTCAGACAAGTGGGGCCTATACCTAGGGTGCGACTGCCACTGTTTTCAAACAGGCTATTTCTTCAGTATTATGATGATAATACCGTGAATTATTTATGCATTTATACAGAAACCTGATAATTTATGGACCCTTTTACCTTCGTAATCCACCTGTCAAGTGTGGCAAATTTCCAAATACGGTGGCCTACGTCCTGCAGTGGACATCTACAATTGAAAAAAAAACCACTACATTTACCAACGATTCAAAGTCATAATTTACTAATAGAGTTATTGACTTCGACTTTGACGTAAAGCATTCATAGATAGAGAGTACTTTGTGTAGAGTACCTATCAAAATATTACACTATAACGATATGTTAAAAAGTGTACACATGTAAAATAGACAATATTAATTATTATTAGTGTATATTTACTTATAGTAGATTTGGGTTTAATATAACACAGCTAATTACTATCAGTTCAAACAGCTCCATTATTATTTACTAAACTGCAATTAAGCTTGTGAATTTCGCCCGAAGCCGGGCCATTAGGCAAGCTTTGTGAATGCTAACTAGCTGTATTCATCAAAACATTCAACGGCTGGTTGGACACTATGGAAAAATGTTTGAAAATACTATATTTTTACTTGCAAACTTTAATTTACCTACCTGTTAGTTTGTAAGACAGACAGCCTGTGGTTAGAAATACGTAGTAGTCATTTTTTTAAAGTAGAATTTAGGTAGATTTAGTAAAATATACATAGATCAACTAATTCGCTTTCAGCGATAAGGCCGCCCATTGTACCATTCTTTAAATGTTATTGTATTTTGTTATGTGTTTCATGCAATAAAGTGTTCATTCATTCATTCATTCATTCATTCATTCATTCATTCATTCATTCAGTCACTACAGTAAAATGCGATATCTTGTAAGATAAAACCGTTTATAGAGGCTTATATATAAGACAGTAAATATTGAAATACTTTTAATAATAGATCCTAATAATATTATCAATGGATAGGTAATGGATGAATGTGATACTCTTAACGCAAAAAGTACTGAACGAATTTGGATGAAACTTGGAATATACATAGTTTGTGACCTGGATTAACACATAGGCTACTTTTTATACCAGTACCACACGAGGCTGCGGGCGGAAGCTAGTTTAACAATAAATTAAATGACAAAAAGTAAAGTCACGAAACTAATATACAAACTAAAGGAACGTTTAATGTATCTATTTGTTTATTTTCCTTGTAGGGGTTAGGGAACAAATATTTTATATCAAACTTCTAGTTTACAAAGCACGTATACAAAACATCAGTTGCAAACTTTTAGTTTTTGCAGAGTTAGAGTGTGACTCTGGAATACAAAAATAGTGTTCCTTTTCTGTATAAAAGAGAACAAAATTTTGAGCTGAAAATGTTAGATGGATCTTTTAAATTAGCGTTGACAACGATCTGTTCATGCAAGGAGGACTCGTGCAAGTAAAAAAAAATCTGCAATTTCACAAAGAGAAAAACAAAAAATACAATCGGGCAATCCTCTCCCGACTGTGACTGCTGACTCCCAAGTAGAGTCGCGCGTTTTTACAGTTTTCGCGAAATATGTCTAATGTGATATTGCCTGGGCCCTGATTCTCAGGAGTAGATCCTGAGAATCAGGGCCTAGGCTTACAAAATATCACGTGGAAGTGGAATGTAACGTGCGTTCATATGATTGGCTACGCGCGACTCAACTCGCGTGTATATCGCTGATTCTAAAATAACTAGCGTTAATCTTGTAACCACCGTCTAAGTACATATCACTATCTGAAGTAACTAAAGTGAATCTGGCCGTAATGCACCTCCATTATCATTATCACTTCTCTGCCAAACACTCAACAACAAAACGTAAAATGTTCTACAAATTCTCAGAATAGAAATTAAGCCTGCTACAAAGCTCTGTTTCTGTACAACAGCAAGATTATGGGCTCTGATTGTCCCTGGTGACATTGCATGCTACTTGAGGCTGGCAATTATTATTTATATTCATTAGAGTCAGGGCGTCCTTTCATCACGGCACCGCATCGTTATGCCTTATTCAAGACGCGTATTGTGGGTACTGGATACGTAGTATCAAACCACATACTGTGCAGGGGGCATGTTTAAAGAATAAGTTGACATACCCACGACACGCACACTGCTGTATGTTAGAATTTTTTTTGCTATAGACATTATACCTATAGGTACTAGCTTCAACCTGCAGCTTCGGTCGCGTGGAACCCTGATTAAAAGTAGCTTACGTGTTAATCCATGTCATAATCTATGTATATTTCACGTTTCATGAAAATGGGTTCAGTTAACAAACATCCATCCATTCCATCAATTTTCAGAAACAGATTTATAATATTGTAACCTTAACTAGATTGAAAATACTCGAATATTATAGTTTTTTTACCAAAGTTAGATTATAATAATACTTTTGAAACTATCATGGTTGAGAACATAATTATTAATATCAACGGGATATTTACCATGATTTGTGAGTTCTGTTATTTCCCGATATGTCGTTCGTAATAAAAGACTGAGAAAGAGGGTAGATCGTTTCGTCTGCCAGTAACTACCCACTCGCACAGACTTCAGTTCTCCCGTGATCATGGCGCATGCAACTGCGTCGAAATATCGGGAAATAACAGAACTCACAAATCATGGTAAATATCCCGTTGATATTAATAATTATATAATAATACTAGTTTCCGTCCGCGGCTTCGCTAGAGTTAAAGTTATTTTTCTATCCCTCGGGATTTTTTTTCTGGATGAAAAGTACCCTTTCTATCCCGTTGACATTGTGTATGCAAAATATCATGATGAGCGGTTGAGGCTTGAAAGCGTAACAGACTACAGATGCTACAACTAAACAAAATTATCTAAAAATGAAAAAAAAATCCTACCTCTTTGATACTAACTTTCACATTTATAATATTAGTTAGGCTTACAAAGTAAGGATATTATACAAGCTGATAACTAACTCAATGAGAGTAGAAAAATAACATCAGCATGCTACTCTATCAACGGCCTAGTGGTTCTAGGATCATAGTTTTTACTACTTAATCATGATACAAGTTTACTTCAGCAGGTTGTCACTGGTTTTGCTGTTACCGATATTCCACGCACCTAATTTTTACAACCTATTTCCGGCAATCCGGATTCAATTTTACTATTTCCTTTAGTTAGATCTGATGTGGTTATGCGTTATGCTTTTGGGTTATGCTTAATGTCACAACTGACATAAAATGTATCCGTAATGTTGCCAGTTTAAGTTAGTAATGTTGCCAGTTAAAAAAGTTACTTAAGCCGGCGGAAGTCCAAATCCATTCCGATTACACTGTAAGATCACAAAGAGTTTATTGGAATTATGATAGCCAAGGATTATTAGAAGCATTAAATCATGTCAAGATCGCGATAAGCGGAGCGACACGAGACATTAGCATATACGTGCCGGTTCCCAACGAGACGACGAATACAAATCGGGTGGGTATGAAGCTTGTAAGAACTAACCTCGTATCTTACATTCAATTTCGCTAAGCCGAGGTCGGCGGTGCCCTGGGGATCTGTGAACACTGCTGAAGGCGAGATTAAAGGAGATTAAAGAATGGGTATATAAAACATTACACAATTTCCCGATAAATCGGTAACCCCTTAGGTATACTATTTAAATAAGGATTTCGCTTTTCAACGATAACTTAATAGCTTTACTTATAAAAATATGTTAAAATATAAACGATGCTGAAACGATAGTCATATTTTATCGTTGGATAATGACAGCGTAAACACACAATTTTAAGTAATGGTTAAATTTAAGTAGCGTTTAAGTAGAGTTATTCTACGCGTAAGGGGGGAAGTACTACAACCCCCTCATTCATAACAAATGTCATTAACATATTGATAAAGTAAGCTTATCCTTGTCATTTAAATGTAAATAAAAAGAGTTGATATGATTATTATTTTAACAAAAAATCCAAACTCTTCGATTTTAACGCCATATAAATAAGGTTTATAGAACCGTAATGAATAGGACAGTAAGTATTTTTATAGACAAATATTTATCTAATTTTTGAAATTATCATGTGGACATAATTATTCATATAGACGGGAAACAATAGAACTCAAAAAAAAGTATATATCCCGTCGATATAAATCTACCAACATAGACCAACGTAATGTCTAACGGTGTACCTACCTATCACTTCCGGTGGATTCCAAGAACTATATAAAAATAAAACCTACCTGAAAAAACTCATTGGACTGAAAACGTATAAATTATAAAGACAAATTGCCGAAAACGCCGTTGAATTACGACAATCGAAGAACCTATTCGTTCCCTAATGAGGAAATTGGCAGCTAGTGAATTGATCTGTCCTTCGCATCGGTTGAAAAATCACCTAATGGCCGCGCCGAACTTTGGTTTCGAAATGTCTGCACAGCCTTTCTTTCAATCCAAGGCAAATTGCTAATTCAGAATGGCAATAAGATTTGAATAGAATTACGCGATATTTTTTCAGCTGTCTGAGTTAAACCATCTTTAGATATCATCGAGATAGTAGGTACTCTATAGAGTCACAGTCATGAAGTTGACCCTAACGTTGACCTAAATAAACATCAATTAAATAGTTTGCAATGCCCCATTTGTTTTTTAGTTTTCTTCTTCCAACTGTACTGAAACCACCTACTTACAGTGGACAGACAGACTAATAACAATAATATGTAAACAGACCAATGAATGTAGGCGTGTAAGGGATTCCAACCCCATCTTGGAACCCCAAGCCAACCTCACCTGCACGTGGTGCACCTTGCTAACTAACAAATGGGGCTCTGACGGCCGGCTGATTGCGGCATAGCGCAGCCTGACACCGGCCAGCTAAATTCCCTGGCCGCCAACGGGCAGCAGCCTCGGCCAGGTGCGAGAAGTTGTGCCCTGCGATCCCCAATACGCATGCCCAGCGTGGGGATTATTGGTGTATCCCTCTTTATTAGGGGAGGAGTTGTCTAGTAGTGAACTGATACAGCCTTGTGTGGTAGTATGGTCACATTTGCACTAATTTCGGCTTTATATCACTTGAAAAGTGATCAATGTCAGCGCAATACGCAGCGTGTGCAGAGTTTTGGTACGGATATCTTTTTTCCTCGTTTGTGGCTCTAGAGTATACTATACTATATGATTGTTATCTAAATACCTACAGTTGCAATAAAATAACATACATTTTAGGCATATTTAGTACCTACATCGTTGTATTAATTAATCTTTAAGTTTATTATAAGTATAGTATTAGAGCTAACTACAGTTTTTCTCAACTCAATTTCAATAAGCTGCCGCAGCATTCTATTGTAATTGAGTTTTTGATAGTTATTGTACAACAGCTGTACAATATAACAAATTGCGTAAGTTCCAGCCGAGACAAAGCTTGGAACGGATGGCGGCGATATTTCCCAGTTTCTGGATTTATTGTGGGATTCAGGAAAAGGCTTCCGCAAAGATTAGGTATACCTATCCAGCTCTTTCTCACTTATTGTGATAACCAGCTTTTAACTCAAGTTTTGTTTATAAAATACTATGAAATTAGGTATAATACATCATAAGTATAATCATGATAATGAAATTGATTATCGTCGAATCTACTTATATTTACTTACTCGTATCCTCAATGTTCATTTTTATTTTATTTTAGTCAATGCGTATTGCATGATTTAATCTAAAAATATGTATATTTGCTGAAATAAACATATCTTTTATGTTGCTTAAAAATATAAAAAAATAATATTGCTGACCATAAATAAACAGTATCATCTAGCCACAAACTAGGCAGAGCTTTTGTTATGAGAATTACAAGACTGACACATTACTCATTATTTATTCTTGTAAATACACAGGTACTAAAAATCATACTTTGAAGCCCAAGACAAATATTTTGAGATCATTTGTCCCGCGGTGGTAATCAAACCCGCTAGTATACCTACGCTGTTTCTTGCAAACGGACTTTTCAACAGTAGAGTAAAGTAATCCAACCTACTTATTACTAGATAGGGTATTCAGCGTCGCGGAGCGTCGCCACCAAAATTATGAGTCATCATCATCATCATGAACCTATCGCAGTCCACTGCTGCACGTAGTTCTCTCCAGAGGTTCGCCACTGTGCCCGATCCGTGACTCTTCTCATCCACTGTCTGCCAGCTACATTACGCAAATTAAATTATGAGTATTCTCTCATAATTTCATACAATTCTGCTAATGAGTTTTTTGACGTGCGTGAGCTAACGTTGAGTATATCCGACATAGAACTAAAGTTGTCAACATAGCTCAGAGAATTAACAAGCTGAAGTGGCAGTGGGCTGGCCTTATCTGTTGAAGAACCGATAACCATTGGGGTAAACGAGTTCTTGAGTGGAGACCGCGGCTCGGCAAACGTAGTGTAGGACGCCCTCCAGCCAGGTGGAGTGACGATATGCGAAAGGCTGCTGGGAGAAGCTGGATGAATCGAGATCAGGATAGGGCGCAATCGCTCATTAAGGGAGGCCTATATCCAGCAGTGGACTGCTATAGGCTGATGATGAGCTAACGTTGTTTAGAGTCTGTGTATTTGTGTGCATATCAATAATAGCACTCCTGCGTTTTGCGCGACGAAAAACTTAAACATTGATTTGTGGAATGTATGGGTGAGGGAAAGCTAGAAACAAACTGGCGACAGCGGTTCTGATACCAAATTCTTACGCAATGCGTTTCTACTGGGTAGTAGGATTACTTTTCTGTGGTACCTTAAGGGCTCATATACACGAGCGGCAAATTGCCAACGGGAGAGGCAACTAGAGCCGTCAACGCGTCCGCAGCAGCCGCCGACTTATAGAAACGCTTGCATAGCTACGTGCCGCGTTCACCATTTTGTCAGTTGACTGCAAAGAGTCGACGACGCGACGGCTGCCGCAGATCTTCTATGTTGATGTGTCAACGGCTGCCGCCGACGGGTGCAGTTGCCTCTGCGCTTGACATCGTGCTGCTCGTGTATGACTGGCTTCATAGCTCAGTTGGTAGTAACTCTTCCTTCTGAGCTGCAGGTCGCGGGTTCGATTCCCGCCCAGGACAAACATTTGTGTGATGAACATGGATGTTTGTTCTATGTCTGGGTGTTTTATAAGTATCTATGTATATTTATCAGTAGTACCTACAGGATCTGCCTAGTTTGGAATCAGTTGACCATGTGTAAGATGTCCCGTATAATTACAATTTTATTTATATGAGCCCTAACTGCCGGTATAATATATACTGAAGCCACACCACAGCCCGCCGCGCCAACCATTGTGTGGATTAATCGATTCTGTTTGTTTCGTTGCTTGCAATTTTATATCTTTGCCAGCAGCTTGCCAATTAACGAATTTCGAGCGAACTTGTTTCAATTTGTTCGTGGAAACCGAATTTCGGTTAAATCTTACATGATGAAAATAAAGTAGGTTAATGATAGTGTTAATTTTGTAACGTATCTACTTATTTTATTTTATTTTATTTATTTAACAAAATCCACAGCTCTTAAGTACAGCACATACAAAACTTATGATAAGACTTACAGCCAATAAAAGATTTACATTTTATACGTAGGTAAAGTATAGTTTCTTATAGGTAGGTACTTATTTGTAATTGAAATCTATATTACCTACATACCCTAAGGGATCATTTCACAATCGTCGTACATACGAAAAGCTGTTAAATGCAAAAGCCAAATCATCAATTGATGATGATCATCAACAATACATAAAAGTCCACTGCTGACGATGTAAAGGGGAAACCCCCACCAGATGGACTGACAATATCGTCAACATTGCAGGTGCACCGATTAGATGGAGACCAGAGATAGGGAGACCAAAAGTATGTATAAAGTGCTAAGTAATAGAGAGCTTCACCAATAGCTGTGAGCTGATCTCAGCTAGTTTAACGGGACCATCGAACCGGCGAGCATGTGAATAGGCATTTACTTTATCAAGTATACTCAATTTGCCTCGAGGATCGCATACCGAGGGCTCCATGCTGTAATAACATTCCAGATTTTGCGAGTGGATTGGCGCAAATTACTTCGTGTTCCCGACTTGACTTGGTCGACTTGACCTCAGCCCCATGCTTTTATGAGCATACAATATTCAGTGCTGAAGGTGGGCCGCTTGACTTACGGGTGAATGAATACTCATAATCAAACCAACTTTAGTGGTATACAAGACTTACTGGGACAGGTAATAACTAATGCATGTGGATAGAAAGCGAATGGATGAGGATGCCTTTGTTGAAGACAGACTCCGGAGTATTCATTCCACGGCTCTTGACTGGGGTCGTTTATCAAAAGTAGGTAGCTACTTTAATCATGCCATAGGAGCTTATTTTTCCGTTTCTCACATTTCATCTTCTTTTCAGTATTGTGCAGGTAAATTATTCTACATTTTAAATTAAATCACCTTCGAGAAACTTACCTACTTTTCGATACAATAAACTAATGTAGGTACCTATAATTTCTGGTTTTGATACATTTTTCTTATGCTCTACACAAAGTCTACACTAACTCAATCAAAATAAACAAGAACCTATTCAAAAAATATTGCTAGGTACGTTCGGTGACTCCATTATATTTCCAACACAATATCCAAAAGAAACAAACTTGCTAATGTAAAGCAAACATGGGTAATTCGGCAGCTCCCTCGAGTGGTATAAGCTGTTCGGCAACTGGCGACTAATCTTCTAATCCAGCTTATCCCGTGCCAGTAAATTGGCCAGTCCTGAGTGTCAATTAAATGGTTGACACACAGATACACGTCGATTTAGGTAGGTACACCAATATGGTTCTGTTTGGTAATTTGTGCATTGATAATATTTTGAGGATGGAAAGGCATTGATTGTAGTTCCAAATAAGCCTTCTATCTATCTATCATTTATGAGAGTTAGATATAGTTATATAAGTATAGAGTTTTCAGACAGGCGTTTTTTCAATTATCGGGTAATTCTATTAAAATTTTATAACTCTTACTTAAACTCACACGTTATTTTCTTCAGCACAGTTGTGTTCTCAGCACTCACAGTCTTTGAACCAGAGTATGAGTTTGAACCAGATTTTAAACTCTTGAATCACAACGTTGCAATAAATATAGGTACTGAATACTGAACCAAACTGAACTGGTTACTTAAAGTAAGTTAGCCTCTAGCTCATAAAGAGAAGTTTTCGCTGTTATTTCTTGCAAAAGCAAAATAATATACCAGTTTTGCCCTTTTACGAACTCGCGTTACACCGATTAAATTAATTATTCATATGTTGCCTACTACTCTATTCTCAGTATAGCTATGTTATAACTACGAACAGGTACCTAGCCTGTTCGTATTATATGCTTGCATAAGCCTACATTATTTATTCCACATGAATCAATAAAGGCCTTTGAACCCATCACCTAAGCCAAACTGGAAAGTTTTTTAATCTCCGTAAAGCATTATCCCTAAATTGCTTTGCAGAAGGGCATTGCTAGTGAATAGCTTTAGCTCGAAGCCATCAAGGGACCTAGTTGAGAGCCAAGACCGAGTCTGATTAAACTTTTTCACTGAAAGCTGAATTGGTAGTCATTAGGACTTTAGTTTAAAGTTTATCTATGTGTAGGTAAGTTTTATGTAACCCGACTTCCTTGATAAAACCGTAATTGTGTTATTGAGCTTAAACGCACAAAACATCGAACCTACCTAATTGAACAATAGGAATGAACAAGACTTGAGGATACAGCTAACTATTAAGGAACAACTACATCATAAAATATTTTTTTAGAGACATACCTTTTATACGAATTTTCATACCACGGGTAACACCTACTACTAACATTAAAGTTTGTTACAAAGATGATGGAAATGATGATGATGACTTTGGACTATAATCTTTGAGTGTGACTCATAGTATTTTTTATTCACACAACTAGCGATTGCTTCAAGACGAGTGTCCTCAAAGAACGTTATAAATAGAGCTGCATAATCAATACAAAGACGAAGAATATCATGACAAATTGTATTCTGCCTACCTTTGATTTAGGCAACTTCAAAAATTACATAAAGTAACCAAGTACCTATTCAGTCATAGTATTTTAGACGAATTTTAAACTTACCTACGACTAGATGAAAAATGTACATACTTACTTAGTCTATTAGCTGAACATCACTGCAATGGAAGAAGTTCAAATTTTTATGAAGAATCACAGCGATATTCTAGGCGAGGTCCTGGCTATTTTTGTTCTGTATTTTTTCGACACGGATTGAATTGAACACATTGGTAGATCAAATATAATGAACAGGTAATTCAGCGTGGGATGTGCCAGTCGCTTATTTTTAAACAATTGATACGTAGCTCATGCATGTAGTTCTATACCTACTTACCTACTGTAGGGAATATAATAATCAAGCAGCACGACCGACGGGTCGCTGCCCTGAAAATGTGTTCATTTCACACGTTCATGCCTAGCCTTTATCTAGGCATGTATGGACATACCACAGCTCACAGTGTAGCAACAATCGATAAAACCAAACAGGTTTGTATAGGAATGGAAAATAATCCTTTCCGAAACCAGAAATATACACTAAATATATTTTGATGATTTGAACAACGTTCCACGAATTTACTAACTAGGTATTTGAGTTATTTGTTAGAAGTATTAATGAATAATGAATACTGAACCATGATTTCTATTGAGTTTGATATTTTAATCAGTTTCGCAAAATATCAACCATGTTTCAGTTTTCAGAACACCCTTATTGGCTCTACCTGGCTCGACCTTGTTTGGGATCGATTGATCATGAGTGAGATGTTCTGTATTTTTATTGGAGAAACCATTAAATAAGGAGAACAAAGAAATAAAAAGCATCGGACTCAATCACTTAAAGTTATTGGAACGGAGCACTTTATCTGATGGATGGGCGCAAACTCTCTTTTACAAAATATACCTAAGTACCTACTGAATCTTTCTATAAATAACTCAATGGTTAACCATAAAAATCATCTTCAGCCGATAAAAGATCACTGAAGGATAACATTTTCCCCTATTTGAGAAGATTTGACCATTACGCTTTGCAGACAGATTGATTATCGCAGACTGAATGTTTATCTATGCCCATATACATTCATTAGTTGGTCTGTTTTTATCCCACTCTATGTGGTTTAATTACTATTGGTAGAACATAGGTACACCAGCAGTTAACTCCACGTGAGCTCTATATCCAGTGTTTTCATACTCAGAACATCAAACAATTCATCCATCCCTTCTTCGGCCTCTCCCTTATTTACCCATACCTTTATATAATCAACTAACAGATGATAAAGTCCTCTATATCATCTATAATTTATTAAGGTAGGACATACCAAACTAACTCCTAGGCTCCTGTCTAAGTTAGCTGGGTTTATCTGGACTGCCACGACCGATACTAATCTCATACTATAAAATGCCCCTTATTTCTAAAATTTAAGTATCCATGTGACCTTTATGGTTGCTACTGAATAACTCAAGCTTCATACTTAGTAAACAGTTACCAAAACATTGTCACTCACGTAGTTATTAAGCAAATAACAACTTCCTACTTCTACTTATTCAAAAAGTGCATGTGAGTTAATTATAATTTATTTCATTTATGTAGAAGGATAAAAGTTAATTCGTTTTATTGTTGCTACGGGCAGCATCGTTATCGGCATCCATAAAATATGAGTTTCCTAAAAAAAGAGAGAATGTGTTATGAATTTTAGTCTTAAAGGAATGTGGGAAGGAATGTTCGTAAAGGCCCATTTCGGAGAATGTGGCCTCGCCTACCAGCTACTTAATAGAATGGAGACATCTTGTTAAAGCCTACTCTAGCCTTTACTGTTATATCCCAGAATGAATTATCCGTTCATACAATATGCATGTCTCAAACGTGAAATACAAAGTAACGTCTGTATTTCGCTGGGCTTATCATAATATTAGCTTCGATAAAATGACTAGGTAAGATATTTGGTATTCCTTTGTCTTGTTAATTTTGTGACAAGAAAACTGAGATTTTGTTTTATTAATTAGTGACCTAAAAATCATGGATAATCTCCAGAAAGATAAAACAAAGAACTATATAGCTGTTGTGACCCTGAAAGATAATGCAAGAGGTTGCAGGAAATAACATGAAGCTGTACAACTGTACTCAACTGTTTTGCTTGTTTTTTTCCAGCAATACATAATGTTCATATTACGAATACCGTGTGTGTAGACTTTTGTTTTTACAAAGCATAATTAAATTTACTTAAGCTGACATTACCTTATGGGGGTCTTTATTTATCTAGGTGGTGCCATAACGGGGTGTTTGTTTATTTTCTACCTAACTATGTGGAGTAATAAAGTGTTAATGAAAATAAATGGCTTTCAGGACAGCTACAGCGGCATCTGACATTAATCCGCATAATAAATCCTGTTACGTCACCGACCCAGTACAGCCTATACAAGACATCATTTAGCCATTTATTTCTTGATCATGGACACTGGAATTATGTTATGGCCTGCCCAATTGTATACCTTTAAAACATTTATTGTTTTTGCTGACAGAACGCATTCAAATATTGATAGGTAGGTACCAATTTTTGTTTGTATTAGCTTAAAATATCTTTTTCTTCTTCACAGGCGTAACACTCTTGACAGAGCGGTCGTGGTTGGGACAGTGACTTTAAAATCCTACGCCATTCCTCTCGCACCGCTGCTTTTCTGGTGCTCTCGTTGAGGGCAAAATCAATTTGGTCGGTCCATCTTATGGGAGACCTGCCGCGCGCTTTTGCCCTCGAACTTCCCCTGTACCTCTAGGCGCCAAAGAAAGTGAATGCGAGACTTTACTATGGCTGAGAGACGCTTCTTGATGCAGAGTTCTTGAAGTATAGACTGGTTTATTCGGAATTCTAATAATTCTCCTCTAGCACCAAATTTCGAGAGCATCTACTTTATTTCTTCTCACTCTCCCGGAGTTTCCATTTCTCTGCCGCGCATAAGAATATGGGAAACAGTGCTCTGAGGAGCAGGATTTTGATGGCTTTCGTAATGTTCCGGTTTATATATGTATAGGCCTAAAAACCTTGACCCCAGAGGGAAGCCAGCTCACTAGTTTAAATAAAAATTATGAAAAAAGAACGGTAAACCCATTAGTTGGCAGATCGGTTATAGTCACAGAACAGAGTATAGGGTATAGCGATAAATAGTGTAGGTTCTTGTAGAATATTAAACATGACAGGAGATAGGAAATGGAACCGAGTAAGTTCGGAGTAAGGGAGGCCTATTTAGCAGTGGATGAAGTCTGGCTGTATGTAGATGATGATGACAATAAAGGTCGGACAATACAATAATATCAAATTTCCTTTTCATTTGTAAGCCAAAAAAGTAGATTGATCAGTCTATCTGTATTATCTGTTTAAGGGGGAAAAGCCGTTAACAGTTATACACGTTTTTAATCAACACAAACCTAGTTTGTGATGGGTCATATCACACGATGGCCCGTTAGCTTCCAATGACCCATTTAGATTTTTACGACCACCCGTGTTCATCAAAATACATCTATCTGCTCGTGTCAATATGCAGAGTGCTAATTTAAAGTAACTACGTTCTTTCTATTTTAGTTTTTTACGCAAAATGTTTGCAATTTTATTATTGAATTCAAGCGTGAAACCATATTTTATATTTTTACTGTCTCCGAGGAAAAACTGTAAAAAAATTTGGATCTCGGACAAGCGAGAAATAATATCTTGTAAAGGAACCTTCTTATGAACTTACATTGTTCCATTTAAGTTATCTAAGTATGTAACGATGTAACATTTCGTACTGTGACGTAAAGGATTTTATAGTTAGCTTCGGACCTATTTATTTGACCTAGTTTCCTGGAAGAACTACGTCATTATTTGGCTGTATCCCAATTTTGGAAGTCTGCTACGTCGTAGACGCGTAGCACTTTACTTCTACGCCACCCAGTCTACGAGCTCCGTAGACCTTCGTAGCAGCGTAACGGCCGGCACGGCGCGCTAGAAGGCTTTCATTTTAATTTTTCACCTGAAGTACTGACATTCTTCCGTTTTACTGCAGGACTTAATAATGATACCTACAAGAAATTGGCTTCTTTCGAAGAATCTATTTTGGTAGTCGGATCCAAGAAATGCTTCTTATATCGTAAATGGCAATATTTATTAAGTATATTAAAAAATATACTTAATTTAGGAAGGTTTATTGGATTACTTTAAAACAATATAGTTACTACAGTGGACTATTATATGAAACAAAGTTTCTTTTATATGCTTAGGAATAAAGATTTTGTTTCAAAAATACAGTGGGTATCATGAACTTTTATCACTAATATCAGCACTTGATTATGAAAAACAATGTATTTTTTTAAGTTTTCAGTAATTTTAAAGTAATTATTGTTTCAACTATCTACAAACAAGCTTAGAACAACAGTTTGTGCGTTTAAGTTGATATTTTCTAGTGATACCAGTGTAACCTTACATAATCCGTAGGTATTAGGAACTTGGACAGTAATACTTAATTATAAAAACTTACGTTCGCCGCTCCCACCGCGGTATCGATTCCTACCACGAGCACGAACGCCCCACCGGCAGCCGACGGCCAGAACGAGCCGCTCAGCAAAGAAAAACAAAGCAAATTAACACAACACCGAATGTCCACAATATTCCAGTAGCGGCCGGCAAAAGCCGCATCAAACACTTCTCCCACAGTCAGTTTACAACAAAACTTTAACAACTAAATAAAAAGCTGAAGCAGAAAGTTACCGGAAAAAATACGGAGAAAAAAAAATCTGACGTCGCTTAGAGTAGCGCGAGTCGCGAGAAAGTTTTATAACGCTTCACGTCCCCCCATAGCGAGGCCGACACCGTGAGAAAGTTTTCAGCGAGACGTCGGAAGGCGAATGTGCTTTTGTTACGCAATTCACTGCGGCGCGAGTCCGCTAGGGGGCAGCGCGCCGCCGAGTGGCGCATTGGCGGGCATGCGCACTGCGAGCCTGCTCCGTCGCCGCTCTGTCGCCCGCCACCCGCGATCCAATCCACGCCGCTCAAACACCTAGACATCGCCACCAAACCACTAACTGCCTGCGCACATTGGACGACAAGCGTCAGCGATTAAACGCTACAAGCTGAGGGAGACAATTTTCATACATTTTGTTCAAAGCTCCGCACACACGGCGACAATCGCGACAGTAAGATATGACAGACGCTCGCGATTAAGCGCGACGACAAAGCGTCGTGTTTGCGAGGTCTGTAAGGCCGCGGTCACGAAGTCAGCGGCGGCGGCGCGCCAATGCAAATCTATGCATTGAAACGCGCCATTCCTTCGCGCCGCGCCACCACCGTCCCGCTCCCGCTGTCTTTGTGACCGCAGCCTAACCCTCATAAATCTTTCCCTGCTTTCTACTCATACTCGTACTTCCTCGCCCGGGGCGGCACTCCGAGACGACTTAATTTGTAAGGTAGACCCGAACCCACGAGAACATGACCACGCATTTTATTTGGATAAAACAGAAGATTTCATGTCGACCCTTTTCCGGGCAGCACCTATTGTTGAGGAAAGTCAATATTAAAGCGACGACTGGGGTCAGGGTACCAAGTTATCGCGTGAAGCCGCGATAATGGTAAAACAGCAGGCAAGCCCTATCTGCGATCAATGAAACGTATTTCTGAGTAACTTTAAAATACGATGAAAAACAAATAGGTGCTTATTTTTTTAGCACAGTGGTAAAGACCTTCGATACGTTGACTTTCCATTTTCCAAATACAAAAAACATCTTCACGACTTTTTTCCCATTATGGATATCTTCAGATATTGCTCAGTACGCAAATCTATTGAGGATACCTTAAAGGGGGTAGTTAGAGGCAAGTCCAAACATTACGTTCGACGTAACTACGTTGACTTTCAAATTTTACTTAACGAAATTTGTTTCTCAGTCGGTAAACACTGTTAAGAACTATTGGGTAACAGAGTTACTCATAAAGAGGATTCCATTCTTCTAAAATCAAATTCAACGGGAATAACTAGAACCTTCAGCTGTAACTATTCGATTCGGAGAACATTTTTCATATCCGTATAGTTACTTTATACTATTTAACCAGCAGTTAGGGTGACAACATAATTCCGTCAGGATAGTCATTAGTCATTTATAGAAACGAAAAAGCGTATGTCAGCAAGCCTGAGTCTATTTCCAGAGTTCAACGACGTAGTCTCAGGTCACGAGTTCTACCGGTCAATTGGTATTGAAATATTTATAGATATCGAACGAGATTCCAGGAAACTGAAGTAGGCTTATACTGCAATATCGTAGATACGTTTGCAAAGGGAATTAGCGCAATGCCCGTGTTCCCATGCTATAGGCTCCATAGGTCAATTTTATGTCTGGGAATCGAACGACTGTTTTGTTGTTGTACGAATAATGATTGATTTTTTTAATGAAACAAGCCAAACTGATATTTTAGGGTTCCGTATCCAAAGGGTAAAAATGGGACCCTATTTCGTGCTATTACTAAGATTCCGCCGTCTGTCCGTCTGTCTGTCTGTCACCAGAGTGCCTAGTGCGAGTTTTTTTACCAGCTCGATCGCGTTTGCGTTTACGCAAATTTGTATGGAAAGGACTCAGTGCCACGCGTTTTTAACTAGTAGCGCTACCTTTATTCCATATAAATTTGCGTAAACGCAAACGCGATCGAGCTGGTAAATAACTTTTTTACCAGCGCGATCACGTTTGCGTTTACTCAAATTTGTATGGAAAGGAGTGAGTGCCGCGCGTTTTTCACTAGATGGCGCTACCTCGATCCCATATAAATTTGCGTAAACGCAAACGCGATCGGGCTGGTAAATAGCTCGCACTAGGCACCCAAAATGTAATGCGCTGTATTTCATAAACATTAGCTAGACAGTTGAAAATTTCACAGATGATATAGTTATTTCTGCGGCCGCTATATCAACAAATACTTCAAAACGAATATTTAAGTAGGGCTCGCATAAAACGGTAAGGAACCCTTCGTGCGCGACTCCGACTCGCACTTGGTTGTTTTTTTTATATATGTACTTACTTCTTAAGTTTGACCAAGCACATAGCCCACTTGATTTGAAGCGGTAACCATCCTAATCCTATTATGTACTTAATACTTATTTTAAAAGTAAGGGTGAGTTTGTGTGTTACGCTTTCACGCCCCAGTGTTCTAGTGTGTTAAAAAGTCAACCGATCATCATGAAATTTCAGATGTATAGAAAAGGACCTTTCTTCTAGGAGAAGTAGGTACTGTTCCCGAGGGATAGGGAATAAGCTTTACTAAAGTTACCTACAAAGTATTCTTGTGTCACGCGTGTTTGGAACGTGTTTTGCGATGCAAATCAATGCGTCTGATTCGAAGCATGAAAGTGATATGTAGCTGTAATTTCTAAATACAGCTTGAAGAGCCTTTCAAAAAAATCACTGAATGTAGTTATGCAAAAAAGCAAACCTTCACGGCCTAGAAAATAACAATACAAAGGTTCAGCAAGAATATAATGTTGAACCCAACACGTTTTCCTACCAAAAAATATGCAAGTTAATTGATCACATTGGTACAAGTTTTTTGGTACGAAAACGTGATAGAATCAATATGATATTATTGCTGAACCTTTGAATTGTTATTTTCTAGGCTTCACGGCCTAGAAGGTTTGCTATTTTGCATAGACATTCAGTGATTTTATATCTTCAAAAATGTTGAATAGTGCGAGCGAGAGGGAGGTTTGACATTTGCCTTTCGCCTTAAGTGTCGTGAATAACAAATTATCCACTTTGGAATGTACTTTTACTAGTAATTTTTATATATAATAATTTACAAACATTTTTAAATTAGTTCAACGATATATGTATACACATGTATATAGGTAAGTATATCATGTATACAGGTAAGTAAATATACATCGTTACAATGTCATGTATCAAACAAGCAATTGACATGCATCAAATAACTTGGTCTAGAGCAGGTTGAACTGAGGTTGTTTAAATAAAAATCCATAATTTATTTACACACTTTATTGAATTAACATAATGAAAACAAACATTAATGTCATAGTATACCTATGTAAATGAACCACGATCGCAGTACTACTCTGTAACCATAAATAACATTCAAGAACTAACATCCATACCAATTCAATCCACAAATGATTAGATATGTCGACATTGACTGATATTTTGAAGATATGACTTGACCTTAATTTAATTCTGATTCTCTGAGTACAGCACAAATACAGTGACATTGATTATTAGCTAACTATATTAAAAATCCCCTAGTAAATGAATAGATGATCGATGAATGCTATGGCATAACACAATTATATGCTCAAGTATTTAGAATTATTTTGGCAAATCGCTTATGTAAGCTTTTGAACTATTTCAACTCATGTGTTAACCGGCAATACATTTTACTTAAAAAAATAAGGAGATATTCATTTCGTCTGCAGTTTTTTTAAAGTTCAAAATATTTTAATTGACTCAGGCGTGACAGCGGAAACCCATTCCGAAATATATTTTCAAAAGACAAAATATTTAAAAAAAAAACTGTTTTGTGGAACTCATCATCATAGGTTAAGCGTAATTTGTACCTACTCAATATTTTGTCTTTTGAATCATATTCAAAATATTTTTAAAGTTGTAATTAGAAATTTATGTGAACAATCAACAACCGATTTGCCTCTATAAAACTACGCATAATTGTTATAACTTGACAGTTAAACCGTAGTCAGTGCATGCATCAATATGCAAACATTTTAATGCATTTTGCTTATGATAATGATGATTCAGTAAAAAATAAATGCTAATTGAAATTGCAGCAGTGAACAGATTAGATTGACTTTTGACTTTCTATCTTATCTATTACTCAGTCAATATATTAATTTTAATACAATAATGTACTAAATAAACGAATATAGGTTAAGGGATAAATCTTAACAGTACATGTGATATGACCGATTAGTTATAGTACCTATAATAAAAAGGAAATACACAGATATGCACCGTAACTGTGAGTAATAAAACTTTATGATTTCACCGAATGAGGTGAAAAATCTTGATGTACTTCAGTGCATTTTGAGTGCAATACTGATATTATAGAAAGTGCAATAATTCATATCTCTTGTATTTACATTGACAGAACCCCAATTTGTCCCCAAAATTCAACTTAAAGCGGGCACCAGGTAGTGGACAAGTTGATGACTACCCAGGAAAAAGTAAAAAATCATATTTATCAAGTTAAGTTTATACGGAAATGATATGACAATTATAAAATATTTTAGGTTCGATGACTACATTTGGAAATATCATTGTTATTTTTTTTATTGGCAACCAAAAAAAATTATTCATATTGCCTTTAAATATTGTTATAAATCGTTTCAAGTTTTTAAATAAATTATAATAAATTTTAAAAAAGAGCGTCATTTTTATTTTCCTTGAGTCATCACATCAACGAGTCAACTCCCTGGTGACCGCTTATCATTGAATTTTGGGACACGCTGTATAATGACGAGTAGGTACAGTTGGACACTCAACTTGGAAAGTTGAGGTGTTTGACCACAAAATAAACCTTATACCATTGCATCTTTTTCTATCACATGGCAAACGGCTAACATACCACGTTATCGCAAAACTTGGATATAAATATCTTGGTAGGTAATACTAATTACTTACCCATAAGGTTGGCTTTGATAGTTTTACAAATCATAGTGTAAGTAGGTAAAATAACTTATAATATGAAGTTTTTTTAATGTTTACCCTGATAATTACTATGTGGATATATGAACTTTATACTTTACCAAATCAAGAGAAGAGAATATAAATTTATTAATACATTGTACAAAAAGATACACAACCCTTTTACCCATACTTCTCAAGCCTGTATTGATGTGAAGATACATTATTTAACATCAAAAACTGTAACAAGTAATATTTGAAAAGGTTTCAATGTTGAGATATTATAATAAATTTGAAAATACCATAATAGTAGGTGCATCATATTATTATAATCCAATCCAGGAGAGCTTTTGACCCTGTCAGTTCAAAGCCTGTAATATTTATATTTATTATTATTAATAGCTGCAAATCGCACCCAAATGTTTAGCCTCAAACATTAAATTATGACAATCCATTAATTGTATCTAATAACGTGAGTATAAATATATGCAATATCCATTCAACTGTTACAAAAAAAACTAATTTTATAAAATAACTAATAATTGCATTGGTTTATTCTTTTCAACTGACTAAAATTAACCACCATTACAAATTTAAAATATTTGACCAATTTACATGTAAAAGAAGAGTCACATCCATCTTATTATTGCTATTGAACAACATAATAACAAACTAAATATATTTTCCGAAGCCTAGCTTACGATAACATTCAGAAAATTGAGCAAATCAAAATAACAGTAACAATTATGAATAATAATTATCTACGTACTCTATATACGAGTATAATAACGATTATTATATTGATTTCCGTGATTACAATAAAAATAATTGAACGTAATACACGTGACAAATTAAGACTAATTTATTTGCTACTTATTATTATAATTAAAATTGCATTGTACTAAATTTTAATAATTATTGACAACACCGATTAATTATGTAATATTTTTATTTATAGTATTTGCGTTTACAACTGCATGTCGTTTGCAAAACCAAAGATTCTTATTCCACATCCGAAAGTGTGAATTACGAGCTCACTATGAAGCGTGCACTACCGCCTACCTCACCCCTCACACCTACCTCCCCTCCCTGCCTTCAACATCGAGATTCCCGAGACTCGACATAGCACTGCGCACAAAAGTACGCTCCATCTTAAATCACAGCTATTAATCTCTTCTCTTCAGTATAATGTATACTATATTCATCAAACTTATCGTTTCACAGTTACAACTAGAGATTACTCTATTTCACCTGTGTGGTACTCTTATTTTTACAAAGCTCTATACATTGTCTTAATTGCAATTTAGACTATATAAATAATTGATTTTATCAAAATTTTATTGCTAGGTTATATAAAATTTTAAGCGAAACCACACAAAAATATTAAAGACACGTGCAAATAAAATATTGAATTTTCTAATAAAATAGTTTATAACCCAATAAAATAAATTTTGACTAGATACATATACAATTTTATAATTTTGTCTTTTAGTACATTTTGACTAGCTTATTACCGACACGATTTAAATAAACACCATACACATACAATAATTTAGTCAGATATAACGTCACGCTCAAATCCATACAAATATGCAGACACAACTTTGGCACAGTCACTCAATTAATTTTATTTTATTACTGAAAATACTGAAAGGGGAAGACTTGGGGACATGTAGAGGGATATGTATCAAGACTATTTAAAACTCTTATTGAATTATCTTAGAACTAGGGTGCAAAATTAATAAGTAAATGTGGATAATATATTAGATAAATTGATTTTGAAAGTTGACACATTATACTTTACTCGTTACTCTTAATACAACACAGATATTATTTTATATCGCCAATGGCGGGTTAAATATTATATTGGCACTCGATTAGCAGTGTCGTGGCACAAGTCGTAAGTTACGAGCATATAAACTCACCGGAAAACTTTCAATACAGTGGTCCTAATTTATCTTACATCTACAAACTAATTTTTTTAGTATTTTTGAAATATGTAGATTCACAGTACTATCTAAATGACCATCTAGACTAAAACGATGAGCAGTCTGGAGAGGGCGATAAAATAATTGAAATAAACAGCTCACGTCATAATTACTAAGAGTAAAAACTACATATTCTGAGAATAATTTCGCGTAAATCCACAACATTATTAATGTAAAACAAACTTCAACAATCTTTGGCTTTGATCCCCACGATAACTCGACTCGAAATTTCCAGCAGCCGATCATAAACTTTGCGTATTAGTAAGAGATCTTATTAGTTCAAAAGTAAAATAAATTAGAAACTATCACATTTATAGCAATACTATTTTACAACTAACGTCTTTTTGTATTCTTACCACGATTTTTGTGATTTAAGTATATGAAATGTTCACTTCGTCACTGTCTCCATTTTAATGTAAGTTTTCCTAAAGGATTTGATCCCACCGGTTTCGTATCGCCGCGCCGCGTCCTGACGACGGCGACGACTATTACTGTAATACCTATATTTCCAGGTCATTACGATTATTTATTTACAAATATTGTCTTTAACCCTCTCACTCTGTTCGCTAAACTAACGCTACGCTACGCCGCCAGCGTGCCCGAGCTAGCTCGAGCTCCATCGTAACGCATCTACACCTACTCGCCGACGCTCGATTTTACATTACTTTGAACATTATCGAATATTACACGTGGTCAGTGCCGATGATAGTAATCAAAAATAAATCCATCAGGCGATCGAAATACTCAACCGCTTAAATCCATAGTAAATTCGATTTCAGCTTAGCTAACCTTCCTGGAAAGTCGCGCGAGCGGCCGCGTGGATTGCAGCGGTGAGACGCTCGCTGCTCGCAGTATTCCTCCTAAACGTCAGTCGTACTCTCAACATTACATTCCCTCGATCATCTCAGATTAAGTTCAGATCTGTGCTATACAATTTAAAAACCTACCTCTGATAAGTCCCGCACCAATCGATCAAATACAGTGGAGAATAAATATAAGAATATCTAAAATACTTATAAACTCGTAACAAATGTAAACATATGCTCAGCAAGAATCTAACGAATCGCCAATTGGTTCCCCCTAACCTTAGAGATTGGTCTCAACGTTTACTTGAGAAAGTATATCGGAGCCAGGACCCGGTGTAGCGGGATCGTGCGGGCGGGGCGGAACTGCGGGCTGACGGGGCCCGGGCCCTGGCCGCGGAGCCCCATTCAATGGATGGGCGCCTTCACGATGTGGTTGGGCGCGATGTAGTGATACCCCGGCAGAGGCAGACCGGCCGTCTCCATAGTGATCCTGCAAAACAACAGACAGCTCTATCACTCGCCCTATGAACTACGAATTACGAACTCGCTCGTGATTGATTACAGATCGTAAGTTTAAAAAGTTCAAGGTATCGAATGATAGTGGTAATTGGATATCACGGAAATGGAATGAGGAGAAAATTCAGGTCAAATCAAAAGCTCCGTTTATTATTAGAAGGGGAAGTTTCATAGAGCAGTCGGAACTAGGGTTTAAAATTAAAGTGTACAGGAAAAATCTTACCAGGAGAGTGGATGATCCGGTGAGCTGTGGGATGTAGGTTCCGAAGGTGACCAAAGTTCGGCGAACAGGTAACACGGGATATTTTGGCCTGGGTAAGGTAGTGACGTGGATTCTTGACGGGAAGTTTTGGACGATTTTATGTCATATTTTACCTGTGCTTAAAACTCAAAATACTTATTAAAATAATCGGACGTGAAATGAAAAACTATTTCATACTATTATTTTATTTAAGACTTAGTACACAATGTACTTTGAAACAATACACTTTTGCTTAACAATTCTAGCGAATAATATAAATCCAGAAACATTACTAAAATGTCTTCCTTAAAATAACATGATTTATTCATAAATAAAAAAGAAATACACTGCTGCGGTTCTTACGGATCTATATTTAGAAACATACGAATTGGACCTCATTTTTAAATTCGCACTAATTAATAAAAGACAAGTTTACAGGCGTTAAAACGTGATCTAACTATTTGACTATGTCCATTTCTACATCTAAGAGATCACGTCTTGCCTTTACTATTACTAAAATTTATACCAAATATAAAACAGTCCAATAATAATACATAAGAATCCTAAATAGCAGTTTCAAACGATTCAACATTCCGTAATAACTCGACAACTAACCTACCGACTAAAATACCGAAATATTTCTGAAAGACAATTTAGTCTTGACTATTCTTAGAACTAAAACCAGTCTACATAAAATGTTTTTTTACCACGACAGAGACAAACTCCGTACTACCAATAGCTTACCAAATTCATAACGATTAAAAGTAAAACTTGGTGTCATAAACACCGCAATATTTTATTATTTGCCCCACCAAGATGAAGATCTCTTATTAAAATCTTTTTAGTGTACCTAATTGCGATTTTTGCATAACGCATTATATCTTTTTACATTAAATCGATAGACTGTGATTCAATGCAAAGATAACCTAACTCTAACGAGCTTCTAAACATAGGTATTTCTACGATTAAGTCGTTAAATCTAAACACCTCCGATAAAATATCTTAATAACTGATTAATTTTGGCATAATAAATGCTAAGACATAGAAACGCCCTTTGCGACGATCTAAACTAACTTTTTGTATGATAAAGAAGTAAATAAATTATCAAAATAAAATCAATTGCATTGTACCTAATAAAATAACTCGAGCCCTGAATAACCACCTAAACATGAATTAATAGCGTTAAATAATTCATTGCAAATGAAACTATGATATATTTTTCACTTTTTTTTGTAAGTAATAAATATTTATCCATCCAACTTTTTTAAAATATAATAGTTAAAATTTCATTCTAAATTTAATTTTTAAATTAACAGCAAATCGTCTATATAATTTTATCAACTGTGTCAAATTTATGAGAAATCAACTACAAAAACATTTTGTAATTATTATTATTGCTTTGAGATAATGTATTACAGTAGCAAGATATACTATCTCGTAATAAAATAAATCTTATGATTATTATTTTGTTCTTTACCCAAAAGTTACATTATCAGCTTTTATATAGGGGAATAAATATTTAATATGAAAATTCATATTGAAGTCTGGTGAGTCAATGCATATATTCGTAGTATATTCATATTTATAAAGAATACATTGGAAAATTTAATAATTTGTTATTATTTATTTTAAATAACGCAACAAAATGGGAATGCGAATAAGTATAAGACAAAACGAATAACGTAGCCTTGGGGTACTTAAACCAGGTTATCTGTGACCAGGTAATTTTATTTATCAGATAAAATTGGCGCTGTATACGGATTCCGATAAAACACGAGATAGCACAATCAAGTACTGTAATTGCAAACACGTTTGACACCCTGTTGTAACAATATCTTACATTAATTAATACGACAGCGAAGCATCTGTAAATTTTAGCCGTTCAAGCGTCCACGTATTTCTACTATTGTCAAAATCCCTAGCTTACTATGTTCTTGTAATTTTAATTTGTTTTTTTATTATTATTAAATAGCAGTTAAATTCTTATTTTACTCTGAATAACGCTCGACTTAACAGTTCTACTCAATGAAAATACGAACTCAAATTATATACTTTTATTTTATCCCTCGTCGCATTAATCATCTTTTAGTTAATAACAAAATTAAAACTCTACTCTATTAAAAAGTTATAGCGAATATGTTTACTATGTAACCGACTTCATGTGATATTAATTTCATTGTTTAATAGGAGTATTGGGATAAGGAAAATGGGTAAGGTCTTAAGGATAAGGACAAGCATAGTTTTAAACATTATTTTATTTTCCAAAAACTAGAGATTATGATAAGGATATAATTAGTTCCGATAAAACTTCACCTAAACAAATACAGTAAAAAGCAAACGCAACTTTTTTATGCGTAATGTAACAGGAGTTACTTATTTCTTAATAAAATCAAATTAAAAAGCTAGTGAATATACTTAAAAATACTTTATCTCAAAAGTGTAAAACGATAACGATTTCTTAGTTAATTATTGCAAAATATACATAAGTGTAGTTTGTAATGCAATTTATGTTTTTGATAGGATTATTTTGGAAACATGGATTCAAGGAGAAGAATAATTTATTGATGAAGGATAGGGATAAAGATTTACACAAAACAAACCCTTTCCTAGACTAACGCACAAACGACACCTAATCTAAATGCGACGAGATTATTTCTATACAACTTCAACTTTACTGAATCAAAATAGATACCTAAAGATACATGATTTAAGGTTAACATAAGTCTGATATTTTTTTTAAATAGTCAAAAAGAAAGTGATTTTTTCTTATCCAACGATTTTCTTATCTAAGACGTAAAAAATTAAGGTCTATTCCAGAAAAAAATTGTGAAACTCATTAAATTAAATCTAAATCAGACACGGCTAACGCGCATTGTGTAAAATATTTATGTAATTATAAACTGTAGCAATGTACATTAGTAGATGATCTATGAATAAGCTACAGCAAATCGTGTTCTTAGATCCATCTGTCCATCCTATTCTGCCGATAGACGCATCAATCAAATCTTTGGGTAGATCTAGTACGGATTGTACTTGCGGTCTTTAGACGGCTTTGCGGGCGAGTCATCGTCTTGTCGGCGGTTGAAGGATTTGTGGTTTCTATGCACGCCGGTTGTCTGAACCGGCGGGGAGGTGGAGGTGGCGGCTCCGCTCAGCAGGTCAGTCAGGCCGCCGAGGGCCGAGAGCGAGCTTAGGGCTCCGAGCGCGCCGCTCTTGCTGAGGAGCTGCGCTAAGGGAATGGCGGAGGCGAGAGGGCTCGAGCCGCCACCGCCTGTGGTGCCGCCCGCTGATGCCGTCCCCGACCCTCCCTCGAGGTTCGCCTTCTGAAGCTCGACACTGCGGGGGCGGGACAGGTGTGAGGCGGACCGCTTCGAAGCGGATGGATGGAGCGCTGACCTGAGATAGCGTCAGCGGGGAGGGGCAAGGACACGGGTTCACGTTCCGAGCTCGTTTGTACCAACTTTTTTTTAAATATATTTGTTATTAATGACCTATTTAGGTCTATTTTGGCAAGACTGCTTTGTCGTAGCTTAACTTATGACACGGTTTTAAAACAAATAATGCTTTTGACATGGTATCATTTAGCCTTTATTATGTAGTTTGCGGACTAAATAATACTTGTGCTTTGTTGGGAGGGGCAAGGACACGGGTTCACGTACCGAGCTCGTTTGTACCAACTTTTTTTTAAATACATTTGTTATTAATGACCCATCTAGGTCTATTTTGGCACGACTGCTCTATCGTAGCCTAACTTATGACACGGTTTTAAAACAAATAATGCTTTTGTCATGGTATCATGTAGCTTTTATTATGTAGTTTGCGGACTAAATAATACTTGTGCTTTGTTGGGAGGGGCAAGGACACGGGTTCACGTTCCGAGCTCGTTTGTACCAACTTTTTTTTAAATACATTTGTTATTAATGACCCATCTAGGTCTATTCTGGCACGACTGCTTTATCGTAGCTTAACTTATGACACGGTTTTAAAACAAATAATGCTTTTGTCATGGTATCATGTAGCTTTTATTATGTAGTTTGCGGACTAAATAATACTTGTGCTTGATAACTGAAGGCTGATACACACATACCTTTCGTTTATGGCATCATCTAGGCCCTATGTATTTTGCGGGTAATGATACTTGTGCCCTGTTCCTGTACTTCAAATAGGTACGTCCTATGTTGCAGTTTGTCGGCTAAACGATTGTCGTGCCTTGTTTATATACTGCATACATATCTACCATGGTTTAAGGCTGATACACACACACCTTTGATGCTCAGCAGACAAAACTGTTCGATTCACTCGCACTCAGCGGGCTTCAGATTAATATTGTAAAGTAAATTATGTGAAAGTTTTTGTTTAGGCTAATCCGACCCAAGACTCTAGTACGATATTCCGTTTTGCATACCTTAGAAAATTGAGGTCACAATAAATGGAGTCGGATTTTCAATCTGAGTTTGATAACTTTTGATCTTGGAGATAAAAATTATATTAGTTTAAATTATTCAGGAACGTTTGGCCATAAATCTAAAATATTACACATAGTCCATACGTGTCTTTGAAGCATCTGCAAATCTCAGGTCAGCTGACAAAATGACGCGAAAGTAACTCAACTTCGAAATGGTCCAACAGGTACAAATAAAAGGAAATCACAGGATTCAAAAAAACAGTGTTCAAGGTTGGTTATTGCAAGGTTAGAGGGGCTCAGTTGTGACATTTTGGAGTTGGGTAAGTTAGGTAGGATGATGATTTGTCCTACGTAGTGTGAAACCTAAATGCTTGAAGTTCTTACCCAGAATTTAGACATAACAATCAAAAGGCGTGCAAAGATCCCGCGAATATTGAAACATGATGATCAAACAAAACTTACTTAATTAGTGCAAAGTCAAATTAAATTCCAAAATCATAGTCAAACTTTCTTCATACAGTTCTGTTAAATTCCATTGGACTTTTACCAGAAATGAAAATGAAGTTCTATAATAGGGTTTAGCATAAATCCTATAATTATAGGAAACGATGCTTTTTAAATTAATCAGTACGAATGCACATTGAAAATGTACTGTAGCTTCTATGTAGGAAACTTTTTACTTTGTATTATCTGTGTCATTATTCATTATCCGAGAGTTCTTACACGCGCATATTATTGGTACTCACCTCATATTGATGAGGTACTGAGCAAGTGCGACCGAGTCTGGGTTGCCAGTGATGGTGATGGTGCGGTCAGTAGACCCACCCTCGCGTTCCTCGCAGTTCGATATCCGGATCATGGCGCCCGAGATCTGACGGATCTCCGCGATCTTGGTGCCGCCCTGGAAATTATAATCATTAATGTATGTTAATAATAAGTAAAGGAGTGCAAGGGGTACTGCCACCACCTTCGGAACTCAAGCCAACATCACCTGCCCGTGGTACAACCTGCCACCTAAAAACCTCTCGAAAGCCGTCATTCAGAACAGAAAAACCTCGGGAAACCCACGCGGTTTCAGCTCTAGACAGCAGGCGCCCTGGAGAGGAGAGTCCATTTTGAATCATTTTTCAAAACCATAGAGTAGATATTTAGGTTAGTAGATTCAGATCTTTGACAACTGACATAGCGCAAGCCAATAAGCCTAATTTCGTTAACAAGCAGAATCAATTCATTAAATTTTCGTGGGATGCGAGGCTGTCACAATGTCGCCACTCTGTAGATAGTCAGCCGGTCTCGAGGTTGATTTGCCATAATTTCACCCGTAAAGGGGGAAATATGCCGAAAGCCATACCTGACTTGTTCAATGCCGTAAGAATGTATCCATATAAGTACTACTATTTCACTTTTGACTTTTTAAATTTGGATTCGATATTCCGGCACATTTAAAAGCCAGTTTATCGTCATCATATTATTAGTTTACGCTCAGCGATTGACCTCCATACCTTGCCGATAATGCATCCGATCAGTTCATTGGGCACAGTCATTTCATGCGACTGCTGATTGGTCGCAGCGGGCTGATTGCGCGTCTGATTGGTCGAGCGCAGCTGAGATCCGGCCAGTGCCGCCAAAGCTGCTGAAAAATGAAACCAATCATTAGATTGTCATAGCTTCTATAGATTCTATAGAACAGTAGTAATATATGACGTAATTTCTTCAAATACAATCTAGTAGTGGCAAAGATTAATTTCATTGTTGCCCAATTTTTTTTTCTAGGGTATAAAAGTAATAGAGCTCGACTTACCTGCTGGATTGAGTCCAGTGGTGTTAGCTGGTCCAAGACCCCCTAGGCCCAAAGCCGCAAGTCCAGCCAACGGCGACTTTGCTAAGCCACCCATCTTCATAAAAAACAACAATAATTAGAACAGCACTAGTTGGCAAAATATTATGAACTATTTATTTTGCAAATCGGGAAATTATTGAAAATATTTCCCGGTAAGCAACACAAATGATATTCACAAGACCATGGCCAATTTTGAGGGCAAGTATCGTTGTATTCTGATAATTATAGAATTCCCTACATTTTCCCCATTGAGGTAGAGCACCTCTATAAAAATTTAATTTGCCATCAAAATTACACCGAAATTCACAAAATACAATTAAAAATCGGTAACAGAATAGTTTCTAGCTCCAGCTGCTTGTTTTCATCTTCTCTGACAGAGCCGGGATGGGATCGCTGGGAGGGTAACCTGGGTACAAACTATACGATTTAGAAAGTTTTCACAGCACTAAGAAAACTCGCAATAACGCGGCGTGGCTCATTCAGATCTATCTGGATAAGACACACCGCAAGAAAGGGAACTTTGCGAATTTCCTCAGCCATAATCACAAAGAAACAAAATTCCACATTGTGAGCTGATTGGTGCTGCCCATGTAGGCACCGCAAAATACAAAAATAGGCATAATTTACTGAACTCTATACAACAAAACAAATTGTTTCCAAATGAAGCCATGCTTACATGGTTAATCATCAGTATTATTTTTATCGGTGACAAATAAAACGGAGGCAATTCAAAGGCAAAGGAGAGGTGCAAATACAGTATGTTGTTCTCGAAATGCTGATGTGTGAGCATTTGTACTCGATGCCCTTATCTCGGCAATGCCAGAAAACAAACAGATAAAGCTTCAACTGTATGTGTTTTCTCTACACAATCTCTCGAATCAGTTATAAACATGGCTAAGATTTACAATATCAATATTCAGATATAAAATTATTACATTGGGATTCTACTGAACTAAGGGTTGCGTGCAAAAGAAATAACGATGGTATCCAAGCGAAGGGGGTATAGCGTAAAATAAATTATCGTAGTCACATCACCGGGAATCTATAGGGACTAAAGATATACAAGGTTAATTCATTGCCGCTACAGGGTTCGACACCACACATCCAAACCAATCTGAGGGGGATTCGGGGCAGCACCATTCACATAGTAGCACTCTGGTAACACGACCTCATAGAGAACTTTACCATTCTATAATCGACTGTCAATAATAAGATTTATAAGACTGGTTATAGGTTGTAGCCAATAGATTCAGGTATTTCCAGACAGAATTAAGATAGAAAAGATCATTCAAGTCTACAAGGGCGGGTATAGTTTCGATCAATACAGCGGGTAGCTACCAATACCTTTAAAATTAAACGTGATTGGTTGATAAAGACGGAATGTGTTGTGATAAAAGTGTAGCGTCGTCAAGTACTCTATAGATATGTGTGCATACCTACATTTCTTATTGTTCTAAGTTATTGACTTCTCATTCTGCTCAAAATAAAAATAAAATGTTCATTCAGTGTAGATATCAAACCTACTAATAGTACTTACTTCTCTAAATATTCTTAATACGCATGCGATTGTCATCTGCCTAATGAAAAAAAAATCTCAGAGATTAATTTTTTATTGTATCTTATCTTTGTATTGTGTGGTTTCATTGTAATCTGCCAGTATCAACCAATCAGGCGTTAAGGGCGTTGTCATTATAAAATTGCCAGTCCCGAAAAAACTCGCCTTTGATATAATCATGCCCATTTTATCATCTTTGAAACTATGCATCGCTTATGTTAGGTTGATTTCTAAATATTAACTGGATGAATGTTGTTTAAGACGATTTTAGAGAGAAAGCGAGCAACGTGAACAAATTACAAATCCATTGAATAACATTTATATATTTAACTAGGGACTAATAGTAGTATAATTAATATGAAAATAGACGTTCCTTTTGCGTCTTTTTATGATATCTTCATTATATTTTCGTACTTATCTAAAGACACTAATGATAGCCGTACTGACAGACCAAGCAGCCACGGGAGGCCCCATCGCGAAGCAAAACTTCGCCCGATCAGTACAAAGCTCGCTTTCCAAGTCAGTAGGCGGCCAATTTCAGAATATTTGTAAAACTTCTTTATGTACAGAGTCACATCTATAACTTGGCGCACCTGAATTTAGCTGTTTGGCTGCGCAATAGAACTTTTAGGAACTAAATTATGCGCAGACAGAAGCCTAATCTCTGGCGCCAATATATAATTGTAGTACTGAACCTATCCATTCTACTGATTTATGCTACTGGGGAACTGATCATGATAATGTTTGTTTAGACGTTTTTTTCGGGAGCGGCGAGGCGTCGGAACTCTATGAGGTGTGGTTGAGCGTACGACTCACAATGTGGTGTTCGTGGAGCGGCTGATGCAGCAGATGATGCGGGGGTAGAGCGCCCACAAGAGGCGGCTTCATTTCCAGCAGGGGGAAAACGGGCGCACACACCGCCTGCCAACGCGCCCCCACGCTCTCATTACAATACTTACTCACTGTTCCAACAGTGTCAGCATTTGTGTTTTTACTAACAAATAAAACTATTTCCGGGATCCCACAAAAATAATGTTTTGGTTGTTCCATGAGTAGTTGTGTTTTTACTATTCTCGGGATCCCATAACAACAATTCAATTAAGTTTGGATAGTTTTGAGCACATATCGTGTCTTCAACCAATCTGATCAGATCCGATCAACTTTAAGTAAATGCGACCTAACTATTCCCATTGGAATAAGGTTCACTCTTTTACGTTTTTCTCGAATAGGTATAAATTATCCTGTCTAATGAGGCCTGAATGGGACCAACGTTTACTGACGTAGCCTGCATAATATGTTAATTTGTGACCATTGTGTAATCCACACTTTGATCATAATATTTATTATTAGCTTTATCATAAAAACGACAGTTTAATTTTGATTTTGCTTCACATAAACCTCATATAATATAGAGGTTTATATAAGAAACGAATAAATGAAATATTGGCCACTTCGGTCAGGATTAAAATCGAAATGTATTATTAAGATTTGATTGATTAAGACTGATTAAGATTTATCGGTACATTTGTGAGTGAGAGCCAAATTTTGGAGATTAAGTGCCCCCAATATTCAAAACATTCTTACCAACTAGGTTTACTGACAATAAATGGCTTTTGTCTAAAAAAGTTAAGTGCCGATTTTTTTTTTTTACTTTTTTATCTCAGTGTTAGTTTCTAAGTAATCGTCGTAAAAGTTTTATAATGGTTTTGTTACCGTGTGAAACTGGAACGAATAGAGAAACACGGCGTAAAGTACCATGATTAGGTAAGCATACAAATTTCACCTCTAAGAATGATATTTCAATTGAAGAAACAATTAAAATTTTGCGAACAATAGAATTCAATATTTGATTACTTTTTTGAGTTAACGTAAATTAGAGTACGTTCAAGAATATTTTAACCATTTATATCGTAAGCGTGTCGAAGTGTATTGCCAATGACAAAGCATTATTTCTTATCTACGCTTTCTCAATTGGCCAAAGTTCTACTATACGCTTACATTACGGAATGTTGAAATATTCGTGATATCGTTCTAATTTCGACCTTATATATTAGTTGTCAAAGATGAAACTTACATCCTGGGCTGGTACAGCATAGTTTCCTTGGATTGTGTACGCTTGTCCACCGGCTAAGATGACAGGGCCGGCTACGTTCGGCTTTGGTCTGTACGGGATTGTAGCTCCTTTCGGTGGGCTCTGAAAGTTCATTTTAGCTATAGACTCATGATGATAAATTTTTACATAATCAGAGTTTGATGCCACGTTTAGATACTAAAAGGGAACAAATGAATGTGACACGAGTTTGGGTATTTATAAGCTTTCTTTTATATATTTGCTACGCCACAAATACTCGACGGTTTTTCAGTACATATATATTTTAAAACGATAGCAAAATGCTGTTCATTCGTCTGTTTTCGACATATCCAAATGTGGCACTAAACTGTTAAAATAACTCGACATAACAAAAATAAATGAACGCCCGGACGAAAGAATACTCGCTACCCAAAACACAGATATTTATTACTATTTAGGCTAGTGGCCTTTACAAATAGTTGTTCTTTTTATATTTGATAGGTAACACTTCAACGAAATTTACCTGTATATATGTTTAACTATTGTATCTATCTAAAATTGTAACAACTTTAAAGAAACTTTACTTATAAATATATTATATGTATAGTCCACACGGGGTGTAAGGGGTTTCAACCGCTACCTTCAGAACTCAAGCCAACTTCACCTGCCCGTGGTGCACCCTGCTAACTAACGAAAGGGGCTCTGGCAGCTGGCTGAAAGCGGCATAGCGCAGCCTAACTCTACTACTCTACAAAATATTCGAGTTCGATCTTGCTCGATTGAATGCAAAATCATCCGAGCATGAACGCACGTGGGGACTTGCTAAGAAAATGGCTAAAAGCTCATACCTCTATCATAACGCAGCAGATGTGATAAATGCATTGAGTGATCGCGTCGCACGTCCCACTGATAGTCACGGCTCTTTCAGTCGAGTTCGGGAGCATCTCACTGGCAACCTGTAACGTAAAGCATAGAGTAAGTATGATGAAAAAGTGAAATTATTTGAAATGGACTGGTTAAGGCGACGATACATGTCAAACCTCCCTCTCGCTCGCACTATTCAAAATTTTTGATGATATAAAATCACTGAATGAAATATGAATGTAGTTATGCCAAATAGCAAACCTTGGCTTCACGGCCTAGATAATAACAATACAAAGGTTCAGCAAAAATATCATGTTGAACTCAACACGTTTTCCTACCAAAAAATTTGCACCAAAATTGATCACATTGGTACAAGTTTTTTGGTAAGAAATCGAGATAGAATCAAAATTATATTATTGCTAAACCTTTGTATTGTAATTTTCTAGGCCGTGAAGGTTTGCTATTTTGCATAACTACATTCAGTGATTTTATATCTTCGAAAATGATGAATAGTGAGAGCGAGAGGAAGGTTTGACATGTATCGTCGCCTTAAATAAAACAATTCAGAACATAAAGGTATCATTGATTAAGTTCGTAGACGGCTGCAGACAGCAGCAGCAGGCGACGTGTCGCCACGTCCTGTCGCGACCACTTCAGGTGGCAGTAGCAGATAGCACCGTATACCAGTTGGTTACAAGTGATGTGATGTCGTGACACTGTCGTCTGACGTTCGTCCCGTAGCGGCAGACGACGTGTCGCTAGCCACAGAAGGTATTTCATAGAAATAAATATAACCCAGTAGTGTCGCAGCGACATGTCGCTTGCTGCTGCTGTCTGAAGTCGGCTACGAACTTGTACCTTAAAACTATTGAGATCACTTCATCGCTTACTATTTATCATTTACGAAAACATTATTATTTCAAAAGACGAATCCTTTCAACAGATAATTGTGCCTTCTTATTGAAAGTTCATCAAGTCCTAAAGAGGTTTTTTCTGCTTCGTATGAGTTACTAACCAACACTAGTTTTGGAGTTTTAAGGTCGCCCGAAGGCCTCCTCCTCAACCCATATGGTTAACGACTGAAAACGCCGGGACCAACGCTCAGATCTAAATGCCACTAAACGGTCATCCATCCAAGTAGTAACCGGGCGAAGTATTTCTTATCTAATATGATAATGAATACTGAAGTAAACCACGTCACAGCGCTTCAAGGTTAAAGGCTTTGATGAAGCAAATAGATTAACAAAAGTGATCCGAGAAAAATTTGCCGCTACATGGCGTAGTATGCAATCCATTATTATATAATGGCACTTACATTTGAGCACCTCTGGGCTTTGGGCACGTTGAGATGTTGGTCTCGGCTTTTGCAGTCGTTATCTATGTCGGAGGCCTTCAAGCGGCCTAACAACTCCGCCACCAGAGTTGCCCACTAACGAATGATGCCGGAAACTGGATTTAGGTAGGTAGGTACCTGAATATTAGCGCCAGTGGAGTCACGGATCTCCTTGATCTTGGAGCCTCCTTTGCCGATGAGCGAGCCGCACTGCGAAGCCGGCACGATAAGACGCAGCGTGATGGGCGCGCGGGAACCGCCGCCGCCACCCTCGTTGAACTGAGAGCACCACTGGAAAACAAACGTTTGATTGAAATTATAGCTAAAAAAATATAATTAATAGAAATCAAGTACTTGGGGGGAGAACCCCAAAGGTCGATTCTAATCTCGTTCTCGAATCATGTCAAAGCAAGTTAGTGTCATTTAAAATTATGTTTCAAGAGTACGAAATGTTCGTGGACACACTACATATATTGCAATTTTTTATAAAACATTCTATGGTTTCGTGATATCTATTACGATTACGATTGGGCGACTTTTTTATTTTTATCTTATCTTTGCTATGTCTCATTACTGGGCAAAGGCCTTCTCACGATCCCTCACGAAACGAACCACGAAACCTTTACCAGTTTTTCTTTTACCTACTTTTTTGTATTCATTGTATTGGGTAAAAATAAATGTATTTTCTTTCTTTCTTCTTTCTTTATGAAACAAATAATAACAGATCTCAGAATAAAACTTAATAGAAATCTTAGGAAAGTGGCACCTGTGTAGATAAGGTGTAGTGGTGGTGAATGAATGTGACTGGGTGTGTGGGCAGAGGGAGGCCGAAAAAGAGATGGATAGATTGTGTCAAAGGAGTAAATACAGAACAGTCATCGAAACGGTGACCCATGGCGCTGCTTAGGAAGGCTTAAGAGCCTGATGGGCGATTTACGCGAGAGTGGCTTGCTGAATTTCACGTGGAATGTGACGTAGAATTGACGGCTGATAGGAGTGAATGGAAATAGAAACCATATCGTAGGATAAGGGCAGGCGAATGATGACAACTAACATATAAGGAACAATATTTATAGAACACAGAACGAAACATAAGTGTTTTTTTACAGATGACAGAAACAATGTCCCGCAGCGAGAGAAGTTAACTTTCACATTCAGCTCACAACACCCTCGTTGTCTCTAAGAGTTTTATATAAAAATCATAAGAAACATTACCTCTTCGAACTTCTTGCATATGAGCGTAAATGCTTTGAATATAGCGCTTGTGTTTCCTGTGACGGTGACAATGCGCTCCGGGCATGATCCATCTGATATATTGATTTTGGCTCCAGACTGAAAGATATTATTAGATATTAGTTAGGTTACAATCATTCAATAAACACTCAATACATAAGCGGCTTTAAGCTATTATTTGACATTTAATCACGATGTTTTTAAGAGATTTTAATTGATCAATTGCCTAAATTGTCTTTCGATTTTTGAAAGATCCTACAAAATGTTTAAACCCGGGGTGAATGAGGTGAGAAATTGTTACTCCAACTATGAGGTGGGTGTGGGATGCCCGAAACTTTGATGGCTAAATTATATACTTATTTTACGTATTAAGTATTTTTTTAAATTATTGTATAATACCGACATAACTTCTAAACTATCTCACTTAGCGCTAAGATGTAAGACTTATTTTTAAGGACACGTTCTGTACTATCGTTTAAATAAAAATAAACATGTAGCTTGACAGTTTCGATTTTATGAAAAAGTCAATAATTTAAAAAAATAAGTGGGAAATAATTGATTTATTGTCTACATTATTAGCTATCAAATGAGTCCTCTTTTGTCTTCTTAGGACTACTTTTATCTTCTTAGGACTCTACATGGGTAGCTATGGCTTGATCAGTACAAGCACCTCAAAGAAAAACAAAATTGCTGGAAAGAGAGGAAAAAAATAGGGATGGTGATTTGTCGATAAAATTTACCGTGTTTCACCGCCCCAAAGTCTCCGACACCGGTAACCGAACACATTGTAGATGTCATTAATAGTATTTAATCAACAAGATTAGTAAATAAAATACTATAATTTATACAACAATGTTTTGTATTTTTCATACAACGACAGTCATTAAATTTTCAAAGAACAAGGTCTACTTTTAATAGTAGTAACATATATTCTCATAAAATTCAAACAAAAGTCTAACATCTATAACTAACATCTCTAACTAATCAACATAAATACAGTTTCTTAACTATTAACAATATAAAACAATCTAAAGTTATTGCGAGATCCGTTATTTACTTTTAAAAATGTCTTACAAATCAACATAATTTCCGCACAAAAAATAGAGTGCTCTATACATATCGGCTTTTCACACTTGAAACAGCAATACTTTGTCTTCGTAAGTGGTTTTATGATAATAACATAATTTATAGAAGCTTCATTGAAGAACCGTATTATTGTCACAGGCCAACTTTAGCTGTTGCGCGAAACATCATAGGTGGCACTGAGTTCATCTGCGATTTCGACACCGGAATTCGTTTTATTATAATACGTGATAATCTCTGGTTAAAAACCTGTATTCGACGTTCATTTTTATCTCTAAACCAAATAATACTTTAAATAACTATATATTTTTTTCTCAACACAAAATATGGACATTAACTATGAGGTCGGTTTGATGTACCCAAGCCACCTTTGCAGACATGTATCTCCCATTTGCGCTGGAGCAGCCCTGAACTCTACACTACAATTCACCCTCCGCACCCTTACCTCAAGCTACTGAGACCCCGGGACCCACGCGACCACAGTAACATTAAATTACATACATTTAAAAACTTCTCGGGGATACACACCCGACCTCACTCACACCGGGAGAGGAGACTCTGATCCTGTGCAGTTGACAATTTCGGCAATTTCAGAATCTACTTCCGTTATGTATAAATTTTAAGTATATTTTATCCCCTAGGTTTATACATGTTATTTAGATTTAAGTTTGTTCACATTAAATGAATTATGTTATTCTTTTGAGAAATAAAGATTCGATGCCGTCTGATGTATGGCGCTCGGTACCAAGACTAAAGTGAGTGCGTCAAAAAAATATCCATTATGTTTTTAGTCGATTCTACTGTCAAAATAATTAAAAATGAGGGTTATTGCCATAGTTACACTTTACATCAATGTTTATTGCCATAGCAACGTATATATCATTGGTTGTTGTAGTCTTATGGCGGCGTGCAACGGAAACCAAAACAACAAAATTTTTTTTTACTTGATTATTAATCGAGTCGGTGTGTAAAACTAAAGAAAATGTTAATGTCATTTATAAAATAAAATAAATTTTATGGGATACGTTCGGTTTTGACGCAATTGGTACGGGTTCTCGGCATTCTCCTTTAGTGTCCAAAGTACAAAATACCAACTTACTTCTTCTCTAAATCGTTTAACAATCTCTCCTTTTTTGCCAATAATACTGCCAACCTCCTGCAAATAAAAAATACCCACATTAATTCCAGAGCATTAAAATCGTGACATCGAAAATAGCCGTGGGGATAAGACATTGGCGCGTATTGTGCAACGACTCGTACGTAATTAATGCAGTCCCGCTTAGATTTATCGTAGGTACAAAAGATTTCCCGTCTGGGTGCCAATAATAGTCGCATCGAGTTCTTTGCAGAGCGTGGTGCATCAGGACGGTTTTAGAGATGGGAGCGCTTGTTCCTGCCAACCGCCATGTTGACTCCTGCAGTATGTGAACAATGCACTTGCCCAACAATAAGTCAGTCGCATCTAGACGACACAAATAGTGAATGTTGATTGAGGTTCAATGTGCTCAGTTCAAAGAACTTTCGCGTAACGCATCGATGGACAGATCGGCGTTATGTCAATCGGATATTACACGACATTGTCACATTTCTACGATAAAAATCTACATTAGATTGTGTGTTGTATGTGGAAGTAGAGCATAGCTACCTACTTAAGTCAATATGTAAAGTATTTTACTAGAGTAAATTTTAATTAGTCTTAGTTTACTATTGTGAGCGCGTAAGTTGGCTGGCTATGAAAAATGTTGACACAGTATTTTGTTTACAGTATTATGAACATAATAAAGACAATTGCTTACATACATTATTTATATAAAATCGTTGGAACATGCATGACAATGAACTGTGCAATGACAAATTGAGAATAGGACACCAAGAGTAATATTGCATACAAGAAAACCAAGACACAGTCTCATACATCAAGTTTACAATAAGGAAATGTCTCAGCGTGCAGTGACAACATACACTAAACATTATATCAATTTGAAAAAATAATACAAATCAAAGAGTTTGATGTACAGGGCGAGTGCCGATGGCTGGCACCATGCCAGATGTACTTTGTATTGGATTACAGCCAATTAAAAGTACCTAGACGTAGGAGTTAGACTAGCATCAATACATTTCACATGTCAAGCCTATCTAGCCGCATCAAGGTGTGCTAAATTAGTTTCGCAATTGAGAAACATGAATCAAAATAAACACCTGAGATTGTAACTAGAAATTGTTACAAAATATACCTACATACATTTGACAATAAAATTACTTTGGGACATTTTCAAGTACTATGTAAGTGGAAGCACCACCAGGCACCACTTAAATTACAATGAGTTTTCTATGTTAAATTCGAGACTAGCTTCCGCCCGCGGCTTTGCGTGCATGGTACCTGAATAAAAAGTAGCCTATACGCTAATTCAGGTCATAATAATATATAATATTATAGTGTGCATAATACTAAGTAACCATTATAATTTACCAGACCTGAGAAACCTTTACACTATGAATAACAATAACAAATTGAGAGGACACTCGCTAAAATTGAAACTACCCAGGACAAGCAATCTTAGATAACACTTCTTGCCTAACCGTGTTACAAATATGTGGAACAAATACCTGCAACAGTAATAAGTGCTCCCTCAGTGAATTCATTGAAAAATAGACTCGATAAACATTTAAAAAACAGTGCACAGATATGATATACATAGCTTTAAGGTGCTAGTATATTATACATAATAATAAATGCTGGGATTATACGCCCAGAAAGTGTGTCAAATGTGGATCAGTGTTAAACATTTAAGGCACATTGTGTAATAGCTACTTGATTATAAGTGTGCCTGGAACTGCTTATCTTCACCCAATTCATAATAGATATATAAACCTCAGATGGCCATTTTACGTTAGAATATCATGTCAACTTTTATTACAATTTAAATGACAGGGATAAGCATACTTTATAGAGCGTTGTAAAATGACATTCATTGGTTATGAATAAGGGGGTGGGATTATACACTCAGAATGTGTGTATCAAATGTGCATCTGTGTAAAATATAAAGATAAAAATATTTTTATTGAAACCAAAATATTGTGTATATAATTATATGACACACCTAGTGTATTAGCTACTTGAGATTCCTATAAAATACAAGGTCTCCTTAGTTTGGGGCTACATGATGCCGTAAGATAGTGTCCAGCATTATTTATTATTTACCTATTTATTTACTTGGTTAGAAGTATGCCTAGAACTGCTTATTTATGATAAAAACTAAAACTATATCTAAAACTATATGTAAATGTTGCTTCAAATATGTAGGTGGGTGAAAAGGTAAGAAGATTAGGCTGATAACTGTGAATAATAATGAAAGCCTAGTCACTAAGCAAGCCTACATGGGTAACAAACAGGATATTGTGTTAAGAATCCATACAAGTGAGTGTACCCCGTGCGTACCCTAACAAGATTTAAATACCAAAGTCATATTAGATTACCATATAAGGTTCATGAATATGTAAATACAACTCTTTGGTCTGTTAGGTATTTTACTATTTCCTAAAATAAATTAAACTGTTAAAAACACTTATGTAAATAAAACTGTTGGGTTAGTAATGATACTTACCTATAACATGCACTAATTATTAAGTGAATTAGTGATGTTAAATCTAGTGTAAGTTAGAACTCAATGACCAAAAATTTGAGATTTAAAGGTTCCAACCTTCATATTTGAACTCAAGAAAACTTTACCTGCCCGTGTGGTACAAACATAATATTAACATACAACTTTTGATAACAAACGGAGCTCTATCAGCCGGAGGATTTCGGCATAGCACAGCCTAATCCAATCCCCAAACCGCATGTCCAGAGTGGGGATTATGGGCATGTCCACAATAAAAATGCCTAATAAAATCCACCAAGATCTTCCATAATTACTTGTCATTTCTCTCTTTTAGAATGTAACCCAGATACTAAATTACCTTTAAAATAACTACACCGGAATTTATATAGTAATGTCTGTGCTAAAAAATATATTTATTAATCGTTTTTCGAAGTGATTGACTAACTCTACAAAATTTATTACAGTCTAAGCTAATTAATTCCATACAAATTACAGGAAGGAATTTCACAAATGCTGATGAGGTGGATAGGATTAGCTAGGTGTAGATTGTAGCTACTGGGTTGATGCTATTTAAGTAATATGAAGGAGTATACTATTTTATTCTAAAATAATTCAAGCAAACAGTATTAAGAAGAAGGTAAAGTGTACACTTTCACAAGTGATATGCATCACAATTTAAAGATGAATGGTGCCAATATTAGAGTGACAAAAGTAAATGAAGTGTTGTCTTACCTTCCCCTGCATAATCAGTCTGATAGTGAGGATAAATTTGGAGTCATCCTCGTGGAGAGTGGGGGTTTTGTCTTCCATGCTGGAGGTGTCCGTTGTACCTCGTGGAATTTAGTCTGCGTACAGGGCTACGTGTGGGCGGACACAGGGGACACTCCACGCAATCTAATGGCTGGGACTCGGGGGCTCGTGGCACGCACTGCAGGCAGGGTAAGCTGGAAAACAGGCGCACATCTCAAAAGGGGCGTCCGTAGGTGACGAGCCAACTAGAGGTAGGGACATGGGCTATCGTCCTTATTGAAAGCGAAGCCGATTACCGAATATTTACTTATTTACAGTGACAGTCGGTGGCAAGCGTAACGGAATGAGGGCGGCAAATGAGGATCTAGACGCTATTATAAACTAACTGGTCTCAGGTCCGACCGGATTCTGCGGCTGTAACGCGAGTCGGGCGGCTCCGGGCGAGGGACCGTTACTTGAACTCCAGTACCTGTTCGCGGCTCGCGACATAACCTCAGCGACGCGCCTCATGGCTAGCCGACCCAGGTTATCGATCCCGCAAATCCCAAACAATAAACCCCGGAGCCGATTTCCGACAGTTCTCTTACCTCGATCGGTTTTCCACGTTGCAACAATAACTTAACAAATCTTAACACTAATTATCACCAAGATTTGTATAAAAATCACACTTATCACAATTTTCTTTGTATTTTAGATGAAATAAAAAATAAAAATATTCCGAACCGACGACGGTGACGCGTCGGGAATAAAATGAAGCTTCTTGAAATAAATGTCAAACTCCATTGACATTGACAAAGAGAAATAGATCTGACATCTGAAAGTGCTGCCAGCTGCTGCCAGAATTTTACGTTTATGACTGCTGTGTCGGTAATGCAGTTCAACGGAGTTAAATACGAAGCCCGCGTAATTTTGAATTTGTTATTTATTTACGCAGTCCGCAGGGGTTCGCTACTTTTTTGTCGACTAAATTCTCTAATTGAATATTGAATATAACTAATAGATATGTACATTACCTAATTATATTTTTTATTATAATCTATCTTGGAAAACTACTTAGGTAAGGTATTGTGTCTGTTCGGTAATATTTCATCTGACTAGCTAGGGTACTTATCTATGGAGTAGGTACAACAAGTATGTACCTACCTTCTTATTGGTAGTTTATTAGATAGTGGTATAGGTCATTTTACCTGCGCTACCCAATGTGCCTTCCTTAAGGCTCCTAAAGATAATTTATTAATGACAGAAGGTACTTCTATAAACTACTTACCTACACCGCAATGAAGATGGACCGATGTAATAATTCACTCGCTTAGATAAAATAGAACACTATCGCGCCACCTTTTCATTTAACTGAAGAAGCTCCAATAGTTATATATATTTTAGTAGGAATATTACGTGGTAATTATGTAGGTACGTAAATATGAATGAGAGTTTTAGTTCGTTTTAGAGAACTTTCCTGCGGGAATCGATTTGCATCTTCTTCGTGCGGCCGCAATAAAATGGATTGTAGGCCTTTTTATTTTACCAACCTATTTCTACCACAGACACACCACATCTCTACTGATACTTTAATACAGACATTGTAATATCTGTATTATATTATAGGTCTATCGACTGTGCTAATAATTATTAGCACAGTATAAAGACCTACTTTCATATTATTAGTACCTAGGTAAGTAAGCACCTAACTATTTACCTAAAGACTATCTCGGTATTTGAAAGATAGCATAATTATTGGAGAGCAAACGGATGTCCTCTCTACCACAGAATACCTACAAATGCTGCTGGGGAAAATTCCTCCAATTCAATAGCTTAATACGTTTATAGATACTTTACTCGGTAATATTAATTTATTTCTCAAGTAGATAGGTATTTAGCTCCGTCATCTAATGTACCTAATGAAAGATAGGTAAGTACCTACCTAAGTATCACGAAACAAGCAGATAAAGTAAATACTCATTAAATACAAAAAAAAAAATACTTCGCTCGTTCCCAGTCCCTTGAGCCCACGGCAACGGCGCCGACAGTGGAGAGGAAGGTCGGCTGGTCATATTCACATCTCTTGAAAACAAACGAGAGGATGCCGATTAGTCGACTATCACGATGGATGACATGCTAATTAGCACTTCTTTCACGATTTTTTCCCAGAAGGGTAAGCCTTTCACTTTTTACGGTCCTAGCATACCTACCTATTTCACTATCATCACCTTCTTCATACATGCTCGTCGGTTTAGGGTACCTACTAGAGATGTTCTGACTAGTCGGCGACTAGTCTGTAAAGCCGACTATCCGGCCACTAGTCGGCGACTATTCGGCAAAGAGCGCCGACTATTCCTTAATCTCAAATTAACAAGGCTTTCTTTTTGACATTATTAAAAATTAATTGAGCTCTAACTTTAATGCACAATATTGTCTTTATTTTTATACACAAAAACACCGCTCTGACCCGTGTAAAGGCCAAAATCAAGAAACAATGCGACATGCTCAGGCGGTGAAATGAGATCGACGCAGCTGTTTAAACGAAAAGTCACGGAATTTGTCGAATACTCCCGGAACCATGATTGGTTTGGCAGACTAGTCGGATGCTAGTCGGCCGATTAGTCAGCCTCGTTAAAACCGACTAGTCGGCTAGTCGGGCAAAGTTATAGTCGGCACACCTCTAGTACCTACCTACTGTTGTTGTTTGTTTGAACCTAAGTCGGCACATTGTTAATAATTTTGAATTACATTTGGTTACCATATTACCTACCTAACTACACAATATTATAATCATACGTAGTAGACCTTTACAAACCCTTTTCCATCTAATTGGCGGGGCGGGCTTTTGGGCGGCTTAAAAAATAATAATAGCCTAGAAGAACAGATATATATATATATATATATATATATATATATATGCTAGATGTTAATAAAGTGATAAGTACTTACACGATGGTGGCTTTGGTAATGTCTCCTTATGTAATATTTGCGTTGTTCTTTTTTATTTCCTTTTTGAATTCCTTTCAGATGAGTAGGTAAGGTGCCTGGAACAAAAAGAAAAAATATATAAATTTAAGTAAGTAATTTTATTCCAAGGAAAAAACTTGGAAGTAATGTGGCTTCTTTTCTTGTAGCCAATTTCAGATAAATACGACTCTTTATGGCAAATTGTATCGTATAACCTGTGGATCCAATCGGGATCAAAATGTGTGAGCTTTTCAAAGGAATTCGATCTTGACGAAGAATTTTACTGCTTCATATATACTAGCCAACCTTTGCGCTACTTTGTTTGAGAGGTTTTTTCTTTCAAATCAAGATAACTGTTTAAAATATTAAGTACCTAGTACCTACTTGCCTATGTTACCAGTACTTAAAATCACATAAAATTGTAGTTTGTTCAAAATTAATTAAATCCATCGAAGCAAAGTGGACCTGAATATATATTTTTAAATCTTATCAACAAACAAAGATTAGTCACAAGAAGGTTGGTAAAACTGATTGAATAATAATAACATGTATATCGAAAGTTAGGTGACGGAATACAATACATAATATGTTAAGTATGTTACAAGACTATCCGAGAAGGGACTAAAATCATTGATATAGCTCATGGAATCAGCAAGCTGGCTCAGAGAATCACCGTATCTGTCGAAGAATCAACAAAATTGACCTTTGGGGTAACCGAGTTCTTGAGTGGAGATCGGGTCTCGAAAAACGTAGTGAGGGACGCCATGTAGCCAGGTGGAGGAATGAGAAACTCCTGGTAGAAGCTGGATGTGTCAAGCTGAGGACAGGGTGTTCAATATGGGCAGCCTCTCCAATTGAGCTATTGGCTGATGATGACTATGTCATACTTTCTCTGTTCTGTAGTGGTAAATAATAAATTACTTACTCAAAATTATAATGTGTCAATTAAATAACTGTCAGTATAATACACATCAAACAGTCGTAATTGGTGTTAGTTTTAGATAATTGTTTCACAGTCCTTGTGTTCCATAATCCTCATTTTAATATTAATTAAATAATCGCGTTTCAGAGACATTAATTATGCGAAGTAATCAGTAGGCTTCAGATCAACTTCCTCCCGTTAGAGATTCTTACCTATAAAGTTGGCGACGGACCAATTTAAGTAATTGTATTACAAAATGCCAGATTTCTATTACTCGACAGTTACTTAGATCTTATTTGTCAATTATTTGATGGTTTTTTTTAACTTATCTACAAATATTTATGTTGGGATTTTTAGTTCTTTAAGTCGATAGTCATAATTTCATTACGCTACGAAATGATCGCTCAAAGTGTATCTCATTATTTTCATAGTTCGTTATGTTTCTTTACTAACGTAATCATTTAAGATTGTTTTACTGTTTAAATGGTGTTTACTGGTATAAAATCACATAAATTTTGAATAGTCATAGGTTTAAATTTATCGAACATCGAGATACGATACTCTAATCCCGATCCTATCGAAATTATTATAATTTTCTCAGCTACGAAAACGCTACGAAAGCGTAGAGGTCATTTCTATGACAATTCAATGGTTGCAACTTTTGTCCAGCATGTTTAAAACCAACTTCCGCCTGCGGTTTCACTCGCGTGGTAGCCGTACAAAAAAGTAGCTTATAGTTATTCCAGGTCCAGAACTACATTATATATAACCATAAGTACGTACTACTTAGTTATTATGAATGCTGTGTCCGCCTGTAATTGGTTTCTATATCAGAATCAAAACTTTGTCAGTGTAACCATACAATATATTGATATTGAAGCTGTGAGCGTTCCTATTAAATAAATACATTTATTTGCAAAATCTCAACTCAATCCGTTCAGTACCTTTTGCGTGAAGGAGGGACAAATATTTCACAAACATTTCACGATTTTTTGTCTACATAATATTAGTAGGAAGTAGAATGAAGAGAATCTATAATTAAACGTTTTAAACAGGACTTGAAACCAATTAAAGTTGTTAATCTCGCAGATTAAGGGGCGAAGCCTTCGGGTTTTGTTTTACATAATTTAAGCTTTTTTGTTATTGTTTGTTAAACGATACTATAATTATGGTGATTCAAATAAACACATTTATAATTACTTACCTAATTTCACATTTAACACTCTAGATAGATACCCGCCAGCACTTTATAGGGACAATTATAGGTTATTTTCAAAGGTTTGTATTACCTATAACAGAAATGCCTTATTTGTTGTTTCGCTGCATCTGCAATTCAGATTAGGCGAAGCATTTCGAGATCTAATAAGTAATTAAGCTATCTCTCTCAATATGTCGCCACTGTATTGGCATTGCTATGCATTCATACACCTAGTACCAGCAGTGCCTACTACAATGTGTTATTGTATCGGTTTCAGGAATCTATGTGAGCAGTTAGGTATTGATAGCAGGCAGGCATTCCATCGTGATGTAATTGAATGCTATATTGTAGGAAATATATCGTCGAAGTTCTAATATTTTAAAGATTTTGAGAATAGTTTTCCACTTGCTCAAAACGGTGAATGAAAATTTCGGAAGTGAACCCGCACCTTAGACAATTCCACTCGTAATTAACAGATGGAGATAGAAAAAATATTGGTCTGGGATGGAAATTGGACATGTCTTTCCTGTGGGTATGGCCAACTAGGATGGTATAATTTCTGGGCAAGCCTACTATCTAACGACGTCCTAGATACAAAAACCTCTTTTCGGTGAATAAAAGGAACCACTTGAGCTATCAGTATCACCTAGAATACAAAAAGGAGTAAGTGGCAGTAGATAGGTTTTTGATAGGATATGACCTTGAGACTATACTGTAAGATAAAAATAGTGACTGGACATAGTAGGGATGTTTGCAGAGTATGAGACGGATGGTTTTCATGCAATCCTCCGTAAGAAGACTGCATCCCTGATGCGCAGAGTACGTGACAGCCAACACCATCCTACAAACTGTAGCTGGTAGGATCACCTCTCCCACGTGGCATTGCTTCGTGCGGAGGGTGATCTAACTCTTAGTATGTAAGAATTATTTTGTATGATCAGCTTTTTTAAGTTTTGTGTGCTATGGATTAATATTGTCTGAAATAAAAGAATCTTATTATTTTATTTTATTACACTTTATTTAATTGTAAACTCATCTAAAATACATTTTTTATTATAATTAAACTTAATACTACTTATGTACATAAATAACTATCAAAAACATTATAGTAAAAAATGTATCAAAACGGGAGACCACCGACCGCGGGGCAGGGCTCAAACGGTCGGTGGCTAGGGCTGCAGAGAGAGGAACCTCCGCACAATGCGTGCCGAGTCCAGGAGTTATTTTATTTATTATTATAGTGGGCATGATAAGAATATAATTCTAATAACTTTCATTGTACCTATTTCATAACATGCAGTGTCCATTTAGCATATTCAGATTTTTACGATAACAAAGAGCTTACATCAGATAGGTGGGTATATAGTATTTTTTAATATTGAGGACCTGAATATAGCATTCAAGTTAGAGTAGCCCTACGCAGCCATGCTTCTCATGCAAGACCTACCTACGAAGGTAAGTAACATTCTCATTGTTACTGCTGTAAGTAAATGTATGCGAGGTAAGCAATAGGTATTCGCTTTACAATGTAAGAACATTCTACCGGTATGTTGAAGTTAGACCTACGAGTACCTATTTCCTACAATGCAGATATTGTAACTTGGTGTCAGTGTGTAGGTATTTGATTTCTCCAAGATTGTACCTAGATATTTCTACCCTATTTTGGTGAAAATCTAAGAGATCCATTACATAACTTTCTTCGTCTTTTTCTATTCTTAGTCAGTCCCTAGTCCTGACGGAGATTTTAAAAGCCTCTGACATTGCAGAAAAATTAAGCCAGATCAAGACACATATTAGCATGGATCTAAATGCCACGGAACGGTCACCCATCCAAATGGGGGCAGAAGGAGGGATGTAAAAGTTATATAAGAGGTTCCGTTTATATAACTAGGTACAGAAAGCGTCAGAGTCTGGTAACCCCCCTAGTTAACGTTAGTAGGTTCAAACCGTCGCGGTGTCGGTCGTGCATCTCGAACTTTTTGCACAAATGTGTGTTTTATAAACCTTCTCCTCCTTGCTTAGGCATATTTAATTTCGTCCATTTATCTATATAAGACGATGGAGTGGCGGTTACTACACTCGTAATTAATCTATATGTTATAAGAGTACTGGGTTCAAATCCCTCGACGCCTGAATGTATTTTCATTTTTTTTTTTTTCGTTATAATTTTAAGTAGTTGCGCACTGCCGTGATAAACAAATGAAAAAGTTACTAGCTGACGCATCCATTCATACCTAGACAAAATAATAAACGTATACTGTAACTTAAAATTTCGTCATAATTGCCAACCGCTACGATAGCTCAGTTGGTTAGTGGGTTAGAGCGTCTATTTCACAAATTGGTGTGAATAAATTGCTGGTTCGATTCCCCAGCCAGAATAAATATTTTTGTAAGATTTTGTCCATTCGAATATGGTAGCCTCCACGGCAGCAGTTTAAATTTATACTTGAAAGGGTATACCAGATCGTGACGCTGTGTGTACATATAATTTTATTAGTTTTATTTGTAATCTACAATATAACTCGAAACATCAAGTTTAATTAGATAGTTTTAGATGATCGCAAGCGTTTATCGATTTTAATCCAATAGAGGAATTATAATCAAAAGAAGCCTTATGAGTTATTAGTTATGAGTTTTAGTCTTTGGTCCATCGTTAAACATAATACATTCTGTTATACCTGGTAGAGTATAAGCAGTAGGTACCTACACAGCTACCTACTGGTTCGTTTACATATTCGAAAATGCAAACAGCTGAATTACTATAACCGATTGCATTTTTAATAATAAAAAGGTAGGTTATATAGTAACTTTATGCATCTCCAACGTGTGGTGCTATTTATTTTGGTATAATACATTTAATTTTCATAAACATCGCCTCTACAGAATAAATGGATGTTGATTTGTTCTAGGTAATGAACGGCCAGTCTCCAATTAATATTAACATCTAGGCACATATAAGTCAATATAGTATTTACACAATAGAGCACGGTTGCCTCACTTGCAACACGAAACAGGATGGTACCCGTTGTCGAAAGGTAAATACAAACAAACTATTTCAATATTGTTGGACGTAGCTCTCCGACGGCTTTGCGCGTCATGGTCCAGTGAACTTGCAATAAATAATATATTATGGTTCAGGTTCCTATATAAAATAATTGCTTTCAACGTATGATGACCTCAGGCGTGAATTACAGATTGCTGAAATGAGTTTTCAGTGCTTTAAAGCTGTATTTTGCTTTGGAAAATTGGTGGCTTTTCATCTCATTCATAGGGCTGGAAATATGAAAAGGGTTCGCTCTCCTCGACCAAAGACAACTCAAGAGCAGATTTTTTACAGTTTTCTTCTCAGGTAGGCATTATCAGGCATATTTTTATTGGCCTATGTCCAGCTGTGGTATGTTATATGGCGATGACGATATTATTGGTAGGTATCAGGATATTAGCTAGTAGGTACGATATTAGCGGAGGGCTTCTGGCGGCCAAAACTTCGTCACCAGAGTTGGCCAGAATAAGAAGAAGAAGAACTGTACTGAACAAGTATTTAACTTACTACTTTATTTTACCTTGCATACAAATCTACTTCAAGTAGGTAACTTCAAAACTGTTAGAAAATACTGTAAAAACGGCAAAAAGTGTGGAGCACTTCTTCGATTTTCACAATCGATATTCTCAAACTCAACTAATGCGCAACATCTTGGAGTAAACAGCATCACATTCTACATAATTTCCTGGAAACAATATTGTTTACTTTGCATAATATGAGGCAATTTCTTCTTGGCGTTCGATAAAGATTAGTCTAAATGAGGTGAAGTACGGAATAAACAGGAAAATAAAAAGAAACATCTAAGTAAAATACTTATTTCGTGGGAGGTCCTATATTCAGTTGGCAAAGCGTTTTAATTGCTTTGATTGCTCGTCTTAATTATTTTACGTAAAGTTACTACCAAAAGGAGGAACAAATAGTACTTTATAATAAAAAAGATCATTTAACACGTTGACTGCTAGCCTTGTACACGATACTGCGCGCCATGCGGTGTTTTAGAGATGTCGTATCCTAACCCCCTTATTCACTTCACTTCTTTATTAAATGGTTTCTGGGATAGTTTCCACAGTTTCGCCAGTATCAAGTATAATTGTTCATAATAATATAAGGCAACGTAGTACGGTTTATAAGTCCAGTCGTCCAGTCTTCAGTCAGGTCCTATTTTCTGCTATAGTAATGGCGACTATAACAAAAAACGATCGGTGCACAATTTTCTTCATCAGAGTTTCTGTCCAAATCTTCTTTATTCCATTTCACTAATACTTGTGTCATATTACTAACGTATAACGGTTATATACCATACATAAAAATCGATATACATTAGAAAAACACTAGAAAATAAAATTTAATAAAAATGACACAGCCGTCGTTCAAGATGAAAAAAATGGTGTCCGACCCCCTTATTCATGACCAAATGTAATTTTATAAAGTAAGCTTGTCTCTGTCATTTAAATATAAATAAAAAGAGTTGACATATTAATTTAACGTGATTATAGAATAGTTATATGAATAGGACGGTTATTGTAAAGACTCTGTAAATTATATAACTTTATTATCTAAAAGCGACCTTGATTTGAGCGATCCTTTATTTAAATATAAAAAATATGTAACTTCCCTTTGTTAATCAGTAGTTAATTATTTTACAATCAGTTCTCTACTGCTTCTTTTGTAACTGTAACCTAAAGATTTTGCTTGTTTATTGTATGGTATACATATTTAAGTACATATTTAGTTTTTTAATCTTTTTTTTGTTGTGGTAATGTTTTCTATATAATGTATTAAAAATTTCTTTTACCTAATCTAAATTTCTGACCTAGTGTATTTTAATAAATGTGCATGATGTGGTCACCCATAATTAAGGGAGCGCTAGCCTTTAAGATTAAGTACTATTATTTTGTTTAAGTATCTGTGTATCTCTCGTCGGCGACCCAATAAATAAATATTAATAAATAATAACATTTTGGCCAGTTACAACGCGTTATTTCGAATCAAAGCTTTTCATTGGTCAAATTTCCAGGTAGGAGATAGATTTCCTAAGTTTACGGTACGACATGTCAAAATATTCGAGCATCGGTCTCCAAAAACATAATCGCCTCCCCGATGACCCATTCGAATAGAACTGAGATTGCCTAATTGAATTTTGACAGTTAAATATGTTACTTTCAAAATATTTCTAGTTGAGTCTATTTAACGCTTGAGTTTCGTTACAGAACAAAGTCGCAGACATCCGCAGTCAACGTGTTAACCTAGATTATTTACCTACCAACTATCAAGTTAGAACGAGATTATGTTGAATCTAAAGTCGGAACAGTACTTACCTGTTAACTACCTAGGTAGGTACCTAAAGCTTATTTTTCGTACAGTGACACAGATCTGCTCCCGCGTCCCAGCATTTCATAAAAGAACTTCTCGTGAAGAAACGCGACGCAACCGAGTCCATTGCCTTGGAAAAATCCAGGTATGAAACGCCTTTTCAATCGGAGTACCTTGACATAAGGGAGAGCTTGAAATGGAATATTTTAGTATAATGATGTCAGACGCTAGACTTTTTTAGAGCTAGATAACATTGTGGTGGATTCTGAGTAACACTTTTTATCGATAAAACTAGTTATAACTAACTAAAAGTATTATCTCCATCTACAAGAGACAAAAGAGACTGTTTAATAACTTTAAGTTTAATGATAAGTTAAGTGAAAATCTTTCAGAATCACTACTACTATTCTGAATAATGTGGGTAGTTGATTAATAAAGCGCGAAAATTTGTGTGTTAATGTGTGGAAAACTCGCGGTGAGGCCTTTGCCCGGCAGTGGGACAGTACAGGCTAACAACACAACAACAACAATGTGTGTGTGTTTAGTATGTTTGTTCCCACTCAACTTCATAACGGGCTAACGGCTGAACAGATTTGAAACAAACATAGTTTGTGGCAGAGGGTACTTTTAACTCTGTATCATGCGAGTGGAGCCGCGGGTAGAAGTCAGTCAAATAAAAAAGTTAAGTTATTGACGGCACTGCTAAGAAGATTCGAAGGATTAAACCTCCTTGACATGAATCATGAAAAACTCTATGGAATAATGGCACGCAGTTCTGGCAAAGATTATGCGAAAGGAAAGTAGAAGCTGGATGCGCCGAGCTAATGTTATGTATTGGCGCAGTAACGCTCATTATGGAAGGCCTATGTCTAGCTGTGGACTGCTGTAGGTTGAAGATTTTGATAATGATGATGATAAGAAACGACTAAGGAATTAAGCAGCTATTATCGTGCGTACCGGATTTTAACAGCAATAGCCTCTACGAAGCAAAATGATATGATTTAAAAGAAATCAAATATCTCCACAATTTTTTCCTCGTTATGAATATCTTCAGATAACTGTCAATATATTGCGTAGTAGGAACGCAAATCCATGATACCTTATGCGCACCCAGCAGCATTTTACAACAGAACTTTAAATCGTTGCCAACAACACATCAAAATTTTGTACTACCTATTTTATCTGTTTGTAAAACTTAATACCTTACTTCGCCATATTATTGTATCTTCCACGAAGCAGGGGCTAACGTGTGCTTTCTCAGATTGCAGTGTTTAGACATATTTCCCATGTGGAGGCACCCTAATACCACGGAGTGGGGTAATCCGATTAGGTATCTTGGAGACGGTGCTTAGGCTTAACTTACGACGGGTAGCTTGTGTTTTGACTGGAAAGTAGACGGTTAATAGTTTAGGGATTTGTGACAGTGATACTTTTGATATAATTTTGTGGTTAGCTTTGTTTTAAGTTGCAGGATTTCATCCTCGAATCATTTGTTTATTTTAAAAATCAATGCGTTATGCACACAGATGCAAATAGTTACTAGAGCTATGCCAGTACAGTGATTATTATAAATAAGATATTCAGGTACATAGACATAGGTCATGCTAAAAACTTTTTGTAGGTTATGCTCTAAGTTTGTCAAAGTTGGGTAAAAAAAACTTGTGTTATGAGAACCATACGACTTATAGGCTTAAGTTGTGTGCCTACTCTTCTAACCTCAAAAAAAAATCATCTCCTATTATCTCCTATTATAATTTTCCACAATTCTTTGAGTGCTGAATAACACACCGCCGTACTTGCTGCAGGACTTGTCAGATGCCCGCAGTCAAAGTGTTATAGCTGGTAGTTTGACGTAGGTACGCCAGTAGGTATCTACGTGTTTCCATTCACCAAACTAGGTACTGAAGTAATCTCTTGCAAGTTGTCAATTGCCACTTGTAGCCGAGTTGTGTGCGGTAAATTCTGCTTTAGTGTTGGCAACACTAAACTCAAACAAGTGGTCGTTGGAAACAAAATCTCCATACGAACGAAATTTAAGTTCTTTGCTAAGTTGCATTTGCTTTGCTGTCGGTAAAATCACTCAAAAATTGCAGTGTTATTAGAAGTGTGTATAGCAACTATACTAACAGTAGATTACTATAAAAATCATAACCCCAGTCCATAAAAGAGAAAAAAAATTATTGATGTTTTTCGGTTTTATTCTTTATTTCAGTGTCTTCTTCGTTAACTGGTATTGTAATAGTAGGTACGTAAGTGAATTGATAGGTCTAGATAATTTGCCTCATTTAATATAAAGTTAGTAATAAATTTATCCCAAGTCTTTATACTTAAATAGATTAAATAGATAGATAGAAGTTATACACAGAAAATAAAATTATGAATGAAAGTTATTATTATTTAAAAACGAAAAATAAAATATATACTGAAATATAGTTAGTTAGTATAGTGTTTACTCACAAAGTTTTCAAGACTTCCTTCGTTCATTTTTCGTGTGAGCTAGTGGCTAACTCTGGCGTCGGAGTTTTAAGGCCTTCCGAAGACCTTCGACATGGTTAAACGACTGCAAAAGTCGGGACCCACAACGCGCCTTCCGAAGCACGGAAGCGCTCAGATCTAAATGCCGCTAAGGGGTCAACTATCCAAATAATCAGGCAAAGTGATGAGAAAAGATGATCTCATGATGATGATGAATGATGATGATGATGAGAAAAGATGATCTGCTAAGAACACCGAAGTAAGCCACGCCACGATCATTTTAAGGACTGCTTGTTGGTGTTTTGTTTCATTAAGAGCTCTTCATTCGCGATTTGTGTCATTAAAACCTCTTCGTTCGCGATATGTTTCATTAAAACCTCTTCGTTCGCGATTTGTTTCATTAAAACCTCTTCGTTCGCGATTTGTTTCGTTAAGACCTCTTCATTCGCGATATGTTTCATTAAAACCTCTTCGTTCGCGATTTTTTTCCTTAAGACCTCTTGTCTAGACTGCAGACATTCTTACCCCTGTTCATAACATGTAACATGGTGGCTGGTGACGGTCTTTGACAAGTTTTCTCGAGTCGTTCCTCGCAATTCTCTGAAGTTGGGAAATTGTAGGCATCATAGCGCCAACACGTTAAAGATTAAAGTATTCCTGTATGCAAAACTTTTAAGAGAATTTAATTTTAGTACCGTCATAGTAACATGGCGGAAATTAATGTATTTATAGGATGCGGTGAAATACCGTACGAAAATACGATACATGGGTACGACAATTTATGATAAAGCAGCGTTATTAGATTTTCAAATATTAATATAGAAATCTTACAATCTCTTTGGCGCAGTGGGCGAAGGCCCGCTTCAGACGTTGAAGATTGCGGATTCGATTCCCGCTGCGGGACAAATGTTTGCATGTTCTGCGGATATTTGTCTCGGGTCTGGGTGTTTTCTATGTATGATATGTATGTATTTACAAAAAATATATATATAAATAGTATATGTGGTTCCCTTAATACAAGCTCTGCTTAGTTTGGGGCTACATGATGCTGTGTGATAAAGTCCAGCATTATTTATTTTATTTATCTGTGTACTAGATATCTATATACAGGGTGGTGGCTACTTGTCAGTTATCATAAAAAATAAATTCTGAAACCAAAAACCATTTTTCAAAATTTTTATTTTTCAATCAAACTACAAACAAATAGGGTAAGAATTTAATTAGGTTAAAATTTTGCAAAAGTATACTCATATATAAAAGTATATCTACTCGTACCTGGGACCCTGAACCGATCTGGTAAATTTTAGTCCTAAAGTGAAGGCATAGAAATATGAATTAACTTACAAAATTAGGTTAATAATTAAAAATTTTATTTTCTTATTCTTTAGATTTAATTAGTAACGCCTTTATGTCTTACGATTAAATAATTAACAAAACTAAAACTAATAAATAATTAACTAACTAAATATCATATTACTAAAAATCGTATTAAAAATGTATTTTACCATTTAAAAACTGAAGGAATTAAAAATTCGAGGACATTTCCCAGCACTGGTAACAAGAAAAATTTTACTCGCCTTTGACTTTTGAACACGGTAGCGAAAATATAAATTCGAGAGAACACGGTACAAGGGTCGCGTAAAGACTAATCGACTCACTCAAAAAGCTCATTTCGTCTGCACATGATTAAGACGGGCGCGTTAGGTAGGTGTCTGATTTGCTTAATGTTCATAATTTCGTTCAAGCTCCACCTGTCTCTATTAAGAATAATTTTCCGAGAACCCGCGAATTAGACTAATTATTTACTCGGGTAACCAACTTTATTTGGAGGTACCTTCTATCTTCTAATTATTAGGTTGGTACTTACAGTGTTGGTTTATACTTATTGAGTGAGGTCTTTTAAATAAAATAGTAGATTGTTTTACAAGGGACTAAACCATCCCATTATATACGAGGTTGTTATACTCCCGAGCGTAGCGAGGTAGGATGACAAGACCGAGTTATAATGGGTGGTATTGGCCCGAGTAAAACACTCTACTTTTCACTTCGATTGCGAGAAAATAAAACAATTCAAAATTAGACAATTTTCAGAAATTTTATTAAAAATTAATCAACCTTCATAAAACATCACCAAGACGGTTCTATTTAAAAAAAAAAAGATTTACGGAGCACCAAGAAGTCGAGTTTTTATGTAAGAGAACGAATGCTTTGTACGGGCTGATGATTTTAGACAAAAATTAAAAAGAAAAAATAATTTTTAGCCCGAGGTATTAAACTCTAGTTTTAGGCCCGCTAAGCTACACTATTATAATACACTTTTTGAGCAAGAGAAGTGAAAAATACATTTTAATGTGTATCTAGCTCTATGATGTAGAGTCTACATAACAGAGAAGCACAAATAACCTAATGTTATTACAAACGTCACACTAAGTAAGTGTGGGTGTATGAAGTGTATGTGTATGTAGTAGTGTAGTATGTTTGTTTTCACTCAAGTCCGCAACGGCTGAACGGATTTGGGTGAAACTTGGAATAAGCAAATTTTGTGACCTGAACACAAACTTTTTATATTCCAAGGTTCAAATGCAAACACGTATCGCTTTATATCCAGTTATCAGACGAACGAAGCCAAGCGCGGAAGCTGGTAATTTATAAAATCAATCCAGAACCACAAATAAAAATAAAAAGCATCCTGTGAACGAAACTTTCCAACAATAATGATCTGAGACATTACCCATTTGGATTCCGTCAAACGAACTTTATTGTCACAAACGTTAGATTGGGTTTATCCCGTTTCAATTCTATAGGTTTTCTTTCAAAAGTTAAATCCCTGGGGGGTGGTAAACGATTGCGTCTATAAAATTGAATTGTTACCCCGAGTTAGGCAAACGTAAGATAAAGGTGCTGTGAGATTCGAGGTGACGGGTCCAGATATTCATTTGAGAATATGGGACCGAAAATTTCGTGGTCAAATAACAGTCCGTGGCGACATAATATGGAGTTAATGGTCCGTTTTACTAAGAGCTTTCGTGATTTTTAGACGGAATTCATGGATGTAAAGCTTTTTTATAACTGAATCTTCTGTAAGATATAAATTGTAATAGGGATGACGACTGGGTAAAAAATAATAATTATAATTAGTCCGTCAGATAGATCAACAAAAAATATTGGATACGTATTTGTTTATATACCAAATAAATAAAAATTGATGGAGATAAAGAGCGTCAAAGTTCGGGAGTGGGGTCGTGACGTTACGGCTAGGTAAAAAGTGTACTAAGCCGTGACGTCACGCGGAATTTCAACGCACTATATCTTTGTTATTTTTTGTTTAATTGACAAAAGAAAAATTAGGAACCTAATATTTTTTGATAATGTAAATGACGGACTAATTAAAATTCTCCCTATTGAAATATTTGTAATATTTCAGTACAGAGTTAAGTGTTTGTATTGCGATAAAACATAATATATAGGTACAGCTTACAGTAGCTGTGCCAGTGTAAACTTAGAGATACATGTAGGAATACAAGAATAGATTTGAGTAAAAAAATGCCTAATTTATATTACTTATTACACGTGCTTAGTGCGTCAGACAAATTAATAATAAAGTAAAATACAAATCAGTTCATAATAGATACACAACACTATTTATATGCTGATTATTTTATTTAGGTACAAAAAACAGTTAACAAACTAAAAACTTAAGTAAGAAATTATAAACTAGGAAAACAATAATAAATCTGTTAACCAATAAAATGTACACAGCAAATCAAAGAAAATAATAAACCACACCAATAAACTACATGCATTCTACATAAATATAAAAAATAAATAAGAGATTATATTGTAATTGGCTGATTATTATAATATATTATAAAAATATTATTGAATGAATCAGCTATAGGAACATAATGAACGATTTGGTAGCGAGATGCCTACTATCGGACTTAGTTGAGTTTTAAATTTTTACCTGCAGTATGTAGCACAAGGACAATATTTTGAAAGTGATCCCAATAGGAGAAATCCAATCAGATCTAATTTCCCAAACAAAATGATATAAAGATACACAGAAACGGTTCAAAAGACTGAACATTACGTAGCTCGCCCCAGGAGTTAGATGAAACTCATATTAATTTTGGCACGGAGCACAATTGCCCATAGACAAGTTTAATTCCCTGTAAGCGGAAAAGAAATGAACAGACACCTCTGCCAAAATGAAAAGAGGCCTGATTTACGGTCTGCGTAAACCTGAGGTGGGATCCAACCTCCTCTATTAACATTACTTTTTATAACGGAGACTGTTAAATTGTAACAATGTCTGAAATTTAATTAAAACGTCCGAGGTGTTAACTGGGGCGTCAAGTTGCATGCTTGCGAGAAAATGCACATTATCTCGGGATTTCTTTGTGAGTTGCCTGTCAATGTAATGGTAGAAAGCTTCTTAGGATAGACAAGTAGGTACATTGTAATTTTCATTACTATTGCTAATTAAAACTCTGGAGTGAATTTAATAAAAGCTCATAGCTCATAGCTTTGCACCTAATGTACCAAGAAGCTTTTAAGTAAGGAGTTTAAGTCTGAGATCTCTGTTTTTTATACCTAAAATAGTGTTTAAATATATTGGAAGATTATCTAGATGATATTTGAGGTAGGTACTACAACAACCCCAGCTTATTCAGTCCACTGCTGGACATATATCTCCCCTATAAAAAGAGGGAGGAAGGGGCCTCTAATCCCCACGCTGGGCATGCGGGTTGCGGATCGCAGGGCACAGCTTCTTGCACCACCGACGCTGCTGCCCGTTGGCGGCTAGCAGATTTAGCTGTGCCAGTAGGTACTAAAACTCTAATATTAGATTTACCCAATAGCTAAAAGCTAGCTAGCTTAAGTAGCTTATAAAACAAGAAATATGTAACTGGGACAGTGTTTCTAAAAGAAAAATAAAGATTCACCTTTAAATAATTTATGGGCAGAATAAACGACCACTAAGCGGACCAAGTCAAAGGCAGTATTCACTAGGCACTAGTCACTATTACACGTACATGTACCACAATTACTTATCCAATATGTTTGTACCAAAAACCACACGTAAATGGATAATAGAACAACCTAAATAGAAGTACCGCGAGATTTTCCACCGACCTTGTAATTCAGCCGCAGAGCCTGGGGCAGTTGCCTTACATGCCCCTTATTAAAACTTGCGAAGGTAACTGAGGGTAAATGAAATCAAATTAATAATAAAATGGTTTATTGAAGAAACTTCTGAGGTTCTGCAACGTGAAACGGAATTTGTTTGCTGTCTTGAAAATGACTCTACATCTACTTACGACATTTGTTTATTTTGGATTTTTGATTCTTCCAAATGTTTGTTATTTTCAGGCAATTTTGCTTCAAACAATACTCTCACCAGGTAAAATAACAGCTTTGAGAACATTCTCAAAATGAGTCAAAACTATTAAGGAGTTAAAGATGGGTCAAGAGTTTTGTTTCTTATTTCTTATTCTCCAAAAGTTAACCGAAGCAAAGGTATCGAATCAACAGAAAACTATGAACAAAAATATTTACGAAATACTAGGTACGATTTTCATCATAGAATGTGATATATTAAAATATCGAAAAGTTATGTCAGCTTTTTGAGTACTTCTGTGTACTGGCTGAACAAAGCCGTTAGGCACCAATTTGGTATTTTAATTGAAAGTTTTTAGTTGTAATAGAAAATATTTTCGGTGGATATTTTCAAAAGCTTCAATTTAAAATATTGCTTTACCTAAAACACTTCATTTGAAGCCCAATGTAGTGGCACAATGAAACTTGACTAATTTGATTGAACTAAGTTTAGAAAAAACTCAAAAGAAGTAGGTGAAAGCCAAGTTTCAAACCAAAATATTTACTTACAAAGCTTATTATTTTGTAATCGAATAGAGGAAGTTGGAGGCTATGTTCGCGGATTTTTGGAATAAAATCGCAGTCCGTGGTTCCGTTTAATCCAGTCCATAGACGATAAATGCTAATTCTATCCAAACTTCTGGAATAAAAGCAAAATTCCGGAATACAACCGATGGACTTATTCTGTTTTTTTGTATTATTTCACTAGCTGACTCACCGCAACTTCGTTTGCGAGTAAGTTCTTTCCCGTAAAAGTTTTTATGTTGTTGCACGCAGAACTCTAAATATTTTCTAAAAAACTAAAATAAAAGTTTTTTATTCTGAAAAGAATAAAAGTTTTTTATTCTGAAAAGAATAAAAAACTTTAGTTTTTTAATAAAAAAACTTTAGTTTTTTATTCTTATCTTTAAACATATGGTTTCTCTCACTATGAAGCTTAGTTACGAAGGCGAACTTGACAGTGAAATTCTTATCAAAACCAGTCCAGCCAGATTACTCGTAGCACGAGCACTAGCTTGTCACTAGCTGACTCACCGCAACTTCGTTTTCGAGTAAGTTCTTTCCCGTAAAAGTTTTCAGGAAGAAGTTTTTATGTTGCTGCTAGAAAAAAACTTTAGTTTTTTTATTCTTATCTTTAAACATATGGTTTCTTTCACTATGACGCGAACTTGACAGTGAAATTCTTATCAAGACCAGTCCAGCCAGATTACTCGTAGCGTCGGTCGTAGCTCTATGACGTCCTAGTTGAATTTTAAGTGCTTCTACATCTATGAAAAATTAATTGAGTTCAACAGCATAAAGTACCTATTACTATATACTATACTTATTACTAGAGAAGGGCGATTCTGCTATGCTCGGACCGCCAAGGAAAGTAAAAAGGACTTCACGAAGGAGATTTTCTTACTACTGTAGCAGAGAATAAATTTTCAGTCGCGGAGGCCTTCCACTTTTAAACACCATACTCGCTACTAGCTCATACACAGAAGTAAAGAAACATGAATTAGTCATCATCATCATCATCATCATCAGCCTATAGCAGTCCACTGCTGGACATAGGCCTCCCCTAATGAGCGCCATTGCGCCCTGTCCTGAGCTCGACGCATCCAACTTCTACCAGCAGCCTTTCGCAGACGTAACCCCACCTGGCCGGAGGGCGTCCTACACTACGTTGCCGAGCCGCGGTCTCCACTCAAGAACTCGTTTACCCCAACGGTTATCGGTTCTTCGGCAGATATGGCCAGCCCACTGCCACTTCAGCTTGCTAATTCTCTGAGCTATGTCGACAACTTTAGTTCTATGTCGGATAAACTATGAATTAGTGCAACAATTGTATTCTGTTCTTCTTACAGAATAAGCCTACGGAGGAGAACCATCGGAGAAAGGAGAAAAGCTTACTGAAAATTTCAAGAAAACTTTGGCTTATAGTTGCATTTTTCCATACTTACTTTAAAGTAGCTTAATGTTCTAGTGCCTTTTGTTCATAACTCAGTAGACTTTAAAAGGTCGGAAAACCATCGATATTTTAATCTTGAATAAGTTTTGTAACTTTTACAAGTTGGTGGTGGAACTTTGCTAGGTAAGAAAAGTCAACTGGATTTAATCCAGCGGGTGCCATTTTTTTTAGTATGTCGCACGGACGAAGGAGGCTCGTAAAAATTAAGGGAGACCTATTCTCAGCAGTGGGTGATGACGAGATGATGATGTTATTTTTGTTTTTTTGGTAGGTATTATTATCCAGGCTTACCATTCGTTCTAATAAGCGTTCTACTGAACGAATTTTTCAATAACATCTTTCTTTCACACGTATCTTCATTTGAGGCGTCTGAGAAACATGACCAAAATACAACACTTTTTTATTAAGAAAAAAAACATTTATTTAAAAAGAACATAATAGTAGATTGTTTTACAAGGGACGAAACCATCCCATCATATACGAGGTTGTTATACTCCCGAGCGTAGCGAGGGAGGATGACAAGACCGAGTTATAATGGGTGGTTTTGGCCCGAGTATAACACTCTACTTTTCACTTCGATTGCGAGAAAATAAAACCATTCAAAATTAGTCAATTTTCAGAAATTTTATTAAAAATTAATCAACCTTCTTAAAACATCACCAAGACGGTTCTATTTAAAAAAAAAAGATTGACGGAGCACCAAGAAGTCGAGTATTTATGTAAGAGAACGAATGCTTTGTACGGGCTGATGATTTTAGACAAAAATTAAAAAGAAAAAATACTTTTTCGCCCGAGGTATTAAACTTGAGTTTTAGGCCCGCTAAGCTACACTATTATGATACACTTTTTGAGCAAGAGAAGTGAAAAGTATACTTTGAATCGTCAATTTTTAAATTCAGAACGCGACTTTCAAACAGAGAAGACATCATTAGAGACGGACATTGTGTTATCATTTGTCTTTAAACCTAAAAATAATACTGGACACTATCGCACAGTATCACGTAGCCCCAAACTAAGCAGAGCTAGTACATAGTATGAGAACCGCAAGACTGATATATTACTTATACTTTACAAATAAATAACATGATATTACTAAGTGATTTCCTGAAAAATAATTGACTTACTTAGAGAGCCCTCGTGTTATGAATCATAAATTTTAATTTAAGAATCTTTACAATAAATTAGAGAGAAGCGTACAATGTACCAGAAAATGGCTAAGAATGTCTTTGATGGTAAAGATATTGCGTATTTTACCTGCTCGGCTTGAATATTTTGATTGAAATTTATTGAGTGGACATTTAGATACCCACGCCGCCTACGCCACTTAGGCGTGTTATGCCTCATTTTGATGCCCTGTCACTAAAGACTAAGTCTTTGTGACACGAAAAAAGTTTGCTCTTGATTTTTCTCTATGACCACAAATATTTACCATTCATTCAAGTATAGTGAAGCTCTGCTAACATCAAGTTAATGCTAAGATCAATTTTTATCGATTGTCATAGATAAAAAATCATAATAGGGTTTTCAAAAAACTTGATATTGTTTTTGCTGCGGGTATCAAGATTGTACCCACACCCACATCGCCCTACGGTATAGTCGGCTTTTACTAGCATCGCGTGAGTAGGCATTAAAATGTATATAATTTTAAGTCCCAATAAAAACTGATAATGTTTTCTAGAATACTGTTTTGGTATTGTTTGAGTTTTGCTTGTTAGTAATCTAATAAACAGAATAAGTTGTTTTTATTTAAAATTACTGAAAAAGTTACATTTACGGTACAATACAAATTTGTTTCAGATATGGTCTTCTGACGAGCTTACTAATCCTAATTTAGATTACAGAGTATTTTAATTATGGTAGTATATTGCCACACATAAAGAGGACTTTGATTATTTTATAATGATAAAAACAAAGAAAACAAACACAGTTACATTCCTTTACTGGAATTGGCTAATAAATAGGCAATTTGAACTCCATTATAGATGTTTGTGGGGTCTACGTGGCTATTGAAAGCGATCACCACCGAGAGTTCGTATTTATTTAGCGGCCCCGCGGGATAAACCGGGGTTGTGGCCAGCGATAGCTTATTTGCCAATTTGCATCATTAATGTGCCACAAATAATTGATTTACTATGCAAATTTTGCGATAAAATTTTAGCTTTTACAATTTTTGATAGGAATCAATAGCTCTATTAGTGCTGACACTGATATTCTGCGAGCAGTGGTTTTACGTAAGGGTTGCGCTTTTCGTATTCAAATTGGTTCAAACTGGTTATGGCTTAAAGTATAACGAAAATTTAATGGTATTAATAAATTTGAATTGATTGAATGTGCGGTTAGCAACGAAAAGCAATGTTACAGAAATTTTGTTAATGAAAGTACCTAACTTAAAAAGCGAATAAATGATTTGAGATCACAGGAAAGTAAGTAATTTAAGAATTCAGAAATTTTGTTATTTATAATTCTTGATTAAACTACGATAAGAGGGTACTTAGGAAGGTACCGATTACTTTAATATTCTGAATTCATTTTAAAATTAGCTTCATACTGAGAGAAGCTAAGCCGCTTTGTGGCGATCTATTCAATGCTTTTATACACTACCTAGTCAAGAATATTACATTAATCGAAGCAAAAGGTTTCAACCATACTCAACAAAGGATCATTACATGAACAAATTAAAGCGAGTATTATCAATGCAAATTGTCGATTAAAGTATAATTGTTCGCGGAAGCTGACAAACGCCGTAAAATAAACATGTAGGAATGGAAACATCGATGTACTGTTTGTCTATTTTGAAGATTAATTATTGTTATATGTATACTCGTGCCATTGAGGTTCAATATCATATTTCATGTTAATCATCTTTGAGATTCAGGTACTTACTCACCTTTCTCATCTTGTTTGCCTAGGAGAAGGTATATTTTTATCTGAATTCGTAGGTAAAATTTTAATAGGACAAAATATTTTGTAAAAGTTCCGCTAACCCTCCTCTGCTTCGACAACTTTAACATTGCTTACGTATGCATTACCTCCCCCGCACACAGACATAGGTATACATGAAATCAGAGAAATTTTCACAAAAGAAATAAACATGTTGATCTGTAAGAAACACGCACAAAAAAAAACACAACAGAAAATAGTCATTTTGTAGCCGAGTTTGATTTAAAAAAAAACAAGTTTATCGTAGTACCTACATATGTACCATGATATATTATGAGTACTGCCCTAGGTGTGCTGAAAAAGAAACCTATTTTGCTCAAAAGTTGCAAAATTGCCCACCTGAAGATAAGTAGTAAGCATCGCCTAAGACAAAGTATTGCGTCGTGACGCACATTAGAATGTGCACTACCCTGCGTCCATTAACTTGAGGTAGGTAGGTGAAAGGCTTGTCTTAGTGCTTAATCTACGCTAGTGCTTACGTTTTATGAGCATTAGATGCCAACAAGAAACCTCTACAGAAGACGAGTTTGAATTATGAGTAGTGCAGGCTTAAGCTGGACACTGAATAAGCAAGTACCATACATACAGCTAGGGCGCATTGGCTTTACAATTCTTGCGGTGCGCGAGCAGCTAGCCCGAATATTGCTGCTATTAATCAGATTCCTCTGGGAGCAAGAAGAATGGCACACCAAACAATAACACCAACCTTTGTACAGGAACGTAGCTAGGATTATCTACTATAATAGCTTGCGCACATTGGACGACAAACGTCAGCAATTAGACGCTACGACAAGCTGCAGGGGACAATTTTCATACATTTTGTTCAAAGCCGTGTGTGCGCACACACGGCGATAATTGCGACCAGGCGCTCACGACTAAGAACGACGACAAAGCGTCGTGTTTGCGAGCTCTCTTATTCTTCTTTCTTCCCAGTCGTAACGTTTGCGTGCACTATAACACTCAGGGATATTGCAGCTTTTTGTCAGTGAAAAAAATCTCAAAATCGCTTAAGTGATTTCCTCAAAATATTATTTTTTCTATTCATAATAACTGTAAACAAATTAATATTCGGGTCATCTCGCTCATGGTCATTAAAATTGACATAAACATTGCATGTGTATCACTGAAATGTTCGTTTTGGGCGAGATATTGTGTCCTGCGGTCCCCAACCCGCATGCCCAGCGTGGAGATTATGGGCATGAACCCCTTCATATAGGTAAGGCCTAGGTCCAGCAGTGGACTGAATAGGCTAGTGTTGTTAGGCGAGATATTGTACCTGTAACCTAAAGCGCAAACGGCATACCTAAGTTGAGGCTAGTTACCATTGAACTATGAAAACAGTCTTTCATGAGGAAAAAACATCAGAAAATGAGAAAAATGGTGAGAAGCAAACCATGGGAAAGGAAACACGTGACAAGTAAATTATTTTAGGGTCTTCAAAAACACATTACCGTACATATTCATGAAAAGTTAATGTTTCTTTCAACAATTCACAAGCTGACCCTCGGTTTTGGCTACGTCCCTGCCCAACCTAATAGCAGGGCATATTTGTATGTATTCGGACGATACTTTACGTGGAATTATAAATGTTTGCACCTGACGCCACGGGCATAGTAATGTGCACCAACTAGCGAGGAAATATTTAACTGAAATTCTTGTGGTTTCCAGAAAATACGAAACTTAACCTTGTAGAAACATGTATAATTTAGTTACATTTATATTGATAGGCTCACTAGAGATTGAAATAGCAAACGTACAATAAAAACTATTGAATGAAACCTTAGAAAGTTACCAAGTTTAGTTGTAAAGGACCTTGCTATCCAAAGATTCGAAGGAGGAACGGCTTCTATGCTTACCATATTTATCATACCTCATTCATCAAACTCATCAAAAGTTCATCTCTTGTTGTCGAAGCCGGGACTGTTCGATGGAGCTAACAGTAGCAGCCACATATTGGCTTTGAGGAACCAATTAAAGTTTTCACCAAAATTCGGAAACTAATTTTCGATAGTTTGACAGAGTCAGCGGCCGATATCGGCAGGTAAGTTGGCGACGCAGACCACTCGCAAGCTGAATTGTTTCACAAATTAATATCGACAGTTTTTAATTGAACCGTCCAACAGAAACGAGTTCTGGAAACTTTGGTTACGGCGAAATATTTTTGGCTACACTGGAGTGGTGTCTAAATTAACCTACTAAGTGGCAGTTTCTGATATAATTGTTTGTTCGAGCATTACTGTTAACTAACAATTTTGATGAGAATTGTATATAGTTATTCTAGTTTTGCCCGTTAAAAGTTATTTTTCTATCAGTTTAAACAGTAATTTTTTCTAGATGAAAGGTACCCTATCTCCTTTTCTATGCCCCTGATTACGTGTATGTGACTTTTATGAGTTGAGTAGATGAAAGCGTAACAAACAATAAAACAAACTCACTTTCGCATTTTTTATATCAATTAAGATATTTTCTATTATATTTTCTAATAGCCTTTCACAGAACATCACTCCACCTGGCCGGAGGGTATCTTACACTACATTTGCCAAGACGCGGGCTCCACTCAAATACTCGTTTACACGCTAATGGTTGTCGGTTCTTCAGTAGATAGGTATAGCCAGCCTACTGCTACTTCAGCTTGCTAATTCTCTGAGCTATCTCAATGACATTAGTTCTCTGTCAAATAGTCCCATTGCGCATTTTGTCTTACTAAAAAACTTCATAGTTTGAAGCTGATTTACTTAGAAGACCAAAAAATAGAGCTAAGTAACTTTAGCGAATTACTAGGTAGTCCAGTAAAAAAAGCTTTTAGCGTCAAAAGACTCATGAAAGAGTTAAATTAAAATTAACTTCTCAGTTCACAGTGGAAGGTCAAACACTTGATATTTCGGTTGTTTTGTTTCAATTAAAACTGTAGCTTTCGCGTTGGCTAACAAATAATTATGAACTGTTCGTTTGGTGCAATGAGGAAACTTTGCCTCTTTCAACTTTGAAATTATTCGTCGCATTATTCTCATATCAAATTAGATGCGCAGAAATATAATTTTGCTTTCAGGGAAAATGGAACTAAGTGAACCAAATACAAGAAGATGCTTTAGGTATACTGGCTTATTTAATACATTTTAGGTACTATGCAAAGATATTTTTACAATATTTTTTTTGTCTCAGTCTTTTCTTCTTCTTTTTCATATGTAAAACTCTAAAGTCGGAGTTTTGAAGTGTGAGTGAAATAACTCTAATTCTCCGAAATAGCATAATGAATAGAAAACCCATCATCAACTCCACTCTCTTCTCCTTTGCTCAGCTCAAATTTCACGTGCCTACTTCAATTGTTTAGAATTGACAGTCGTCTACCATACCCAACTGAGGAGGGATTTCAAGAAACAAAGACAAGGCCCGAGTCGATGCGTCCCAGATTTCTTGACATGGGACACGACACTAGATCAACCACAAAGCCACAGATAGTTACTGATACCGGCCGAGCTGATTGAAAATGTCAACGCGATACAATATAAGTGGGACGGAGGAAGCCTTTACAAACCGCACAGAAAGACTCGTAATGCGATAGTGTGGAGCAGGGACATATCTAGGGATGACATGGGTAGGGCCTCATCCTGACACACACAAACACACATCTGTAATTATGTAGCACTCTGAATGGCTGTTTTTTCCTTAAAATATGATACAGAAATAAAGTTTCATAGATTTATCTTATAAAATATATTTTTTGTATTGTTACGCTCTGTCATCTGAATGAAAATACTTTGTCAAAAATGCACAAAAAATCTTTTAATTTGTATTTTATTTATTTTTTGTGTTATTCTTCACTATGGGAATATCTAGTTTAATTAAAATAACTGAAAACATATGAATCTGATGGTGATTGAATCCGCGATCTATCCACTTAGATTTCAATAAAGGTGGACCAGAAGAAGTCAGTGGATTCCGGGCTTTAAGAGCCTTATTATTTAAGTAGTTTTACGTAGAAAAGTTAGATGTTAACGGGGATCAGAAGTAAAAAAAATGTTAGCCAATCGCCCCCCGAGCTACAACCCAGCTGCAGCCCTGGTGGGCAGATGTGGGGTAGCCATTGTTAAGCATAACCGTCGACACTCACGGAAGCACTTGTCACTGTCACAGCGGGCGCCTCTAGATAAATGTTGCCTGGCCATTACAGTATCATGATATGACGTGGAGACATGACATTTTTAATAGTTTTCTTTTCACCTTTGATATGAGAAATACAATTTGTAGTTTTATTTTATATAGAAATACTTATAAGTAATAAGCTATCTTTGGATAAAATTATACTTACAAGTAGGTTATTTTGCTTTCTCACTCTCTCTATTTTCTAAGTATATGATGCTCAAAATATTTATGTATTTTTTTTATGATCCTTGAAGATGGAACAAGCACATGGCCCACCTTATGTTGAGTGGTGTACAAGTTGTATCGAAATATTCTGCATAAATTTTGTTTTAAAATGTTCAAAGTCATATCCAGCTAGACGTAGGGCGTTGCATCGTATTTCGGCAGCACATTCCGAAAAAACATGATCTGCGATGCAATCCTTTGTGATAGATAATTGTTACCACTTAACATCAGGTGGGCCATGTGCTTGTTCCATATACCATACCATATCTCTATGAACATATTACTTACGCAGACACGAAGCATACTTTTAATTGCAGACGACGATTATGTGAAGTCCATAAAATCTTGTTAATAAGCTATAAGCATGTAGGCTAAACAAATGAAACCTGAGAATCTCACAAAAAACATTTCAATATACCCAGACCCCGCTGTCATAAGGTACCTAAGCACAGAATTAGTAATGCAAATTCTTTAAGCTCAGCATTATTAGCCGCATCCTTTCGAGGGCCTAATAAATAAACATGAAGGCAATTGAGCCCATGGGGAACCAATTTGATCTGATACCTACTAAATGCTAATTTAATTTCGAATGCGTATCGGCTAAGCGAAACACCAATTTTCCTTTCAGCACTCAAGAGATGTCACTTGGAAATTGTGAGGACAATTTTGTTCTTATAAAATTTATGTTATTATACTGCTATTAAATTTTATAATATTGTACAAAATATCTAATAGTTGTTATAAAAACCGAGCAAGTACGAGTTGGATTCACGCCCGTTTATTTATGTTGCAATGTTTTTTTGGTGGTGTACCTACAAGATCGTGGAGTGTAGAAAAAGGGAAGGGGGGACTTTACCCTGAAGTGGGATCAGACAGGTTCATAAGATAAATTATGATGAAACTACAAAACGGTTTTTAGATTTTGCCCTTTATTTGTTCTATAATACATTGCTTCTAATAAAATTTAATGATTCTAGTCTAGGCGAAGAGGAAGTAGGGTCAAAATATGCGGCAAAAAGTCAAAGGCAAAAATATTTTCTAAATTATTTCAGCTCTAATACATGCAAAAAGGTATTTGATATTAATATCTACTTGATACTTTCAACGTTCCTGAGAAAAGGGTCTTGACAGATATACAGACATATAGGCAGACATACAACGAAGTGATCCCTGGGTTCTTTTTTACTTTTGATGTACGGAATCCTAATTGGGATTATTGAAGTGTTTGGTGCCGATTCACCTAAAAAATAAAAAAAACTAGTCCCGGTCAACTTAATCAGTACATAGAATATTTATAACTTTTCTATGTTAGTTATAACAACTTAATACAACACAACGACACAAACTGTAGTTAATTGTGAGTTTGGTTCCGTATGAAAATCGCGCTTCAGTAAACACAGACAGCAAATTGTAAAACTATTTCACATTTCCACGTTGCAGATTTCAAACTGTAACTGCATCAAAATTAGTTGGCTTCATACTATTGTTTGGTATTCATTAGAATGTCTGAAGGAATCTTTAGTGCATATTATAGTTTCTGCCAGTCGCAATAGCAGCTTTGAAATGATTTTCAGACATTATTATCCTTTCTCATGAGACGCATCTGTTAACATAATAATATGTCGTAAAAATGGATATAGGTACGCCCTATTAATTTGTCACATAACACTAATATTATAAATGAAGTTTGTGTGTGTGCGAGTATTTTTGTCCCCACCTTACTCCACAACGGGAGAACGATTTTGGATAAATCTTGGAATATACATAGTTTGTGACCTGGAACACAATTGCTATTTTTTTATTCGGATACAACGCAATGCCGCGGGCGAAAGTTAGTGACGATATATAAACATTGGTAGTTTTACTCTTTAACCCACTTCAAAAAGGAGGCTGTTCTCAATTCGTCGGAAGCATTATTTTTTGCAAAATTTTCAAAATTCTTCTTTTGTTTAAAACTTTTGTTTATACTTCACAGGTGGTCCCATATAAATTTTATTCCTGAGAGATTGGTACCCCGGAAAACTCAAAAAACCTCATACTCACTTGTAATTTTCGCCCTATGATAACCAATATCTCCGTCAATTGTGAACCGATTTTCAAAATTCTTTAGGGCAAGAAGTAAGAAGTGATTTATTTGATGTCGGTTTATTTTTTATAAATAGTTTATACTTGTTTGAGATTAAAATAGAACATCGACTACGATATACTACAGTTATAAATTCAGTAAAAGTAATGTAAAAATAAGAAATCTCTTTATTCATTAGGCACTTAAAATAAACTTTGAATTGTATTTTTTTTTTAATTTACCACCTATTCGTAATGCGACCAAACAGAGAAGAATTGGCAAGAAACTCTGCTTGGCATAAGCCAAATAAAAAATAATAATTTAACGTCATTGTTCTTAATAACTATTACATTGTTTTTGAGGCAGTTGGAGGCAGCTCCCAGATTTTTCGTCATCTAAAGAATCAGAAGTGCATACTACAATGTAAAGCTGTAGAATTACCAAACCATCTCCGTCATTTATCTGGTAAAAAACCTTACATAGGATTAAGTGTGCCTATGTACTAGTTTTTTTTATCTTTTACTGTATTGTATCGTGCTGTGGCACGCCATCATGTCCTAGCAGTCGTCAGAATCTCAAAATACACCAGCTGATTATGCAAAAACTTGTCGGAATCGAACCCTTAGCCTTTGCATTTCTGCCATCTATTAGCCTCTTGAGAAAATGAGCTCATCGTATCTCATCATCATCAACAACATATACGCCGAAGTTTATATTACCGAACCCCTTGTGGCGTGGCTTACTTATATGTTCTTCGCGGATCATGCGCCCGGTCACTACTTGGATGGGTGACGGTTTGGTTGCATTTAGATCTGAGCGCTTATACTTCGAAAGGCAGTTTAAGAGGTTGGTCCCTATTTCAGTTGTTAAGACGTGTCGGAGTTTTTAGGACGGCCTAAAAACTCCGACACCAGAGTTGGCCCATAAATCATACAAAGAAGGAAGGAAATACATATAGAAGTCCACAGCTGAACATAAGACTGCTCCATATTTCCATGTAGAACGGTCTTGAACCTCGTATCAAAGGTAGCTTCATTCATTGTACAAACACAAAGAGCACTCTAATTAACAACACGAATAATGTATGCCCTATGTTAGGCATTACCTTCAATTTAATGCATTTCATATTTGATAAATAAGTCATTTTATTACCCGAAAGCGTAGTGGCTACTAAATGTTTCATCGTCAAATGGAGTAAGTACAATAGAGTTTGAAACGACCTCGTTAATTGGGTGAAAAGCCGGCTGAGATGTAAGAGGTTGCAGGTTCGATTTCCGCTGCGGGACAAATGTTCTTAATTTTTTTAATGTACATGATCAGCAGGTATTTGTTCCGGGTTTAATGGTCTGAGGAACATAAAATATATTAATATATAATATTAATATTATTATATATTTAATTTATATATATTGGATAGGCTTGCGTTTGACTACAAATGCCTGATGTTAAGCGAAGATGCAGTCTACGATGGAGCACGCTTGCCTAGAAGAAACCTGTTCATTCGTGCCTTGAAGATGCCCATGTGCTTGCCTTAGACAGATTTAGGTACTATAATTCCTGATAACCACGTCGCAGGATCCCTCCTCCTATCCTAGAGCAAAATATGTTGTTGGTTAACGGCAATGTGGTTTTTGGGTGTTATGTTAAGGTAGTCCCTATTCCCACCCGAATCCCCAGCGTGGGGATTATGGCTGTATCCCCTTTCTTATTAGGGAGGCCTATGTCCGCTGTTGACTGGTATAGGCTGGTGGTAGTTTTGGTTAATGGTCCTCCTTGGCGTATCCGTCAATGGCGAACCTTGTTAGTTTCGGACGTGAGAGCGAAGATGGCTTGAAAAGCCGAATTTTTTCTTGAAGGTCCTGTTACAGGGTGCACAATGTAACTGACCTAAGGAATTGTAGGAAGCCTTAGGACGGTTCTTTTTTAGAAGGCGTTTGGAATCGAGATCATGCAGTCGATTTTGTTCATAGTTTGTCAAAGCCTTGTAAACAGAGTTGCGCCATTCTCTTCTCTGCTGCGCCAGCTCTTCCCATCCAGCTTACAGGTAGATCGCAAGCAGTAAGATGGCGTTTAAGTAACCAGTTTTGGTTATTTTAGTACTGTAGTACTCTGCTTAATACACTCTAAGGCTATCTGTACTAATAGAATTTTTATTATTTCCTTTTTTAATTTTGAATACAAGAAAAGTACAATATAATTTGCTGGGCGGATGAAATTCTCGAGCTATTATTAAAACAATATACCCATGACTTTTGTCCATTAAAGAAATACTTTGAATTGAAGAAATTCGACGTACCCCATGGGTAGAGCCGAAGGGGAGCAATTTATTCTTGTAGAGTAATAGCCCGGATACATAAGCGTGCTTTGGCGAAGTTTCGTGTTTCTTCAGAACCCAAGCAAACCTTCCCAACCTGTGGTGCACCTTGTTTACTAATAGACGAGGCTCTAGCGGCCAGTTTGTGGCCTAGTGTAGCCTAAGCTAACTGACCTCCAACAGGATTCAGCGATGGCGAGGCGAGAAACCGTACCTTGCGATCCCCAACCGTATTTCCAGTCAGATGATGATATCCTCATCTTGATAGGGGAGATCTATGTCCAGCAGGTGACTGACATAGTCTGATGTTTTTATTCTTTTTGAGTTAAAATTCAAAAGTGTGGTCATTTACACAGCGCGAATGTTCGGCAACTGGCGCATATGTAGCCACCCTACCGAGGACTAACAATTATTGGGTAAATGTTTACGGTGCCGAGTGCCCTCTCACTCCTAGAGTTACATGTGCCAAGTGTACATTTAGTGCTAGTTGCTTTCTCACGAACTGAATGCACAGCACAATGAGCCAATAAATACAGACTAATAGCTAATACCAGCTGCATTTTCGTGCCAGTTGCTAAAAAGGATAATTTAACTGGCACTGTTGTAGCTAAGATAAAAATACGTTTTCGACTTTTGTCATAGCGTATTAGTACTAAGATTTAAAACCATAGATTTGATTCATAACTTGTTCAATTTCGCTATCTTGAAAAGCAATAAAAAAATCTAATATAGACTTCAATATTCTTCGTAAAAAAATTAAGTTTATCCCAGATCATTTAATCCACGTACCTAATTGTACATTGCGTACGATCACGTATGTTCTAAATATTCCGATATTCAATCAAACTCATATATCTCACATATCACCATAGATGTTATAAAACAGAAAGTCAATAAAACACTCATGTTGGTTCATCTAAGAAAAGAATTCAGGACAATATCGCGGAAAGCCTGAACGCAAAATGTAACAATATTCACAAGGATATTACGGAACATTTCTGTAGTAAACTTCTGAAAAAGCTCTCATGTGAGCATATAAATCTCGACGTGAAAGATAATCGGGTTGGCAGAACTGATTCGCTCTCAAATTGAATAAGAGGCAGGGAATATAACCCGAGTGGAGCTTCGGGGGGCAAGCTCGCAGCCCCGTCTAAACTGCGAAACACTCCACTTATAAGCAATTGCTCTGTGCTAATGAAATGTTCAAGTTTGTCTATACATATGGTTACAAGTTTGACTCTGTATTTGGACGTTAACTTTGGGATGAACCGTCACTTTGTGTGATTAAAGATACAAAAAGTTTTGGGGACTGAACGTTTGTGGTAGCAGTTGTTCCAGCCTTTTGCGTCTACTGTAGTAGTGCCTAGCCTAGTGTAGGTAAATTATTTTATCTAGTGGCAATTTTTACTAACTAACAGAGATTCTATTGTGGCCGATCAGGCCTGTCCAACACCTCTACCATTCTCTCAGCCTATTCAGCCTTACCCACAGGAAAGGTCAATAGTGTGAAGCTGGTTTCCCACGATGTCCTTTACTGTTTCAAGCACGTAGTAACTTATTTTTGCCGAAAAATAAATTGGTGCATGGCTGAAATACGAACGCGACCTTCGAATTTTATTCTTATTCATATCCTTAATTATTATTAATAGAGGTAGGTAAACTCAAGGGTCATAAATTCATCGCTAACTTAAAACAAACAACTGTTTCCTAAAAGAATAAAACTTTCCGTCCCCTCTGAAAACAATTACCACGCAAACTCCTTATCTGAATAAACTGAAACTTGCAGAATGCCGCCGTTTTGCCAGATCTGTGTCCCTCGTAAAGTTCTTTAAATGTCTTCTCAGGTTTGGTGAGATCGCTGTGGAGTATTTCATTACTTTTATCTAATTTAGCGGAAAATCAAATCTTTCAATGGGATTATCCCGCCGTCAGTCGGCGCAGGACGCTTCGGCGGGTTGGCGCCTCGACCCGTCTCGTCGGACGCAGTGATTCCTTCTACCAATTTAGTTGATACCAAATCTGATTATGTGCCAATGCAAGATCTACCAGCCAAAGATAACGTCAAATTGATCAATTGATTTTCAAACGAATGATATAGAGAGGAGCCGAACAACGTCGTATATTTTTAAGATGATTAAAGCCTTAGGTGCTACGATCCAGGTTACCTAAGGTCCGATTTTATAATTATCAGTCACCAATATATTATGCTGTTTGAAAATAAAACGCATAATCATCATCATCATCAGCCTATAGAAGTCCACTGCTGGACATAGGCCTCCCCTAATTAGAGCTCTTTGTTTTTATTTTATTAAATACTAGCTTTCACCCGCGGTTTCGCTTGCTACCAACCCGGATAAAAAGTAAAAGTATTCCAGGTTTATAACTACATAAAATATCTGAAAGATTTCAGCCCAATCCGATCAGTATTGGCGTGAATGAGGAACAAATAATTTCCATTTCACAAAATCTACACTATTATATTATAAAATAATATTATAAAGAGGACCAATTTGTATTTTTGTGTGTGTGTATGTTTGAATAAACTCAAAAAATACTGTTCGAATTTCAAAAATTCTTTCACCATTAGAAAGCTACATTCATCCTGAGTAACATAGGCTATATTGATTGCTAGAAAAGATAAGAGATTCTTACTAAAACTTAAGTAACGTAACCCAAGGTGGAAAAAAGTGCCCTAACCCGTGCGAAGCCGGGACGGGCCGATATAGCTTTTTAAGTAGACCATTCTCTTGTCTCATACCTAATTGGTACTTATTAATTTCAGGAATTCGCCACTGTTCTTTCAGTTTGTGTAATTCACCAACGGCCGGTCTCAAAAGCATCATAATAAAGTCGAGTACCAAACCTACGCACTCAATTTGATTATTTATTCAGTAAACAGGGTCATGTCGGCTCTTTTACACATCAGTAAATCTCGCACGCTTTATTTTACGCTAATTTTCAGCCAGATATATTCTGATTTGAATATTCTATCCCTTTTCATATGATACCAGAAAGCGCAGGTAGCTCATAAAACATTCCCTTTGTAGTATGCCCGTATTAATACATCATTTCAACCCTTACAAAAGAAAGTATTCGATATAGTTGTCTTGGGAACTTATTCAAGACTTGGGATAACTATGACATCATTACGAATAGTTTTCAGGTTCACGAAGCACCTATATTTTAACCATATTTAATTTACCCTTTTTTAAATAGGTTAATTTATAAGGTCGATTTGAATTAGATTGTTCTTCCTTCTTTTACATGATTTTTCCTTGTTTTACAATCAATTATGTTAAGTTTGTAATTGCATATAGGTATTACTAGCTGACCCGTTCGCAACTTCGTTTGCGTTAATACTCTTTTTTTACGTATGTCCTTTCATGTGAAATGTTTCCCAAGCCCGGTAATTTGACACGGAACTCTAAATATGAATGGAATAAAAAGTACCTACATCTACATGACCTACCCCGTAATGTAGTAATATGTAGGTACCTGTTCCCGTTCCCGCTCTCACTCCTTTTTTCGTTCCTGTTTCCGTTGACAACCCGTCGCCAAGTTAACAGCCGGTATAGGTATGATGAATTTTTATATGCCTAACCCTTGATTATGATTGCAAACATGCAAACTTTCATCACATAAATCACCCTCTTTAAGTTTCATTTTCGCTACAAAAAGCAGCAAGTCCTTCTCCAAGGTCCCACCCATAGTTCAGCGCTTGGTGTTGTAAAAAATCTCAAGTCTTATTATTAAAAAACTTGCTATCCCCGTGGTATTCAAATAGCCAAGAACAAATGAACGAAATTTAAATTTCGAATTCTAATCCGATTTAAATATTATTTTTTATTTGACATTCCGATTTTTAAAGAGTATGGCATTGCACTAAGCTTTTAAGGCTCCCCCACACAGGTGTGTTATTATCGGCGATAATATCGCATGCGTTATTGCGATAATGCGTCCCAATTATATAATATATATTATAAGTAAGTAAAGTAAGTAAGTAAAATCGCAGCAGTATGTAACTTTTTAGCCGTCATAATACATAATGTACTAAAATTCTACAGATCTCACACTACTCGCAACTATCAAAGAATTGAAAATGTAATTTAGAAATAAAGCAAACAATAAAATTAGACTATAATGTACTGACGAAAAAGTGAACGCAGCGCAGAGTGTCTTTGCGCGTAAAGGCCCTTCTACTGCCTACAGTTTTTGTCCGTCTGCCTCCTAAGATGGCTCAAGCTGTAGCTTAATTCAATCTCGAGATATCATTTTTTCTGTTTCTTGAATAGCGAGCTCAAAAAAAGTAATTGGGAAATTATCGATCCAGAAAATTGTTGAATTTTGACAAATATTGGAAAATCTCAAAAGTTACCACCTGATTTTGGAAATTAAAATTGCACTTTGAAGCCTTTCGGCAGACGCAAATATTGACATAATTGTGACCGATCACTTTATTCACCTACACATCTTTTTTTTATGCAAGTGACGAATTTACTTTCAATGTATGAAGTTTCAAAAATGTGACGAATTTACTTTGTGGCAAATGTAGAACAACCCCTCTCATAACTGTGAAACTACAGGCAAATGTCAGAATTTCATGAATCGGGGCATAATACTCGATCAGAAAAACTTAAACATTTTCCATATTTGATATTGCGATATATTCTGTTATATTCTCTGATATTATCGCCGATAATAACGTACCTATACCAACGCACCTGTGTGTAGGAGACTTTATGTGAGAACAACGTTTTTTGAACAAATTTGGAATGAGTTTTCAAACACGACAGTGTCAAAATAAGTGACATAACATGTGTCACTAAGGAGTATTGATATCAACTTCGATGCAAATCACCCCTAAAATAACTTTCTACCCCTTTTTAACCCCGTTAGGCGATACATTTCAATAATATACGAAACACGTCTTTCATCAATTTTGTTAATGAATGTTTATGCAAAATTTGAAGTAGATTGGACCAAGGAATCACGTTGTTCCATACAAACTATGCCCACCTTTTTCACCCCTTTAGGGGTAGAATCTCGGAAAATCCTTTCTTAGCGGATGCTTACGTCATACAAAAAAACACGTCCTCCAAGTTTCAGGTCTCTACGATCAGCGGTTTAGGCTGTGCGTTGATCCGTCAGTCATTCAGGACAAAGGATTTTATAATTATAGATTACTCTCCATTAAGGTATTTTTTTCAAAAATCTGGTATGCGATCTTTTATTATTTAATATTTAAAGTGTTCTGACAAAGTTTCAAGAAAATCACACCACGCGTTAAGATTTTCCCATACAAACTTTACCACCCTATTGCAACCCCCTTGAAGACTATATCAAATTTTCAATGACACCAATCTTCATTGATTGTATGGAATAATACATGTGCCAGGTTTCAAGTTTCTAAGTTCAAGGAATACGATTTTTCATACAAACATTTTTACCCCTTTTCACCCTCTTAGGGGTTGAATTTCCAAAAACCGTTTCTTAGTGAGCGCTCACACTCTTTAAAGAGTAACTGTACCAAATTTCAAATCTCTAGGCCCTGTAGTTTCTGAGATTTCGTGATGAGTGTGTCAGTGAGTGAGTGAGGATAGTTCTCTTTTATATATATAGATTATATGGTTTCATTAGTAATAGACAAGCTAAACATTAGCTATTCATATATGCTATTTGGATTTGACATTGCTTATACTAGACATTCCTTCTATTTTGACATATAATTACTCTATGACATTTTTAACTATTGATTTTTGTATTGATATCTGTAAATAAATGCTTGCTCAAATTTGACATTTCAGCGGCCTTACAGGGCGCATGTACTTATTTTTAAGCTCTATCTTACACCTAAGCTTATCAATGTATGTGTACGCAATAAATGAATATGAATATGACGTAATGTTTTTATTTTTATCGTTAGGTATCTTAAAAGCTTTAAGATCAATCGAAAATTTTTATTTCGCTGAAAAAGAAATGATTTCCGGTGGTACCAGTAAATAAGATTAGTATAAACAGGGTGGGACAAAATTTTACCTCATTGAGCTACCTTTTCTTGTGTAGTTAGAAGGTTTAGTTCTGAGGTTATTAAAGGTTTAGTATATAAAAAAAACTGATTTTTAAAAAATGTACAGACAGCCTAGAAAATGTCATTTGTCAAAAAAAAAGTTGATCTCTGTCGGCTCTATTTCTCAACAGGAACAATTTTTCCAAAGTAACTTACCAGATCGAATCGTAAGATTTCATGAAAATTAAGAGAAAAAGTTATTATTTCAAATTGATCTTTGAAACTAATGTGTTGGCAGAATGATGATACCACCGATTACCACTTTGCGTTGAATTGAATACATGAACTCAATGTTATGGCCAAAGATTTTTGTATAGAAAATGTTAAAAACTTTTATTTTTATTTTCGCGGAATCTAACGATTTGGTTTGGTAAGATACTTTGGGAAAAGTGTTCTAGTTGAGAAATAGTGTCGATTGAGCCCAAATTGTTTTTTTTTGACAAATGTGTTTTGTTTTCTAGGCTGACTGTAATTTTTTTCAAAATTCAGAAAATTTAATTGTTTTTTTCTTCAAAATAAACTTATAACTTCCTAGGAACAAAACCTTCTAATTACAAAAGAAAAGGTGGCTGCCCTCAATGAGGTAACAAATTGCCCCACCCTGTATAACTTACTTATGTATGTGTATACATAATAATTAATCCAAATAGCTTTAAATTTTTATTTCAGTGTGTTTTTAGGGTTATTTACCGAGTTAAAAGCGGAGTATTCGTGTGTTTTCTAGAGTGTGTTTACAGGTCGGCAAGAAACCAACCATTTTTAATTCATGAATATAAATGCTTTTCAGATAACATACAGTCGGGATCTAGCTCGAGCGAAGGAAAGAAACCGCAAACTTTCCGAACGACTCTACGATTGAAATTTCATTACTTCATTCCGATTTAGCGGCGCCTTTTACTTTTCACGCCGACAAAAAGGCTGGGTGGCTTTGACGGAATTAATTGAAGTTTTCGCGCGAAAATACCTAACTAATTAGCGGTAGTTTGGGTATGGTAGCTGGTCGGTTTCCTCGGCTGCATGTAGCTAGTCGTAGCAATTCGTAGCTGTTTCATGAGGCTCGAATTTTCCGGTTCACCTGATGTTGCTACGTTTGCACTTCGCGTGCTGTTTTAACGATTTCTGACGTAACAAAATTACTTATATTTTGTAAATATATAATATGCCAGCCAAGTGGAGTGGTACCATGGCTCATAATGTTATGTATCATAGAACCTGTTCATCATATTATGATTAGTTATTTACCTATTTCTGCAGTAAAGCGGCTGTGCTGTGTTTCGGTTTGAATGGTGTGGGTGCCGGTGAAATTACAGGCACAAGAGGCTTATCATCATCATGCCTCAAGTTGATGGACGCAGGGCGTTGCATCGTAGAGCACGTTCCAAAAAACCTAATCTAGGTTGCAATGCTTTGTGATTGATAATGGTTACCACTCAACATCAGGTGGGCCATGTGCTTGTTCCATCTTGAAGTCTCATAAAAAAAATGATAATTAATAATTCTAGCTATGTATAGATATTTTTAAAAAGAAACGTTCAAAATCGCTTTTTATACAGTTTAAATGTTCTACAAACATAAACATTTTTATCAAAATAAGTACCGGTTAATTCAGTGACTCAACACGCCGTAAAAATAGTCCATAAAACAAAATGACCTGAAGTTGATCGTCCACGAAACATCTCCGGAATCCTATCGATTTCGTACATTCAATTACATTATAGGATCTCAGCAGTAAATTCTTCACATTATTCGAGTATAAAAAGCCATGAGAAAAGGGTCTCTTCATAAATATTTTAACAACTGCTGCGATCTTGCCCGGTGAACACAAAGACACCGATTCCGTTAGCACTACAAACGGTTTTGAGAAGAGGACAAATTGTACCCACTACAAAATGATTATTGGATTCTTATTTACTTTTGACTCCTTTCAACGTTTCATCCTTATCAACAGCCTTATGCGCTCGTGGCGTCACTTATTTTGGAGTTCTTTGCAGATCCTCTTGGTTAAACGTCGCGCTGTCTGGTCATGACTTGGATGGTTGACTGTTTAGTAGCTTTTAGAACTGGTTGCCTAGTGCGAGTTTTTTACCAGCTCGATCGAGTCTGCGTTTATGCAAATATAAATGGAATCGAGGTAGCGCCATCTAGTGGAAATGCGTGGCACTGACTCCTTTTTCTGTCGTTAAGCCATGTCGGTCTAATAACTCCGACACCAGAGTTGATCACTAACTCATACACTTTAAAGGAACTACTAATTGGAATAATAGGTACTCTTATGCGAAGAAAGGAAGGACCAGCCTGATAGACACCGCTGGTGTCTGGGCTTTTGTATGTGAGTTCGTGTTTTGGTGATAGGCAATTTTCTAACGAATTAGGTCGATTAGGTGGAGTGACAATGTGCGCAAGGCTGCTGGTAGTTGGATGTGTCGAGCTCAGGATAGGGCACAATGGCGCTCATTAGGGGAGGCCTATATCCAGCAGTGGACTGCTGTAGGCTGATGATGATGATGAGTGCGATTCATCCACAGGATTCAGTTATTCTCGGAAGAAAATTATTGTCAGAGGCTCAATCAAAAAAGAATTCGTAAACGTAATTTTGGCTAATGAGAAATCATAGATCATAAAAGCACTTTGTCATTGGCCAAAATTATTCGATTAACGTCAGGTGGAAATAATCGTAATCACCTTATTGATTTACCATTTTTTTATAAAACAGAATACAACTTTTATAAACGTTAATTTAATTATGATAGCTAAATTATTACCTGACAGACGATTGCTCAGACTAATTAAGTCTTCTTCAATCTAGATTATACCTTAATCCTAGCAGTCTAGATTTCAATTTAATTTAAAGACAAGCTATCGTCACAAGACCAAAGGGAAATTGCAAAGGTAATTGATATAAAAAGAGGATGTTTTAAAAGAGTTGATTCATAAAGCTTTCATAAAGCTAATTTTATTGAAACCACGGAGTAGCTAAATCATGATATTAAATTGTTTTGTATACATTTTGTAATATAGATAAAGTTCTGTTCATAATCTTGATGACCTCTGCGGCGTAGTGAACGAGTCCGTCCGAGATGCAGAGGGTTGCGGGTTCGATTTCCGCTGCGAGACAAATGTTCGTATAATATATAATATGTATGTATTTTTCACCCACGATGCAGAGGGTTGTGGGTTCGATTCCCGCTGCGAGACAGATGTTTGTATGATATATAAAATGTATGTATTTACAAAAAACAACTATGTAGTACATAAGTCATATGGTTCCAATAATACAAGCTCTGCTTAGTTTGGGGCTACATTGTTGTGTAATAGTGTCCAGCTTTATTTAATAGTGCTAATAAAATAAAGTTCTTTAAAACTGATGCTCAATCTCAAATGATAAATCTATTGTTAAGACAAGGACTATATAAATCACAAGTACAATATTTAGGTATTCAGTAGGTATTCAGTTTATTTATTGCAGCATAAGACTTAGTAACTATAACAGTGTTCAGTTCTATGCATCCTGTTTAAAGGATGTAGCAAAACTTAACCTAAATATACGGTATCTAGGTTCTTAAAGTACCTATCTACCTACAACATATAGTACAATTTGAATTACATAAAGTATAAACCTATACCTAATTAGATAAACACTTATACTATATAAATATCCATTTAAAGCTTAACATACAGGAACATATTATTATTATTATTATTTATACAGGAACATAATTTTGTAAAATATTTAAAAATAAAATCTGTTAAGAGTTACCACTTTTATCATCATCATCATCTACAACCTATAAAAGTCCACTGCTGAACATAGGTCTCCCCCAAGGAATACCACCTTAAGTAATACGTAAAGTTAGGTATACTTTCTAACTATTCTAACTATTGTAGTGCCCAGTCCTCTCTCTTATTATTCTAACTATTGTAGTACCCATCACGGTCCATAAGAACTTACCTACATACCTTACCTACTTACTTATGGAAACAATAAAAATATTGAGTATTGAGTATCTACTATTTAACACATAGAAAAAACTCTTCATTTATTTCAGACTCTACTTGCATGATTAAAATTATATTAAATCCTGATAATGTAATAAATGTAAGCACAAACGTGAATTTAAACACAAACCTTTTGTGTATCTGACAGATTGTTTTATTTTCCCGAGTTCAATTCACATACTTCCTCTTTTAAACAATTCAGTTAAGTGCGGATATGAAAATTTATTTAGACACTACCGGCCCGTCCCGGCTTCGCACGGGTTAGGGCACTTTATTTTACACCTTGGGTTACGTTACTTAAATTGTATTAAGAATCCCTAATCTTTTCTAGCAATATAGCCTATGTTGCTAATAAATATAACCTATGTTACACAGGGTGAATGTAGCTTAACAATGGTGAAAGCATTTTTGAAATTGGCATAGTAGTTTTTGAGTTTATTCATTACAAACATACACATGTATACAAAAAAATACAAATTTTTCCTCTTTATAATATTAGTGTAGATGTAGACTAGCCGATCCGTGTGCAAACACCGTTTGCGAATTTTCTTTCCGTCTATCAAGGTCCATCTAAACAGACCTTGCAACTACCTGAACTTAAAAGATGTAGAGGGTGATCTCCGGCTACGTAGCATTACGAAACCCCTATTACAGTAAGAACTGCCGGACATGACAAACCGGATAGAGAAGCGTGGCATGCTCTGTAGAAGGCCTTCACCCAAGAAGGGGTTCTCACATCAAATATCAAATTTTTTTGGGCGTGCTTAAGGAAAATAATACATTTATTATGTTTTTTTCGATTATGTAACCAATCTAAAGTGTGAAAATAAAAGGCTATTTTTTTTTTTATTTTTAGTTGAAAAGTTAGCAATACAAGCTTTTGTACAAATTGCTTTAATCCAAGTATCTCGCAATTTATGTGTCATGAAATAAAGCATAGGTGCAATCGTGTGTTTTATCGGCAACAACGACAGGATTAATGAAACATGGTGCTGATTATAAATTGTGGTGTCAAGGGAAATCTTGCTTAAGTTCCGACCAACAATGCCCACATAAAATATTCCCACTAATATTCTCATTTATATGAACGCTCTTGGGATGTTTTACTATTCAATATTGCGTGCTAACACTTTTATGGTATGCCTTGTGTATAGTGAGACGTAGGGAATGGGGAATTATTTGATAATAACAATTCTTTTCGTTATAACTTTTCTGAGCACCGAGATTTGACTTATTAGATTTTTCAAAAACGTTACTTAAAGCACTCACTGTTTGTTGTTATCCAATGGTAAGAGATGGCAGTAGTTTAAGTATCTTTTATCTTTTGAGAGTTTTTATTATTTTATTTTCTAATCGTCATAATTATAACTGCAGAGTGGAGTAAATTCATGAAACTTGACGATTGAATAGTAGTACTAGTTAAAACCACTTAAAACATTTTATAAAACTAATAACAAATGAATGTATACCTTAATTTAGAAACAACAGACTGAAACTTAAAATAAATAATATGTATATATATATATATCTTCTGGGAAAGCTCGCCCCATAGTCGACTTCATCCTGGCATATGCAAGCCTCGAGGTCAAGAGCTGGCCCATATTAAATAAAAGGAAAAAAATGTAAAATGGGCGGTCTTATTGCTTGGAGACGATCTCTTCCGGACTTCTTAGTAATTCTGGACATAATCACAGCAACATCTAGCTCCTAACTAAACAGAGCTTGTATTTTGGGATGACTGATAGAATACTTTTCATCATTTCATCATCATCATCATCCACAGCCCGATTTCAAACACTGCTGGGTATAGGCCTCCCTTTACTTGTGCCATTTTCATTATTTTACTACTTATATTTTTTTGTAAATACCTTTGTAACATAATACATAGAAACACAGACCCTACATAAATATTAGCAAATCTTACAAACATTTGTCTCGCGTTGGGAATTCAACCAACAAACTTTTGCGTCTCAGGCAGGCTTTCGCCACTGCGCCACACATCTAGTCAGGAGCACTTGGGAAAAACACATCAAACAATCGCAATGCACTGTTTTATGTATTTTATGAACTGAGCTTGAGAGCCTTAGTCCACCTGCTAAATACCTACAGAGCACTTTGATTTTGATCTCCCAGCACTAAAAGGGGTGCAAACTTTAATCGTTTGTTTGTCCGGGGTTTCCTTCATTAATGGGTGCAGCGATTTCAACGATTTTATTTTATAGCTCAATTTGCCGTAAAAGGTGATATAAGTTGCCACTTCAGGATGGATGTGCACTATTGCTAGGGGCCATTAAAATAAATAAATAATATCGGCTACTATCACACAACATTATCTAGCCCCAAACTAAGCAGGGTTTGTACTTATTATGAGAATCACATGAGTGGATATAAGCTGGATGCGTCGAGCTGACAAGGCACAATGGCACTCATTAAGGGAGGCCTAGGTCCAGAAGTGGACTGGTATGATATGCTGATGACGATGATGATTAATATACTACTAATATTTTTTTTGTAAAGACACATTATACATAGATAAGACCCAGACCGAAAGAATTATTTGCAAATCATACTAACATATTGTCTCGCGGTGGGAATCGAACACGCAACCTTCTACGTCTCAGGCGGTCTTCGCCCACTGCGCCACAGAGGTCGTCAAAATGGTCGTGGATACGTTTCGCATTCCTCAAACGATGGAAAATTCCTTTGGAGTTTGTGTGGGGGATGGTGGTTAGCTTTTATGATATAAAGAAGGTTTAACTATAAGTACTCAAGTATGACAAAAAGGTTGCTTCAAAAGAGATCGTTCGGCAAAGCACCCGAAGTTCGACTTTATAGAGGTTTTTCGTCGTTAGTCATCACTGCACCATATCGAGACAGTACTCGTTTATCTATCTCGATGCAACTACTAAGATTTATTCCAAAATATATTTTTCTTGATTTTTAACCGGTATTTGTACCTTTTATAATTATAATAGCACCTTGGACGTACAGGCAAGCCATGGAGCCTGCAGTGTCCGCATGGGAGCAACAAGCTTATTACTTTGTGTTGAAGCATGCTTATGTGCCGCTTTGTGCAAATAAACTACAATCATGGATTTATCATTAGTATTTCGTACTTGATTATAATATACGCCTCGTTCTAAGTTTCATAAGCTATTTTTAAAGAAGCTAAATTTCTTTTACAAATAATGAAGACGTTAGTCATTTAAGCGTTCACGTAATAATGTTTCAGCTAAATTCGGGCTACGGATTAATTACACTCCGTTTATACAAAATTTCAACAATGCGTGAGTTTCAATTACATCGTTATTTTTACGCCAATTAAACTCTCTGCGGCATATTTGTAACGTTTCACAGTGTTGTAGCAAAATATTTTTATTATAAATCCATCCATCGAATATTTTTGATTTTTTGCTGAAAGCTGATCCATTCTTTTGTTTAACACGAGGGTTATTCAAAAAGCGAATGACTGACTAATGACCTGTTACAGAATTTTTAACGGACTTCAAAAAAGAAGGATGTCCTCAGTTCTTTGGAAATTTTTAATGTTTTATCTATCTTACGCCCGCGGCTTCACTTACCGGAATAAAAAGTGTTAATCCGGTGTTAACCAAACTTTCAAACTTCAAACTTCATAAATCATTTATTCAATTAGAACCTTAACTTAGGAACACATGGAATCGTCAACTTTTTCACTTTACACCATTTCGTAACGCGACCAAACAGAGAAGAATTAGAAAGATACTCTGCTTGACTTATAATTTTTTTAATGACTTTGTTACAATTATAAATTAATTTTATTTGTTCTTAATTATTACGTTGAATTGAGTTAACATTACAACGGAGTTGAGTGGCATCAAACATACACACACACACACACACACACAAACTCTCGCATTTATGCTATTAATGTGATGTAATCAAACAGGAATTCCATTCTACAATGCCATAATGAAAGATGCATAAATGTAATGGACATTACCTGGCAAAGTTAGCGGTACATTTCCAGTTTCTCGAATGTAGAGCAAATGTTTGTGTGTGGCCAGCGTTGTTTGTTCTATTATTAAGCAAAATAATAAATGTTTGCGTCGTGGCTCGCTAAGTTGTTTAAGCGGCAAAGTTACATCGAGGTAGAGTGGGGTTTACTGTCGCCGCGTGCATCTTTGTGGGTAAGTTTGACCATAGCGAACTTTGTACTCGGTGTTTTATGTAGGTCGTCAGTGCCTCAATTATACACCGCGTAAGCAAAAAAGCAAATAAAAAAGCACTATTTAAAGTGCTTTGAAAAATGCACTATTTTAAGTTTTTGTTTCCGTGCCGGGTTTTTCCACCTGGTATTTGATGATAGCTTTGACTAACCTTTTACTATCTCTCCAAACATGTCTCAATTTATGTGAAATTGTGAAAGACGATTTTTGTTGTGTTGTTATGTTTCAGTTCTAGTCTCTATAAAATATTTATAGCAGAGTTTATACCAGAGGTTTTTTTTATTTATTTATCATTTATAAGTTTTACATAAAAAAAATGTTTTAATTATTAATAGCAACCAAAAACCACTAAGGTTTCAACATAACAGGTTTTTGATTCCTGAAGATTTTGCTTTCTGTATCTGGAGGTGTTTTCTAAACGGAAAACATAAGAGCACTATATCTAAGCTCCTGAGAGACAATGACTGATAATTTTAGGTAAATGTTTATTCATGGTAAGGTTATACCTACTTAATTCATTAAACAAAGATATAATGAATTTTTTTCTTAAGAAAATACTTTTTATAAAGAGTACCAGGAAAACTCAAAAGGAACTTCACCGTCTCGGAGGAATTGAAAGATAACATTCCACGAAATTAAAATCTGAAAACATACAATCATCCGTATTTTCCTGTTTCTTTCAACCAAATTCCCAAACAAAGTGTTGAGTTATTTCTGTTGCAAACAATGTCTGAGCTCCGAGACCCGTAGCACAATATCTTAGAAATTCAAAGCAAGTTGACTGGTAGCAATTCAATTCGTATTGTAACTATCGGGCCACGGCTGACTGCGTTGCACAGGGTCTGAAATAATTGATGTCTTCTCAATCGTACCGAAATGTACTAGATACCAAATGCTACGAGTTCTAACTGTTCCGGCTCAGTAATCTCTATTACGGGTTGGTTAACGCTTTAATGGAGCCTTGTTCTTCCAGGTACAACGTATGTACACTAGATACACTGAATTTCATACACAGAAAAGTCTCAGATTTTTATCAGAGCGCAGCGTTAAAGTCGTTGTAGACGGTTCTTGCTCAGAGATAAAGCCAATAAATGCCGGCGTCCCACAAGGTTCTGTGCTGTCGCCTACCCTATTTATTCTGCATATTAATGATATGTTACATGTTAGTAATATTCATTGTTATGCAGATGATAGTACTGGCGACGCTCAGTATGCAGGCCGCGCAAACATTTCTCGGGGACAAGTGGACGAGAGTCGAAACAAACTTGTTTCTGAAATTGAGTCTTCTCTAGACCAAGTCTCAGACTGGGGTGAACACAATCTTGTTCGCTTCAACCCCGCTAAGACACAAGTTTGCGCATTTACCGCTAAAAAAGCCCCATTTATCGTAGCTCCCAAATTCCAGAACGCTCCCCTTAACATTTCTAAGAGCATAGGAATCCTCGGTGTCGACATATCGAGTGAAGTCCAATTCCGCAGTCACTTGGAAGGTAAGGCCAAACTAGCCTCTAAGAAACTTGGCGTCCTCAACAGAGCGAGTTGGTACTTCACGCCGGACCAAAGACTGTTGCTTTATAAAGCACAAGTCCGTCCCCATGTGGAGTACTGCTCTCATCTCTGGGCTGGGCTGGAGCCCAATACCAACTCCTTCCTCTTGACCGGATACAGCGCAGGGCAGCTCGTATTGTCGACAGTCCTAAGCTCACAGACGATCTAGACCCTTTAAGTTTGCGGAGAGACGTAGGATCTCTCTGTGTATTCTATCGTCTATATTTTGGGGAGTGTTCTGAGGAATTGTTTGATCTGGTGCCGGCAGCCGCTTTTCACCATCGCACCACACGCCGCAAAACCAAATTTCATCCGCACCACCTGGATGGTTGGTTTTCTAAAACCGTTCGCTTTGCACGATCTTTCCTGCCACGTACGTGCAAGTTGTGGAACGAACTCCCTCCTGCGGTTTTCCCTCAGAGCTACGACATGGGGTCCTTCAAAAGGCGGGTATTTCATTTCCTTAAGGGCCGGCAGCGCATCAGTATCGCCTCTGGTGATGCAGGTGTCCATGGGCGACGGTGACCACTTTCCATCAGGTGGCCCGTCTGTTCGTCTGTCAGCTTTGGCATAAAAAAAAAAAAAAAAAAAAAAAAAAAGATGAAAACTGTATTCTCATTTTATCTGTTAAGATTTCCATGATTGTGGAATGCTTTTATCAAAAACTTTTCTTCGTAAATGTTACATTTCATACGAAATAAACTTTCCAACGATATCTAAGAATTTTTCAAGTACCTACTAACCTACTTACTCGTAGTTCATTTTGAAAATGTTCATAATACAGTAGGAACCTATCTCTTACCGTAGAATTTTCATTTTTTATAGATATATAGCAAAAACCACATATGTATAAACTCCTCAACGCTGCACGGAAATTACTAATATACTAAAAACTCTAGCTTCCGCCCGTGGCTTCACTCGCGTGGTATCCGAATAAAAAGTATCCTATATGTTAATAGTTTGAGACCTCAAACTATTTATATTCCAAATTTCATTCAAATCCGAGATAGAATGGAAATAAACTTGCACAAACCTTCGCATTTATACTATATTAGCGTGAAACTTAATAACTTACTGACTCTACGGTAGACTATACACAATAGGACTACGATAGCTAAGTAGCTGAATCTTTGATAGCTCCTAACGAAAGGGCCCTTTGTTTGTACTTTTAATCCCGCACAACATTATTGCTAGTCTGTCAAGCTTACCGTGCGATGCGGCGGCGACGGCTTAATCCGATAATTCCGGAAACACAATATGTAAACAGGTACAACTCTGTCCACGAGGACTGCTGCCTGATCCTCCATCATGGTAATTAATATCACAATGAAACATTCGCGATGTTAATCTTTGTGGTGGCAGAATGGCTTATTATCTGATGAGCTCGATACATCAGTTTTAATAACATTAATGTTTTTTGGAATTGCGATTGTTCTCATTGAGTTTGCTCCGTCGATGGGATTTAATTGAATAGTTTGACAAGGTGGCAAAATAAGCTGGCAAAGGCCGGTATACAGTTTAATACTTCGATGATTGCCAGGTGGAGTGACGATCTACGAAAGGTAGAAGCTGGATGCGCTGTGCTCAGGACAGGGCGCAATGGCGCTCATTAGGGGAGGCAATGTCCAGCAACGGACTGCTATAGGCTGATAATGATGATGACGATGACTATCGATGATTATGCTATAAAAAAAGTATATATTAATTGTCTGCATTTAGCCGTCATCTAGTATAGAAACATAAATCTTGTTTATTTTTGGAGGATGGTGCTGGCTGTGTGGTACAACCAGCATTATTTATTAATTTATTGCTACGCAGTCTCTCAATTTTTGTAGTGATAGCCTTTCTGATTTTTTCTGTATACCTACCCTTTTGTGTTCCTAATAAATACTTTTATTATTATTATTTATTTAGGTTTTTCCGAATCAAAACATTTTAAAGGGTAAAATAACCTTCTGAGGGTAAGGTACCCTGTGTTCTTTTCTGTATCCCTGAAATAGCGTATGCATGTCTGTGACACGTGTTTCAAACAAACAAACAATCAAATCTACTCACTTTTGCATATAAATTATTAGTTAGGATAATAAATAAAACGACATAGGTAATAGTTAACGAATATGCTACATTAAAAAACCAACTACACGAAAAAATCACTTTTTCTTATTATTATGTAATCAGTAATTTAATAAATTAACGACCTCTGTGCCGAAGCGGGCACAGAGTCTGCCTAAGACGCAAAAGGTTGCGGGTTCGATTCCCGCAACAAGACAAATGTTTGTATGTTCTATATTTGTCTCGGGTTTGGGGGTTTTCTATGTATGATATGTAAACAATTTACAAAAAAAAACTATGTACGTAATTGATCAGTTATGTGGTTCCCATGATAAAAGCTCTGCTTAGTTTGGGGCTACATGATGCAGTGTGATAGTGGTGTGAGGTGGTAAACCTCAGTTTTCCTTTTCATGATATAATCAGTAATTTAATTATCTACTATATAATAAGTCTTTGCTACATCAAAGGTTGTTTATGTTTGTTGGAGGTTTGTTACAAGTGAACACTTGTTCCTCCCCACTTCCTTCCATTTCTATAGCGTGAAAAGTTAACCAAATGAACGGAAATGGAAACAGTTGTTGTTGTTAAGGGCAAAAGTTTTGGAATTGTGTAAAAGCTACCGAAACTTACCTTATGAAATTAGTTTGAAACAGTTTCCGAAAATTTCTTCGAAGTTGAAGCTAATCTGTAACAAAGCAGAATATATCTCGTTAGTTCATTAACTCGAGTGATGTAATTGTTGAACTAAAATTAGTAAAATCAGTAGAGTCTTTTTAACACACTTCCAAAAAGGAGCAGGTTCTATGTTCGTCTATTTTCTTCGATATTCTTCACGTAAAAAGCTCGTGGCAATCATCAGAACTAAAGCGGAATCTTCAGTATCCGTAAAAACACCGAATATTCACCAAGAAATTCAAGATAGACCAGATTATTTGTATCATATTATAGTTGAAGAAGTGTAGATTTTGCTTTTCTTTTGATTTTATTTCCAATCTATTTTAACTTTCACACGACAGGGACGCTGCGCAGTAGAGTCCTTTTTCACCGACTTCCAAAGAGGAGGAGATTCTTTGTTCGTCTGTATATTTGTTTTATGTATGTTCTTCGATATTTTTAAAGAAAGAAGTCCCACGGCAATCAGCGGGAACTAAAAAATTCAAGACAGACCAGATTATTTGTATCATATTAAAATTAGTACCTGGACGACCGAGCTTTGCTCGGTATTTTTTTAAACCGTGTTTTTGTAAATTATAATACGAATTACTTATTGATAAAATATGGATTTTTTTTTCCATCTTACCGACACATTAATAAGAAAATATGAACTGGTTACTCAATAAAAAATCACAAGTGCATTTAGTTTAACACTTTAATAGTTAACAGTGATATTTAACAGTTAATCAATCAATTTAGTAAGTATATTTTTATCATATTATTTATGAAATCCTAGTACTTCCTACCATACTATATTGTGGGTTTGTCGAGGATTTTCATTTGGAAGGTAGACTTTTGCCATGACTACTTTTGACTTTTTTGCCATGCATAAAGACCGGACTGGAGTTTAAGTCAACCTCAACAAATTCGAATGTTTGCCCTTGGGATTTGTTAGACAATGCTACGTTTATCATGCCATGCATGAAGACTGGACCACTACACTTTACGTCAACCCCAACAAATTCCAATGTTTGCCCTTGGGATTTGTGGACAGTCATGGCAAATGCAGATCTAACGGGAAATAGTTGACGCTGAATGATGCATCTCAATTGTCCTTTTGATGAGTCAAGGGTTACCCTTGGTATATATACTTCTTTGCCAGATTGTTTACCAGTAACAATTTTGCCTATATTATGTGATTGTACTTTGATTAGACTTGTTACAATAAGTTTTACACCATTCCATAGTCCTTCTGATACGTCTAAATTATGCGACAACATTATCAACGCATTTTTTTCAATTTTAGTTCGTGTGATGGCAATTCTAAAATGTTGACACTATTGAGAAATTTTGTTGTTAATTTGACTGCTCCTTCAGGTGGACCTTTCATTGAGTCATGGCTTTAGTAGATTATGTACTTACTATACTTACTATAGTAGAAGTTTGGCAACTATATAATAATTTTTTTTTTCAACATTTTTGTTATGTGGCGCGAGTATTGCTCTGTCTTTCATTCCTTCATAATTTCCATTGACTTAGCAGTTACCTAAAGCCCGCTATACTTACATGTTGATCGAGTTTAGGCCAATGCGAGCGTAGGTATATTGATACATGAAAAGAGCTACCGTCTAGACGTTCGGCAAGTCTATGCAAACTATTGCAAACGGTCAATGTAGACGAGTTTTGTGGACTTGCCCCAAGAAAGCTGCCTACACGTTGTGCGATTGACCAGGTGCATGCGAGCGCCTTTGATTTGTGCAGAAAAACCGTCACTGCTCCGAAGTTAGACGACTGATCGCGAGCGACTGTGAGTTGTGACAATACCTACACGCCAAATGAACTCTATACACGTTGGCGGTTGCCTTTACTTGGCCAGCTAGGCGAGCGACACCGAACAATGGCAAGGCAAGGGAAATATGCTATCTATACGTTGGTGTATTGGCCTTTGCTCGGCAAGGCTCCACCAACATGTATTGCAGGCTTAATACTTCATAAGATCCGCGCTGCGTGCTGGCCAATTCACGGTGCGTTTTAATCTCTTCGCAATAAGCTCGAACTTGTGCAGTGGCGTGCGTTTGGCCATTATCTTGCATTAGAGTTGAATTTAATCCCATGTAAAGTATCACGTGATTTTTCAAAAACCCCTGTTATACAGCGTCTTGCTGTGAAACCTCCTTGTCATGTACCTATAAAACCTTCTAAACCAAACACTCTTTGGTTTAGTGCTGCTTAAAAACGCCATCTATTGTCAAGTAGCTTTTAGTGTTGCGGTGTCGGCAAAACAGTTTAGTTTTTGTTTACAGATGCTCGTAAACGGGCAATTTTGTCAATTTCTTGCTGCAATGGTATAGCCACCAAACTGCTGATTAAATCTCTCACAAAGTGCAATAATTGCAATATTGTAGCCCGGCAATATACTGAAATATATTTCAGAATAGTCGCAAGTATTTAATGTCTAGCCGGCTACATTGAAAATGATTTATCCAGCTTTGACTTCACTGCAATATTGCCGTATATCGTCTTTGCTCTGATGTTTAGGTGCATATCATTTCCCTCGCTCACCTCCCCCCGCCTCGTCCTGTAGCTGCCACTGCTGTCTCCTCAATATAACCGCAATATACTCCACGTGTACGAATAAAACTCCTCAGCAATCAGTTGCTGAATCTTCAAGGGTTACACTCGGCAATGTCGGCTTGTATTGCAAAATGAAGTTGCATATAATTATACTGAGCAATATTGGTCCATAAAAATAGCCCAAAAATGCAAATTTTGTTGCCCGTTTGCAGGCCTCTTAATAAAAAAATAATAAAATAGTATTACTACTCGCTCATAGATGACAGAAAGAGTCATAATCGTATTCTAATGATTAAATAATCTTTTTTTTAAAGAGCTTTTAGGCAATTTAAGTAAACACGTGATATTTTATCAATAATTTATATAAACAATTAATTTTCTTGGTCTAACCTCAAACCAAACACTCATTGGCTTAGTGTTGCTTAACAACGTCATCTTTTATCAAGTAGCTTTAGTGTTGCTATGTCGGTAAAACAGTTTAGTTGTTGTTAAGCTGACAGTATCGAGTTATTATAAATAGAGGCAAAAACGTGGAAAAAGAGTATCTGCACCAAAACTTACTTACTTACTTAGACTTAAGGTCTAAATTAGTGCAAATTTGTCATTTTGAAGTTGATTTATGTCAAATACGCTTGGACGATTTTTATCAGTTTTCACTTGAAGACTGTGACTCTATAGTAGTAGTATATAGTAACTCGATGTCTGATGGCCCTAGTTGTCAAAACAATAGTAATACTACTCGCCAATAGATGTCAGGAAGAGTCATTTTCGTATGCTGATGATATTGTGGCAGCTTTTTTTTTTGGATAAAACAACATTTTCTATTAATAAAACCCAGCTAGATCGACTTATCGCCCCCAAAACCCCCTACATACAAAATTTTATGAAAATCGTTGGAGCCGTTTCCGAGATCCAGATTATATATATATATATATATATATATATATATATATATATATATATATATATATATATATATATAAATAATATATTTTATATATATATATACAAGAATTGCTCGTTTAAAGGTATTAGATTTCCATTCCATTTTAACTTTCAGACAATAGTGGCGCCCGTGTCTACGGGATAAAGGACTCTACCAAAGTCTCTATCACAAACACTATAGTTTGTTTACTATAGGTTGATACGCGGAACATGACGACAACCATGTTTGTCAAACAAATGAAAAGTTTTGTTTTAAAAACTTAAAAAAACTGTCAGATTGAAAATTTAAATATCCGTGATCACTCAATTGGCCTCAAGTCAAACTTAGTAATAAATCCCACTAATATTATAAAAGTGATAGTTTTGTTTAATATTTCCCAGACAACTTGGTAACGTAAACGCCTCAATGGAGTTGTATAAAGCAGGCATAGTTTGTGACCTGGATTAACATCAACATATTGGTCCCGTGTAGGTACCACGTGAACGAAGCCATGGCCGAAAGATATACTTCATCATTATCATCATCATCATAATTAGCAACCTATAGCAGTCCGCTCTTTGACATAAGTTAGTACTTTTTACTAATTGTAAATTTTAAACGTGTAGAGACTATACATAATCATGCAAAAAATGATTGCTTGCTTAACTGTTGAACTTTGTAGGCTGATGAACTTTGACTGGTGGTAGTAAATTGAATCAGTAGATATATCTAAGTATATCATAGAGATACGGTAAACCATTTCGTGGTCTCATTAAGGCTTAACACCTCAATGCTTGTGTGATTAAGTGTTCCTTTGACGTGTCGATCTACGATGTGCAATGTGTTACATATACGATGGTTATAATCCTTGTCAATACCCTACCACTTGCAACAACACAAATTGACTGACGATTAGAAGTTAATAGGCTGAAATATAGCGGCTGTTTTGATTTCATAGTTTTTTTAATTTTATCCTGCATTACCTATGTACTAGTATTATGTTATCTGTGCCTATGCCTTCGGTACAAAAATATAATTCGTAGCTCTGTGATTAGTAGATAATAGTCTTCGTGAGCACAAACTTTTATGCAACAATTAATGTTTAACTAATGTTATTTAAAACGAGATATTTATAATGTTTTTTTTGTTTCAAAAACATGGTTTGAATTTTTGATTATGTATAAGATGTAAACTCAACAAAAATTTTATAATTAGAGGAATTGGCGTAAGCCGTTCTAGTTATTAAGTCAATAAAAAATAATGGTTCTTTGGCATTTAAAAAAAAACATGGTAAATATTCTGTTTAAAATAACTTTATTAATGAAAATAAGCACGTAATTCATATTGAAAAAACGGGAATTTTCAATATGAATTAGTTAATTCACGTTAGTTTCATGAGTAAAATAAGCATGTTAGTTTATAATAAATACTTTATATTTATTAAATTTTATAATTTATATATTAATTAAAGATTGATTTATAGGATTTATGGAGGTCCATCAATTCCTAGGAATCTATTTAGTATAATTGTAATAGAGCCGATTTCACCGGTCGAAATCTAAAAGTAAAAGTGAGCAATTAATGCATTTGAGGAACTATTCTGCTCATCACGTCACAGATCTTCATCAGATTTTCACCAATTTTTTTTAAAAGACCACCTTAAACTTCCTCTTTTTTTTAAATCTATTAAAACTATTCGTCTAAATACAATAATACGATAAGCATGTAACACTGCCACTTGCCACTGTTTACCACAAAGGAAAGTGGTTAATCTAACTGTCTGTATGTTTGTTTCCCGTTCGAGGGCCTAAGTAAACCTTTCGAGTGTTCTTTAGCCTTCCGATTCGAGATTTTCCCAAATTACCTCAACAAGGTTTTCTCCTCTTATTTTTACTCTTCTTTAAGTGGTATCTTTATATTAGTGTTGTTTGTGTTCATATATGCACCGAGTAGGGTATCCTTATCATACTCAGTACGTAAATAGATTTATACATATTTTGTATATTAAATAAATCCGACTTTGCTGTCTTTGATCTTTGTTGGTTGCTTATACTTTTACGATACATAAATGTTTCTCTATTCTATTCTATATCTTTTGTTAGGTGGTCCTTTGTCCAGCAGTGGACTGATATAGGTGGGTGTTGTTGTGTAGGAGTCGAGGAAGCTTAGTTGGACGACTAACTTCTGATCGCGGGTTTGGATCTCGGTCGAGCGCAAAATGATTTTTTGTTTCTAAAAATATTTGTGGGCATTACGTTATGAAGGAATAGTCAGCTGAGACCCATGAGGCTATGGGTTTGAATCCCGCTACTAGTTCAATGACTGCATGCTCTGCATTTTGCTGCGGTTCTGGGTATTGTGGTACCACGGTGTGCTCATAGTTCCTTATATACACGACGAAGAGACTCATTTCGTTTGAAGGTTGAGTTTTATGTGATTATGTACGGAAACGCCATGTTATATGCAGTGGCTTTCGCTCTTTGCCAGACCAGTTGCCTGATGGTAGGAAAATATTGTGAAGGCTGTAGAAGAGCAGTGCTGAGGCAGGAACTCAGCAGTAGGTGTTACCAGTAGTAGTACTAGATGTAGTAGAAGTTTGAGTGTGAAGTTATATTTCCAGGTTCCCAACAAACTTGGTGGACCCTGCCATCTAATAAACAGGGCTCTGGCAGCCGCCTGATTCAGCATAGTGCAGCCTAACACATGCACAGCCGATCAGTGATGCGAGAACCTGTGTTCTGCGATCCCCAACTCGGATTACCAGTGTGGGACAAAAGCAATGAACTTATGTAGGCTGGTCTTGTTGTTGTATTTCCAAGAAGTAAATGTCTTTAAGAAACTTTCTATCTCTAAAATCGTTTTTCTAAATTACTTCGGTTCGGGACGCCATTAGTCTGTACTCGTTACCTCGCGTCCGCCGGAGACAAATGGCGGGGCCGCGAGTTGGCGCCTCGCCGTCCGTTTATTAGTATTAACAAACTTCCAGGCCGAGATCATTTATACCAATGAAAAAATAAACCAGACTATCTTGTATTGCACTAACTTTTCTATTCTTCACTATGTGCATTAAAACTTTGTTTGGTATTATATTAAACAAGATTCCACCCCCATCTTGGCTCGTAGGGAACCTGAATGAACTCTAGCCTGTGTTAGTCGAGGTCACAATCCATTATATATTATAAGTGTGATTCGTAATTTCTTGATCATCATCAGCCTGATTCTGTTCACTGCTGGAAATCTTCCCTCAATTTGTGCCATCCACCACAATCCTGTGCTAGTCTAGTCCATGTCGACCCGCGACTCAGGCGATGTTGTCTGCCCATCTTGCAACCTATCCACCTACGCTCCTGTACCCATCCTTAGGCCTTAGCTCCTTTTAATAAGTATTTACTAATATTCATACTGATATTATGAACGTCATAGATTCTGAAAAGTATTTAACCAGAAAGAAAGAAGTCTTAACTCGAACTATTTCTTTGTTGAAATTTTAATGCATGAAGTATGGTCGCTTATTAATAACTGTACTACCAGTAGTCCGACTATCAGGCTACTGGGTATACAAGATAACATTTTAAAATTGATTCACATATTCCACCGATATGTTCTAATTGAAGCAGTTATCAATAAATGTTTGCATGTTTCGTTTAGTCAGCTCAAAGTGGTGGGTAGCGCCACTGTACCTTCCTTCTCGTACAATTATTTTTATGTAAATAAATTCACTGTGCTCGTATAATATTACGATACATCGAAATTAAAACATATTCCAACCGGTAGGAATTAATTTGTGGGTTCTCTCGGGTGAGGGCGTCCGACGAAAGGTATTACGAAAATTTAATTGAAGTTTTGATTAAGCACTATCACACATGCCATGCAAGGGTTAAACGTTGACTATAAATAATATCTGTGGTTTTAAATGGACTTAAAAAACATACTTACAGTTAATACATAACTTTAGGCTTCGTTTTGTTTTGCGTCGAAAAGGATGAGGCGCAATGGCGGACTGCTATAGGCTGATGGTGATGATGATGATGATTCCATATAAAACTTCTTCAAGAAGAATTATTAACTAAAATAGAACTATTATCTGTTCAGATTCTATTTGCTGGTAGAAGCTGGATGCGTCGAGCTCAAAACAGAGCGCAATGGCGCTCATTAGGGGAGGCCTATGTCCAGCAGTGAACTGCTATAGGCTGATGATGATGATGATGATGATAATCTGTTCAGAAAAAGTCTACGAAAACGAATATAAAATAAATGTCTGTAATACATGATAGATTTGAAAAAGACGCTCATCACAGTGTTCCATTCTTTCATAATCCTTTTATTAACCTTCCTAAGACTCCCTTATTGTTACATTTTACATGGCTTTTTCATGAGAGTACAAACTTACAACGCTGAATATTTCTCCTTACCGATCATGTCTAGTCAGAAACGTGTCTTTTCATTAATTTATGTGATCGATTTTTCGAGAAAAGCGGCTCGAACTTGAGCGAACTTTTTTCTATACGATTGTCATACTTTTTTTTATTAAATAGACTTGCGTTTGAGCACTATCCGTCTGATGGTAAGTGAAAATGCAGGCTACGATGGAGTACGCTTGCCTGGAAGAAACCTGTCCACCGTGACTTGAAGAACTCAGATTACTCGGATAGATTCGATAGATTTTCAGGGAACACATACAAGTCTTGACATTGTAATGAAAGAGAAAAAAATAAGAAATGAACATGACAAAGAAGCATTAATATCGCTCTAAAGGTAGTACGTACCCAGTACCTACCTAATGTTTTTTATGCTTAGTAAATTTTGTGTTCAGACATTCCGAAAAGTCGACAAAATCAAACAGCAACTTGTGTAATTACCAGCAGCCGTTTGACTTACCTTAGTTATCTGTAAAGTTTCCAAAACAAATGTCCCGCTGGCTCCTTTGTAAAATTGAAGATCTTTCCTTGGATTTACGGAACGAGAGCTCTCGAAATTCCAAATCTGTACACTGAATTACAAATATTCGATTTCAACTGTAACTTGGGTAGTTAAGGGCTGTTATTGTTTGCCGTGGAGGGTTGTAGTTGAGCCCTTTTGGCTTATAACCTATAAACAAATAATGGTAGCAAGGAATTGATGGGTGAACGTCGACGTCCTAAGTAAACTTCTGCAGTACCCGAACTGGTATCATTGTGTTGTATTCAAACGACGGAGCTGTCGAACCGCCAAGGAAATATTGATCTTTTATAGTTTATTCAATATTGAATACCTCAAAGGAACCCTTTTATTGAAAAGTAGGTAAGTAGGAGCTTATTTCTAAGATTATGCGCCATCGCGTTTTATTAATTAGTAACAATTTTCTAGTATATTTTATGAATTCATAATTGTCTCAGAATACAAAAGGTTTATATCAAAGTACCATTATATATTCTATAGTAAAGTTTGTACATTCTTTTGCAAAAAAACTAGATGGTTTGCATACAACAGATTTCATTTTTAACTAATTAGGTAATCTTAAAAATATTTTTAAAAGACCAACTAGCATTTCCTTTTGAATTAATAATTGGCTCTGAATATAAAATACTGGTATTAAATTTACTATTATGGCTAAGTTAAGGCTTTACCGTCATATTTATAAACACTATCTGAAGTTAATCATTACTTAAAATTAGCTCTGTCACTGTTTGTCATTAACCAAACGGTAAAAGATACCAAAAGACTAAGCATCGTTTATCTTTTTGCCAGGTTTTTATAAGAAATGTCATTTATATTTACCTAGCCTTATATATTAAAGCCTTAACCTAAGGTTAGATAAACCCGTCAAGTAAACTAACGGTAAAGTAACACACCGGCTCGTATTACATTCAAGTCTGACACTTATATCTCGACGGCCCGTAGCAAACAACACAACTTTAATAAAAGTAAATCGCATTAACACCTAACTTGCTAAGCCTTTTTATTGTCACCCGGAGTAATGTGGGACGGGTAACATTTTGACGCTGAACAAATCCCGCTGATATTATACGTGAGTGTTTGTTTGGATGTGTGAATGTTTGTAACATCAAAACTACTGAACTGTTTGAAGTAGAAGAGTTCTCATACATTTTGCTAAATATACAGTGGACCCCCTGTAATCTGAAATGTCTATTAATAATAAACATTGAAAATCTTCACTAATGCACGGCTGAACAGGTTACAACTTGTAAGCGCCACCACTAATTGTGCTCGACGCGTAGATATTGTTTTGATTCCGATTGCTTAGTTTGAGTTTGACTTCATAGTGATCCGAACTATAGGATTTTTAAGCAGTACTCTATAATCTGACAATTTCGATATTTCGACACTGCCTTGCAAAACGTTTGTCAGATTACTGGGGGTGCACTGTAGTATGATACGCGGTACATTGGCATACACGTAGTGATGACGATCACCAATGATGAACGATTACGATACCCACCTAACCACAGATAACATAATACTAGACATAACAAACAGTAGATACCACAAGTGCAAAGCTGAATTAGAAACTAGTAATATATACCGAAATGAGGGGTTGATGTAGGTAAAGATTTCACTGCTACGCTTACATTAGACTGCTACGAGGTTCGTAGCTAACTTATTTGAACCTTTTCGCTAAATTTTCGTACAGTTTGTCTATAAAACCTACATAAAGTCTATTAAAAATTTCACAAAATTGTAATTTTTTTACAGTATAAATAAATATAGGAAAAAAACTATATTACTTACAAAATAAAAAATAAGGCAGAAATAAGTGTGATGTAATCCTATTTTGCGATAGTAAACATTCTAGGCCACTTTATAAAATATTATTCTAGCACCCTTGCCTAGATTATAGCAAAATAAGGCAGAAAAATGTTGTTTACTTTAAATTTATGAACCGCAACGTGGTTTAAGCTTAGATTTATCCAATAACTTCGATACCAATTTATTTCGATACGCATCCCCGAATCCGCGCGCTGATTCTTCGGGAGATGATAAGTAAACTCAATCGAGAATACCTTGTATGTGCATAGAATTAAAGTTTAAAATTGCAATCTCTTTGAGATAAACATATTAAAAACTCACATAAGGTTACATAAAAATACCAACTTATTAGGATTGCAACATACAACTTGCATAACTTCGCGGAAATTTACAAAGATACCCAACAAGACAAAATATTTAGCACAAATTCTGCTAACTATCTCTTTGAGTAGAACCCAACAAAAATTCGACGACAACGTTTCGCCTTCCCCATAAGGCATCAGGACATGATCGACATGATTGCCGCGCGGGAGACTCACTTTCTGTTTAGAGTCGGCGAATCAACACGTCTGCGAAGTTCAGCGTCGCTCTCTATATTATTATTAATATTATATTATAGCAACGCCGAAACTGGACAGCGAGGCGATCATGTCCTGTTGATGGCATATGGAGAAGGTGAAACATTATCGAATTTCTGTCGGGATTTGCTTGTGTGTTTGTGGGTTTTATTTCTCCAAGCTAATTTATTTCGTGAAATAGTGAGTAGACTTGAGTAAATTTGATAACTCATTCTCACATAATTATAAAATTAGTTAAAATTTATTTCGTTCAATCTGAACAATGCCCCAACAGAAAGCAGGCCCTATTTTTATTTGGGTAACAATGAGAGCCGTTTTGTGACGTCACAACAATCGCATAAGAGGGACGCCTCAGTCGCAGTGAAAGCCACGTTAATTACGAGTTTTCACTGCACCGCAGTCCGTAGTTGGAAAAATAAACTATCCTCAACTCAGCCAACCGACGTAGCCAGAACGGAATAGCTGTAGAATTTTGAGGAGTAAATCAACGGAATTTACCTTAACATTACGAATTTATTTTAGTAGTACTAGAGGTTCTTGATAAGGGCTTGTCTGGGAATGTACTTAGTATCATACCTATTTCTGCCGTGAGGCAGTTGGGTTTAGATTTGAAGACTGTGAATGAATGAATACAATTATAGTGACATAAAGCTTATCACCATGGACGCAGGGCGTTGCATCGTAGAGTATATTTCGAACATGATATTAGGTCGATGCAATATTTTTGTTACAGTTAGTGTTTACCACTCATCAGGTGAGATAGGTGCTCTTCAAGTATTGTAAAAAAATGTTTATAATGAATGAGGTTGGACGTAATCAGAAATTATTATATTGTCTTTGAAAGTCTGAAGTCATTCATATACTGAGAGTACCAGATCCGATCAAATAAAATAATTGATTAACTCCCAAAATATCAAATAAACATCTGAACCAATCTCGACGGTGGAATAGATAGGCAAGTAGCCGGTCGAGACGCAAGAAATGCGGATTATTTTCCCGGTACGGCAATAAACGTTTATATTATGATCTTAAGATATTACTTAGTACCTAAATATCTTAAACTGCAAGTTCTAGATGTAAATACAATTTTTGTTAATCGTGTAAATACTTATTCACAAACACGATCTAATAAAAAGGTGGAATTACTTACATAGCCATTTCCACTGCACTGTAGTTTTATCACATAATAGGTATACCTAGTTTAATTCCAGTCAAACGAAGTTCGCTGGTGTCCGCTGTTTTCATTCTCACTAAGCGCATTGCATTGAATTCAGAGTTCAAAGCTATTTAGTGACTTGGTAATGTTAAACTACTTTTCTAGAATGGAAAAAATGAAACATTACAGCTAAAATAGCAATGAAAGCGACACTTCGGGTAAGTGTCGTTCCGGATATTTTAAAAATACTAAAGGTTATCTAAGAATATGCTCGTTTAGAAAAAAAATAGCTATGATGTGAATTTTTGCTCAGAGAAATATGAGCTATAATCGTCCTTGGTTTTTTATGTCAAAATCTATGTATTAATTTAGAATGCTTTCGTCCGCAGCTCCGCTATCATGATACCGGGATAAAAAGTGTCATATTTAATCCAGGTATCAATGTATATATTCCAAGTTTCATCCAAGTCCGTTCTGCCTTTTCAGAGTTGAGTAATAATAACAAACAAACGCGTGTGTGTGCGTACACAAGCACACAAACTTTACCATTTTTTATATTAGTTTGATTTTCGTTCAAAATTCACAAATTTTCACTACTAAAGCAGTTTATGATCGCACTAAGAGTTTCAGTTCCAAAAGCTAACGATAGTGTAATTGGCCATTGCAGCTTAGGTACGAACATGAATTATTGTAAGCATTAAAACGAAGTTATAAAACACTATTCATGCCGTATAAACGCGGGTAATCCCCTAATAACGTGGTGCATCCGTAGCTTCATCGGAGAGAAAATTTTAAAGCCCGCAAAGATTAGGTCTATGAAGATACAGATACATGAAGACCCTACAAGTTTTCTTATCAACTATTGGTCATTCAATAAATACATTATTAGACATTGAATTATAAATATTTTTTGTGATTTATTAGCTTCTGCTCAAGGCTCCATTCACACTGTACCCGAACAGAGTAACGTAGATAAATTGCTGGGTTAAACTTTTTGGATGTGCGAACATGATATGACCTAAAACGATTCAGGGTCTATCGGTCAGGTCGTTCAACCAGTGCCTAGATTTTCCGACGTGAAGTTAGAAACATCTAAATAAACTTTCGTTAGATAAAATATTACGCGAAATGGAAAAACTAAAAATCCCTAAAATAAAAATAAAAATACAATCTATCATATACATAATGATTATGGGATTCGCGTATTGATTAGCGGGTTATGTTTCCATGTTTAATTCTGCAGAATGTGACCTTTAAAGCACTACCAATATACTGGGCACTCTATCACGCAGGAGGAGTTCCTCAGGCATGGCGCGGATCATCATGTCCGGGACACGCATCCAACGCGTGTATAAAGATTACCTTAACTTTTTCGACACGATGGAAAATTTTTGCGTGTGCTTACTGTTCAAACTGCTTACATTAAACATTTATTACTCTACTGTGGCTTCATTAAAGCGGGTAAGCCACCTGCGGGCATGGAAAAATGTATTATGTGAGCAAGGCTTGATGCCTTCATATTATTTACACACTTTTCCAGGATTTTACCGACTTTATAATGGTGGAGGTTGCTAGGTCGTGAATACGGATATCTTACTGTTTAACTTTAAGAGAAGTTATTTCATCAGTGGAAACATTTAGAATGTTAAAATTAAAATTCATATTGTTAAAATTAGACAAGCCGTATAGAATGATCCAACTTGCAAACGACGGGGCTTGTGTAAAATGTGACTATGTCATAATTATACATTACCTACTTTTAAAGATATTTATATAGTACGAAAACGATTTGCGACGCTTGTCTTACACAGACATTCAAACATATAATTATCTAAACAGTAAAATGGTATTGGTGAAGGGTATAAAACCTTTTTACAAAACGTACTCATAAGCATAATTAGAAAAAAAGTCCGCGCACTATGCAATAATGAAAGCGTGTTTGTTTTTCATTTATTTATAATTCATTTATTGAATTTCCATATATTAATTATGAATCTATATAAGTACAATTTTATGAACTAAATATGTAGTTTTTCTTGCGTTATTTTTGGAGTTCATTATTGTATCAGCTCTCAATTATTATTTGCAAACTTTTATTACAACCGGAGCAGTGCTAGCGTAAACACTTCTAAGGTAATAAAATCTCGCATAAATAAGCAAATAGTCCCGTTGTATCTCATTTAAATGTTCACCAGGTGTACATTAAGCCGACTGGATACAGCAGTGTGGCTTCACCGAAATTGAATTTAAAAAATATTACCGAGTGGAGCGTTGGCCGCGCTCCAAAAGACAATACCTACCTACGAACCTTGTGTACTCATTTTAAAGGAATACTTACCGTTCATACAGCCTTGTTAGTAGCTGAATACCGGGAATAATAGCCAGGGTAAAATATCTACTTTGAATTTTATTTTATGAATAGTCAGGTTGTTCAAGTGATAAAAAACTAGGAAAAAGTTTAATTGATAAGCCTGTTAGTAAGAATTGTTGAGATAACTCGAGTTTTATTGGCTTCAGGCGAATAATAGTAGGAATTGGAATTGAAGTTGAGTCTCTGCCAATACTGAGTTTGTTTGCTTTTAATTGATCAATTTTATTATTATTGAAAGGAATGCTTTTATAAGTGTCATTAGCTGATAGGTTTTTCTAGCGAAATAGCTTATGATATTTTTAACCTATTAAATACTAGCTTCTGTCTGTCGCTTTTCTCTTATGGTCCCAAAAAGCTCGTCGCTTTGAGGCACCACTTGCGAGAACGAGACGTTGTAAAAATGCGTGTATCTGAAGTGGTTCGTTAGTACAGTTTGTTGAATCTTCATTTTACTTTCTTATTCATTGGCATCTGGATAGTTTCCACAATTTCGCCAGTATCAAGTAATGTTCATAATAATATGAGACAACGTAGTACGGTTTATAAGTCCAGTCATCTAGTCTTCAGTCAGGTTTGTTTTCTGATATAGAATGGCGACTTTAACGAAAAAATTATCGGCGCACAATTTTCTTCATTTTCTTCAATTTGAAAGGGTATTCTCTGAATACCCTTTCAAATCTTCTTTTATTCCATTTCATTAATACTTGTGTCTTATTAATAACATATAATGGTTAAAATATCATTAATAATAAAAGACATACATAAGAAAAACGCTAGAAAATAAATAAAATAAAAATGACACAACCGTCGTCCATGATGAAAAAATGGTGTCTTGTTGAATCTAAGTTGATACGCAGGACATTGACATTGATAACGACGATCAATGATGAAAGATGACGAAAACTAATTCGGTATGTCAAACCAATGAAATGCCATGATGGTTTTTGTCATCGTGTAGTTATTGTAGTAATGCTCGCCGTCAAGTGACCGCCAATACCTAAAAATCACCCTATGACAACTTAATTCCAACAAGTCTATATACCGAAATTCATTTTCCATTTATCCGTTATTTACCCAGGTGCTATGTTGCTATAAGAGAGCATCGGAAAAGTACCCGTTAAATCTGTTGATGTTTTGAATGCAAACAAACCGGGATCACCACCTCGCATAAGTTTTTACATTAGCTGGTCGGCGCTCGCTCGAGTCTGTTTGTTCCGTGCCTTCGAACCAGGTTTCGAACTACGGCACAAGTTTCGGGTCTCATTTTAAAACTCGTTGCCCTCGCTGGGGGTAAATTTTAATCATAAAGAGACAATAGGCGTAAGGCACACGCGCAACTTTCGCCCAGTCTGATTTATGTGCGTTTTTTGTGCATTCTTCCTAGGTAGAACAAAATGGCGCATAAATCAGAGAAAATTGTTCGTGTTTTGGGTTTATTATTATCATTTTACAATTACTAATTATGGCTTAAGTGTTTTTAGCAGATCATCTTCGTATCATATAAGCGACACCCCCGGTCACTTTTTAAATGGCTGACCGTTTAGTGGCATTTAGATCGGAGCGCATCCGTGCTTCGGAATGTACATAAAGGTGATGTTCCCGGCCATGTCGCAGGCCTTTGGGCGGCTTAAAAAATTCAACACTAGAGTTAGCCAGTTCATACGATGAAGGAATGAAGCCTTCTGGCGCAACGGGTAAATAGTCCGGTGACACGAAAAATGAGCTGGGGCCCGATTCTGACGATTCGATATATTTGATTCTATTACATATATATCGCGGTAACTGTCAAAACTGTATGAAAATTGACAGTTCTCGCGATATATATCTAATAGTAGCAAATATATGGAATCGTCAGAATCAGGCCCCTGGTTTGTTTCCCGCTGCGGAACAAGTTTCTACGTAATCTGTGCAATTGCACATAGGTACCTAGTTGTACCTAGATGTTGCAATATCATCCTAAAACTATCTACTTTAATATTATAATAGCGAAAGTTAGTTAATTATGATGTGAACATGTTAAATGTTAAATATTTGTCCTTCCTTCACGCCAAAACCACTGTACGGATTGAGTTGAAATGTTGTACATTATGTAGTTCTAGATCTGGATTAAATAAAAGCTATTTTTTATCAGGATACCATACGAGCAAAGTCGAAAACGGAAACTAGTGATGTATATGATGACCTCAGTGGGCAAGTGGGTTTGATTCCCGCCGCGACACAAATGATTTTATGTTCTGCAAATATTTGTCTTGGATCAAGATGTTTGTATCTATAATTTGTATGTAGTTATCATTATCATCATCATCATCATCATCATCGGCCTATAGCAGTCCACTGCTGCACATAAGCCTCTCCTAATGAGCGCCATTGCGCCCTGTCCTGAGCTCGACGATCGTCACTCCACCTGGCCGGAGGCTGTCCTACACTACGTAGGTAGGTATATACATAAAACAATATAAGTCCATCAGCTATGCGGTTCCTACTTCCCTTATTACAACTCCCTGCGCTTAGTTTAGGGCACTGTACTGCATTTTTTGTATTAGGTTTTAGTTTTAAATATTTTGGAAGCTGGACCATCATTAGTCATTTCGATTTGATTGATTTCGATACATCGAGTATCGATTCCTACTTTATTAAATGTGGGCCAAATTCAATTCCCGAAAATGTTCATAGCTGACAGAATTATAAGGCCATGTCAACGAGATTGAAATGATTTGCCATCGAGTTGATCCGCCAAACGTAATTAACACTTACTGCATAATAGCAAAGGCCCGAATAAAAGCAAACAGGATGAAATTGTATTCATTTCAAACGCAACTTTGATTTCTGGTGACTATATAATTATCGATTTCAGATTTGATATGATTCTAGTTTTTCGTGTACGCTGCTTTTCATCATATTTGTAGTTTTTGACCCACTGCTGAGAACTGTCGAAAATTGACGTCGCACGAAGGTTGTAGGTGGGTATTGCTAAGTTGAAGTGAAAATGTTCAGGACACTTGGCTAGAAGGGAAGACGGATGATAGACAAAAAAACTTACAAAGTACTAGAGGGAAAAATCATCCATCGTAATAGCATTTATAAATAGATTAAATGTAAGGTATACATAAAACCTGTAATAAGTTTTGAACTGAGAAAACCATTGCCATATCAAAACAAATCAAAACTAATTATAACTTAGAACGAATTCTTCTTTCGAGTAATTAGTAAGGTATAATGAGAAGTTTTAGCTTTGTTGTAGTTTGTTTGGTAATCACCACATGTTGAAAATGAAGTGTGTCCGTTTGTTTGTATTACGTGATTTATTTGCGTTATTGTTGGTTCATTTTATTTTCACCATTCATTTGTATCTAATCATGTACACCTTTGGTGGCCTTAAAGATAGCTCACGCTAGGCTATAGCCAGGGTTGCCTGTTCAGTTTATCAGTACCTACAGGTAAACTAGGTAGATAGAATGAAAAATACCTAACGGACAATTATCTAGCCGTTGATCTGGCCAAGTCAAAGCGCTAATGGGGGCTTCCTTTGACGGCTGCCATGAGGCGAGCTGAAGACAGAATAGCATGAAAGCAGTTCATCAGGACCTTAACTTCAATTAAAGTATTTCAGGACGGGCACGATCTTCAGCAATGAAGAAAACGAGGAAGAAGAAGACAGGTAAACCGAAACGTGTATGTAAAACCTGCACAGCTGCTGTGTGACATCCACGGTCCGGTTCTCCTGTTCAGGTAAGCTGTACAGGCAAACCTGTCAGGTTTACGCTAGCGCGTATGGCTTTTAAGGGGGGAGGGATAAGGAAACCCGAGTGCTTATTTCTAAACTCATATTTCTCAACAATTATCCCAAATAACTTCGCGTAAACTCATTTTATGGTAAATTGCCCACCGCTTTGCAACCTCGCCCATTAAAATTAATAAGACAAGTTTGTGGAAAAAATCTGACCAAATGCCCGAAATTCATATTCATAATTGTAAGGACTTTCGAGGACTAAAGTTATATAAAACTCTGGGGTCATTTGAATATACAACGTAAGTACTTAATGATTATTTAGCAAATGAGGACGTGAGTCGGAATTTTGGTGGATTTTACCTATTTATTTTGGTGAAAGTAATTAGAAAATTTATTTTTACTCTGGAAATGTCATCATCATTATCATCAGCCTACAGCAGTCGACAGCTGGACATAGGCCTTATGAGCGCCATTACCAAAACTACCAAAACTACTCTACCCAACTCGACGCATCCCGCTTCTACCAGCAACATGTCAATACACCTGGCTGGAGGGCGAGCTACACTTGATTCACTATGCCAAGCCGTTGTTTCTCCTCAAGAAGTCGTTTACTCCAACGGTAAATGATGATCTGGAAATAAGTGCGGGCTAAAATAGTTTTCAAACAACACAAATCAAAGGTCTAAGAAGGCTCTGATAGATACAAAAACAAGTCTGTATCTTAGTTTATCAGTACCATGTACGCTATAGCTTTTGTATCTCACGAAGACTAATCGACCTTGGCTGCATTAGTGAAGTGTACCGAGAAATATATTTATGTGCGTAATGTCAATAACGACATAGGTATAACGAATAGATAACTTCCGTAAAAAAATATACGATTATCATTTTATCAGAACTACTTTTAACCTAGAGACGTTATCACTTTTGACTTTGACGGAAACTTTTGCTAAAGCTTTTGCAGTTGGAGAAAACGACTCTTTCTTTACTGGCCTTTTGTCACACCCCAATTTATTGTGAACCTCGGGTAAAAGCTTTCCCCAGTGAACGCTGTAATCGCCTTTGTCCCGCTAATTAAATGTTTACCCCCTCTATTTCACTAAACATATTCTGTACCAAAACTATAATCCGTAGCGGTACTTACCGCGGTAAAGGGCAGATCTACCTACCTTTATCTACCTTTATCTACCTTTTGATAGTGATTCCGTTAATAGATTCCTCTGTAATGAAGCAGTTACTGCTAAAGCTCGTTCCAGCAAACTGTTATGCCGGAAGCTCATTATCGCTCCGACCGACCAAGAAATCTTATAATCTCATTCACTTTGAAATAAAATCTTGAATAATTGAATATTAAAAACGAATCTTTAACCGTTAAATACGGGAAAGCATTTTCCCCTGCGACGAATATCCATAAAGTTTTTTAATAGGTGGCTTTTCTGACAAATACTCTCTCAAAATAGGTTCCCTATTACAAAAAATAGAATTTGGAGTATTATTAATGGTGTCTTTAATAAATAATGGCAGCATTTTACGATTTAAGGGGGATTTCGCAATTTGGACGCTTCCCAGTTGCAGCTTTTATTTGTCTACGTCAGTATAAAATAAATAGCATATAGACCCCTGTTTATCACTTCAGAAAACAGGGAATTGGTAAGGGTAACAGTAATAACGGTTAAATAATGTTATGGTGTATGTATTTTTTGACTTCCAAAAATACTGTAGGTAGGTTTTTTGAGGTAGTATAATTCTAAATTAAATAATCAAAATTAATTACATGGTATTCAAATTAGTTTGTGGGTGATATTTTAAATTTTTTACTGCTTCTAAACTTAATAAAAAAAATACATTATTGTTTCTTAATTCATTTAAAACCTCTTTAATAAATCATTCTCAAATTTATATTTTATACATGGATCTCTTTCATACTTTTAATATCTCGTTGATTCCCTAGCTACACGAGGCAGAATCAAATAATTTTTAATCAGTCAGCTAAACAGACCGTCAACAAGCAAGCAACTTCTGACACCAAATGTGACTCTTTGCAAAAAAAATGAAATGTGAAGTGGATTACTTAGTCTTGATTCCTCCTTCAAGCCAAAACTACTAAGCGGGTCGACCTGTTGGACATATCAGCATAAAGTTCTAGACCACGCATAACATATTACTTTCTATCTGAGCACCATGCGAGCAAAGCCGCGGGTGGAAACTAGTTAAACAGAGTGCAGTGAATAAAATAAAATGGCTCTCTTTTATATATCTTAATATTTATAACCAAAAGGTCGTAGTATTCTCAAAACCTGAATTTTTGAAACTACTCCAATTTGCTATCTACCGTCATATATGAGGCAACCTCCATCTGTTTCTGGGTGGCCCATGGGATTTGGGAAAATTAATCGCTTCAGCGTTTTCATAATTTACACAAGGACCATTTTTGTTCTTTGAATAAAATGGGGTTATTAATGATTTTACGGAGTTTAATAACATGGCAGCTATACAAAAAATATAAACCTATTAACTACCGTTTATTATTGGTAAATAGTTTTTCATTTTGTGAGGTGTGTCTCACGTAAGATTTAAAAAAAATCGAGATCCACTATGTCTACGCTTAGAGAAATATTAAAAATAAGTCGAATTTAAACGGTTCTCAAAGAGTCAAAAAGACGTCAAAGAGACCTCATAATATGCGTTGAAAACAACTAGATAGGTACTTCATATTAAAAGAACATTCACATAAAAACCCCTGTAACCAAAAGCTCATCTAGCGAAATTGCCATCCACGGCTCATTACTGACTGAGCCACCGCGGCTCCGATATCCCGCACGTGACTAAAGGAAATTGAAATCTTTATCGGTTTATCGAAATATTCTATGGAGATTTTTTTTGCAAAATGGAATTTTAATTAATAATTGCGTTAAGGGCTTATTTAAAAGGTTGTGTGGCAAAGGATTTTTAGAAAAAAAAAATCCGCTTTCTATTAAATTAATGAATCCATCATATATAATTCAATTAAAGAATATTAAAGAATCACACTAATATTATAAATGCGATATGTGTGTGTGTATGTTTGTTCCCACTAAGTTCCGTAACGGCAATTTGGATATAACTTAGCGTAAACTTGGGGAGTAAGGGGTCCCAACCTCCATCTTCGGGGCCCAAGCCAACCTCACCTGCCCGCGGTACACCCTGCTAACCAACGGACGGGGCTCTGGCGGCCGGCTGATTGCGGCATAGCGCAGCCTAAATCGGCACAGCTAAAACCTTCTGGTCACTGACAGGCAGCAGCGTCAGCGGTGCGAGAAGCTGTGCCCTGCGATCCGCAAACCCCTTTGCCTAGCGTGGGGATTATGGGCATCAACCCTCTAAATGATGAATGAAAACGAAAATTTTCAATCAGTGCGTCCTACCCGTCATGACATACGGAGCCCAAACGTGGACACTGACAGTACGGCTAGTCCACCAGTTCAAAGTCACTCAGCGAGCTATGGAAGTGAAAAATCCGTAACGAGTATATCCGACATAGAACTAAAGTTGTTGACATAGCTCAGATAATTAGCAAGCTGAATCGTCCTCGCCCTCCGGCGAGGTGGAGTGACGATCTGCGAAAGTCTACTGGTAGAAGTTGGATGCATCGAGTTCAGGACAGGGCGCAATGGCGCTCATTAGGGGAGGTCTATGCCCAGCAGTGGACTGATATAGGCTGGTGTTGTTGGTGTTGCTCTGCTTGGGTCCAAAAAATAATTCAAATGATTTATTGATAAAAAAATAGTAGCAAGAGTAAATCAACATTATTAAAACTTCAAATGTAGAATTTTTGAAAAGTTCCAACAGAAAACTCAAACAAGAGCTGTCTTCCTATAACTCAAAAGCTTTTATTTTGTTTGCATAATAAATAACCCTATTCAGAAACAGTTACAGACGCCAGTGAAGTTAGGTTTCAGTTTCAAGTTCTTTTCGAGGGTAGAAGTTACTCTTTGCATTCATAAAGTTTGAGTTTTTTAAAAATAAGCATAAGTTAATTAGAAAACCACCATTTCTCACATAAATATACATAGACTGTACATTGTGCAGTACAGTCAGCAGCAAAAGTAGATTGATACTTAAATTTTTTCAAACCCTTTATTTCTGTAAGAATTGTATAACTTTTATACTTATTAACCTAATTCAAATATTTGCCTTGAATTGTTGTCTTCCTATACTAGTACCATTATAAATGTTAAAGTTTGTGACGGATGTTTGTTACTCTTTCACGCAAAAACTACTGAACTGAATTTGATGAAACTTGGAATATAAATAGTTTAATATAAATTGTGACATGGAATAACATGTATGCTACTTTTTATTCGAGTACCACGCGAGTGAAGCCTCGGGCGGAAGCTAATTCATAAATGTCTCGATTTAAAACACATTTTTATAACAATTTTTGAAAACGATTTTTTTTCTGACCGTACCTATATTTTTAATAATGAACAGGTACGCTTCAAGGAGAAGATAGGAATGGCAGTACCTTGAAACCCTCTTATTATGAGCCTGCACGGCCTGCTACTTGAACACGTTTGCTTACCACAATCTTAAGTGTCCTTTATTTTACCATTCCTTTAATTTCTCTTTTTTCGCTGAGCTTGAGGTCAGGGTTCCTTGAGAACACGTGGGTATACGTAACTTAAAAGATGACCTACTTTATTATAAGGTACAGATGTGGTGTATCAAATTAAGATGTAAAAATGTAATTTGGTTTTATATAAGGTTAGAATAAATAGGTTTCCAATGCACATTGCACATTTAGGGTTCCTAGATATTTTATGTTTTGCCAAACGTGTTTTTTCGAAAGAAGTAAACAATCACCAAGCTATTACAGTTAATACAAACTTAAAGTGCTAATCAGGTTTTTATTCCTAAAGGGTTAATAACGTTAATAGGTATTTTTTTTACCTGCATCGTACCATTGTTGGGCAAAGGTCTCTCTCAAATTTTGCTAACCATCTCTATCTTTCAAGGTATCTTACCATCCTCTTAACGGTTTCTTAGCGGACCACGACCTTGCATTTCAACACAGCTCCAACACCTACCTACGCCTTATTGCAGATAGGCTAGATACTGACTGTCTATTTATGAAACAGTGGACAAGAGCGCATATAGTGCTCTTATAATTATAATCATTGTTTGGTTTTATTTTTGTTTGTATTATGGACTCTCTTATTTAATGTTTTTGTTTAAGTAATAATTGTAGTCTGAAATAAATAAATTTATTATTATTATTTCGTATTATTATCGTTATTTGGCAAAGTATAAATGCCTATAATTTTTGTTTGTTGATTTTTAAATGTCAATTTAATTAAGTATTTAGAGAAAAAGAATGGGTAGAGAATGAAGATAGGAGTAGAGTTTTTTGTGAAGGGCTTATCCGGGGAAGTACCTAATACGAACATGCCCATTTCAACCATGAAGAAGCATTGCTGTGTTTCGGTTTGAATGGTGTGGGTAGGTACTGGTGAAATTATTTCATGCCTCAAATTGATGGACGCAGGCCTTTATATGGTAGGGCATGGTCCAAACATGCGATCACTATAACACAATACTTTGTTATAAGTATAATAATAAATAATAATAATAAAAAGTCTTTATTGATAACACAGTGACCGATACAATCAGTTTTTAAAAATAACTTTAAAACTAGGCACTTGCGTTTCAAAAGGTGGTCATAACGATTCACGATTTCTTCCAGACTACCTATTAGAGATTATTTCCAGATTACCTTATGTTAAGTATGGTTACCACTTAACATAAGGTGAGCCATATTATGCTGGTTCCATCTTTAGGTACATATCATTAAAAAATATAAGGCTGAAAGTGACCAAGAAAAAGCTAACTTCATTACTACTTATCTTACTAGTTACATCAAGAAAAGTATGATAATTAGTGGTAAAGTATTTATAAAGTAAGTAAATAATATTATAATAATCCTACATAGTATATAAAGTTATAATATAAATAGTGAAGGTAAGTATAAGGAGGTAAATAACTATTTTGTCTGTCCATCGTAACTAATTTAATTATACGTTGATATGCGTAATGTAATTTCATTGATTTCACTAAAGAGCGTTTAATCCTTATCTAAATTCTAAACCGATTATAAATTACTATCTACTAACGAACATGAGCAGCTATGGGAAGGTAGCTGATTCTCTTCAGATAATAAGCAAAGGGAATTTTGAATAATAATGGATGTGATTGTAGAGCTTATGTTATGGGAGCCACATGATTGATAAACGACATAAAAAGTATCTATATCAAAAGCACTTTTCAATAATACTTATATTTCCTTACAAAGTATATTATACTGTCTTTAAACATTTTTAGAAAATACCTAGTCCCTAAACAAATATTTGAAATTCATGCGAACAATTGTCCGTTGCAGGAATAGAAGAAGGCTGTCTGCGTCTCAGGCGGGGCTTTCACTCACTACGCCTCGGTAGTTAATAACTAGTACCTGGACGGCCGAGCTTTGCTCGGTTTTATTTTAAACCGCGTTTTTGTAAATTATAATACGAATTACTTATTGATAAAATATGAATATTTTTTTTTCCATCTTACCGACACATTAATAAGAAAATATGAACCGGTTACTCAATAAAAAATCACAAGTGCATTTAGTTTAACATTTTAATAGTAAACAGTAACATTTAACAGTTAATCCATCAATTTAGTAAGTATATTTTTATCATATTATTTATAAAATCCTAGTACTTCCTACCATACTATATTGTGGGTTTGTCGAGGATTTTTATTTGGAAGGTAGACTTTTGCCATGACTACTTTTGACTTTTTTGCCATGCTTAAATGACCGGATGTAGTTTAAGTCAACCCCAACAAATTCGAATGTTTGAACTTGGGATTTGTTAGAAAATGCTACGTTTATTATGCCATGCATGAAGACTGGACCACTACACTTTACGTCAACCCCAACAAATTCCAATGTTTGCCCTTGGGATTTGTGGACAGTCATGGCAAATGCAGATCTAACGGGAAATTGTTGACGCTGAATGGTGCATCTCAATTGTCCTTTTGATGAGTTACCCTTGGCATATATACTTCTTTGCCAGATTGTTTACCAGTAACAATTTTTGCCTGTATTATGTGATTGCACAGACTTGTTACAATAAGTTTTACACCATTTCATAGTCCTTCTGATACGTCTAAATTATGCGACAACATTATCAACGCATTTTTTTCAATTTTAGTTCGTGTGATGGCAAGTCTAAAATGTTGACACTATTGAGAAATTTGGTTGTTAATTTGACTGCTCCTTCAGGTGGATCTTTCATTGAGTCATGGCTTTAGTAGATTTTGTACTTACTATAATTACTATAGTAGAAGTTTAGCAACTATATAATATTTTTTTTTTTTCAAAATCTTTGTTATGAGGCGCAAGTATTGTTCTGTCTTTCATTCCTTCATAATTTCCATTGACTTAGCAGTTACCTAAAGCCCGCTATACTTACATGTTGATCGAGTTTAGGCCAATGCGAGCGTATGCAAATTGATACATGAAAAGAGCTACCGTCTAGACGTTCGGCAAGTCTATGCAAACTATTGCAAACGGTCAATGTAGACGAGTTTTGTGGACTTGCCCCAAGAAAGCTGCCCACACGTTGTGAGATTGGCCAGGTACATGCAAGCGCCTTTGATTTGTGCAGAAAAACCGTCACTGCTCCGAAGTGAGACGACTGTTCACGAGTGACTGCGAGTTGTGACAATACCTACACGCCAAATGAACTCTATACACGTTGGCGGTTGCCTTTACTTGGCCAGCTAGGCGAGCGACACCGAACAATGGCAAGGCAAGGGAAATATGCTATCTATACGTTGGTGTATTGGCCTTCGCTCGGCAAGGCTCCACCAACATGTATTGCAGGCTTAATACTTCATAAGATCCGGGCTGCGTGCTGGCCAATTCACGGTGTGTTTTAATCTCTTCATAATATGGTCGAACTTGTGCAGTGGCGTGAGTTCGGCCATTATCTTGCATTAGAGTTGAATTTTCCCCTATTAATCCCATGTAAAGTATCACGTGAGTTTCTAAAACCTCTGTTATACAGCGTCTTGCCGTCAAAACTCCTTTTCATGTACCTATAAAACCTTTTAAACCAAACACTCTTTGGTTTAGTGTTGCTTAAAAACGCCATCTATTGTCAAGTAGCTTTTAGTGTTGCGGTGTCGGCAAAACAGATTAGTTTTTGTTTACAGATGCTCGTAAACGGGCAATTTTGTCAATTTCTTGCTGCAATGGTACAGCCTCCAAACTGCCGATTAAATCTCTCACAAAGTGCAATAATTGCAATATTGTAGCCCGGCAATATACTGAAATATATTTCAGAATAGTCGCAAGTATTTAATGTCTAGCCGGCTACATTGAAAATGATTTATCCAGCTTTGACTTCACTGCAATATTGCCGTATATCGTCTTTGCTCTGATGTTTAGGTGCATCTCATTTCCCTCGCTCACCTCCCCCGCTTCGTCCTGTAGCTGACACTGCTGTCACTGCTGTACCAATAAAACAGTTGCTGAATCTTCAAGGGTTACACTCGGCAATGCCGGCTTGTAATGCAAAATGAAGTTACATATACTTATACTGAGCAATATTGGTCGATAAAAATAGCCCAAAAATGCAAATTTTGTTGCCCGTTTGCAGGCCCCTTAATAAAAAAATAATAAAATAGTATTACTACTCGCCCATAGATGACAGAAAGAGTCATAATCGTATTCTAATTATTAAATAAACTTTTTTTAAAAGAGCTTTTAGGCAATTTAAGTAAACACGTGAGTTGAAAAGACATAAATTTTATCAATAATTTATATAAACAATTAATTTTCTTGGTCTAACCTCAAACCAAACATTAAACTTAGTGTTGCTTAACAACGTCATCTTTTGTCAAGTAGCTTTAGTGTTGCTATGTCGGTAAAACAGTTTAGTTGCTGTTAAGCTGACAGCATCGAGATATTATAAATAGAGGCAGAAACGTGGAAAAAGAGTATCTGCACCAAAACTTACTTACTTACTTAGACTTAAGGTCTAAATTAGTGTAAATTTGTCGTTTTGAAGTTGATTTATGTCAAATACGCTTGGACGATTTTTCTCAGTTTTCACTTGAAGACTGCGACTCTATAGTAGTAGTATATACTAACTCGATGTCTGATGGCCCTAGTTGCCCAAACAATAGTAATACTACTTGCCAATAGATGTCAGGAAGAGTCATTTTCGTATGCTGATGATATTGTAGCAGCTTTTTTTTTGGATAAAACAACATTTTCTATTAATAAAACCCAGCTAGATCGATTTATCGCCCCCAAAACCCCCTACATACAACATTTTATGAAAATCGTTGGAGCCGTTTCCGAGATCCAGATTATATATACATATATACAAGAATTGCTCGTTTAAAGGTATTAGATTTATTATTAGTAAGCCACGGACAAAAATTCCACGGATCCTCAATGGATAATAATAATCTTCAATGGGTATCCGTCATCCTTGTCCTTGTCTTTATATATGGGATAAGTATTATTCGTAGCTTTTGATTTATCTGTTATCGAAATAGAAATAGAATATTAATAATTTGCAATAGAGGTGAGATGGCGGTCAAAGGTAAGCCTATAAACTGTAAAAAAAAAAAGACACAAATGGACACACCCATAACTACAACTACCTACAACCACCTAATGTCACCTATAACAAAGTAATCGTCCACTCCAGCCTATATCAGTCCACTGCTGAACATAGGCCTCCCCTAAGAATGGGTGATATGCCCATAATCCCCACGCTGGGCATGCGGGTTGGGGATCGCAGGGCACAGCTTCTTGCACCACCGACGCTGCTGCCCGTCGGTGGTCAGGGGATTTAGCTCTGCCGATGTAGGCTGTGCTATGCCGCAATCAGCCGGCCGCCAGAGCCCCGTTCGTTGTTTAGCAGGGTCTACGGGCAGGTGGGGTGGGCTTGGGTTCCGAAGATAGGGGTTGGAACCCCGTACACCCACACATGTTAGGAACGTTTCCTACAATGCAAAACCCTGCGTCTATCAACCCGAGGCATTGAGGTGTAAAGCCTCGTGAACTTGTAATTTCACCGGCACCCATCCACACCCTTCAAACCGAAACAGCAATGCTGCTTCACGACAGAAATTGACATGAGGCTCTCAAATTTCACCTCTTAATATTTACTTTTTTCTCGTTTTGTGGGTTAACCCAGCTGTTCCAGAAATCTGTGTCAGAGTCCTGCATGACAGCAAGGTGTAAATTGAGGCAAATTTGTCAATTTATATGCGAAACAGGCGCCTTTGAAAAGCGATCACGCCTTTAGTACTTCAAAAATTCTATTAGTTTTCTCTAGAAAAGAAAATAGGACACTTGAGAAACTTAAATTGTATTGTCAACATTTTAGAGAGTAAAGTTTGTATTCTTTTTAATTCAAGATAGTTTGTAAGTTTACCTGGTTTTAAAACAGAGGATTTTCATCATCATTCTACTTAGTATGAGCTAGCCAACCTCTGGTGTCGGTGTTTTAAGGCCACCCAAAAGCCTACGACACGGCTTGACGACTGAAAAAGCCAAAACCAATATCTTAACTTGCCTTCTGAAACACGGAGCACTCAGATCCACCCATCCAAGTAGTGACCGGGCGGAGTATTGCTTAACTTATTTGATCGGTTAAGAACATCCATTTAAGCCACGCCACCAGCGCTTAATTTTTTTCTCTAACTTTAAATAGGTATTTATCAGGATTGGTTAGCAAATTCGTGTACATTGTATTTCCTCTTAGTTTGGATCAAAACTGACGTTGCCCATTAATTTACACCAATTTGAATAAATAGTTCAAAGTAAAAAGATGGAGTTCAAATCTTTAGGCACAGAATAGGTAAGTACTTAATAGTACTATAATTAGACCTTCACTCATAAACGTAGGTCTACGAAAATGAATAAGTTAGGTACCTACTAAATATACATATATATCTATAATATTTTAAAAACAAGCCACCAAATATCTATTAAACAACGTAACTTTACGCGATTCGCGTGGCTTTTATTATTTAATTATGATTTTTTATAGATATAATAAAGTGTTATTACGTGGCAAACGTTGAGGTTCATTAAAAATCTCTTTTTCCCGTGCTTGGCTCTAATTATCCGTCTCCTTTGTTTGCGAGCGTTGCGTTTGTTACACCGGCAACTCGAAAACCAGCCATGGTCTACCTTTTATGGAGTTCACAGTGAACAGCCAATGAGAAAACATTAAAAAATAGCTGACAATAAAGACGTTCCTGTTCAAATTCTAGAGTTTACACAAAAATCTCATAACAAATGTTTCAGGTTTGCCCATATTTTGTAATATTACGGTAGATTTTTCTTTTTTACAAACCTTGTCCTGGCAATGACCAACACATTTACCAAATCAGTTTAGCCGGGATAAAGTCCATACTACACACGGTCATTGAGTTTTCAGGATTAAGATATATTAATTTATTTCTCAAATAAAAATTCCTTACCTGAGAAATCTTATCATAAGTATACATGTTTTTATTTACTTAAATGATACTTATTAATGAAGACATGAGACAGTGAGATGGCATCGTGGTAGACCACACAAACTATGGCACGACGAGCTTGACACCTTCAGCATCTATCATGCCAGCCACCCTCGATCAAGTTCACCGTCAAGTTTGCAGCCGACTTGGTGCGGCCTCCAGTTTGCAGTTCGTCCATATACGTCGTCGATCGTCCATATAGAATACACACGATCAAGTTTGCCGGCAAATTTGCTTGATAGCGGCCAGTCGAACACTGTGCGTGCGTGCGTCGCTCACTATGCCAACTAACGTCATGCATAATTGAACGCTCACACACATTTTCAAGTTTACATGACGCTGCAAATTTGATCAAGTCGGCAGAACGAAATTCTATTTTCACTTTATGTAGACTTGTCATGCACACACACCGTCAAGTTTACTGGACGGTGCATCAAGTCCGCTGCAAACTTGACGGTGAACTTGATCGTGGGTAGCTGGCATCAGAACATTGAACCACAAAGAATGGAAAACTCTAGGGGAGGTCTGTACCTAGCAGCAGGACAATGTGGACTAAAAACAACAACATGATACTTACTTTGCATCTTTCTGAAGTGGTGGAAAGTGATCTGACTATCAATCAGTTAAAACATAAATAAAATAACAATGAAGTGAATACTAGGTAATTCTTCTCTGTTTGGTCACGTTCCGAATCAGTGTAAAATAAATAAAACTACGATTTAAAGTTCCCTAAAGTTCCTACTAAATAAATACATTTTGTATTTTTCTCTGTACTAAATAACATAAACTGGTTTATTGGTTTAGCTTTGAAAACACCACAGATCAGTAAACCAATCAAACTGTCGTATATTTAGTAGGTTAATATTTAGTGGAAAACACCACATCATAATGTGACCAATGAACCATGGTTATACGTTCATAATTAGTTTTTCCTTTAGGTACGTATTCATAACTGTTACGAAGGTAATTTATTTCTGGTTTGGTATTCATTTTCCTCGCGAATGACAAACAGAATAATTAAGACCAAACAAAAGAAGAATGTGGTTTCAAACATTCGAAATTAAATTGTGAACTTTCTTTACAAGATGGAAAACAAGAGCATTAATTTACTTGTTTTAAACGTAACACTGCCCTAAGAAAACTTTAGTCAAAGGTAACCGCTCCCTTTGTTTAAACCTTCGGTACTTGGGTATCTATACTTTATTCCCATTTTCTCTTTGAATCTTACTTTTTACCCACTTCGAGAATACAAGGGAGGTTCGTGAACTAATTTACTTTATTGGTAAGACGAATTATATTGCAAGGTTTTGGATACTTTTTGCAATACACAAATTCTAACCTAATCTTGAAATACTAATCGCTAATCCTGTAATGGATTTCCCCAAACTCACGCCTGAGTCTTAACTATTATTATGATATTCAAAAACCTACTCTTTCAACTTCATCAAAAGTTTTTTGCCCTCAGATGGGCACACCCGTTGATCGGGGCCGCCAACTTCTAAAGTGACTATTGAACGGAGAAGAACTCGCAGAGAAACGCGATTGACCGCAACACGACATATCACTTAGCTCCGTTCTGACACTACTTCGACTTTTTCCTCAAACACTCTCTTTTTTCTTGCTTTAATATTTTATTAGAGCACATGAGCGCGGCGATTCGCGGTCATTTTTCTTTTTGCTTTTCGTGTCGGCTAAAGTGTATTGAAAATGGCGTCTGCCACCATATTTACAATGGTTTTACAAGCGTCCAGGCTTGGAAAACTTTTTATGAGTTGGCGCTTATGAGATGATACTGATAAAACTAAAACTAATTAAAATTAAGCATTAACCTAACTTATACCTACAATAAAACCTATAAAACCTATAATAAAATTGTTCTTGGGAAATGCACTTAGAATAGTTTTTCTTTTTTGGTACTTGAAGATGGAACAAGCACACGGTCCATCTGATGTTAAGTGGTAACCATTACCTATCACAAAGCATTGCATCGTAGATCACATATTTTGGAACATGCTATACGATGCAACGCCCTGCGTCCTGAGGCATGAAGATGATAAGCCTCTTGTGCCTGTAATTTCACCCACACCCAAACCCTTCAAACCGAAACACAGCACAGCTGCTACATGAATAATTTTAGAATATAATCTTTCTAATATACACATACACATGTTTACTTATACTAATGTTCTTGTGATATGTTATTCACTTAGAATAGGTAGAACATCCTCCTTCTTTCTTACACTTACACATACTAAAATTGAGCATTAACCTAACCTGTACTAAAACCTAAATGTTCTTAGGATAGGTTATTCACTAATAATAATCCTCCTTCAGTCATATACGTTCTTGAATACATGTTTTCTACTTATAACCTTGTATCTACTCCAGATGATTTAAACAGCATCAAATGGCACTTTACTTACTTTACAGGATCTTGAGTTATTATTACGATACAGGCATGTCCTAGTGTGGGGACCATCGGTACCCGACATAATACTTAACATAATTTGTATAAAGTAACTTATGTATGAACATACATACATACATAACCTAAGTTTAACATAATGCACATGTATTAGTAGTTAAGTTTCTCATTTGGTAATAAATTCTTCTTATCTTCTTATCTTATTAATTTATTTATGAATTCACACAACTAATTTTATAGAGCCTGGGACATGATTTTTAGTAGGGATACATGTTTTACATCGCAATTACGTAAACGTTACGTGAAATATGAAATTATGACAAAAATGTGGCAGGTTACGACGCGGATAAATTTGAGATTCCAAGCGGAAGATAATAATTTTCGGCTCCATTTACTTTATTACATTCCGGTACGGGTAATGAGCGCGTGTAAGAGAATATAGGAGTATCAAATATAAAACCTGTAACATAGTTGTAATAGGTAATTCTCTATTTGTAGATATGCTTTAAGTTTCTCATCAAGCTAAGCCTTGTTGTTGGAGATTTGACAAACGCTCGCGCAGTGGGTAAAGGCCCGCCTGCGACGCAGAAGGTTGCGTATACCTTTCCTGCCGCGAGACCAATTTTTGTATGTTAGGCGAATATTTGTCTCGGATTTGGATGTTTTCTATGTATGTTATAGTCTATCAATCTACATAACTGACATATCTGTTCCTAAAATACAAGCTCAGTTTAGTTTGGGGCTACGTGATTCTTTGTCATAGTATCCAGCATTATTTGTTTATTTATGATGTTAGTGACATTATTTTTCATCATTTGTCATCGTGTATATTCTCTAACTTCGCCCATATAGCGAGACGTGGTTGCGATAGCCTCGATAGTGGTCATCATTGGACACGTAGAGGGAAAATATCACACGATAGATCCCCAAATAAAAGAGTGACCAGTTAAAAGGGCAAAATGAAACTTCAACGAGTAGTGCTGATGGCTGCCAACAGAAGCGGCTGGAGACCAGGAGTCCAGGTTCATCACTAAGACTACGCATAGTGATCAACGGTCTTCAGTAATGAAGTAGCTGACCACTGAGAGAGAGGGAGAGAAAGAGCGATATGGAAACTCCTTCTAAAATAGAGTTATACGTTATGATTAGTTAGGAAAAAAACCATCATGTTTTCTAAATACGAAGAAAGACGATCCATGGAACCACATCGTCTTCAAAAAGTAAAAAAATAAGCTTGACTCCTTATAGTACTACCATTGCCAAAAATATTCCGGAAACCATAACGACTTTGAGTTGAATTTTGGCTAGTTCCCCAAGTTCAGCATAAATATCTTAGTGGTCGGACATTGCTCTTGGGACAAGCAGACATGCTACGAACTCTCGTACCTAATCGACTTATCGAAATTCGCGAATAATATAGCAATATAACTTTCGTGGGTCGAAACTTCTTTTTATGGAAAGGACAAGAAAGCATTTTTTTTGAAAGGCCCTTGGTAGTTTAAACTGTAAAAGATGGAAAAATTTGGTAATTATGAAAAATTTTAATACCTATGGTATCGTTTATGTCAGCAATGCTTTTTCCTAAGAGCAAATGGCCAACTCTGGCATCAAAGCGCCCAACTTGAAAGACTCCAAAATTTAACGACAAATAAAGCTACTAGTTAAGGTACTAGTGATGCATAAAAAACAGACAACTAACCAGAATGATAACCAGTTAGAGGGTTGCATCACTCTGACTGCCTTATGGTGAGGTCATAATACTGCGTTGCGTCGATGCATGGCAAAAATCAACGACGTCGCACAACGCATCGTGGAAATTTACAACACGTGGCGTCGTCGCCGCAGACAGAAGTACTCGTACGATGTGCATCGCCGCGTCGCATTTTGGTGCGACGTTTTGTTGCAGCCCCGCCTATAAAACAACGTAGTAAACTTTTGGTCTGTGGTAGGTAAGCTACATCACGTTTGACACACATCAGCCAAATTTGGAAACGTTACACACAAGTCCTTGTATATGCTGTGTCATATCAGTGTTTGAACAAAAATGAAGTTAAATATCCAATTTAATTTATATCCAACAATACTGCCCTGGGGTGCGTTGCCGCTGTTGGCCTGCAACGCCGTGTTGCAGGCCAATTTACCTCCCCTCTTCGTGACTCTGGTCTCCTTGTGCGTATGGTTTAGCATTTAATTTTGATTTATATGCGGTGATTTTGATTAATCGACGCAGCGCTTCGGTAACGCAACGGCAACGCACCGGCAACGCACCGTGTGGCATCACTCGCAGTTTGCACGTCTTACACCTATTTATATCGTTTCTTAGCCCATTTCCATCGTGACAGTTACCGGAGATTGATTTAGCTGATGGGTCATTCAGTACGCGACACTCTCGATATTTGATGCCCCATATTTTTATCGTGAGTGAGAATTATTTGCTTCGTTCTGTGACATGTGACATCGGTATCCGAAATTTTGATGTTATTGGAGTCGCTTTTCAGGGAATAATACAATAAAATTCCATGATTATTCGTGGAATGTTATTGTATTATTATTATTTAGTAATTGGAAGTAGCTTTTTAGTGAAACATTATTTAATATGCATATTTGTATACTATTTATTTTAATTATGTAGTGGAAGTCGTTTATAGTCATATTATTTAACGAACATGTTTGTGGAATTTTAGTCATTTACTAACCGACCCACGCGGAAACACGGTTTGCGAGTTTTTTTCTAAACAGGAGCAAAATGTACGAAACTCATACAAGAAGGTAACTAATACCGCCATTGGCATATTATGATGGATAGCTCTATAAAAGGGAAGTACTTTAGTCCAGCAAGGCACACCAGTATAATTCGTGCAAGTTAACTTGACAAGGCTGGCAATTATTAGGGAAGAGTGGAGGAGGTTTTCACCACCTTAGGCGGTTCATACGCTGAAATACCAAAGATTCATAGACATCATCGCGATGATTATATAGAACACTATAGAGTGAGCGTTCAAGTAAATTTGTCCAAGCGTGTTTGACATAAATAAACTTCAAAATGCCAAATTTGTACTAATTTAGACCTTATGTCGCTTGAAAAGTGTTGAAAAGTTTTAGTGCAGACACTTTATCTACTTTTCCACTCTAGAGTATAAATATTTCGATGTTAGACATGGATTTATGCGATTAAGCGTTTGAATGTTATAATAGTTTTTAGTTTTTTTTAGTTTTTTTTTTTTTTATTTTTTTTTTATTTTGGTAAATCGCGCTGGCGCTTTCTATCACGTGATAAAATAGGGATAAGGACAAAAAGTAGCCTATCTAGGCCACAAACTATATAAATCTGAAAAATAGAACCTGTGTAGGTTTTCTGGAAAAGATCGCTTAAAGTCTAAGTGATAAGACCGCATATTGTATTTTCATACTTTTACTATTGTCCGTTTTGTTTTGTATGTTTAAGTTGGTGTGGGAACAAAAATGAGTATTTTTATCTATATTATAAGTTTCATCCAAATCCGTTCAGCCATTACAGAGTTGAGTGGGAACAAATATACTATTTACAAACACACTCACTCACTAACACAACAATTAGTGTAGCCATTTTCTTAAAGTGGTTTTTTGGCTGTTGCCGAATACTTTACATACATATAAATAATGAGTTTATACTCTACGCACAGCCTACGAGACAATAGGCAAATGTAGAAAAAAAAAAATTTGACATTGCCTGTTACAGGTGCTGAAACTTTGTGTTACGCCACACAAGTTTAAAGCTTGGTTGGGTATTACGATTAATAAGGCAATGAAATTTATTGGGATGCGAAGTCTCCATGGATACGAGTTTCAGGAGCAACTTCGAAAGCCTTTCATTCTTGTTTTGTTTCATTGGATAGTTGAATAAAATATTTGTTCAATTGTTTCATTTTAATTAAATTAAAACTTGTTTTTTTTTCGATTATTCAATTTTCATATATTAATAATCCTACTATTCTTATAAAGGCAAGGTTTGCGAAATGTGAAATGTGTAACATTATGTCCCTCTTTCATGCCAGAGATACTGAAGGGATTGAGATTAAACTTTACACACATGTTATCTAATACCTTTAAACGAGTAATTCTTGTATATATGTATATATATATATAATCTGGATCTAGGAAACGGCTCCAACGATTTTCATAAAATTTTGTATGTAGGGGGTTTTGGGGGCGATAAGTCGATCTAGCTGGGTTTTATTAATAGAAAATGTTGTTTTAGCCAAAAAAGAGCTGCTACAATATCATCAGCATACGAAAATGACTCTTCCTGACATCTATTGGCGAGTAGTATTACTATTGTTTTGGCAACTAGGGCCATCAGACATCGAGTTAGTATATACTACTATAGAGTCCACAGTCTTCAAGTGAAAACTAACAAAAATCGTCCAAGCGTATTTGACATAAACCAACTTCAAAATGACAAAATTGCACTAATTTAGACCTTAAGTCTAAGGAAGTAAGTAAGTTTTGGTGCAGATACTCTTTTTCCACGTTTCTGCCTCTATTTATAATAACTCGATGCTGTCAGCTTAACAACAACTAAACTGTTTTACCAACATAGCAACACTAAAGCTACTTGACAAAAGATGACATTGTTAAGCAACACTAAGCCAATGAATGTTTGGTTTGAGGTAAGACCAAGAAAATTAATTGTTTATAAAAATTATTGATAGAATATATGTGTCTTTTCAACTCACGTGTTTACTTAAATTGCCTAAAAGCTCTTTAAAAAAAAATGTTTATTTAACAATTAGAATACTAATAAGACTCTTTCTGTCATCTATGTGCGAGTAGTAATACTATTTTATTATTTTTTTATTAAGAGGCCTGCAAACGGGCAACAAAATTTTCTTTTTTGGGCTATTTTTATCGACCAATATTGCTCAGTATAATTATATGCAACTTCATTTTGCAATACAAGCCGACATTGCCGAGTGTAAGCCTTGAAGATTCAGCAACTGATTGCTGAGAAGTTTTATTCGTACACGCGGAGCATATTGCGGTAAGATTGAGGAGACAGCAGTGGCAGCTACAGGACGAGGCGGGGGGAGGTGAGTGAGGGAAATGAGATGCACCTAAACATCAGAGCAAAGACGATATACGGCAATATTGCAGTGAAGTCAAAGCTGGATAAATCATTTTCAATGTAGCCGGCTAGACATTAAATACTTGCGACTATTCTGAAATATATTTCAGTATATTGCCGGGCTACAATATTGCAATTATTGCACTTTGTGAGAGATTTAATCGGCAGTTTGGAGGCTGTACCATTGCAGCAAGAAATTGACAAAATTGCCCGTTTACGAGCATCTGTAAACAAAAACTAATCTGTTTTGCCGACACCGCAACACTAAAAGCTACTTGACAATAGATGGCGTTTTTAAGTAGCACTAAACCAAAGAGTGTTTGGTTTAGAAGGTTTTATAGGTACATGAAAAGGAGGTTTGACGGCAAGACGCTGTAATAACAGAGGTTTTAGAAACTCACGTGATACTTTACATGGGATTAATAGGGCAAAATTCAACTCTAATGGAAGATAATGGCTGAACTCACACCACTGCACCAGTTCGACCATATTGCGAAGAGATTAAAACGCACCGTGAATTGGCTACCACGCAGCCCGGATCTTATGAAGTATTAAGCCTGCAATACATGTTGGTGGAGCCTTGCCGAGCAAAGGCCAATACACCAACGTATAGATAGCATATTTCCCTTGCCTTGCCATTGTTCGGTGTCGCTCGCCTAGCTGGCCAAGTAAAGGCAACCGCCAACGTGTATAGAGTTCATTTGGCGTGTATGTATTGTCACAACTCGCTGTCGCTCGCGACCAGTCATCTCACTTCAGAGCAGTGACGGTTTTTCTGCACAAATCAAAGGCGCTCACATGTACCTGGCCAATCGCACAACGTGTGGGCAGCTTTCTTGGGGCAAGTTCACAAAACTCGTCTACATTGACCGTTTGCAATAGTTTGCATAGACTTGCCGAACGTCTAGACGGTAGCTCTTTTCATGTATCAATTTGCCTACGCTCGCATTGGCCTAAACTCGATCAACATGTAAGTATAGCGGGCTTTAGGTAACTGCTTAGTCAATGGAAATTATGAAGGAATGAAAGACAGAGCAATACTCGCGCCTCATAACAAAGATGTTGAAAAAAATTAATTATTATATAGTTGTCAAACTTCTACTATAAGTAAGTATACTAAGTACAAAATTTACTAAAGCCATGACTCAATGAAAGATCCACCTGAAGGAGCAGTCAAATAAACAACAAAATTTCTCATTATTGTCCACCTTTTAGACTTGCCATCACACGAACTAAAATTGAAAAAAATGCGTTGATAATGTCGCATAATTTAGACGTATCAGAAGGACTACGAAATGGTGTAAAACTTATTATAGCAAGTCTGTGCTATCACATAATATAGACAAAAATTGTTACTGGTAAACAATCTGGCAAAGAAGTATATATACCAAGGGTAACCCTTGACTCATCAAAAGGACAATTGAGATGCACCATTCAGCGTCAACAATTTCACCAGTCCACAAATCCCAAGGGCAAACATTGGAATTTGTTGGGGTTGACGTAAAGTGTAGCGGTCCAGTCTTCATGCATGGCATGATAAACGTAGCATTTTTTAACAAATACCAAGGGCAAACATTCGAATTTGTTGAGGTTGACTTAAACTCCAGTCCGGTCTTTATGCATGGCAAAAAAGTCAAAAGTAGTCACGGCAAAAGTCTACCTTAGAAATGAAAATCCTCGACAAACCCACAATATAGTATGGTAGGAAGTACTAGGATTTCATAAATAATATGATAAAAATATACTTACTTTATTGATTGATTAATTGTTAAATGTTAGTGTTAACTATTAAAATGTTAAACTAAATGCACTTGTGATTTTTTATTGAGTAATCAGTTCATTTTTCTTATTAATGTGTCGGTAAGATGGAATTTTTTTTTATTCATAATTTATCAATAAGTAATTCGTATTATAATTTACAAAAACACGGTTGAAAAAAAAGGTCGTCCAGGTACTAGAGCTTAACCTAGGAATAACATACAGGAAACTTATCCGTGTACCATGCGAGTGAAACTGCGGGCAGGCTAGCTAGTAATAAAATATGTTTTTTTATTGTAAGTATTTTAGATGAAATAATAAGTCACCATCATCATCATAATTAGCCTATAACTGCTGGACATAGGCCTCCCCTGGTGAGCGCGATTTCACCCTATCCTGAGCTCGACGCATCCAGCTTCTACAAGCATTCTTTCGCTGATCGTCACTCCATCTGGCTGGAGGGCATCCTACACTACGTTTGCGGAGCCGCGGTCTCCACAATGTTAAGTACCAACCTAAATATTAATGTAGGTTAGGTGCTTTTTAACCCATAATTTAGCACCCGAAGTTAACGTACCTAGCAACAATAGGTATTATTATAATAACTAATTTTTATCATAGAGTCTTTTAATCTGCATTTCCGTTTAGTATTTTAATTTAGTTTGCCTACTGGTTTTGATTTGTACTTCCGAATAGCTTTTGAAATTACCAATAACTCGCTTGACTTCACTTGGTACCTAGTCCAAGTGACGTCAAGCTAGTGACAACGTTGGGGTTGTTGTCAAGTCGAGATCGGACATAAAATAAAATCGGCATGGCATTGATTAGCTAGACGTGGTTGAGAAAGGTTATTTTCCCTAAGCTCTTGCTGAATAAAATAAGTGAATTTTGTGCGTCGATATGTTATTTTATTTACTGTTAAAGTCCAAGAATAGTTAGTGTTGGAGATCTGCTAGCAGTATTTTATCCTGAGAACTGCGTGATCACTACTGGTTGGTGCCTTGGAGGACGAGGCCTAACAATTATAAGCACGTGATGTTTAAAAAGATATATTCTTACTTATAATAGACGTACTCCCTAACTACTATATCTACTTATAAGCACACCGTGATAGTTCGAGAAAACATTTTCTAACTTATAATCGTGATTCCCTGACTGACAGTACAATAGGTTTAATTTCACGCAGAGAAAAACGTAACGTGAATAGAAAGAGGACAATGAAAACAGTTTTTTCTCCTTTTTGGAAAAGTTGCAAGTACCAAATATTAGCCTTAACTTCTTAGGTATTCTGTGCCTGGATTAGAATAAAAGGAACGTTTGTCTTTGTAATGAAAATTAATTCCTTTTCCAACGCACACAAAAGGAAGGTTGCTACAATAAACTTTGTATTAAAATATGGTTTTCTTTTTATTTGAAACTTACTAAAAGCAAAATCACTGGAAAACCTACTTATTCTGTTCAAAAGGAGAAAATTCAACAAATCTAATGAGAAAAGTTTCAAACTCCAGCAATTTAATACAGCGGTTTACTGCACCACTAACCTGAAACCTATCTTTCTCGATCGGCACATATGCGAAAAGGTAGGCTCTAATTTGCATAGCCGAGTTTCCCAAACGCAAATACGCTGATGTGACCTTTAACAGTCCAAATGCGGTGAAAATAAACACATAATATCCCTGATAGTGGATGTCGGCGACCGCGTATTACGCAAACACGCCGCTTGACGTAACAATTTGTTGGGCCCGTTCTTTGTAAACGTCTCGCTTTGTGATTCCCGTGAACATGGCAAGAACATTTTGACAAGTGGAATTTGTTCAGCAAAGGGGCTGAAAATATACTCTGCAATGATAATTCTGCCGTTGTGAAAATGTGTTCGCGCGACTTTGATTGTAAAGTCTCGGTTATACGGCTGCTATGTTAATATTTTACATATTTAATGGAAAATCTTGGTGTAAGTAAATTGAATAAAGGAAACAAGAGTAAACTCAAGAGTATTCTGGCAAAGAAACGTGTTGCGTGGTAATGGAGCGTTACGACAGGAATGTTATTTAAGTCGTGAACTTTACCATTCATTAATACTTACTTAGACTAAATAAAAATGGGTACTTAAAATCAAAATGATGATATTGTTCCAGTCTACTATTTATTTCTTTGAAATTTGAGCAGAATTAACCGTAGCTTCCGCTCGCGGCTTCGCTCGCAGAGTACCCGCATAAAAAACTAATAATATTTAAGTAATATATCAGTCATATTGTGGTTCCCATGATACAAGCTGTGCTTAGTTGCGGCTACATGATGCAGTGTGATAGTGACAGCAAAAAAAAAACTATATTTTAGCATTGTTTTAGACATAATCTTTTCAGTTCAGTTTTAGCATGAAAAAAGAACAAACTTTTCACATATTTTTAACAAAAAATTTACCCACTTCAAAAAGGAGGAGGTTCTCAATTCTTCTTTTTTTTTTAACTTTTTTATGTATGTTTACCGATAACTCCGTCAATTATGGACCGATTTTCAAAATTCTTTTTTTGTTTAAAAGAATTTACTTCACAAATAGTCCCTTATAAATTTTATTCCTGAGGGATTGGCACTTTTCTCGGAAAACCAAAAAAACCTCATCCTCACTTGTAATTTTCGCCCTATAATCACCAATATCTCCGTGAATTGTGAACCGATTTTCAAAATTCTTTAGGGCAAGAACTAAGAAGTGATTTATTTGAAGTCGGTTTTTTTTAAAGTCCTACTTGTGCCAATAGATAATTGTAGGATATACTCTATTAGGTATAACATAACATTATCTTTCGCAGATAAACAATGATTGTCAAGATGTTTACCTAACGAGTTTGATACGATACTTGTTATTTCTACACGGCCCTTAAACTAAACAGTGTAATCAGCTACCCAACAGCAACTTCAAACGACAAACACTAATGTCGATAGAACTGACATTGTGTGCTCATCCAGCAATCACAAACATCGCACTTCGGTAGACATGACGTTCGCTTGTAGATATAGCTCCAATAGTCGTATTAACGTCAAGAAGACGAGATGTTAGTAGACATTAAATAGAGGAATATCAACATATTTAAAAGCAAAAAACTTCAATAATGAGTCCCAGTGATTGTGAAATTCTTCTTTTTCTCATTGCTGAGTATATCGTCAACATAAACATCTTCGCTATATACATTTTTATATGCTTTTAAAATTAAATATAACATTATCTTTAGATAAAGTCAAGGGTTTAGTTCGTTCATATAATTACCTATTTTACCTATAAAACTGTTACACATAAGTTATTTAACATTAGTCTATCTTCGGCGACTCTACTTAAAACTTCTCTGTTAGTTACTTTGTCTACCCAGCATATACTTTCCATTCTTCTTCAGCACCACATTTCAAATGCTTCCAAAATATCTTTGAGTCATTGTCCACGTCTCGCACCCGTACACAGCTAAGCTAGCATTTTTACATACCTCATAATACTAAAAATGCAAAAGTTTGTCAATATGGATGTATGGATGTATGGATGAATGTTTGTTACTCTTTCACGCAAAAACTACAGAACGGATTTGGATGAAACTTAGAATATAGGTACATAGTTAGTGACCTGAAATAACACATAGGCTACTTTCTAACGAGCGAAGCTAGTACCTAATAAAAAATACAATATTTGAATGAAAGCTAACTTAATCAAATAAAAAAAAAACATAAAAAGTCACAAAATATAATTAAAAAGTGTGCTAGAAATTATAGTGAAGAATTTAAAAATTTTCACTTCATATTCGAGTCACACGTTGCAATCTGGCGTAGAATAGAGTTGACGCATCTCCCGCGCCTCCCGGCTTGTCACACACAAAATGGAGCGGAGACTCGGTCTTTTGTACTCGTAGGCTTTGTATTCAAAGTAAGCTTCCTACCGAAGCATCTCTGATGATGAAACTTGCCAGACATCGCTTGTGAACATGAATTAAAACTTTACAGGAGGAAATTAAACGTCGAAAAAACGGTAGGCTCGGTTAGAAGTTTTGATTGTAAATGTCATGCATGGATCTGTGGATTATAACCTTACACAACAAATCATTTTTACTGTATGATATTAAAATTCTTTAATATTATACAGAGTTTAACAAATTTCCGCTGAATCCCTTTAAAAAACAAATCTATCCGTCATATTTTTAAACGTTACTTAAAGTACTACTATTTACTAGTTACTAGTGCTTAAAGTTAGCTTAGTTATATATTTTGTCCACAACAGACGGCAAAAGATGGCGTGACGATTTTTAAAAATAAAAGCAATAAAATATAATTGTTGCCATGTGTTTTTTATAAGAATAAAAAGAAGCTTATGTGTAAATTTAAGTCACAAACTGGGAAAATTTCAAGTTTTATTAAAATCTGCTTAGTAATTTTAAATATCCATGCATCCGTCCATCCTCACAAGCTTTCGAATTTCCAATATTAGTAAGATAGGATACTAATATTTCACCTTAGTATCTTGGTATGCAAAATAATGAGATATAATTTGCTCTCACAAACCACCCACGCCACAGCTGGCAACGTTTAAAATTATTTAATCATTCTATTCATCATTGATGAAACGCTTAGAGATGTTTGTGAATGCTTGTCGCGCCAGTACCAACATCGAATATACCTACGAGTAAAATCTGTTTAGTTAGTGTTCTAATTTATATAAGAAAAGCGCTTATGAGCAAGTCTTGTCTTTTAAATCTCACAGCTAAAGGCTTCCAGTCATACGAATTATTATGTATAAAATAAACTGATATGATATGTGTAGCATGCTTTTGGCATTGTATGTATTTGTGTTGTATTATAGTTTAAATTGAAGTTTTTGTCTCTTTTAGAACGGCTGCAAGCTGTCCGCGTGTTTGCATATGTGGCAACTTTTTAACCGTGTGCGGGTGCTAGAACATTTTTTTATGAAGGAGAATGGAAGGGAGGCGTGCGAAGTTTGTCTAAGAAACAGAAAAAAGTTACTATGCAAACAACAGATATTTTCTGATAGTATGCGATGGCTCTGAGAATGCTTCAGATGTTAGGTGCTGTAATTATGTTTTCATCATCATCATCATCATCATCAGCCTATAGCAGTCCACTGCTGGACACAGGCCTCCTTTAATGAGCGCCATTGCGCCCTGTTCTGAGCTCGACGCATCCGGCTTCTACCAGCAGCCTTACGCAGATTGTCACTCCATCTAGCCGGAGGGCGTCCTACACTACGTTTGCCGAGCCGCGGTCTCCACTCAAGAACTCGTTTGCCCCAGCGGTTGTCGGTTCTTCGGCTGATATGACCTACCTACTGCCACTACCTTTAAAAATCTGAAAACATTCAAGTCATATCCTGGCCCTCGCTAGTTCCATAAATTAGATCATGCGAAAGAACGGTCTTACTATTCGCTCAAGTACCGGCATTTGAATGTAGGCCACAACTCGACGTCACGCGCACCTGTCCTTCGATAATACTACGGACTATATCAGGGGGGAGGGACTATTCAGGACGTTAGTTAGGGACGTCACGTAAACAAACAAATACCCGGACATCCGGGGAATATAAAATGCCATTCGGGTTCTCAGGAATAACTCGCTAATGAGTGCGATGTGATGGCATTCTCCTTTACCAAATATTGAGATCTAGGTACTTAATTCCGCTAGCATATACCAAATCTGAAACAGCATATTATATAGAGAGAAGTTTTTTTGTTTCATAACAAGTTTTAAATTGCCACTACGTATAAAGCTCGTCAAAAAATACAGGATACCTCATATACGGTCAATTGATCCCAAACTAGACAAAGCCTGATAAACATGCATAGATACGTAGGTACTAAGTACACTACATATATACTTATAAAACATCCAGACACAGAACAAACATCAATGTTCATCACACAAATGTTTGTCCTGGGCGGGAATTGAACCCGCGACCTTGCTGCTCAGAAGGCAGAGTTACTACTAACTTGAACTGGAAGCTAGTCAAAATAATATCTAAGTGGTTATCATCAACATCATATCATTAGCCTGTAGATGAAATGCATTGTGCATTGTCTTCAGCCTGACGAATCTAGCTTCTCCCAGCAGCATTTCACAAATCATCACTTCATCTTGACAGAGGGTATCCTACACTACGCTGCCACAGTCTAAACTTACTATTAATAAACTATTTCCCCAAAATAATCTTTATTGAATCAGCAAACTCAACATATTTTGGCAGAATATTAATATATAATAATGCTCAGAGACGATACGTCCCACCCTGGGCTGCAGCCCCCCCTTTCTGGCAACGTCGAGCTACAGAAATAGTATTAGAAATTCATGGTCTATTATTGAACTACCTACTTACTAGTCCTACGTTTACTTGTATGTAGATTGGCAAGAGTAAAAGCTGCGCTTTCATGATTGAATATTGGTTGTATAAATGTTATAAGTTTGTTATGCTTTCATTTCACCTCGTTTTGATGCTCAATATTGAAGGAAACTGACTTTTCAATGAACTAAGGTACGAGGTGAAGTTGCTCGTATAGGCACAGGTATAGGTTTGTGAAGAAATGTACTACTACTCGACTAGCTTTTGACCATGGCTTCGCTTGCGTTAAATACCTTTCATATCCCTCAGGAACATTACGTTTTTTTGGGATGAAGTATGAAAAGATTCAATATGATCAGTTTATTAGTTAGGTACCTACGCGTAATAAACAAACAAACAAATAAATACAGGTAGGTACTATCTTTTGCATTTATAATTTTATTTTAGTTATAGTTTCAGATTTTGGAAGAAACGAAGAATAGGTACATTATATAGGTATATGAATCGAGTACCCTGTACAACGTGACTATGGCTTTGACTTAATATACTTGTAAGGCCTGCCCGAACTAATCACCATTCAATAATGAAACTTAGGTATCGTTATTTTAAATACTTATATCAGTTTCTCAAATGGTTTTGTGCGTTTTTCATCTTCTTAGTATGTAACTATATATTTTTGTTTTTGTTTGTGTGCCTTGTTTTTGGTACTCAAATAAAATTATATATATACTCTATTGAAACACGTCTCCCGTATGCCAAGGTACTTGTGGGCAAACAGAACCACAGAGTAGATCCCACTTGATGCTAGGCGATGACGTGAAGGCCTAAAATGAGATGGCGGGATGAACTTGACTCATATCTACCAACATGGCCTGTCGCTAAATCTAAATAGTTATTTCCCTTGGTATAAAAGGTCCTCGCTAATTCATCCTCTTAAAGGATCTTACTGTATCCCTCCAGGGGCCAAATTTCAGGTAATTCTTTCATAGTTCACCCCTACTCAATGTAAAGAATTCACCCTCAAAATTTCAAGTATTTAGGATTGGTTTAGGCTGTATGTTGACAGTCAGTCGTCAGTAAGATTTATTAGTCTTCTACATTTAGCGTCTAAACACACTATGCCCAAAATTATGCGACGTAAGTTCCGCAGCTGATTTTGACAAGTTCGTTTGTATGCCATAACGCAATGTAATTTCAGCATAATGTGTCATCTGTAATTCAAATAGCAGGCGTAATCAAGCCGAACTTACGTCGCGTAATTTCGGCTATAGTGTGTTAAGACACTTAGATGATTAAAATGTAATCTACTTAAGCCCAGGATTAAGGGAATATCCCCGTTAATTAGGACAGACCTATGTCTAGCATTTGACTTATAAAGGGTGGATCCGTTGTTACTCTACAGTTATTTATAAACGTTCGAAGTTTGTTAATAACTTTACCTCCAATCGCAACGTGAACAACCTCAAACGTGCAATATAAAGTCGTAGATTCAAGTTTATTTAGTCGATGTTTCTGAATTGAATATGTACAGATTGCGGAGGTATTGCGACCGCGGCTATGGTGTCGATAAGAGCGGGGGAACTGAACAATACGCTTCCGCTCATGACGCCGCACCGCGTATTTGTTACCTCCACAAACTCCAACGAGTGTGAGGGTTTGAAGGCAGAAATGCTCATTTTGTGTAGAAAATAATGTTGTTTACTTCTCAATTATATTAATAACCTTCGTAGTTTAGCCATGGTGATTTAATGGGACGTACCCGTACTTCTGATCCAGAGGTTGTGGGATCGAATCTCGGCTATTGGATTTTTCGTTTCGAAAAATGTAACATTACCACGAACTCAAAACGGTGAAGGAAAACATCGAACAACAAACTTGCGGCTTAGTCATCACAACAAGTATTGACCATGTATTTTCGGTGGCCTCGACGACTAGGTTGAGAGGATGGTATAGATGCTGGGGAAGCCTACTTAATCTAACCATGTCCCGGGGACTACAGTGTCCCGGTCAGTGAGTAAAAATGTTCACTTGGCGCTGTATATAAATTATCAGACTAAATGCAATGGCATAGGATTTTTTTCTAATTTGGTTAGTAGTACCTCGTGTCTCGTACATTTCCGTATTATTAATAGATCTTTGTTCCGTGTCTGGGTTTTTTGTTAAGTTTTGTTAAGGTTCTGCCTAGTTTGGGATTAGTATAAAATTATCAGTATAGCATTACCCGTATTTTTTATTACAAATGATTAAGAGAATGTTATGGGGTGTGTAAGGGGACATCCTCATCTTCGGAACCCAAGCCAACCTCACCTGCACGTAGTGCACCCTGCTAACTAACAAACGGGGCTCTGGCGGCCGGCTGATTGAGGCATAGCGCAGCCTAACACAGATAAATCCCCTGGCCGCAGACGGGCAGCAGCGTCTGTGGTGCGAGAAGTTGTGCCCTGCAATCCCCAACCCGCAAGCCCAGCGTGGGGATTATGGGCATTTCCCCCTTTATTAGCCCCTCTATATCCAGCAGTGGACTAAAATAGGCTGGTGTGGTGTGGTGTGGAAGAATATGTAAAGACATAACTTATTGCTCAGTTGAGTATACTTAGTTATCTGTAAAAAAACTACAGGTAAGCTGAGTATAAAAATCTTATCTTAGATATTATTTCACATAAATGACATTTATAAATTAAAAATAAACATTCAGAAAAAATGACACCAGATTTTTATTTAGAGTTGTAGCAGTTTGAAAAAAATCGAGTGTTCATTTACTTTTAAAATAATTTGCCTTTGTTTTACTGCTAAATAAATATTTTTCATTTTTCATTTTTTTTTTCACTTAACGTTCCTCAAAGTACAAACAGAATAATTTAATATTTTATAAATAACATAAATCCATCTCAGAAAAACAATTTTATTGAAATACAAGATGGAATTTACCAAAAATGCCTACAAAGTAAGCCACCGAAATGAGGAGCAAAGAACCCGAGTCTGTCAAAAACAGGGACAGTTTAGTCAGCTTTTGAACTTTGACAGTTCTAATATCCGTTATTGTTTTGTGAACATTTACTTGACATTTTATCCTTTGATGGAGGCCGATGAAGATTTGCGAGACAGCTTCAGAGCTTTTACAAGAATTTATTGTCTGGAAGTCAAAAGGCTTTACTTACATTCGTTTTCACCACACAAGCGTCAAACTTGGATTGATTACAGTGAAAACTCTGAAGAATCTACTATTAACAACATATTGATACTTATAAAAAGTTACCGAATCTAACTCATGGTTATTGCCCTTAGTTGCTTCTTGTTTAGTAGTTCTTTGTGAAGGGCTCGTCCGGGGAAGTACTGCAACCATGCCTATTTTCTGCCGTGAAGTAGCTGTGCTGTGTTTCGGTTAGAAGGGTGTGGGTGTCGGTGAAATTACAGGCACAAGAGGCTTATCATCTTCATACCTAAAGTTTATGGACGAAGGGCGCTGCATCGTAGAGCACGTTCTAAAAAAACGGGATCTACGATGCAATGCTTTGTGATAGGTAATGGTTACCACTTAACATCAGATGGGCCGTGTGCTTTTTCCGTTTTCAAATACCATAAAAAATGAATATATTAATTTTAATTTCAGACTTTTGGAACCGCCCTCGTGCTTGACGGTTTGATTTTAATATACATTGAGTACACAAAGTCATTATACATACTGAAATAAAGCGTTTAGCTGTAACACCTATTAAGTATTATGCTTGGTGCTATCTAGCATAGATAAGTCAGTGTTTAAAACATATTTCTTTAAACGTGAAGTAAGATTATTCAGTAACGTACTCGAAATAATTAATTGTTATTTGGCTATATATCAATCACAAAATTGAGTTATTTTACAATGTTGTAAGAGAAAAGCTATGAACTCTCACGCTAGCAAATTCATTTGACTGAATTCACTAATTAATTGTAATGAGGACTCTCGGATACGTGAATTTTTGAAATATTTAATTTACAGGAGCGTACTGACTTTATTGTTTTAGATGTAATTAATATGAACGTCTTATTATTGATATAACCTCTAATAGTACAATGGATTAGTGACTGAAAATACTTGATTAAATAATTTAAAAAAAAACAATGCTAGACGCTATCACACAGTACCAAGTAGCTCCAACCAAACTAAGCAAAGCTTTTAATATGGGAAATTCATGCATGACTGATATAATAATAGTCATTTCATTTAATTGATTTGCTGATCGTAAACAAAGGCGTGTTGTTGCCTTTGACGCGCAGGCAAGCCATGGAGCCTGCGGTTTCCGCGTGGGCAACAAGCTTATTACTTTGGGTTGAAGTATATATGTGCCGTTTTGGAAATAAACTACACTCGAGAGCAATGAATCCGGGTCACTCAAAGAATCCAAAAAATCTCGGAAAGTAAGAATGCTAGGTTAATGCAATAAATTGTATTTAATAGACAATTTAATACTCCTTAAATGAAAGTTAAAAAAATATGAGTCACCATACATTTTATTTACACAAAATTACATAAAGAAAAAAAACTGCTGATCTCTCCTTAAAACAAAAATAGGAAACATGAAATTTTTGAACTTTATGACGATTTTCTTGAATTTCAATACTTCGTATTACCTCCTCGTGCTTCCATTACTGCGTTTACGCGGTTTGGCATGCTGTACACCAAGTTCCTTATACGATTTTGGGGAATATTCTCCCATTCCTCTGTGAGAGCAATTTTGAGCTCAGGAAGCGTGATTTCGTTGTTTTACGCATCTCCCTAGCTCGTCCCAAGCATGCTCGATCGGGTTGATATCCGGGCTGCGCGCTGGCCACTCCATACAAGTAATGTTCATCTCTTGAAGGTAGTCATTCACAATCCTACCTGTATGAGGTCGGGCATTGTCATGCATAAATATAGCATCCTCACCCAAATTGACCATAAATGGACCAACGTGTTCGTTGAGGATTTCTTCCACATATCTTACGCTAGTTAAAGAGCCGTTTTCTATGATCACCAGCTCTGTGCGACTTTCAGAGGAAATTCCGGCCCACACAAGTACAGACCCACCACCGTAGGCTACTTTTTCTTCGATGCATGCTTGCTTGAATCTTTCCCCTGGTCTTCTATACACTCTGTGTCTTCCATCGTGCTTGTAGAGCATAAATTTTGATTCGTCTGAGAACATAACTTTCGACCAATCTTCAATACTCCAATTTACGTGGTTCTGGGCATATCTTAGTCTTGAAATACGATGGCCACGCTCCAGTTTAGGGCCGTTTGCAGGTCTAAGGGGTTTTAAGTTAGATTCAGCAAGCCGACGTCTTACTGTCCATGCACTTGGGTTACTTCCTCCGAGGCGTCGAAACTGATTTGTGAGTTCAGTTCCTGTGAGAAAGCGATTTCGAAGCATGGTGTTCACCAAGTATCGGTCTTCTCGTGCTGTGGTACACCTAGTTCTGCCCGTTCCTGGTCTGCGTAGGTTAGAACCAGTTTCTTCGTAACGTCGGAGAACTCTTTGTACTGTTGACAGCGACACACCGACAGTCCTGGCTGTATCGCGCTGACTCCGGCTGGTTTCCACCAATGTAAGTATTCTGGTGCATTCTTCAAGTGTAAGCGACATGATTTCAGCTTGAATAATGAACATTGAGCACTATCAACCTGGTTTATGTACCAACATAAATGACAGATTACAAACAAAAGCAAAAACAAATCCTGTAATTTCGTAGTTCCATCTTCGACAGTGTTCCCTTTTCAAATTTGATTTTTTTATGATATAACTTTACAATAACTAAGAAGTTTTAATACTTTCATTTAAGGAGTATTAAATTGTCTATTAAATACAATTTATTGCATTAACCTAGCATTCTTACTTTCCGAGATTTTTTGGATTCTTTGAGTGACCCGGATTCATTGCTCTCGAGAGTATATGAAAAAACTATATTCTTCCTTTTAACCCTCTAGGTTATCTATCTATTTACTATTAATAAATAAAAATCAATTGCCGCACGTGTGAAATATTATAATCAGTCGATAACGGCTCCATGTTTTACTATTTATTTTTGTGTTTGTAGGACAAGACCTACAAGATTTGTAGTCAAGATTTTTCACAAATGTGAATTTTTTTCTTTAAAAATTCACCATGTTATTGGAAAATCCGGGAAAACTGTATGTATTGAAAGAACTGCTTTTGTATGTATTTTTCAAAATCTATCGGTGAATTAAAAAAATACGGGAAAGGGCTTCATGAGATTTTTGTATAAACTCTTAGGAGTAACGGGATAACGTCGGATTTGTTATTTGTTAGAAAAGTGAAAGTTTGTGAGGAAAATGTGAACATGTTTGTTTCTTTTTCTCCGATAAAGTTAAATAATAAACGGCTTGAACTGAAATTATGCATACTGCACGTAATTCTATCTACATAGGATACTTTTTAAAAGCGTATCTACAACGCGAGTGAACCCGAGATTTTAGTAAAAATAACAAATCCAAACCTAAATACTGGCCTATTTTATTTATCGTAGCTGCAAAAGCTCAAATCCTAAGAACTTGTAGATAAATAAATATACTTAAAAGCAGCTAATGGTTGTCAAGGGTCCTCAAGGGATTACGCAAGGTCGTTACTCCCGTACTAAAATCTCGTCTAAAACTTTGCAATAATTTAAAACGGGACTCCTTTCGAAACAGTTAAGAATTTTATTATGAAACCTCTTTGGGAAACCCTTTTCAGAGCTTTCAACTTTCAATCTTTGAATATTTTTATTTGTAAAGGGAAAAATGGTCTATTATAGAAACAAAATATAAAATAAGGGATTCGTTACGAATTTCTGAGTCTTTTCTAGCATCTAGCACACGCTTTTTATTGTTATTAGGTAGGTATTTTTCCTGCCCATCACGTCACATCACACTTATATGCGAAATGTGTGGTTGTGTGTGTGAAATACGTTCAATGATGAATAAATGACAAATCAATGACATACATATAGCTTAATTTATATCCGGGTACCACGCGAGCGAAGACGCCGATGGACGCTAGTTTATTTTCATTTTCATTTTTTTAAATAACCACTTCTAGTGAGATTGTTGTTTTTTGAGTAAATTAATTTTGTTCTCGAGCTAACTTCTTTAACTCGATAACTATAACTTTGTATGAAAATAGAGCGGGACGTTTGTAAAACTTTGACATCTCTATACAAAATTAGTAAGGTATATTTTTCGCTCTCAAGCCACAGTGGCTTTGTATAGTATAACCTGAAAAGTTGGAGCATTACAAAAAGAAACCTTATCGCCTTCAGTTAATAAATTGAATTAGAAAAGCACTTATAACGTGAAAAGCCGTAAGTGAAAGGACTATTGAAAAGGGATGAAAAAATGGTTGCAAGTTGAGAGGCTGGTATTTTATTACAGTCTTTCCTTCCTTTGTTCCTACTTTGTATGAGTTAGTGGCCAACGTCAGAGGTTTTAGGCCACCCTAAAAGGCCCCCGTAGGCCTCCAACATGGCTTAGCGACTGAAAAAACCAGAATCAACATCTGAACGCGCCTTCCGAAGCATTTTATAAACATTATTACACCTACATTTAATTATTTCGAACTGAACACAATTATCAAAACGCTATGAAAACTTCGGAAGGCATGATGTTGGTCTCAAATTCTATTTCTTTGTCGATTGACATATTCAGGCCTTCGGGCGGCCTATAAACTTGGACACCAGAGCTGACCACTAGCTTATACGCAGAAGAAAGGAAGAAATAAAAGGAGGGGTGGGGGGGTAGGGTTGGCAGAGGAGAGGAAGACAAGACTAAAAATAGTGGTATGTGTGCAAGAAAATGGTAACGACGACTTATTTTGCCGATTATACCTATCATTGTACCCCTTAAGGGCAGGCGATACACGAATATATCATTGTATTTTTTCAGTTTTGCTTTTTATTGTAATTTATTAAAACCATTAAATATAATCATTCAGCTACAGTTGTAACACTTACCACTGATAAAGCTATGAGGTAAGTTTTGTTTAAAAGAGGTCGTTAAGTACACTAGGTAACTAGGTAACACTAGGTAACCAAATTTGCATAAAAAACAACTTAAAAGTTAGCTAAAATAGACAATAGCTACGTAGTTGTGAATAACTTGTATAATTTCATAATATTTATAAGTATGTTGTTGGTAGGTATAGTACCAACTTTCCATAAAAAAACAACTAGGCTATGACTTAGCTACAATAATGTGGTTAGAGATAGAAGAAATATACAATTCACATAATATGAGAAAGGAATTTAAAGTTACATCTACTTCGAACAGTTTTAAAATAATAAATTTGGGTTGTTTTACAATATGTGTACCTACACATGAACGCAATAAATAACTTTGACTTTGACTTTGAGGTTCGTCTGAGATTACCCTCAAAAATACTTCACTTTTCTAGTCGAACAAACTTCATATTTAAATGTAAGTTGTGAAGAAATTGTAAAATTACAAATCAGCTGTGAATATGTTGTGAATTCTGTAGCGAGTCAATGTTGCTGTGTCGAGTGTCGAGTGTAGTAAGTATGTAGGTGAATGAGAGAGACTTCGCTATACAAACCTTCCTCGAGGCGACACTCAACCCAACATCCCAAGTGCTTCAGCCATGCATGTTCTCAAATTACATTGCTGCCTGCTGAAATTTGGACCAATTTTAACCTGATCTGGACATCGCTGGAAGTTAGGTAAGATTGAGAGACGATTGATAGAGAGATTTTAACCGATATTATTTGTTGATAAACATCCCTAATCCATGCATAGAAAACTCTTTATTGACATTGTACAGAACAAAAAGTACCTACATACAATATACCTAACGATTTTTCTTTTTAGAATTAATAGGTTTGCTGTATGTCGTGTCTAATTTTTTAAATTTTATTATATATAAAATGAAGAAGTTCCGCTGTTCTTAGAGCTAATATGGGTTGTGTATATTTTTTTTATAATTACATACCTATATTATTATCAAGTACCTACTTGGCTCTTGCATGTAGTCTAAATTAAGTATTTTTTTAAAATAATAAAACATAAAAATAAGCATAGTATGCGTACCTACCTATACTTAAACATTGATACTCGAATAAAAATGTGACAGAAAGTCGTACCCACAAACAATTTAGTTGCCATGAAATCGCGTAAGTTTTCAAGTATTTTCGCGTCGGAAAGTAAGTTGGCTCATTTCCGTGCTCGCTGTGAATTTCACTTCGGAACGAGCAAAATGCCACCTGATATGCGAGCTTTACTTTTTTGTTCAGGACTTCCTTAACTAACGTGAGTTACACTTATTGTAAGTATTTTTAACTTAGACTAGCGACCCGTCCCGCCTTCGCACGGGTCACACTGTAATTGTCCTAATCAATAAGTTATATGTTGCAATAAATAAACTAAACTAAACTAGAGCACTTTTTTACACCTTGGGTTACGTTACTTATGTTTTAGTAAGGATCCCTAATATTTTCTAGCAATGAATTATAGCCTATGTTACTCAGAGTGAATGTAGCTTTCCAATGGTGATGAAGTTTTGAAATCGGCACAGTAGTTTTTGAGTTTATTCATTACAAAAATAAAAATAAAAATCCTTTTTATAATATTAGTGTAGCAATGAAATTGTGACAAAGCGCGGCGCACAGGTAAGTACAGCCTAAAAACAATGCAACTCATTGCAACAGAATAGCTACTATCTATGTAGGTACTCGTAGTAATTACTAATCCATTAGTTTACATTACATCTAGGCACTTGTAATCATCCATTCTCATTTATTTCACCATCGGACAGTATTCTTAGTACAATTGATTATGTTATTTTTTTAATTAAGCATACAACTACAAAACGAAATGAAAGCATGAAATTCACAATTTAGTTACTTATTTCTATAAGCATTTATTTATGGTTGGTGGTTTTTGATTTCACCCCGCACTGTCCCACAGCTGGGCAAAGACCTCCACTCGCGTTTTCTATTCTTTGCAGTCCAACGCCGATATGATGGCCACTGATGGTCGCTGAAGGTGTCGTCGTACCCTCGCTTGCGTTATAGTTACTTAAATATCAAATTAAAGCAGTAACTTAAATATGTAAAGCAGTAAATTATTCAAAAATAGCTTACGTAGCGCATAAGTATCGATTTTTAATATAACCCATTAAAGTTAGAGTGTCTGCCTGATTGCTCCATCAGCGGAGTAATACGTTTACTGGTACATCACCACCACTAAAAGCAATTTGCGCCTACGTCTAAGCCCTCCTGTAAGTTTGTAGTAAAACATTTAGCACTAGGTTAGGCAGTGTTTATTTATTAACACAAAAACTATATCGTTTCTGACCCTACTATGACTCCCTGTGGATTTAGAATGTATAACCAACCTTAGTGACAAAGCCTTCAAAAACAAATTGAAGCAAATGCTTTTACAAAAGGCATACTACAAATCTGATGATTTCATTTAAGACAGGCTGTACTGGCGGTGCGCGACTGTTGATGAGGTGTGTCTAGGTAATTCATCTAGGATTGTTAGATAGCAACTATCTAACTATAAGTATAGTAATCAATAAGTTTGTATGTTTGATTATTAAGTATTATTTTTACATTTATAGAAATTATTCTTTATGAATCTTGTAAAATTGACGTTCAAAAGTGTACTATTGTGCCTATTTGATGAAATAAAATAAATATAAATTGAAATTGAAAATTTCAAAAACTGAGTACCTAAGTACTAGATAAAATAAGATTTGATAAGAGAAACCTTTATTCAGCTCAGACAATTACAGAAGAAATCAAGTTAAGTGTGGGTGTCGTCTACCCGGTACTTTTAAGGTACATTGTGTTATTCTTGCGAGTTAAATTTTTTCTCGGTTAAGAGTGAAAACTTTAAAATATCTAGAACTCCCCGTGGATATCAAAAACTGAGTAAGTACTACAAGATCATACATTATAGATAAGATAAAATTAAGATTAAGATTAAATCCGATCCTGTATGGAGTATTGCAGTCACCTTTGGGATGGCTCAGCCAAATATCAACTTGCGCAATAGACTCAGTTGAACGCAGGGCTAAGAAGCTCATTGGTCAAGAACATCATGCTAAAGCAAGTCTCGAGAGCTTGAGCCATCGTCGCGAGGTTGCGTGCTTGTCGGTCTTGTATATATTGTACTTCGAAGAGTGTGCGCAAAGCTACATGACCTTATTCCGCCTTCACCATTCGTCCATAGGACCAGACGCACTGAAAAAAAAATCCTCCACCGTACCTACTATTTAAATTCAATTGAAAACATTTTGCAGTAAAATTGGTTTCTTTGTTTAATGTAGATACTCTGGTTGTGATCATCGTGACGCTAATTATCACACTTTTCGAGTTTTTAACATTACTTTTGTATTTATAATTTTGTTTGGTTGGTGTCAGGAAAATGTAATTAAAATCACATTAATACAGTCTCACGTTAGGGTTAATTACAATAAATAATAGGCACTGCTGATTAATGACGGTTCCAATGATTCGTTGAGTCAGAACTGTCATTGCATTAACCCATTGAATATTTTTTGTAAAGCAGATTTTCGAGTTAACAACACACGATGGCCGAACCGTATTGTCAAAGCCGGAGATATTATCAGAGATCGAGGACTTCTATGGCCGACTGTACACGGCACATGCTCCTTGCCCCCAACGTAACAACCACGATTCCAGATCCACCCTCACCCGCCACTACACCGACGACCTGCCAGATATCAGCCAAGACGAAGTCGTACTGGCCCTGAGACAGCTTTAAAATAGAAAAGCCCCCGGTGAAGACGGAGTCACTTCAGAATTTCTGAAAGCAGGAGGAGCTCCTGTTGTGCAGGAACTGCAGAACCTCTTCAACTCCGTCCTTCACTGTGGGAGAACTCCAAAGGCGTGGAACGAGAGCTTGGTGGTTCTGTTTTTTAAGAAGGGTGATAAGACTCTTCTTAAAAACTACAGACCTATTTCGCTCCTGAGCCACGTCTATAAGCTGTTTTCTAGGGTCATTACGAATCGTCTCGCCAGAAGACTCGACGAGTTCCAGCCACCGGAGCAGGCCGGGTTTCGCGGAGTATATGGCACCATAGACCACATTCACACAGTGAGGCAGATTATACAGAAGTCCGAAGAGTATAATCAGCCCCTGTGTCTGGCTTTTGTGGACTATGAGAAGGCCTTTGACTCTGTTGAAACCTGGGCTGTCCTGGAATCCTTGCAGCGATGCCAAGTGGACTATCGTTATATCGAAGTGTTGAGATGTTTGTACGAAGCCGCCACTATGAGTGTCCGAGTATAGGACCAGCAGTCTAAACCCATCCAACTGCGCCGCGGAGTGAGACTGGGAGATGTCATATCTCCGAAACTGTTCACATGCGCGTTGGAGGATATGTTTAAGACGCTGGACTGGAAAGGTATGGGCATAAACATAAATGGCGAGCACATCTCACACTTGCGATTCGCCGATGACATAGTCCTAATGGCGGAGTCGCTGGAGGAGCTGCAACGGATGCTGGACGGCCTAGCATCAGCCTCGCGAAAGATAGGTCTCGGCATGAACTTGGACAAGACCAAAGTCATGGTCAATGACCGAATTGATCCGAGTCCTGTCGTCGTTAATGGACACCTTCTTGAAGTTGTTTCGGAGTATACATACCTTTGGCAGATATTGCAGTTGGGTAGAAACAACTTCGAGAAGGAGGCAAAGAGGAGGATTCAGCTGGGTTGGGCAGCATTTGGAAAACTACGTCGAGTTTTCTCGTCACCCATACCGCAATGTTTGAAAACAAAAGTTTTCAATCAGTGCGTCCTAAACGTCATGACATACGGAGCCGAAACGTGGACACTCACAGTACGGCTAGTCCACCAGTTTAAAGTCGCTCAGCGACCTATGGAACGAGCCATGCTTGGGGTTTCTCTGAAGGATAAAATCCGCAACGAGACTATCCGACATAGAACTAAAGTTGTCGACATAGCTCAGAGAATTAGCAAGCTGAAGTGGCAGTGGGCTGGCCATATCTGCCGAAGAACCGATAACCGTTGGGGTAAACGAGTTCTTGAGTGGAGACCGCGGCTGGGCAAACGTAGTGTAGGACGCCCTCCGGCCAGGTGGAGTGACGATCTGCGAAAGGCTGCTGGTAGAAGCTGGATGCGTCGAGCTCAGGACAGGGCGCAATGGCGCTCATTAGGGGAGGCCTATGTCCAGCAATGGACTGCTATACGCTGATGATGACGATGATGATGATGATGATGATGAGATTTTCGGTGCTTTAGCCGCCCCACTGCTTCGTAGAAGTATTCCTAATGGCATCTATTAAAAGGCGGTTTGCAACATTGATCACAATTTTAATCTTAGGTAAAATAAATTGTGACGACTCACAATTTATTACGTAATGAGTGGAACTTGACCAGTACCATCTTGGAATCTTCAAATCTAGAGTGAATCGGTTCCAAATAGTATTCAAACGTTTCACTATTATTTGTAAAAAAAATTGCAACAGAGTTTATACCTATTGTAATCAGAATATTTTTTTTTGGATTACTCAATGTAACTAAACCACATATGAAAGAAAGAAAGAAAAGTTATTTATTTTACCCAATGCATAAAAGTAGGTATATAACTATGGTACTTATACATATACTATACACAAGTACTATATATATTATAAATATCTATATATATATATATATATATATATATATATATACAATTATCTTAAAATTAGATACCTAGATATTTTTTTTATGTTACTTGAAGATGGAACAAGCAAATGGTCCACCTGATGTTGAGTGGTAACCATTACCTATCACAAAGCATTGCAACATAGATCACGTTTTTTGAAACGTGCTCTACGATGCAACGCCCTGCGTCCATCAACTTGAGGCATGATGATGATAAGCCTCTTGTGCCTGTAATTTCACCGGCACCCTTCAAAATAAAATTAAAATAAATAATTAAATTAATAGATAAAATTAAAAAATAAATATTAGTACCAGAGGGTAAAATAGGACCCTTACTCAGATGCTGCACTGGTTTTCAGTTAGGGCCCTAACAAGTTAAGTCACGAATATAAAACAAAAGTACAAATCAAAACATAATATTTAGCTTTTAAAAGTAGGAAGGTAATTGGTGACATAATTATAAAATAAATAAAAAAATAATAGTAAGTAGGTACAGTGAAATACTAGGTAGGTATATAACCTCGAATTGAAAATAAAAACGTAGGTAGGTACTTTAACTACTTTTACCACATATATGTAGAATAAACACAATTCGGTCGGTATATTTTAAATTGATTTAAGAAATACCATACAATGTTTCATTATGCTCCCCTATATTTTTCAAATGTATCTTATCTGAAAAAGTACCACTTTGGTAAACCTTGAAGCTGTAATATAAGTCTAGGTATTACCATAAAGGGAAGATAATTAGTAATATCAATTACAAAACTACCTATATTAAATATGAAAATGCAAAATTATGCATGTAATACTGGTAATACTTGCAAGTTTCGTACATAAGCTTAATAGAATATTAAGCTAGATTCGATGTAGCATGTTCCTAATAACCCAACGTTATAATGCAAACGAAGTGACTAGCTTTACATAGATGAAATAAGTTCAACGCATAATCATTTTGAAGAGATTTATAATAGAAAGCTTAAATACTTTTCTATAGGGGTTTCTAAATTTGTCCCTCAAGAGATTAGTAATGAAGCTACGCAGTTTTCGTACACAATAAACTTACTTTCTTCTTCGTGTGAACTGGTGGTTAACTCTTGTGTTGTAGGTTGTAGGCCAACAGAAGGCCTCCGACATGGCTTAATGACTCGATAAGGGATCAACATGTTTCTAGACATGAAAGCGCTCAGATCTGAGCGAAACAGACATGGAAGACTTTACTTCTGAGCGCTGCCGTGTTTCGGTCACCCATCCAAGTAGTGGCGGAGGTTTCTTAACTGAGATGATCTACTTAAATCGTTAGAAAGTTAGCCACGTCAAGAGCGATAAACAATAACCAACAATATGCATGTACTGATTTTTATTTTATATTCGTCTGTCGGTATTAATAATTTGACTAACACGTTTGCTTACCTAACGTTTTTAACATTTTCTACTCCATTTTATATTTAATTAGAGAGAGGTGTATCCCGCACGTGAAAAACTACAAGCATAAAGTGAAAGTGAAAGTGATTTTTTCTTTATTCAGTACGTACATTACTACACTTTGAATAGTTTTTTTTTTAATTTACACCAATTCGTAATACGACCAAACAGAGAAGAATTGGCAAGAAACTCTGCTAGGCTTATATTTTTTTTAACAGACCTCGCAAACACTACGCTTTGTCGTCGCGTTTAGTCGCTAGCGTCTGTCATATCTTGCTGTCGCGATTGTCCCCGTGTGTGCGGAGCTTTGAACAAAATGTATGAATTGTCCCCCGCTGCTTGTAGCGTCTAATCGCTGATGTTTGTCGTCCAATGTGCGCTGGCTGTTAATGTCAGTTTTACAATATTTTTTCTTTATATTACATTGGTTTTGAGGGAGTTGGAGACATTTTCACCCCAAGCTTTATTATCATTTTAATAATCAGAAATTTTATATTATGCTTTATTACAGAGGTTACGTTTAACAACATTTTTGAATTTATTTACAGGCAAATTAATCACGTCTTTTGGGACGTTAACATTATGAGTGTCGATATTTTTAAAAACAAAATAATATGTTATGTAATATGTAATAATATGGTGTTGATATTTGCAGTATTCCCCCACAATAAAATGCCGTACGACATAATGCTGTGGAAGTAGCTGAAATAAACCAGTCTAGCCGTTTCTACGTCAGTAAGTTGACGGATTCTTTTGATTGCGTATACTGCAGAACTGAGTCTGTTCGATAATCCATATATGTGAGCGCCCCATTGAAGCTTATTATCTAAAGTTATGCCTAAAAATACAGTACTGTCCACAAGATTTAGATCTTCATCTTTTATTTTAATGTTAGGTTTAACGTGTTTAAAATTTGGTAATATAAATCTTATACGTTTTGTTTTAGTCTCGTTCAGTAATAAATTATTTACATCGAACCAGTCATAAAAAGAAACTCTGCATTTAGTATAGTTATTCTTCTAAAATATAGATATGTCAGTGGATTTCTACAAGGCGAGAGAACAAAAATAATGTATTTTATCAATCTTTAGGAGTCGAAGGTGTAACAAATCTAGGTGTCTCGTCCATTTCGTAACTTGGAGTCACTCGAGAGAAAAAACCTATTTTCAACTTTTCTCAGTTTCGCGGAACGATTTATGTGTTTCCGTGGTTTATTGATAAAACAATCAAATTCCCTTCCGAGTCCTGAACTTAGGTTCGTTATTGTTTACTCTTTATTTCCAATAATATCTGCTCATGTTTTACGAGACGGGAAACTGGGGAACCAATGTTTGTTTATGGCCTTGATAAATATTTATAGACTAAAGTATAACATTGATAAAGGTTAGAGTCACCCTTTCTCTGTGACGGCATTTTCGAGTTGGTTGTACCTAGCAAAACTTACAGCTGATAACAAAATAGATTAGACATAGGCCTCCTCTAATGAGCGCCATCGCGTCCTGTCCTCAGCTCGACAAATTATTTTTAATTTTCTTATATCTTGTCTCTCTCTATCTCTCATAAGGGGAGGCCTATATCCAGCAGTTCACTTAGGCCTCCCAGGTGGTGTGTAATCGATACTTTAATCCCAAATTTAGACAGAAATGCTAGTATAATCTGTTTTATAATTCATGCTCCAACCAAAAACTTTCAGACTCATAAATGATATTCATGGTATTGATTTCGAATTCCCACAGTTGAATCTAGATTGCGCATTATTATTATTAATGTCTCTAGGGCCAGGGTCACACTGGCACAACATTAACAACACCCGAAGCAGACGGCATGAGAGTAATGGACCTAAGGTTGTGTACACAGTGCACACCACTCATCGCAAATCAGCGGTGCGTTCATGAGAGTTGGATTTTTGGCAGTCCTGATGGCAGATAGCAGAGTAAAGCAGATAATGCTGGAAATTTTCACGTAACATGAATATACCTAACACATGACCCAATTTGGAATTCAAATGCGATGAAACAAAGAAAAACCGTGAGAACTCTGAGCTTCGCGAATCTAAAACATATTGCTGCAAGCACCTAATAGAATCTGATCAAAAACGGGCATGTCCCATAAAGATTATTTAGCCTTTGTGAAATGCTTAGGTAAGTAGGTATTACTTGTAAATTGTAACATATTAATAATTCAAACATTGCTATTCGTTTGCTTTTACAAATTGTATGATTTTATATTCTTCATTTACAAAATGTTTGGTTTGATATTTTGACATTTAATAAGTTTTGACACATAATGAGTTTATCCGACATAGAACTAAAGTTGTCGACATAGCTCAGAGAATTAGCAAGTTGAAGTGGCAGTGGGCTGGCCATGTCTGCCGAAGATCCGACAACCGTTGGGGTAAACGAGTTCTTGAGTGGAGACCGCGGCTCGGAAAACGTAGTGTAGAACGCCCTCCGGCCAGGTGGGGTGACGATCTGCGAAAGGCTGCTGGTAGGAGCTGGATGCGTCGAGCTCAGGACAGGGCGTAATGGCGCTCATTAGGGGAGGCCTATGTCCAGCAGTGGACTGCTATAGGCTGATGATGATGATGATGATGATGATGAAGTACCTATGTAACACACCCCACAGTAGTACCGCGCCAGCAAACCCACTGCACTTATTCAGTGTTTTTTTTATTGGTGATATGAAAGCAGTAAAAGAAGCATGCCAGGATCGTAGCAAGTGGAGATCCGTGGTCTTTGCCTACTCTCTGTGAAATAGTCTTTATGTATGTATGTATGCATGAATCATAGGGTTAACAAAAAAATACAACTCAAATTAAACCAGTGAACACCTATTTAGATATTGTTTCCCTATTACATGATTAAAATTTAGTAAGTACGGAATACCACTTCAAGTACCTAGGCTTGTTATAATTTCAGGTTGTATGAATAAATTAACATTAATCCTACTTTACTTACAACGATGGCTTGTTTACATCTATCGCAATCCCAGCTTTAAGGGTATTAATAATTAAGTCCTTGCTTCATAGAAGGCTTTTGTGAAAGTATATCCCAAATATTGTAATAGAGAATTTATAAACAGAAACTCTATCGAGAGTTTGAGTAAGTTTGAGTGAGTTTACTATTTACTATTTCTCTAGTAAAATAATATAAGCTGTTAATAATGGGAATAAATAACGCTGATAAGTAATATTTTCTGACCAAAGTTCTATAAAAAGATTCGTCATAAAAATGAGTTTACCGATAAATTTCTAATTACGCTATGAAAAGACTTTATTGAAACCTTATTTAATTTTTGGTTAGGTACTTAAGATTTTATAGGGCAAGATAAAATGTGGGTACAAACAAATGATTCTAGCGAGAACATCTGCTTGAAACATTTTCACACTATTAGTTTAAACTACTCATTCTCGGAAAATTGGCTAAATCGATTTTTATAAAATTGGGTACACGGGTGTAAATGGGATTTTGTACCCAATCTTATCAAAAATCCGAGTTCTTTCATGCTTCGAAAGGCACATTAAGATATTCGAGTTACCTTGCCATATTGGGAACATTCGGGCGGTCAAACTACTCTTACACTTAGCTCATCAAATACAAGGAATTAAATGAATTATCACGAATTTTAAGGAAATAAAACAGAGGCTAGATGACTTGAAATCTACGAAAATAGTCAGTTAAATGGACATTGATGGAGTTGTTTGTTGTAGGGAGCAAACTGCGCGCTTAATGCCTATGCATTGGATTAAAATACTCTTAAGTTTATACAGTATTATTTTTATTCGTTACTTTTATTTTAAATAGAAAGAGAAAACGCTTTTCTTGAATGAAATGATCTATAAATCTACTCATAGACAATTTGATTACAGGTTGGGCTGCCAACAGGGTAATTTTATCCCAAAAATGTCGACTCAGGCGGTATTTGAACCTGCGACCTTCCCATCAATACCGGGACGCGCTATCCAACTGCGCTACCGAGGCAACTCCTCACCTTGTCGAATTTTTTGGGCACTCACAGCTAAGCGCCCGTGTAAGTGTAAGTCTATCTTAGATTTTCCCTGAAGTGTGGGCAACACTTATAAAACAAAAAAAAAAACACAGGGTAATTTTTATTTGAAGGAAGCAGTGAACTAGTAAGACTTGTTCTGCAAAGTCTTCAAAAGTGGTGGAATAGAAGTCGGTGCCGCTGCAGGCAACTAAGATCTGGTAAACTTCCCCACACCTGCACTGCGCTCAAAGTCATTTACATTAACTTGCAAGTCACTTGCAACTTACGTTCGAATAAGCAGACGACAAAACAACACAACTAAGTGAAAGACTTGAATGCAGTGGAGCCGGATGAAACTTACTACTACTACTTACTACTTAGCCGGTGAAGGGGTGTACGGGGTTTCAACCCCCATCTTCGGAACCCAAGTCAACCTCACCTGCACGTGGTGCACCCTGCTAAAAAACGAACGGGGCTCTGGCGGCCGGCTGATTGCGGCATAGCACAGCCTACATCGGCACATCTAAATTCCCTGGCCACCGACGGGCAGCAGCATCGGTGGTGCGAGAAGCTGTGCCCTGCGATCCCCAACCCGCATGCCCAGCGTGGGGATTATGGGTAAATCCCCCTTTATTAGGGGAGGTCTATGTCCAGCAGTGGACTGATATAGGCTGGTGTGGTGTGGTGGGTGGATGAAACTTGATAAACCAAGGAAAATTTCAAATATTGGTAGTACTTAGTAGATTTCATTTACAAAAGTCATTCAATATTATTATATTTAATGCACCAATACTTATTGTCATACTTAAAATGGTGGATTTACATGCGTGGATATTAGCCGTGCGGCAAGTCACTAAAATTAACCTAAGACCTATAATTGTGCATATATGACATAAAATACCTGCAGCAGTGAAACTAAGTCGCAGATAGGTATCTATGCCCTCTTTTGGGATAAAAAAATTCAGTGTTCTAATGAACGCTTAGTAGGTATACGTTTTAGTAGGTTTTAATCAGTTTTTTAAACTTCCTTTCTTCTTACAAATATGTATGGATGTATGAATGTAAGTAACTTTTTCACGCAAAAACTACTGAAAAGATTTGGATGAATCTTGGAATATACATAGTTTATTTTATCCGGGTACCATGCGAGCGAAGCTACGGACAGAAGCTAGTGCTCTATAATTTTACTTTAAAATAATTGTTGTTGGCCATAATGTTAATAAAGTTCCAAAAAAGTTATTATTATTTACATTTATATAGTTTTTGTGGCTTCAATTGCAATTTAACTTTTTTAAGATGAGACCCGCATTAAAATAAATAAGTACCTAAGTCGGTAATAAATAAGCTTATTGCAAGCCTCAAAAAGTAATATTTTAATAACCAAAAACAATATCCATTAAAAAGGAAACCCTCATCAAATATTTTGCTAATAAATCAAACTTAAGTATCTCTTTCATATTTCGAAAAGTTTGAGGGTAGAATTAAAGTCAAATCTGGGGTGGGGTTTATTGGTGGTTAAAGGATATTTTAAACCCCTAGATTAACCCCCTCTCCCGTACTCCCCTGATAATTTCCTTTGAATGTGTTGAAAATATTAACAAACATTTTTCTAATACATTTCACACAGGTCATGAGAGAAAAATGTTGGTGTGTACGATACTGTACTCGTAGATTGTGATAGTCAAAGTCAAAGTCAAAATTCATTTATTCAGTAGGAACTGTATAGTACACTTTGAAACGTAATTTTTTTAATTTACCACCAATTCGTAACGTGACCAAACAGAGAAGAATTGGCAAGAAACTCTGCTTGGCTTATATTTTTTTAACGTCATTGTTCTTAATAACTATTACATTGTTTTTGATGGGAAATCCTACTATCCTATTTCCTACTAATATTATAAATGCGAAAGTTTGTGAGTATGGATGTATGGAAGAATGGATGAATGTTTGTTACTCTTTCACGCAAAAACTAAGGTTATGAATGAAACTCGGAATATACACAGTTTGTGACCTGGATTAACACACAGGCTACTTTTTACTCCGTTACCACGCGAGTGAAGCCGCGGGCGGAAGCTAGTACATTAAATTTTAATTCCCTGTTTTTACATCCTTATGGTTAGTATTTTTACTTCAGTTTAATGGGACCAATAAAAGAATATACCTTACACAACGCTGAAAGAATTTTCCAAATCGGTTCTTAACTGACGGAGTTATGAAGTAACAAACTTAAAATAAAAATAAAACATACAACCGAATTGAGAACCTCCTCCGTTTTTAGAAGTCAGTTAAAAACGCCGAGAGCTCTGTTTGAACTGTTGTTCCTTAATAATTACTTCCATTTTACAAAACTCAAATAAAGTGAACTAGATAATTAAAGACCTTTATAGAATTTAAATCAACGGCTATTTAGATAAACTTTTAATTTTAATGATGATAAACAGTGACAAAGACAAAGCTGTTTTCCACTACAAGCGAAGAACTTTCCGATTTTTTTATGATACTTGAAGATGGAACAAGCACATGGCCTACCTGATGTTAAACTATCACAATTACAATTAAATTGATGACAAGCTATCACCATTATCTATCACAAAGCATTGCATTAAAGATCACGTTTTTTTGAAATGTACTCTACGATGCAACGCTCTGCGTCCATCAACTTGAGGCATGAAAATGATAAGCCTCCGCCACTAACTTCACCGGCACCCACGCTCTTAAAACCGGAACACAGCACAGCTGCTTCACGGCAGAAATAGGCATGGTGGCAGTACTTCCCCGGACGAGCCCTCCTAGAACTCTACAATAACGAAAAGCGTGAGGAGATCCGCGCGCTTAGTCAGCTTCACACGTATTGACCATGTCTTTCTTGTAGGTAACGCCAACTAGGCTGAGAGAATACTATATATGCTACAAGCCTACTCTATCTAACCATGTCCCAGGCACTACAGCGTCCGGGTCATTGACTAAAATATACCACTTGACACGGTAAAAATCATCTAAACAAGATAGTTAGATCGGTATACTCTTCTAAAAAATCCCTTAGAAAATATCTGTTGAACTTACAAATATCTGTTCGTTAATATGGTTGTTCTATATTGTCTGTTATTTGTATAATTAATGCTATACACATTTAATTAAGGCACTTTTAAATAATATGGTTCATTCATTGCCATGGTTGCTTTTAATCTTCATATTTTTAAAGTCATTTATTTTTAATTTTATTTCTATGAACATAAGGGGTTTCACAATTTCTGCTGCGCTCCGCACGGTGGTGCCACTGAAAACCAGCGCTGCAGTAGCTTCCATGCTTCTGTAGCATATGCTGAGTGGCGACCTTTTTGTGTCACTATTTCTCGTACTATTGTTTTTTTATGAACTTATTTTTCTTTTTCTTTATCTTTTATATCATATAGTCAATAAAAGTAGGTTATATACTTAGTTAACAGTGCCTTATAGGTTGCATACTTGGTTAAAAGTTGCGTATGTTAGGTTTGTCTAAGCACTGCAGATGTAAAGGCCAAGGTTTAGGTTTTTAGTAGGCTACGCTACAGCTGCGAATCTTGCAGTGGAGAGCAATCCTAAGAGCCAAATGAGGGTGCGAACTTCTAAATGTAAACATTAAGTTCGTCTAAAGGGACAATCAAAGGGCCGACCCGTTCCTCATGACGAGGAAACTCTAATTAATTGAAATGTTTATGACATCAGCCCTGGGCCATCCAGGGCCCGTGTATCTCTTACCCAATTTACAAAGTTATTATAAGCTATATTATTGTATAGGATTTCGGGTAGGTATTTACTTAAAACGTTGAGGTATTTTGTTAGAACTGCGTTGCTGTTTTGTTAGTTATTAATATGAACTAGCTTCCACCCGAAGGCTCGCGTGGTACTGGTATGAAAAGTAGCCTGTGCTAACACGTTGAGTGTTTTCGTTTTCGCCTCGCTTATGAAGCTGTGCGCCAAGCACGAGGAGGACGAGGTGCGCGATATCTTGAATTATGTTTTCACTCAAATGGTTAATTCAGGTCACAAACTGTTTATATTCCAAATATCATCCAAATCCGTTACGGAGTTGAGTGGTAACAAATATATTCACAAAAACATCAAATCTATTGAGGATATCCTATATGGATAGCGGTGGGGTGGTCAGAGTCAAGTCCAAACTACATTCAGTACCTACATGCCCACTTTTTGCAAGCATTCCACGTGACAGGTTGCAGCCGGTCACCGCTTTTATTGACCAGGTAACCACATGCCGTCGGTTTCTAGAGCATATCGGTTCCCTCACAATGTTTTCCTGCATGTAGTTAAGGCGCAAATATTTTTTCGAAAATAAATAATTCATTGGTATACTGCCACAATTCGAACCCACGATCTGAAGTTGCCACAGAACAGAAAGTATCTCTGTTCGTTGGAACATTGTCGCCACTAGGCCACTTAAAAATAGTAAAATAAAAATTATTCTGTTTTACGACAAAAATACAGCTGGTATTTTTGGGATTCCAATTTCAGTCTGAAGTTATTCATACAGACGTAATAATAAAGAATATCATCGAGTAAAGTTAATTAAAATGTCAACTGTATTCATTCAATACCGAGTTGAATACAGGAACAGCGCATAAAACAATAAATCCGTTTATTCAGCCAGAAATAACTTAATGCTTGACCATCGAAACGACCGTTCAGAATGAGGTGTTGCTCTAAAACAAGAGAGTTCCATTTGTCTAGCGACACTTTTGGAAAGCGGCCCGATCGGCGCCAAATTAGGATTGACGTCGACAGGTTTTGTAAAAGCATTGCACTGTTGAATTATTAAGGCTCTCTAGCTGGTGCTATATTCGTACTGCGCCACGCCCGACGTCTGAAACTAAACCTATAGGTACGTAGTCCACTTACGGAGCCCGCCTCATTTTCAATTCTGACACCGGTATAAAGTGGTCGGCGAATGAATATAAGCCGCAGCAGGCAATTCGAAAACAAAAAACCATTTGAACAATTGAAACCTTTTAGCCGTTATGAATCGGGGGAACCCTGCCCGCGGTTGGTAAAACACCGATTCCATTAGTACCAACATACATACGATTACGACCTAACGTACTGTACGTGGAACAATATTTTATGTTACTAACCTAACAATGAATAAGCCTTCGGATATGATTAAAACTATGGCTTCGGAAATTATGTTCGAAGCTATTGGGGGTGTAAAAGTTTGAAAGCAATTTCGTGAAAATTTAATGTTCCTCCGAACTTACGAGAATGAGGAATTTGGGAAACGAAGCCAACACAGAGCATAGCTAATTTGTTACATAATTTTAATGAGGTCCACTGAGTTTCAGGGTCTGCTTGTGACGTCAATTTAATGTATATAAACAAGCTGAGTGATATCAAATCTTTCTCATGTTACTTTGACTCCCACTTAACTTTTAATGTGTTTAATAATTAAAAACCTTTTTACTAATTGTTTTTCAGTTATTTAAAGAACAGTACTTATTTATAAAACTGTTACGTGGCAGCATAATCTTTAACCTAATGTAGGAACTTTTGTCAAGAATAACACAGCGTTATAGGAGAGATATTAATTATAAATTCTGTCTGCTGAAATTTATGTTTAGATGTACCTAAAGTTTTTGTTTATACTTTCACGATGTATAATATAATATTTACCTGGTATTGTAGAGTTTTAATAAAATACAATCTTTTTGCTATTATTCAAAATATATGATATATTTGTACATGTTTTTGTATGTGAATGTAACTTAAAGCAGGCCTCTTTCACTCCGCAGAATAGGTATAAAAATATACCTACGCATCGCCGGCCTTCCTAGCGTGGTTCGTTACGTCGGTTGCCGAGTTCTGCCCGAAACGAACGTGTCCTTGAGCAGCCGCGGCATTTTAGTTTGTTTTTGGTAATGTACCTATATTTTTCGCCAAATGAAGGCAAAAAAAGTACTGCATAGCATTTGGTTGCCTGAATAATAATAAGGACCGGCATCTCACGTTTTTCAAACTACCTAATGACAGCGAAAGGTAAGAAAATGTAAATAATACCAATAGTAGGTACAGAACTGAAAGTTTTTCTACGAAAGTTTGTCTCCCGTATTTACTTAAGTAAGTAGGTACTTAGGTACAAGTTCTATTTGAATGCGGTACCTACCTACATAAATAAACGTAATATTATAATGTAGGTATTTTTTCATAGACAATTTTTGTGCCATTGGTAGGTATCTACCTACATAGTGCTGCCTATGCCTAGGCATAAGCAGCACTTAAGTAGGTATTATGATTTTGATTATGTAGACTGAGAGCAATATTAGAAACCCAACCTAGGTACATTTTTATTTGATTTAACTTGAAGTAGGCAGTGTAGGTTAACTACTTAAAAACAGTCGGGTAGGTAGGTGTAGGTAGAAAAATCAATGTGGTAAGTTACCTAAAGGTAACTAACAACTAAAACTAGATACCTAGGTTACCTACAAACCAAATGTTGTTTTTTTCTCTTGCAAATATCTAGGTAGATACCTACCTACTAAAATTTCTCTTATGATTTAGCATGATGTACCTACCTACCTTAAACAGTGATTATTCAGTTTTCGTACACAAGACACCTAAACACTTAAGTAGGTGTTAAGGACCCAAGTACCTACCTAGTGGGTATGCCTATTTTCTGAGTTCTTAATGCAGCCAGCCAGTGTAAAATAGTTTTCTGATTTAATACTAGGTAGGTAGATATTATTTGAATTAACATTGTTCCTTAAAATAAATAGGTGGCTAGGTAACTGGATAGTAAAAGGTTCAACAACAACAGCCTATTCAGTCCACTGTTGGACATAGGCCTCCCCTATAAGAAGGGGGATATGCCCATAATCCCCACGCTGGGCATGCGGGTTGGGGATCGCAGGGTACAGCTTCTCGCACCGCCGACGCTGCTGCCCGTCGGCGGCCAGGTTATTATTATTCGTCACAGAATAATTCTCAAGACAACCCTAACGTTACACGTGCCACGTCAGTAGAGATAGAGCTATACGATAGAAAGGGATGCAAGGTGTAGGTTAATATAAATGTTACGCGCTGAGTTCGGTGCGAGCTGATTAGCACTTTATTGCGTAGCAGCTAAAGTCGCTATTTATTTAAATGATTGCGCGGAGTGACGCTTCTGTCCTCTCTGTATTCTGTGCTTAAAGTAAATTAAATATTTCAAGTATTATTTTGGATGTATAAACATAGCTTAAAAGTAAAAAAATATAATGAGTGGGTTTAAAAATAATAAATTAAGCTCCCCGTTAGTTTTTACGTATGTACAATAAATAACGGTTCATCCCAACCCCATACAACTAAACAATAATGTCGTATTTGAGTTTTATTGCAGAGAGAAAAGCTCAAGAAGCATAATAAAGGGTAGTAGAGTTTCTTGGAACTGAACAAACTAATTATCCGTTTAGAGTATTTGCTCCCGTAGTGATTGCCGTCGCCTCGAGGCGTTCGGGAGTCGGGAACATTGAACACAGCTTGGAAAACACTGAACATAACTTGGGTACATTGAACATGAACATAGCTTGGGAACATTGATGAGGGGTTACCAATACTGCACGTCATGACCGTGGGCTAAGGTTAATTGATTGTTTGTCAATGACCATACCAGCCTCTATCAGTTCACTGCAGGACATAGATCACCTACTAAAGGAGGATATGCCCATAATCCCCACGCTGGGCATGTGGGTTGAGGATCGCAGGGCGCAACTTCTCGCTTCGCTGACGCTGTTGCCCGGCCAGGGGATTTAGCTATGCAGGTGTTAGGTTGCGCTATGCCATAATCAGCTGGCCGCCAGAGCCCCATTTGTTAGTTAGCAGGGTGCACCACGTGCAGGTGAGGTTGGCTTGGGTTCCAAAAATGGGGCTTAGAACCCCCTTACACCTCATGGTAAGCAAAACGATAGAGCTTATTTTTTTTTTAACATTGGTCATAAGTAGAAATGTCTACTGACTGAGTAAAGTTATTAACTATTTCTACTAATCATATAGGTAAATACTCTTTTAATTAATGTAATAATTAGTTTTCACTATGCAACCAATTTTATTCCATTCAGTCAAAAAAAGTTGCAATAGATTAGTTCTAAAATGTTGACTCGATATATGATTGAGCTCTTAACGTATAATATATCAGGTGTCCAACTAGCAAGCAAAGTAATCTCGTTATTAATAAGTTCTTGACTCCGACCATAACAGGCCAGCTTCCGTCTGCGAAGGCATTTCAACCACGTGGATAGTTTTCTAGCAGGTGAGCCTAGCCTCCATCCTTTTTGCACAGACGTATTTTTGATTAAGAGCAAGAGAGTAGGCATAAATTCCAGGGCCATGAATCAATAACCTGGTGCACCCACACTTGCGTATTTGTGTGTGGTTAACGTCACACAAACAAGTTGGTAGACGATATTTTGACGGGAGGCTGTTCGTTCGTGTTCAGGAATTATACGGCCTAGCTCGAGGGTCGTGACGCTGAAGCAAACGCGATTATTTATGGAAGCTTAGGAAATAATTGAGATTTTGGTAATCGAAAACGTTCAAAATTACTTATGATTTCCAGGTTCGTGGATGGCTTATGTTCATGCTGTGAAACATTGTTGTATAAATTAACGGATACAACAACTTCATAATAATATGATATTTATAAAATTTTTGCTCAATTGAATCGGAAATCAACGTTTTAATCAAGTGTCTCATATTCTTCTTCATAATACCTAAGCTAGTTTCTGTTGTCAGAGCTTTTTGACCGCCCAGAAAATGTAATGGGTACATATTTATATCGTGTTTAATTTTACATGTAGCGTAAATAATTTATTCAAGATTTATATTTTTTTCCCATACTTCCCAAAATTACCAAAAAAAATTAAATATCCCGGCTGTTCCATTGAGTTTTTCCTAATTTCTATTATTCCAAAACCACCCCAGTATTAATTATTACCAAAACAAAAAACAATTTCAAATCGTTCTCGCCGTTTTCGTTTTTTGTGAGACACACGCAATTCATTTTTTAATAGATTCAGCATGATGTGAAGATTCAATTTACTGCTAACATAGTCTCCATAGTTTACCAACGTTATTAGATTGTCCCCCTTGTCCTACCAGCCCTCACTCAAACCTGACAGAATCAATTTACCCACTTTTGATTTGCGGTAATCGACGAACGCAGGTTTGGACACACGGTTAGCCGACGCTTCATCGTCAAAACTTTACCTGCC